>OY757025.1:24152431-24752431 GCA_963580285.1 Lucinisca nassula
TTTTCCTGGGCAGGCTAATGCATAAGCGGTTAACTAGTACAGTGCACATTCTTTCTCCAGAAACTGACAACCGCCCTTCTTGAATTAGCGGGAGGGAGAGAATGATCAATCAATGATCATGGTCAATCTCCACGAAAGAATGTTGCCGACCCAGGCGGGAATCGAACCCGCGTCCTCCTGATCACCAGTCAGACGCGCATCCGACTGAGCCACCGATGTATGTGTGTGTGTGTGTGTGTGTGTGCGTGCGTGCGTGCGTGCTTGTATGTATGTATGTAGACGGGCCTCCGTGGCCTAGTGGATAAGAGCGCTGACTTAGTCAAGGTCTCTCACCGCCGTAGGTTCGAGCCTCGCTCGAGCCACGTGCGAGACGCTCAGTTTTGCAACGGAAGGTCAGGTGGTTTTTCTCCGGGTACTCCGGTTTTCACCCACCTCTGAATAACGATCGGCTCGATATGAGTGAAATAATCTTGAAAGGGCCGTAAAACCGAAACCAAAAAAAAATAAAAAATGTAGGTATGTATGGGCAAATCATTTCCTTTCAATAACTTTTTTATTCTTAGATGGATTTTAAAATCTTTTGGCTGTAGTGTTAACCATCATGAGACGATGTGTCGCGCGCAAGACCCAGGTAGGTATCTCAAAGGTCAAGGGCATATTTAGAGGTCAAATGTCCAAAAATGGGTCTTTTTTTCGTGTCCGGTCAATAACTTTCTAATTCCTGGCTTGATTTTTTGAAATTAATTTACAGACATGACAACCATTATGAGAAGATCTGTCGTGCGCAAGACCCGGATCAGTACTTCCAAGGTCAAGGTCATACTTGGAGATCAAACGTCAAAAAGGGGTTCTTTTTTGTATCCGGTCACAATTTTTGGTCTAAGATGGATTTTGAAGTTATACGATGTGTCGCTTACAATGCCTAGGCCGGTACATCCAATGTCAAGGTCAAGCTTAGAGGTCAGATGTCAAATAAAGGGTCTTTTATTTGTGTCCTGTCAATAACTTTCTTATTCTTAGATGGATGGATGGATGGATGATTTATTTAAAGACGCTCAACCCTTTCTTAGATGGATATTGAAATATTTGGCAGTAGTGTTGAAAATCATCAGGCGTTCTGTCACTAACACGACCTGGATTAGTACCTCAAATGGCAAGGTCAAAAATGTTGTACTCGCATGTGTCTCATGTCATATGGCGAGGGGAGGGGGGAGGAGGGGGTATCCGTGTCCTATGGACACAATTCTAGTTTACTTTCCGATATATGAACGCCATAGTTCAGGATGGATGGATGGATGGTTTATTTAAAGACGCTCAACCCTAACAGGGCATATAGCGTCTAGAAAATTATATATTATGCATAAAATACAGTAAGGTTAAAAATTAAAATCTTAATAATTACAGTTTGTTAAAAAGTCCGGTTTCTTTAAGAAAATTGATTATTTGGTAAGATTGTACATCATTAAAAAGTTGTTTCATCGTTGAAACATTAAAATATTTTGTTCGTATATGATGAAATTCTACACATGAAATGAGAAAGTGTTTCACTGTGAACGGTTCGTTACAAGATATACAGAAAGGTGCTTGTTCGTTTTTTAAAATGTATGAATGAGTCAGCCTTGTATGTCCAATACGGCATCTAGTGATCTTTGTCTGATCTTTTCTACTGTAATTTGTGAAAGAGCATTTGGTATTAAAGTAAGGTTGTATTTTATTCAATTTATTGTTATTTTCGTTTTCCCAAATAGATCGACATTTATTCTTTATATACTTGTTTATGTTGGATTTAAAATCTGAGAAAGGGATTTTTAAATTTGTTATATTTAACGATAAAGCAGATTTAGCTTCTAAGTCGGCTAACTCATTCTCACGGATATTAACGTGACTGGGAAGCCAGCAAAAAATGATCTCCTTCGAGGTGGAAAGGAAGTGATATTTTCGTAAAATTTGTTGAATCAAGGGGTTTCTATGCTGTTGATCTTTGAGAGCTTTCAATACAGAAAGGGAATCTGAATAAATGATAAATTGTTTTTCGTATTGGTCTCGAATATAATAGAGGGCAATATCGATTGCTTTCGCTTCAGCGGTAAAAATAGAACTATTATCGGGTAATCTAATGCTGTCAGTGAAATTCGGACTAATGACAGAACAAGCAACTTTCTCATCTTGCTTCGAACCGTCAGTGTAAATGCAGATGTGATGTTTAAAATTGGATTTGATTTCTAAAAATTCGTTTTTAAAAACATGTGAATCGACTTCCGATTTCTTATTTTTATGCAAATCTAAAATTATCTTTGGATGATTTAATGTCCATGGTTCTTTAGATGGTAATGAGAACGATTGAACATTTTGGACTTTAATATTAGCCTCTTTGATTAAAGGTCTGATTCTTAAGCCAAGAGGTTTAATAGCAGATGGTTTGATATTATAAAATCTTTCATAGTTAGGGTTAAAAACAGTCATGCTGAATTGCGTGGATTTGCGGCTAACTTAGTAATATATTGAAGAGACAATTTCTCTGTTCTAATATAAAGCGATGGTTCATTGGATTCAGCATAAAGACTTTCCACAGGTGAAGTACGAAAGGCACCCAATGCTAAACGTAAACCTTGATGATGTATAGTATCCAAAGATTTTAAATAAGATTTCCTAGCAGATCCATAGAATATGGAGCCATAGTCCAATTTGGAACGAATTAAAGACCTATAAAGATTTAAAAGAACAGTGCGATCTCCTCCCCAGTCGGAACTGGACAGGACTTTAAGAATATCAAGAGCTTTTAAACATTTAGCTTTCAAAGTTTTGATATGAGGAATAAAAGACAATTTTCTATCAAATAAAAGACTCAAAAATTTCGCTTCAGTGACGACTGGAATTGGACTGCCGTATATTGTTAAAACTGGATCTAAATGCAACTTTCGAATTTGGCAGAAATGAACACACTGAGTTTTTGTTTTAGAAAATTTAAAACCATTTTCTGTTGCCCAAGTTTCTATATTATTTAAACACCTTTGCAGTTTAAATTCAATGGTTTCCAAATTTTTGGAACGATAAAAAATCCCAAAATCGTCAACAAAAAGCGAACAATCTGGGTCTTTTACACATTTAACTATATTATTAATTTTTATGCTGAACAAGGTTGGTGATAAAATACTACCTTGTGGTACACCTTGTTCTTGATCAAATGTGTCCGATAATTTATTTCCTATCCGAACATTAAATGTTCGATCGGACAAAAAATTTTGAACAAAAAGTGGCAATCGGCCTTTAAGGCCCAAGTTGTGTAAATCTTTCATGATGCCATATTTCCAAATCGTATCAAAGGCCTTTTCTAGGTCAAAGAATACAGCTACGACATGTTCTTTTTTATAAAGGCATCACGTATAAATGATTGTAAGCGAATCAAATGATCGTTAGTAGAGCTGTTTTTCCTAAAACCAGGTTGAAATTTAGTGATAAGCTGGTTTGATTCTAAGAACCAAACCAACCTATCATTAATCGTTCTCTCCATCGTTTTACATAAGCAACTTGTCAAAGCAATAGGTCTAATTAGTGGCTTCAGTATGATCTTTATTAGGTTTCGGAATAGGAATAATGGTAGCTTTTCTCCAGTTTTCAGGGAATTTTCCAGAAATCCAAATATCATTCAGAATATTTAATAATGTTTCCAATGCCTTGTTGGGTAAATATTTTAAAATTTGATAGTGTATGTCGTCAGGACCAACAGCAGTACCATGAGATTTATGGAGAGCATCTAATAACTCTTTAGTAGTGAAAGGTGAATTATATTTTTCATGATTTAATGAGGAAAAATTTAAATTCTTTTTCTCTTGTTCTTGTTTAATATTTTGGAAATTCTGAATAAATTGAGCTAGAGGAGTTTTTCGGAAAATTTTCCCCCAAGGCATTGGAAATGTCTTTAGCCGTTGAACATATATTTCCGTTCGATTTGATATGGACATGTTTATTCGATTTGTTTTTGCCACTAATTTTTCTAATCATGTCCCATATTTTCTTAGTTGGGGTTCTGGTATTCAGTTTGGAGACGTATTGCTGCCAAGATGCTTTTTTGCCCGATTTTATTGTTTTTCGGAGATGTTTGAAGAAATTGTTTACGCAAGGACGCACGCACGCCGGACAAAAAGTGAGACCAAAAGCTCACCTCGTCACTACGGGACTGAGCTAAAAATTAGGTGATGCACTGGCGCCAGTTCCCAGCTGCAAAATAGTTCAGAAACATGCTTGTATGGCTGTCTGTTGCAGGTCATTTTGATATGAAATTGATACGTTATTACTTATCACTAAACCACCTGTAATTTTGACCCTGTAAACCCCACTTTTATAAAGTAAAAGGGTTTACAGGGGTATACATTGTTCGTTATGACCGCCTCTGTAAGGCAATTCAACGTTCCCACAACCAGTGGAGCAGAAAATTGAGAATTATTTTTTCTTCGTAAAACTTCCAAATATATTTGAATCTGCATGATTTCGTAATGCTAGTTCGAATAGGCCGATGATTTACGTCAGTCCAAGCACAAACTACTTTTCATTGTGCATTTTGCCATTAGTAAAACTTGTCCATGTGAAATAATGGCGTTCGACATGGTCAGAAATGACCTGTAAAATTTGAAACCTTATTTCTGCTTTTAACAGATTGTATTTGCTCTCGTTAGAATCGGCAACCTCAAACGAGTACCCACAATCTGATTAACAAAATGAGGATGATTTATACCCACGTAACTCCCACTTTTCCCTATATTAAATGTTTAGATGTTTGTGACTGGTGTTCGTTTCACGGAGTTTTAAGTGAAAACGTTCGTTTGAGTAATGGCCAATGTAACGTTTCTTAAATATTAAAACCAAGACGTTTTGGATGCGGAATTTAATAAAAACACGATGTAACATTAAATCTTTCCAAGTCCCTTAGGATGCCTGTACAGCAGTTGGAGTTTCAGTTCCTTGACACCAGGAGGAGTGTAACGACAAGCCATATACTTCCTGCAAAGAAATAGGATTCTGCATGAATGCTCATGTATCATTGCTTTTATTGAATTTATTAAACTAGTTGAACAAAAGTGATAACATACGAGGCTTTGCCGAGCATTTTATGAACGAGTTTAATACATACAATAATACAGGAGCACGAATACAAGATTCTTACGACATTCGTATCTCATTTTGTTCACGATTGACAAAAAATGTCAATATTCCACCGTTCGTAAACACGATGTCGTTGAGGACGAATATGTTAAGTTACGGGGCGTAACTAATTAATGTGCATATTTGTTCCACTGGTGGATTTTCGAGTTTTACATGACGTTATTGCATGCGACGTTATACGATAAAGTAATTTATAACATTCACTATATGTAAGGTCAAACCCGTTTGTCGTAAATCGTTAATTTTAATGGCTCCAAAGTACTACAGTGAATTCTTTGATCTCAAATGGCCACTGAAAATGCGATTTAGTCGATTTTCGGTAAGTCTTTTCACCTTCGGGACCATGGAATGTTCGAAATAGGGGTAGTTAAGAGTCATTCAGGGTTACTGATACTGCTAGCCGATACATAATAGGGATGACGTAAGGATATATGTTCGCCTTTAATATAAATATGATTGTGTGTACTCATTAGAATCTCCTAAATGAGGCGATTCTAATGAGTACATTTTAACGTTAAAATGAAACAAACCTCCATAAATTGACCTAAACAGGGGTTTCTGGAGCTATAGTAACAATTCTTTAGGGACCCAAGAGAGTTAGAATTAGACAGTAAAATCCGTATAAGAGTTATCGTAATTTCACTTACTCCATACATCATGACCGCTTCGTGACAACCTTAGAGCAGATACAAGCAAAATAATGTACACTTTCGCGGATATACAGTCAGTGATATCCGAGTCAAGGGTCGAAATGTGCTATCTCTAGATTAAAAAGTATTGTGTGTACCGTAAATGGCCTCTATGAAAGTCTATTAACAAACTCTATTAACAGACGACTTATTTGTTAATATTCTATATAGTAAGCATGTTTATTTTAATGTTTCAATTATTACGTCACAAGTAGAACTATCAGACAGGCAGAGAGAAACCGGGACAATTGTACCCATGTACAAAATAATGTCGTATTCAGATTATCTCTGAAGCCATGCCTGTAGTCCATAGAAGCCCGGAATCGAACCCAAGATTCAAGGTTCACAAGACAAGTAGCTCAAGACGAGTTGATTAACTACCAGACGACAGGGTAGTAAAGTGGCTGAAGGGATACCGTTAATGTAATGTTACCAAGTAATGTCGGTGCTCCGCTGCCTTTAGGTAGTATGTGTAGAATTCTGTTGGTCTCGAAGAATCTGTCCCCAGCTTCTAAAGTACTGTTGTCAATGCTTCGCTTTTTCTTGGTGCAGCTCTGAAATCAAGGTTATAAAATGTTCAATATTTGGGTAGGTCTGATGAAATGGTGCAATAATGCCCGATAAAATGAACAGTGCATCAATAGATTTTATGTAAGATTGTGCCGATCCGAGGCAAGATAACGGCTTAACTAAAGCGTATGCGAGTATTCAGAGCACGAAACCTAAACGGTAACGAGTTGTCAACCGCATCTTTTATTATTTATCAGCCACCTTTAAAGAAAAAATGCTTCAACATGGTATTGCCAAAGAATAAAAGAGATCAAGCCAAGTTGCTTTATGCACAAAGAAACTGCAAAATGGTAGAGCATATTCTTAGCTTCTAATGCTTAAACGTTTTAGTAAGCTGCTCAAATCCCCTTTTCGTTACGCCTTTACATGTAGTGGTTTATGAAATTAACGATTGGCGATTTGCAAAAAAATGCATATTTCATTAAAGGTTGATCAGAGCCATGCATTTTGACCGATGACCAGTACATCTAGTGAGAAACCGAAAAAGTGCCCCATGTTTGCATGGGTAACAACGTTCAGAAGACAGTTCACGAAATTGGAATGGGAAACGCTCAGGAACTGAAACAATCAGATCCAAAATTCCCCCAAGTGAATGAAAAGTAGGAGTAAAACAAAGATCAGGAATCGATACAATTAACTTACTCCAAACTTTAAGCGACCAGACCATAATGGAAACAAAGTAAGGCCATAAGGACAGTTACTTTCCCACAAAATGGCCAAATGGCCATCCGAAACAAAAAGACAAGCGACACACACACAGCAAGCAGCAAACAACACCATAAATAAACCGCCACAGAAGAACCGCCTTGGAACGGTCAGAACCTGAAGGCAGCCACCTATTTCGAGGCACCGGGTGGTCTCGGCAATGGGACCGTTTTCGGTGGGGTCTTACCACTCTGCCACACTCCCGAAGGCAGCCGCCATATTTCTACCCCCCGGGCAGGCGCGGGGCTTTTGAAATTAAATCAGAATGGCGTCTATAACATTTTGAAAAGGCTTTGCGTAGTTTATGGTACCGATAACCCTGATTAAGGAGTTTAGCCGTTAATAACTTATTTCGAGTGTTGAAGTCAGTTACATGACTACACACTCTAGCAAATCGAATAAATTGCGAAATATAAACGCCATAGGATGGCGCACGAGGAACATCATCCAAAAAAGGAAAATTTACAATCTCAAAATCAAAGTCATCGCGTTTATCATAAATTTTGCACGAAACAAATCCATCTACAATAGATAGATGTAAATCCAAAAACGGGGCCTCGGTATCAGAAGAATTTGCTTTATTTAACTGAAGTTCTGGGGGGTAAATCTGACTGATCAAACCACCGAAATAATATTTAATAAATCCTCTAAATATCTAGAAGTGGAGCTAAAAGCTTCAGTAGTTTCAGATTGGTTATCAATGGAAAGCGACAACATGAAAAGTATAAGTAAAACGAAGATCAGGAATTGATACAATTAACCTACTCCACCCATAAAAGACACCAAAGGGAAAGAAATACAAACATTAAGCGACCAGACCATAATGGAAACCTAAACAAAGGCCATAAGGACAGTTACTTTCCAACAAAATGGCCATATGGCCATCCAAAACCAAAAGACACAAGTGATACACACAATAAGTAACAAACAACATAAATAAATCGCCACAGAAGAGCCGCCTTGGAACGGTCAGTGGAAGATTTCCACTGGGGGGCTTAAATCGATTTTACGTGGCCACAATCCTCGCTCCGTCGCGATTTAGACATAATTGGTTCAGTCTGCATGAAGGCCTCCTAACTCATCAGTGCAACATCTCCGTGAACACAAAAATCAAAGAACCACAGAGGTGAGACAACGTTGAGGACTCGACAGCAAGAAACCACCGAAATGCTGGAGCAAAAGAAAACCAACAGTTAGACTCCGATGAGCCCGACCAGAGACAGAGCATCAGGCACCAACCAACATTATCTCTAATTTTCAATAAGCCTTTACGTTGGAGCAGTCAGAATCCGAGGCCTGACCCACCGGCGTGCAATTAAAGAGGGAAGCAAAGTTGCCAACCGTGATTGGGTTAACTACCATGCATGCAGTCTGTCGTATAATATCCATGTTGTACCCAATCTTTTTATATCGAAGAATGATTTTACGAAATTTTTATGAAGTCTCTTTCATAACAATACAAGAACAGCTCAGCCACAAGGGGTGCGCAATTCGTAACCATCGGAAGTAAGACAGTAAACAAAATAGACAGCTGATAAGACAGTTGATAAACCAAAGCAGCAGCCCTTTCCAAAACGTTGGTGATCCGATTTCCCAAACGTAACCAAAAGGAACTACATACATGTATAACAAAGGGTGGGGTGGGTGGAGAATCAGTGTCACCAACACCTTAAACAGGACGGTACCACGAAAACACGACTTAAATCCCACCAGTAATTTATACCGACCGTCTGAGTATACTTTTGATCCCAACCCTCACCGGATCAAACATGTATTCGTTCAGTCTGCGCAACAGTTGTGCGTGTGCATGTTCTGTATTAAGCATTGATTAACAGCTTATAACCCCTAGGTTTAGATAGCAGTGCTAAAGATCACACTAGTCGTACCATCAGATGGATCGATTCCTGACTGGGAACATTGGATCACATTTCCCGCCCGGGAGCAAGATTTGCCCCAGCCCTAAGGGGAGCGGTTTCAAGTGGGGATGGAGATGGTCTTGATTCAATGTTCCCCGTCAAGAATATTTTTTTTTATAATGGAAACCTTTTCCAGGACATTTTATAAATTATTTTGCAAAGAAGGTTTTTGTAACGGATGTCGTGAAGTAATTTACAGGCGTCTTCAAACGAGCCCCCCTGCACGCACTATATTGATCGGTAGAACATTTCGGCAGGAAAACGTAAACTTAAAAATAAAATTTTCCAGGATGAACTAAAACTTTTTAAGCTGAAAAATAAGTGCATTAAATAATTTTGCATTCAACACCAACTGAGCAGTAATCGGAGATGAATGACCCTTTCAAAACGCAGCGAGACGTGACTGCACTTTTAATGTTTGATTAGTCATAGTTTTAGTTAAGTCCTTCGGTTGGGATTTTAGATTGGGTTTTACCGATATTCGAACTGCAGTATTAACCACTTGCCCACAACTTTTATCTGCGGTAGCCTTTACGAAACCGATCGAAATCTCTTCAGTTTCAAAGTTTCAACTATGTTACACGGTTAACTTCGTATCAGTTTACAAAATACTTAACTTTCTCGATTATACCATGTATTATAACGTTGACAAGTCATTCAGGAACCGCTCTCCTGGAGCTTTGATGGGCTTTATTTTGCAGCTCGAGTAGGATTTAGACCCAACATATGTTGTAGGGTAATATGACCTAGCTTTCCCGGACAGTGTCTAGCTGGGGGTCCAAAACCTTACCGTTCATATCAAAGTTGTAAGACCTTGTTGGGTTGAGACCCAGTTTTGTTTGATTAGAGGTTTAATCTCCCCAATTTCACTATTTAGGTCATTTTGTATTCAGAAAAATATATAACCGCAATGACTTCAGCACCCAATTTCGCAAAATCGATATAAAAAGATTGGGTACAACATGGATATTATACGACAGACTGCATGCATGGTAGTTAACCCAATCACGGTTGGCAACTTTGCTTCCCTCTTTAATTGCACGCCGGTTGGTAAGGCCTCAGATTCTATGACGGCTCCAACGTAAAGGCTTATTGAGAATTAGAGATAATGCTGGTTGGTGCCTGATGCTCCGTCTCTGGTCGGGCTCATCGGAGTCTAACTTGGTTTTCTTTTGCTCCAGCATTTCAGTGGTTTCTTGCTGTCGAGTCTCATCGTTGTCTCACCTTTGGTTCTTTGATTGTTTGTGTTCACGGAGATGTTGCACTGATGAGTTAGGAGGCTTTTATGCAGACTGAACAAATTATGTCTAAATCGCGACGGAAGTAAGGGCGAGGATTGTGGCCACGTAAAATCGATTTAAGCCCCCCAGTGGAAATCTCCCACTGACCGTTCCAAGGCGGCTCTTCTGTGGCGATTTATTTATGTTGTTTGTTACTTACTGTGTGTATCACTTGGGTCTTTTAATTTTAGATGGCCATATGGCCATTTTGTGGGAAATTAACTGTCCTTATGGCCTTCCTTTGTTTAGGTTTCCATTATGGTCTGGTCGCTTAATGTTTGTATTTCTTTCCCTTTGGTGTCTTATGGGTGGAGTAAGTTAATTGTATCAATTCCTGATCTTCGTTTTACTTCTACTTTACTGCCAATTGTTGGACATTTCTCCAACGCAGAGATTAAATTATATCAAGCCTTGCCACCCAATGAAACTAATGGTTTATATGCATGGACGGTCCGACTCACCACATACCTTGGCGGCTAAGACCCAATCCATTTACCAGTACTCCTGCGCGGTGTGTTCTAGCTCTGCGCAGAAGTACCACCCAGCCCAATCAGTTTGTCCAAGCCCCGATGGGCGAGGGCCCTGTGAGCCACAGTAAGATGTATGGTTGTATCCCGGGTTTGCCTGGAGTGTGCCTAGTTGGTGGGGGGTCTGAACACAGAACAATGTTTTAGGTGTATTGAATCCAAGTCAATCGGGTCGCCTAGCTGAGTCTGAATTCAGCTTCAAATTTAGGCACTATTTTGTCGGGGTTCCCCCGGAGACAACTTTCGACAGTCTTTTTATTTGAAGGGTCTTTGTTGGTATAGAGCCAAGTGCTTCAAAATGTAGCTTTAATAAAGTCGTTGAAACTCAACAATCAACTATGAGGAAATGCTTTTGTATTATCCAAAGTTTAATCCGGTGGTGCGTCTTTGGCCCATGACAGATGGTTAATATTGCCTGATGAAGTATTACGTGCCCATTTCGTTCCCCATTTATGGTTCTCACAACTTTGGTTTCCGCCTTTTTTTTCCTGAGAGTGTCTTTTCTATTTGGCAGTAATTCGAATCCGGTATAATAGTTTGATATAAGGCGCCCTTTGTTTTATGGTAACGGCCAGCGCTCAGTCCCAAGTATCACTTATTTTAGCACAAACTGGATCTAATAGTTTCAAAATTAATCAGTAAACATATTCAGGTTCAACTCCCTATAACTCGTATTATTGCCAACATATTGACAGTTGCTTTTATTATTGTCTCTTAGCATATCATCCGTGTTATTGTCTACGCCTATGGGTATAGACTACTAACGTTTACTTTTGCTCAAATAACATTAAAGAAAATGTCGTAACTGGCTGAATGCTATATTCTATTGACTGGTCATCATTGTTATTTGTAATAATGATCCAAGACCGGGATTGACCGGAACACTTCCGTACATTTTTCACACCCTATTCGCAATGTTTTCTGGTTTCACGCGATGTTGCCTAAATCCGATGATACAGTGCATCTACTTCTGTTTGTTTACACAGAAACAAGGCAGATGCATCTGTTCTACGGATTTTGCCTTTCTTTGTACGAGAAGTTGTCATAGTAAAAGATTATAGTTATGCTTATGTATGAAACTGGAGTCAACTTGTGGAATCGTCGGCTATTATACAATTTTCCGTATTTACTGGCACGCTTATACATGATCAGCTTTGTCATTTGACTTTCCAATCCTTTGAACTACACAAATTAAAATGCTAAGCGTAGATTAGTTGTTTGTAAAAAGCAAAGACTTGTGTTTTCAATGACAAAATACGTCTAAAAACAATTTATTAAATAATGGAAACGCAAGCGAAAAGACAAGCCGTTAATGAAATATAACTCATTTTTACGCATGGGCAGGAAGTAGCGTAAAGGGTCTGGGTGACCTGATCATCTAGCCGATCAGATGCTTGTTGGTAAAACAGTTGCCCTGACTGGCCAACGAAATGCAACAAGACACTTGAAAATTCCACGAAAACCTAACTTTAACAATTGCATGAAACTAGGAAACATTTCAAGTGCGGACGGTTGAACTCTTGTACTGGTTCTATAAATTTACCAAGTATCATTAAAATTTTCCTAATGGTTGTGGAGTTGTGCTCCGGAACTAATTTGACGCCCGGCCGTCCGACCACTCGCCCGGCGACTTTCATCATTTTAATAACTATAGTCATTCGTTGGAAAACCTGGTTAAATTTCTTTGCTTTATAAAAAGGGGATATATATCCATCTCAAGGGGTGAGAACTTTGTCGGCATTAATACGTGGGCAACACGGGGCTTTTAAGTTCCCTTATTGTGAGGTAAATTAAAGTTTTTATTTGTTTACGGGTGTTCTGCGATCTAATGTTCACTTCATTACAAAGTACTCACCGCTGCACAGTTTGAACTTCCCGATGTTGGACAGACCTTGACCGTACAGTGAAAATAGACGTCATCGCTGTCGTAGAATTTGAAGACGTAGAGAGTGACGTAATAGCGGTTGATGAGGGCAACAATGCTTGAAATTGATGTAAAATCACTGCTTACCAAGTCGTCATCATCCGCACATCTGTTGACAGAAGTAACTATACATGTAATTAAGCTATAAAAGTTGCGTTTTGAAACAGAATTTTGTTTATGGGCAAAAATAAGAAAAAGTATTACATTGTCACAAAAAACGCACCTTATCTGTTGGTATGCTGCTTGGTATTGAAAATGGTTTGTCTAAGACTTGTTGATCAATTAACACCAGACGGTCGAGGGAAACCCTGTGAAATTGTTTTTCAGTTCTGTTTGACCCTTATGACCTATAAGGATTGTTGACCTAGTTAACACGAAATCCTCATTTTGCAGTTGTGCTAATTGCATGAAGCGTACTCTACCTTCGATCTGAAAGGTAATCTCGCGTTTGCTTTTAGTCACTTCCAGTGTTGTAAATAGGATAAGCATCACGTGAACGAGTCCGAGAAAAGGACACACCAAACCCAAACTTTATAAAGAGAACTGGGTTACGTGGGAGGTACACTTTTTGCAAGTTCTGCTCCTAGACATAGGTTATGGTTACTCGTTAGAACGGCCTCATTATGGCGGTAGAACATTTCGGCAGGAAAACCGGTGACATAAGACCAGTAATGATTTCCTCTAACCCATTACTGTCCTGTATCGTAATTAAACCTCGTAGACCCTAATCAGACACTGCGTTATGTGGCGATTGAACTAGCTTAACAGTCGAGATTCTAGAGATGGTCCTCTTATGTATTACGCTGACCATTAAAAAATTCTGGATTCAACATGCTTAGTAACTCGACTGACGAGCTTATGTAAGGTGCCTGAACAACCGGTCTAAAAGGGAAAATTTTAGGAAGGGGATTAATATTGCCTTTAAACAAATCTAACGGCATGCAATTTCTATTAAGAGCTCAAATCAGTCGACCTTAATGTAGATCCTCGAAACCTTACATTAACATTAATAAGTAACTATTTGTAGGCTATGCTTGGAGTTTGCAACACTATATACAGCAAATACATTACAGGATTAATTATACGTACCCACTGGTAAATAATGATTTTGATGTGCCAGTGTTGTCTGTACCAGAGTAGGCTGTGCAACTAGGTAGTGCATAGTAGTCGCCTGCAAGACGAGAAATTCAGTATCAAAGCAATTAAAAGTAAAAAAGCAATAAAAGCTTAGCACTACTATTAAACAAGGCAGTCTATAAAATTATTGGTTTAACACCGTCCAATAATGGACACACGTGTCTATGCATAGTCTGGACTGTACCCAGTAAATCTGAACATCTTAGCTTATTTTCTAGTTCTGGACGGATAGATACAAGCATGACTTCAGTCCGTCGCGGTTTAATACTGATTAGGCCTAATTGGCCGAAACTAGCTAGTCTGGCCCAGAAAACATGTACACTCCATATTTTTCAGTTCTTCGGTGTATTCCTTGCTTCCAAAGGATAACCCTTTTATAAAACATATTTAATAGATTACTATGAATATAGAGAACTAAAATACTTTACTTGGTACGTCTAATGTCCAGTAGATAGAGTCTCCAACATCAGCCTCTGTAACTTCAGCGGCTGTGAGCGAAGCAATTCCACGCAGTTCTGTGGATACTACAAAACTTGGGGTCACGGCCGCCTCTGTTGAAGTCTCTAAACTGCAAGAAGTGCAAACATTGAAGGCAAAATGTAAGTAATGTAAAACTGCGTCAAATTTGTATAAACGCATTGTTTATATATTCAGTGAGAAATATTGGTTTAAATTTTAAGTAAAATGCACAACGAGAACCCAGATGAAAGTTATGCAATACTTTTCAAGAATTTCATTTTTCTTGCCAACTTTGGGTCACAGGCAGGAAAAATGATTACTATGGACTTCCAATAAGTCGCCACGACGACCATTTGTTCTCTAGCAAAATTGTCGCTACAGCGAATTTGACGCAGTAAGAATCCATGCAAAATAGTAAGATATTAAGGGATTTCTTCAATGCTCCAAGAACGTTTTACAAAATTTTGATCTTTAATATTCGAACTGTCTCTTCTCTAGCTTCTTTCCACTGAATTATTTTTATAATAGGTTATGTTTAATTGAATGTCGGTATAGATAATGTCGACTTTATTGGCACTTCTCTACCTGCGGCCTTTTATTTATCCATGTGTGAATGGTGTTCCAAAACATTAACCCATTGTATGCGGGAAACCCATACAAGGGTACCTTAGAAAACAGCGCAGGCCCAGATCACAACAGAATTTGCCGTTATGAAATGCTCATAACAAAAAAATGAAACTGGTATAAAAATGTAAGCTATGGCGCTCATGCCTTGCTCGGGTCACATGCGAGACGCCAAGTTCTGCAACGGAAGGTCAGGTGGTTTCTCCGGGTACTCCGGTTTTCGCCCACCTCTAACGATCGGCTCGATATGAGTGAAATAATCTTAAAAGGGCCATAAAACCCAAACCAAAAAAAAAATAAGGCTCATCGGGGCAAGTAGAAAGATTGGGCTGCATGCTGTCACAAAGAGCATGCAGCCCAGACTATACTTTAGACTTGTGAACAGCTTGTGAAGGCCCAAGGCTGCCTAGGGAAAGTGATGCTAGTTGAATCACCTCAATTTATTTAGAAAATACAGCTCGAGACGGCATGGGTAAAAAATCGAAACCAACGTTTCGAAAATGTCAACTGTTGACATAACGTAAACAACTTTTTGAAGTAAATGGTGAAAGACTACAAAAAACGTTACTGGATTTTCGTGCTGATAAACATTGAATACCAGGTTCGTGTCTTGATACGAAGTTTAAAACAAAGCTTGCAAAGTAGAAGTATAACAAAGATCAGGAATCTATACAATTAACAAACACCACCCATCAAAGACACCAAAGGGAAAGAAACACAAACATTAAGCGACCAGACCATAATGGAAACCTAAACAAAGGAAGGCCATAAGGGCAGTTACTTTCCCAAAAAATGGCCATATGGGCATTCAAAATAAAAGACACAAGTGATACATACACACAGTAAGTAACAAACAACACCATAAATAAACCGCCACAGAAGAACCGCCTTGGAACGGTTAGTGGAATGATTTCCACTGGGGTCCACTGGGGGGCTTAAATCGATTTTACGTGGCCAAAATCCTCGCCCTTACTTCCGTCTCGATTTAGTCAAATAATTTGTTCAGTCCGCATGAAGGCCTCCTAACTTAGTGCAACATCTCCGTGAACACAAAAAATCAAAGAACCACAGAGGTGAGACAACGGTGAGGACTCTACAGCAAGAAACCACTGAAATGCTGGAGCAAAAGAAAACCAACAGTTAGACTCCGATGGGCCCGACCAGAGACCGCGGGTCCGCGAGGCTTGCCGAGTGATTCTACATGCGTTTTCGAAACCTAGCCAGATACATTTGATATGAAATGACACTAATCATGTATTATCCGTTAATCCCCTTGTACACTTCATTGCCATTTTTATCAGTCCAGGTGATGGATTTTGATTCATGGTTAACGTAACTGCCGTTTCACTTTTTAGACAGCTCACCAGTCACGTTACCGAGCTTTTGGTATCACTGTCAGTCGTTCGTAAATATTTTTTTAAATAACATCTAAACCACTGATAGGATAATGACCAAACTTCAGCCAGGAATGATGCTTAGGTGGTCCCCTTTCAATGTTCAAATAGTTCGGTCCGTTTTTCATCTAAGTCACACAAGCCAAAAATATATTTTTATTTAAAACCTAAATTGTCTGGAAGCGCAAAAGACCAGGTCTTTGATATTTGGTATGGATACCCATGTCGTGGACCTACCAAGATGGTTCACATTTTAGACCCGTGGCCCCGTGGCCAAAAATTGCCCAATTTTGGCGCCACTGGTTTTACATGGACTTTTATAGGGAAACGTTTAAAATCTTCGTTTGAAACCTGAAGGCCAAGATCTTGGATATTTGGTATGAAGCGTCAAAGGCGTTTAATAGCCCGGATCAATTTGCGTTTAAAAATACGATTGACAATTTTTATGCAGGTTCTATTTTTCAACATGGAAAAAACTGAGTGTCAAACTAGAGCTGTCAGTGAAACTGACTAGGGCCCCGGCAGCGCTATCAGAGGAGTAGGAAAATTTGTGGACGGACAGACAGACAGACGGACGGACAGTGATTACTATAGGGCACCCACACTTTCAGTGCGGGGCCCTAATAATAAGTTATTAATTGGACACAGGAAAGACCCTTTTTTGACCTTTAACCTCTACGTATGACCTTGACCTTTGAGGTACGGACCCGAGTCTTGCGCGCAACACTCCATCACATTATGGTTAACACTTCTGCCATCCAGGAATAATAATAAAGTTATTAATTGGACATGAATAATAATAAAGTTATTAATTGGACACAGGAAAGACCCTTTTTTGACCTTTAACCTCTAAGTATGACCTTGACCTTTGAGGTACGGACCTGAGTCTTGCGCGCAATACTCCATCACATTATGGTTAACATTTCTGACAAGTAATATTTAAATCCATCCAGGAATAAGAAAGTTATGGAGGATAAAAAAAATTGTGGACGGACAGACGGACAGACAGACAGACGGACAGTGATTACTATAGGGCACCCACACTTTCAGTGCGGGGTCCTAATAATGGAAACCTCCGAATGGTTTTAAAATTAAATTTACGGTGTTCGCCTTCGTTGACAGATTCTAACAAGCAACCACAATCTATAGTTTATCAACGACCTTTGAGTGTTCAACTTTCAAGTGTGACAAGAGTATTCCAGGTTTTAGGATGGACGTTTTGTTTTAAGACGTCCAACCCTAATAGGGCATATAGCGTCTAAAAATAATTAGGCATTAGATATGAAATTGTTTTTTAAGTTTAAAAGTTAAAATATTAATGATTACAGTTGGTTAAGAAGTCGGATTAATTTGTAAGATGGTATGTCGTTAAAAAGATCTTTCGTTGTTGTAACATTAAAATATTTTGAGCGTATGATAAAATTCTACACATAAAATGAGAAGTGTTTAACTGTAAACGGTTCGTTACAAGATATAGAAAGGTGCTTGTTCGTTTTTTAATATGTAGGAATGATCGAGTCTTGTGTGTCCAATACGGCATCTTGTGAGTTTATTCTGATATTTCCCATTAGAATTCGAAAAAGTGCATTTTGTATGAAAATTCGGTTGTAGGTTATTTAATTTATTATTAGTTTCTTTTTCCCCCCAATTGATTGACATTTATTCTTTATATTATGTTTATGTTCGATTTTAAATCTGAAGGAATTTTTAAATTGGTAATAGTTAACGATAATGCGGATTTGGCTTCCAAATCAGCTAACTCAGTTCCACGGATATTTACGTGACTGGAAAGTCAGCAGAATATGATATCCTTTGAGACTGAAAGATAGTGATATTCTTAAAATTTGTTGAATCAAGGGGTTTCTGTGCTGTTGATCTTTGAGAGCTTTCAATACAGAAAGAATGGGAATAAATGATGAAATGTCTTTCAGGTTGATCTCGAATCGGATAGAGATCAATAGCAATTGCTTTCGCTTCTGCGGTGATAATAGAGCTATTATCGGGTAATCTAATGCAGTCAGTGAAATTCGGACTAATGACAGAACAAGCAACTTTCTCATCTGGTTTCGAACCGTCAGTGTAAATGGAAATGTGATGTTTGAAATGTGATTGGATTTCTAAAAATTATTTTTTTAAAAATATGTGAATCAACTTCGGATTTCTCATTTTTTTTTTTTTTTTTTTTTTTTGCAATATGTTCTATAAAAGGGTTATCCTTTGGAAGCAAAGAATACACCACAGAACTGAAATATATGGAGTGTACATGTTTTCTGGGCCAGACTAGCTAGTTTCGGCCAATTAGGCCTCATCAGTTACCCTCAAATATTTTCGAAATTCCACAATGGAATCAATGATCCCAAATGACAAGAAAATATAATCTACACTATGATGTTAACCAAAAGGCAAGTCTAATATTATCTTTGGATTAGTTAATGTCCATGGTTCTTTCGATGGTTATGAAAATGATTGAATATTTTGGACAATATTGGCCTCTTCAAGTAAAGGTCTTATTCTTAGGCCAAGAGGTTTTATGCCGGATGGTTTATTACGGTAAAATCGTTCATAATTAGGGTTAAGAACACATTCATATGCTGAATTGCGTGGATTTGCAGCTAATTTAGAAGCATATTGAAGAGAATTCTCTTCTAACAAAGTCATGGTTCATTAGATTCAGCATAGAGACTATCAACGGGTGAACGGGGGAAAGGCACCAAATGGTAAACGTAAACCTTGATGTATAGTATCCAAAGATTTTAAATAAGATTTCCTAGCAGATCCATAGACTATTGAGCCATAGTCCAATTTGGAATGAATCAACGATCTATACAGATTTAAAAGAACAGTGCGATCGCCTCCCCAGTCGTATCTGGACAAGACTAAGAATATCAAGAGCTTTTAAACATTTAGCTTTCAAATCTTTGATATGATGATGATGATGGATGTTTTATTTAAAGACGCTCAACCCTAATAGGGCATATAGCGTCTAAAACAGTTAAATATATTATTCATAAAATTGTGCAAGATTAAACAATTAAAATTTTATTAATTACAGTTTATTAAAAAGACCGATTTCTTTAAGAAAATTGATTAATTGGTAAAAAGGAACATTATTAAAAAGATCTTTCATTGTAGTAATGTTAAAATATTTTGAACGTATATGATTAAATTCAATACATGAGATGAGAAAGTGTTTAACAGTGAACGGTTCGTTACAAGATATACAGAAAGGTGCTTGTTCGTTTTTTAAAATGTAGGAATGTGTGAGTCGTGTGTGTCCAATACGGCATCTCGTAATTTTTGTCTGATCTTTTCGGCTATAGTTCAAAAATGAGCATTTACTGTAAAAATTTGGTTGAATTTTATTTAATTTATTATTAGTTTCATTGTCCCAAATAGATTGACATTTTTTCTTTATATATGTATTGATGTTTGATTTGAAATCAGAGAAAGGAATTTTTTAAATTTGTAACAGTTAACGATAATGCCGACTTGGCTTCCAAGTCAGCCAATTCATTTCCACGAATATTAACATGACTTGGAAGCCAGCAGAATATAATCTCCTTGCAGACAGAAAGGTAATGATATTTTCGTAAAATTTGTTGAATCAAGGGGTTCCTATGCTGTTGGTCTTTCAGAGCTTTTAATACAGAAAGGGAATCAGAATAAATGATAAATTGTTTTTCGGATTGATCTCGTATATGATAGAGTGCTATATCAATTGCTTTCGCTTCAGCGGTAAAAATAGAGCTATTATCGGGTAATCTAATGCTGTCAGTAAAATTCGGACTAATAACAGAACAAGCAACTTTCTCATCTTGTTTCGAACCGTCAGTGTAAATGGAAATGTGACGTTTAAAATTGGATTTGATTTCTAAAAATTCGTTTTTAAAAATATGAGATTCTACTTGTGTTTTCTTATTTTTACTTAAATCTAAAATAATCGTTGGAGCACTTAACGTCCATGGCTCTTTTGATGGTAACGTAAAAGATTGAATATTATTAATATTAATATTGGCCTCCATAAATAATGGTTTGATTCTTAGGCCAAGCGGTTTAATAGCCGATGGTTTGTTGTTGTAGAATCGTTCGTAATTAGGATTAAAAACAATGTCATATGCTGAATTTCGTGGATTAGCGGCCAATTTTGTAGCATATTGAAGAGACAATTTCTCCCTTCTAACATACAGTGATGGTTCATTCGATTCAGCATAAAGACTTTCAACAGGTGAGGTGCGAAAGGCACCTAGTGCTAGACGTAAACCTTGATGATGTACAGTATCCAAAGATTTTAAATAAGATTTCCTAGCAGATCCATAGACTATGGAGCCATAGTCCAATTTGGAACGAATTAAAGACCTATAAAGATTTAAAAGAACAGTGCGATCTCCTCCCCAGTCGGAACTGGACAGGACTTTAAGAATATCAAGAGCTTTTAAACATTTAGCTTTCAAAGCTTTGATATGGGGAATAAAAGACAATTTGTTATCGAATAAAAGACCCAAAAATTTCGCTTCAGTGACGACTGGAATTGGACTGCCATATATAGTTAGAACAGGATCTAAATGCAACTTTCGTATTTGGCAGAAATGAACACACTGAGTTTTTGTTTTAGAAAATTTAAAACCATTTTCTGTTGCCCAGGTTTCTATATTATTTAAACACCTTTGCAGTTTAAATTCAATGGTTTCCATATTTTTGGAACGGTAAAAAATTCCAAAATCGTTAACAAAAAGCGAACAATCTGGGTCTTTTACACATTTAACTACATTATTAATTTTTATGCTGAACAAGGTTGGTGATAAAATACTACCTTGTGGTACACCTTGTTCTTGATCAAATGTGTCCGATAATGTATTTCCTATGCGAACATTAAATGTTCGATCGGACAAGAAATTTTGAACAAAAAGTGGCAATCGGCCTTTAAGGCCCAAGTTGTGTAAATCTTTCATGATGCCATATTTCCAAGTCGTATCATAGGCCTTTTCGAGGTCAAAGAATACAGCTACGACATGTTTTTTGACAAAGGCATCACGTATAAATGATTCTAAGCGAATCAAATGATCGTTAGTAGAGCTGTTTTTTCTAAAACCAGCTTGAAATTTAGTGATAAGCTGGTTTGATTCTAAGAACCAAACCAGCCTATCATTAATCATTCTCTCCATTGTTTTACATAAGCAACTTGTCAAAGCAATAGGTCTGTAATTAGTGGCTTCAGTATGATCTTTATTAGGTTTCGGAATAGGAATAATGGTAGCTTTTCTCCAGTTTTCGGGGAATTTTCCAGTGATCCAAATATCATTCAGAATATTTAATAATGTTTCCAATGCCTTGTTGGGTAAATGTTAAAAAAATTTGATAGTGTATGTCGTCAGGACCAACAGCAGTATCATGAGATTTATGGAGAGCATCTAATAATTCTTTAGTAGTCAAAGGTAAATTATATTTTTCATGATTTAATGAGGAAAAATTTAAATTCTTTTTCTCTTGTTCTTGTTTAATATTTTGGAAATTTTCTGAATAATTTAAGCTAGAGGAGTTTTTCTGAAAATTTTCCCCCAAGGCATTGGAAATGTCTTTAGCCGTTGAACACATATTTCCGTTCGATTTGATATGGACATGTTTATTTGATTTGTTTTTGCCACTAATTTTTCTAATCATGTCCCATATTTTCTTAGTTGGTGTTCTGGTATTCAGTTTGGACACGTATTGCTGCCAAGATGCTTTTTTGGCCGATTTTATTGTTTTGCGAGCTTTAGCTCGCATGTGTTTGGCATGGATAAGATTTTCTTTTGTTGGTTGTTTATTGAATTTTCGTAATGCAGATTTTCTTTTATTGATTGAAGTTTTAACTTCGTCATTAAACCAAGGTCTGTTTCTTTTTGAAAAAGTCGAGGATTTAGGAATACATTTTTCAGCAATATCAATCAATTCATCAGTAAAATCTTGTATATCACTTGCAGTTTTAAAAAGTTCAGGGTCGAGTTTTTCATCACATAATTGATTAAAATTTTCCCAATTTGCTTTACTCAAATTCCATCTGGGGTGACGATCCTCATGGGTCGATGCAATTTCTTCAATTACTATCGGAAAATGATCGCTCCCATGGAGATCGTCCACAACAGACCAATCAAAATCTAGATAAATATTTGGAGAGCAAATTGAAAGATCTAAAGCAAAATAATTTCTTGTGGGAGAATGAAGATATGTTGGTTGTTTATCGTTAAATAAACATAAATCATTTTCAGCAATAAAATTTTCTATGATTTCTCCTTTGTCATTTGTATCCGAGCAACCCCATAATTTGCTGTGACTATTAAAATCTCCTAATAATATATAAGGACTAGGTAATTGATTTGTTAAATTTTCTAATTCTTGTTTAGAAAAATTATAGTGTGGTGGAAGGTAAACAGAACAAATCGTTATGGTTTTGGATAATGTGACGTTTACAGCAACAGCTTGTAAATTAGTGTTTACATCTATTTTCCTATGAGGAACGTCAGATTTTACCAGGATTGATGTACCTCCGGATGCCTTCTGATTATCCGTTGTGATATGATTGTACATACTGTAACCTTTGAAATTAATATTATCTGTAGTTTTCAAAAAAGTTTCTTGGAGACAAATGACATTAGGAGAAAAAAGTGTAGTTAAAATTAAAAGTTCGTTAAAATTGGCTTTCAGTCCTCGACAATTCCATTGAATTATTGACTTCTTATCCATGGTTGAATGGAGAGAAGATTAAAACAAGGAATTTAATCCTTTATCTTTTATTATTAGCCTTTAAGAACGTGGAGGGATCATGATCCAACTCCATGTCCTCAAGGGCGCCGTACTGATTAGCCAGTTTTACTGGATCAGCAGACGCCCCTTTACTGTTTGGGTTGGATCCTTTATGCTTTTCTTTGCCGTTTTTTTCTTTTTGATCTGCTGTCCCCGACGTGGATCGGGAGTGTGATCTGCTAGAATGTTTGCCGTTAGGTTGTGAACTGGTCTGTGAAGTTTGTCTAGATTCTGATCTAGAATGATGAGTAGATGTAGGTTGTGACGATGTAGGTTGTGATGTGGGTTTTGGTTTAACAGTAGAGGTAATTACTTTAGAATG
This sequence comes from Lucinisca nassula, assembly GCA_963580285.1. Lineage (NCBI taxonomy): Eukaryota > Metazoa > Mollusca > Bivalvia > Lucinida > Lucinidae > Lucinisca > Lucinisca nassula. Next base: position 24,175,919 of record OY757025.1, read on the forward strand.
GGGTTTTATTTCAAAATCTTTTTCGTTAAATTGAGTGGAGGTTTCTTTTGTTTCAGGTTTGCTGGCAAGGGATTGGACAACTTTTGCGAATGTGTTTTCTGGTTTGTTTTGTTGTATTTTCTTTGCTTCCAAATAGGTGACGTTTTGTGTAACTTTAATTTTCATGATTTCTTTTTCCGTTTTCCAAACTTCACAGACATTGGATTTAGACAAATGATCTTTTCCGCAGTTCACACATTTTGGAGAGTTCTTGCAGTTGGTAGTGTGGTGGTCGGTACCACCACACTTCTCACAAATAGATCCGTCAGGGACAGTACAATCATTTTCATGGTGCCCAAACCTCTGACAATTGAAACAACGCAGAGGATTGGGCACGTAGATTTCGACCGGTATTATCCTGTAGAAGATCTTCAGCGATTTCGGCAAGGAAGTGGAGTTGAAAGTGAGTAGAAGTGTATTGGTATCAATGAGATTTCCGTCTTTTTTTACTTTAAATCTTTTGCATGCCGTTACACCTTGTTCTTTTAAATAATCGATTATGCTGGCTTCTGATTCGTGTTTTAGCATTCTGTCACGGATAATTCCTTTACAAGAGTTGAGTGTTTTATGTTCCGTGACAGAGACGTTCATATTAAAGAATTTGTTTACTTTTAGGAGGTTTTCAGTTTGTGTTTTTCGGTTAGTTTCTATCAAAAGTGTCCCATTTTTTAGTTTTTTGACGTTTTTCGGAGTTCCAATTAATGCTTCTATTTGCTTTTCAATTACGAATGGAGAAAGAGTTGTAACGGCTTTATCTTCCTTGCTCGAAATCACTAAAAATCGAGCGAAATTGTCATTTGCTTTGAAATTGAAAGTCGGTTTCGGGTCGTCATCGGATAAATCTAAAAATGCTCTTTTCCTAGTGTTGGATCCCATGTTGATAATAAATGATTCGATAGCTATGCGCCCCACCCTCCTTGGAGCCCTACAAGGGGACGTTTAATGGAAATGGATCTCCTATTTCCAACGCCAAGGCTACATTGCTATTATACTCGATGACAGGACCAGAGTCCTTCCGCTCCACTTCTGTTTTATGATTCCCAACTATGCACCCAGATTTCAAAGAAAAATGAGGAACAGTTGGGGCCCATCCCCACCCATATTCTCTCCCTCACAGAAGCTTCTGCTGAATTTCCCCAGTACAAGCCCACCGATTGATCCATCAGCCGCCGCCCATCAAATAACACTCAAAGATAGAGGAATAAGACGAAATTATACCCGGTTTGTACCATAAAGATACGTAAAAAAGAAAGAAGGAAGATAAGGACAAGCTGTGCGATTCTAGAGCTTGGCACGACTGAGCCGATTGATTCAGGCCGGATCTAGCCCAAACCCCTCTTCTATCTGAAATATGGGCCAAAATGATGTGTTGAAAAGCTGGAGATCCCTGGGCTTTTCTCAATCATCAGGATCCCTTCTTCCAGCATACGAGACGCCACTCACGGCAAACAAGTGGCTCCTGTTTCAACAAGGAATTTCATCCCCATTCACTACAGAAGGAAAGTGATCTGTATATTTTATTCCCTACAGACAAGGGAGGCCGAAAACGTTTGCTTAAATAAAAGCTTGGCTCTGAAAACAGGAGATCCTTTGCTAAATATGAGATCCACGATTATGGTAAGAAATTATTGAGGTGATAAGTTTCAGAGAGAACAAAGGATTTTATAAACTAAAAAAGAATAAAGCTGTGTTAGATGATGACGAACACTTCAGAACTTCGTGATAAGTATCCAATTCTGTTAACATTGATGTAACAAAATAACTTTGGGGTAACATGAAATGACAAGTTACTTATCTAATAACGTATACAAAATGCATCTTTCATTGATGTGCAGAGTGAAGGAGCATGAAAAAGTGACACATACACAGTACAAACATATACAGATGAGGTTTCTTCTTTGTGGTGCGCGACCCACCAGCAATGATGATACACATACAAATGCAGCGTGGTAGTAACATGAGATAGGAAAGGTTTAAAAGGATAGATCTCGCGTAGTGAATTGTAAAAAAATTTGGTAAGATGCATTTGAATAAATTGAATTACAAGATAATACCGGTCGAACGGACGATTGTTCTGTATGTTGGAGGCTTTTACCCAACTGCCACAGAACCTGAAGGCAGCCACCTATTTCGAGGCACCGGGTGGTCTCGGCAATGGGACTGTTTTCGGTGGGGTCTTACCACTCTGCCACACTCCCGAAGGCAGCCGCCATATTTCTACCCCCCGGGCAGGCGCGGGGCTATCTTTGATATGAGGAATAAAAAATTGTTATCGAATAAAAGACCCAAACACTTCGCTTCAGTGACGACTGGAATTTGACTGCCGCTTATATTTAGTACAGGATCTAAATGCAACTTTCGTATTTGGCAGAAATTAACACACTGAGTTTTTGTTTTTGAAAATTTAAAACCAATTTTCTCTCGCCCAAATTTCTATATTATTTGAACCTCTTGGCAGTTTAAATTCAATGGTTTCCATATATTTGGATCTATAAAAAATTCCAAAATCGTCAACAAAAAGCGAACAATCTGGGTCCTTTACACATTTAACTATATTATTAATTTTAATACTGAACAAGGTTGGTGATAAAATGCTACCTTGTGGTACACTGTTCTTGATTAAATATGTTTGGTAATGTATTTCCTATGCGAACATTAAATGTTCCATTTGATAGGAAATTTTGAATAAATGGTAACCGGCTTTTAAGGCCTAATATATGTAAATCTTTCATGATGCCATATTTCCAAGTGGTATCGTAGGCTTTTTCAAGATAAAAAAATACAGGTACGTTCTTTTTTAATAAAGGCATCACGAAAAAATGATTCTAAGCGAATCAAATGATCATTAGAAGCTGTTTTTCTAACTCCAGCTTGAAATTTAGTGATCAGCCGGTTTGATTCTAAGTACCAAACCAGCCTATCATTAATCATTCTCTCCGTTGTTTTACATAATCAACTTGTCAAAGCAATAGGTCTGTAATTAGTATCTTCAGTATGATCTTTATTAGGTTTCGGAATAGGAATAATGGTAGCTTTTCTCCAGTTTTCAGGAAATTTTGTATGATCCAAATATCATTCAAAATATTTAATAATGTTTCCAATGCCTTGTTGGGTAAATGTTTAAAAATTTGATGGTATGTTATCCGGACCAACAGCAGTATCACGAGATTTACGGAGAGCATCTAAAAGTTCTTTAGTAGTGAAAGGTAAATTATATTTTTCGTGAATTAATGAAGAACAAGAAAAATGCCTAATGGCATTATGGACGTTTTTTTTTTCAGTACAGTTTTTGCATTTTGTTTATCCAAATGTTATGATATTACCTTTTTCGAAAAAAAAGAATGAAAAAAGAAAAAAAAAAATTCTCCACCGGGGTTTGAACTCACGCCCCTCAGATTCATAGTCAACAATAGGATTCGTAGTACAGCACTATCCACTACACTGGCATTTGAAAAAAGGTTAACCAAAAGGTAAACCTGAAAAACAAGTTTGAAAAATGACAATTTCCGCCAAAATTTTAGTCTTTTGCGCCATTTATGGATAATACATGAAAGCGGTACCCCCACTTATGCATCAGTCCTGATATTAAAACAATCTGCTACAGAATAGATGAAAAATATCACCGAAATAAAGGTTAACCAATAGGTAAACCTGGGACGACGCCCGCCCGCCTGCAGGACGCCCGCCCGCCCGGACATCGCTATTTTAAAGGACGGATTTTTTTTTTAAAAACCCGTCCAAAAATTTAAGGTTAGAGTTTTTCATTACATTATTGATTAAAATTCCCAATTTGCTTTACTCAAATTCCATCTTGGGTAACGATCCTCATGGGTCGATTCAATTTCTTCAATTACTATCGGAAAATGATCGCTCCCATGTAGATCGTCCACAACAAACCAATAAAAATCTAGATATATTTGGAGAGCAAATTGCAAGATCTAAAGCAAAATAATTTCTTGTAGGAGAATGAAGATGTTGGTTGTTTATCATTAAATAAACAAATCATTTTCAGCAATACTAGAAATGCGTCCATAGGACACGGATGCCCCCGCCCAAAAATATGTCTATGTTCGTATTCATCCATAGAAAGTTATTGACAGTGTTTAAGTTTTGGACCCATTTTATGCCATTTGACCTCCAAGTATGACCTTGGAGGTACGGATCTGGGTTTGCACGTGACACATTGTCTCATGATGGTTAACATTTCTTCAAAATAATTTCAAAATCCATCCAGAAATAAGAAAGTTATTGACTGCGTTTAAGTTTTCGGACCCTTTTTTTTACCTTTGACCTCCAAGTATGACCTTGACCTTGGAGGTACAGACCTGGGTTTTGCACTTGACACATCGACTCATGATGGTTAACATTTCTCCAAAGTAATTTCAAAATCCATCCAGAAATAAGAAAGTTATTGACTGCGTTTAAGTTTCGGACCCTTTTTTTGACCTTTGACCTCTAAGTATGACCTTGACCTTGGAGGTACGGACCTGGGTTTTGCACGTGACACGTCGTCTCATGATGGATAACATTTCTGCCAAGTAATTTTAAAATCCATCAAGAAATAAGGAAGTTATTGACTGCGTTTAAGTTTCGGGACGCACGGACGGACGCACGGACGGACGAACGGACGGACAGACGGACGGACGGACGGACATGGGCAACGCTATATGCCCTTTCCACCATTCTTCGAATGGCGGGGGCATAAAAATTCTACGATTTCCCCCTTGTCATTTGTATCCGAGCAACCCCATAATTTGCTGTGACTATTAAAGTCTCCTAATTATATATAAGGACTAGGTAATTGATTAGTTTATCATAGTGTGGTAGAAGGTAGACAGAACAAATAGTTATGGATTTGGATAAAGTGACGTTTACAGCAACAGCTTGTAAATTAGTATTTACATCTATTTTTCTATGAGGAACGTTGATTTTACCAGGCTTTATGTACCTCCGGATGCCTTCTGATCTGTTGTGATATGATTGTACATGCTGTAACCTTTGTACATGCTGTAACCTTTGAAATTATTATTATCTAGTTTTCAAAAGTTTCTTAGAGACAAATGACATTAGGGAGAAAAAAAAGTGTAGTTAAAATTGGTTTTAAGTCCTCGACAATTCCATTGAAATATTGACTTATCCATGGTTGAATGGAGATAAGATTAAAACCAGGCATTTTAGCTTTTATTATTCTTAGAGAACGTGGAGGGATCAACGTCCAACTCCATTTCATCAAGGGCGCCGTACTGATTAGCCAGTTTTACTGGATCAGCCGACGCCCCTTTACTGTTTGGGTTGGATCCTTTGTTTATCTTTGCCGTTTTTATCTTCGATCCGCTGTCCCTGACGTGGATCGAGAGCGCTATCTGCCAGAATGTTGAGTGTTCGGTTGTGAACTGGTATTTAGTTCGTCTGGATTCTGTTCTTGAATGACGGGTAGATGTAGGTTGTGCCGATGTACTAGGTTGTGACGGTGCGGTTTTTGGTTTAATAGTTGAGGTAATTACTTTTGAATGGTTTTATTTCAAAACATTTTTCATTAAATTGCGTGGATGTTTCTTTTGTTTCAGGTTTGCAGGTAAGGGATTGGACAACTTTGGCGAATGTGTTTTCTGGTGTGTTTTGTTAAATTTTATTTGCTTCCAAATAGGTGACCTTTTGTGTAACTTTGATTTTCATGATTTTTTTTGTTTTCCAAACTTCAGACATTGGATTTAGACAAATGATCTTTTCCGCAGTTCACACATTTTGGAGAGTTCTTGCAGTTTATAGAGTGCTGATCAGTACCACCACACTTCTCACAGATCCGTCAGGGACAGTACAGTAGTTTTCGTGGTGTCTAAACCTCTCCATGTTTTAGGGGAAGCAGGTTTCGGACTCTTTCTTCACAGGATTTTAAAATTATAAATAAGTTTTTTGATAATGCCATTATGTAGACGCCGTGGCCAAGTGGTTAGTATGATGCGGTACGAATCTCAGTAAAACTGTCTCCCAATGTAAAATCCAAATTGAAGTCAAGGTATGGTAGTTAACCCAATCACGGTTGGCAACTTCGTTTCCCTCTTATTGCAGGCCGGTGGGTCAGGCCTCAGATTCTATGACGGTACCAACGTAAAGGCTTATTGAGAATTAGATCTAATTCAAGGCAATGTTGGTTGGTGCCTGATGTTCCGTCTTTGGTCGGGCCCACCGGAGTCTGTTGGTTTTCTTTTGCTCCAGCATTTCAGTGGTTTCTTGCTGTAGAGTCCTCATCGTTGTCTCACCTCTGGTTCTTTGATTATTTGTGTTCACGGAGATGTTGCACTAAGTTAGGAGGCCTTCATGCGGACCGAACAAACTATTTGTCTAAATCGCGGCGGATGTAAGGGCGAGGATTGTGGCCACGTAAAATCGATTTAGGCTCCCTAGTGGAAATCTTTCCACTGACCGTTCCAAGGCGGTTCTTCTTTGGCGATTTATTTATGTTGTTTGTTACTTACTGTGTGTATCACTTGTATCTATTAATTTTGGATGGCCATTTTGGTGGTAAAGTAACTGTCCTTATGGCCTTTGTTTAGGTTTCCATTATGGTCTGGTCGCTTAATGTTGTATTTTTTTCCCTTTGGTGTCTTTGATGGGAGGGGTAAATTAATTGTATCGATTCCTGATCTTTGTTTAACCTTCTACTTTACCTAGAACACGGACTGGTTTAAAAATGCAGTCACGTCTCACTGCGTTTTGAAAGACTGAGTTGTACAAATAATACTTTATAACTATATATTATTTTGCCGAGATAGTTTAACACTTATCTTGCTGAATAAGCATTTAAACACACCCATTTCTGTCTATCAACCAATCAAATTACTTCATGTAATTTATTGCTACAAATTCATTTACTTTTTCAGAAGCCATCTGATCTGGATATACACTTTGCAAACGTAGGGGTTGTCGTGAACAGCAAGGTAAGGGTTAAGTTCAAGCAACTGGACCATCTCGCATAGGTCACAGTGAAGTAGAAGTAGAACAAAGATCAGGAATTGATACAATAAACTTACTACATCCATAAAAGACACCAAAGGGAAAGAAATACAAACATTAAGCGACCAGACCATAATGGAAACCTAAACAAAGGAAGGCCATATGGACAGTTGCTTTCCCACAAAATGGCCATATGGCCATCCAAAATTAAAAGACACAAGTGATACACACAGTAAGTAACAAACAACAACATAAATAAATCGCCACAGAAGAGCCGCCTTGGAACGGTCAGTGGAAGATTTCCACTGGGGGGCTTAAATCGATTTTACGTGGCCACAATCCTCGCCCTTACTTCCGTCGCGATTTAGACATAATTTGTTCAGTCCGCATGAAGGCCTCCTAACTCATCAGTGCAACATCTCCGTGAACACAGAAATCAAAGAACCACAGAGGTGAGACAACGGTGAGGACTCGACAGCAAGAAACCACTGAAATGCTGGAGCAAAAGAAAACCAACAGTTAGACTCCGATGAGCCCGACCAGAGACAGAGCATCAGGCACCAACAAACATTATCTCTTTAATTTTCAATAAGCCTTTACGTTGGAGCCGTCATAGAATCTGAGGCCTGACCCACCGGCGTGCAATTAAAGAGGGAAGCAAAGTTGCCAACCGTGATTGGGTTAACTACCATGCATGCAGTCTGTCGTATAATATCCATGTTGTACCCAATCTTTTTATATCGAAAAATGATTTTACGAAATTGGGTGCTGAAGTCATTGCGGTTATATATTTTTCTGAATTTATATACTAAGTCACCATAAAATTCGGGTTCCGATAGACCTTGTTGCAGAAGAGATTTAAGTCAAAAGCGTTCGACTGCTCGATTTCTTTCTGCAAAACAAATGCCCGCAGAAAGTTCACATGACCGTTGAAAGAAAAGGACACTTACGTGGCAGCTAGGCTGTCGTCTACTGTACGATCTACTCCAGCATCCGCTATTTGGGCACAGTGAATGGTATATGAATCAACAGTGTCGCCTCCAAATATAGAGTCGGCACCTGCTGTTGACGCACGATCAGAGAAATGAATGACAATGTCTTGGTCCTGAAAAAAATGCAGAGAACCAATAAGTAGCCTATTGGCCATTTTGTGGAAAAGTAACTCCTTTTGGCTTTCCGCAGTTGCCGTTTCCGTTGGGGTCTGTTGCTTTATGTTTGTGTTTCTTTCCCTTTTGTGTCTCTGGTGGGAGCTGTGTGTTAGTTGTATCGATTCCTCATCATTGCCTCCACTTCTATTTTAACCCATTGCATGCGGGAAACCCCTGAAGGGGTACCTTTGCAAACAGTGCAGGCCGAGATCAGACGCCGCAGAACGAGTCGTCTGATCAAGGCCTGCACTATTTGCTTACAGAATTTTCCGTTAAATATAATAAAACAAAAAATAGGCCTATCACACATGACAAATGGACTTGTCCAACATATCAATGGAAGCGTCCACTAAGTTATGCTGCATATAATCACGATCTATATATATACATTTGTCAGTCTCTGGTCGGGCCCATCGGAGTGTTGGTTTTCTTTAGCTCCAGCATTTCAGTGGTTTTATGTTGTCGAGTCCTCGCCGTTGTTTCATTTGTGGTTGTTTGTGTGTGTTTACGGAGATGTTGCGCTGATTAGTTAGGCGGCCTAACTGCTGAGGCTTTATTAGCCAAAACTACGTAGTATGACCCATCCTCTTATGAATGTTTTCATTGCTCTTAAAGGACCTCATTTTTATATTTTTATTTGTGCGGAATGAATAAACTATTTGTCTTAATCGCGACGGAATTAAGGGCGAGGATTGTGGCCATGTAAAATAGATTTATGCCCCAAAGTGAAATGCGTTTCACTGAACGTTCAAAGGCGGTTCTTCTGTTGCGGTTTATTCGTTTTGGTAGGTCTTCGAGTGTTTGCAGTTAATTATATATTTTGGATAGCCAATTGGCCAAATTGCTTGAAAATAACTGTCCTTTTGGCTTTTCGCTATTGCGGTTTCCATTAGAGTGATGTTTCAAGTTTGTGTTGCTTTCCTTAGGGCGTCCCAGATAGCTGTTGGTTAATTTTATCGATTCCTGGTCATTGTCTTCACTTTTTTGTAACGCGTTATTGTGATGGTTCTAATGTTCTGATGGTATTAGTCGTAGATAAAACTGACTAGGGGGAGATCTCGTTTGTACCTGCCTTTGGAATGTTCAGTCAACAAAAAGGTAAACCAAGTCACCAGATTGTTTGGACAACTATAACACTAACAAAGCTGTGGCGTATATAGCCATTCGGTCTGCTGGCAGAAAGCATGCGAAAGGAATCCGACACAGACAACACCAGCATAGTTCCACCTAGTCCATTTTATTTGCGAGTACTAGAACACCGATCGTTAAAAAAACATGAATAATGATTTCAACTATCATGAAAAAAAACGACATCTTACTGTCATGTTCACCCATTTTCAGGGGCGTTCACTTTTGAGACTTATTTATATTGAAATTTTGTGTTACCAGGGCACAGTTAGTGATCTCTACGGTTGCTCCAGAGACCGATACACTGCAGTCTGCAGCCGAGTTGCTTCCTGTATCTTCAACAGCTACCACGTTGGTGTAGGTTCCACTGTCTGGGTTGGTTACTATAATTGTACCGTTGGGATAGCAAGCTGAAAATTGTAGAATTATTAAATATACCAGAACCTCAACACTTCGTTGGATATTACATGGTTGGATGGATAAAAAAAACTGCAGAAAGCCATAAATCTAAGATATGCATATGTTTATGAAATAATAAATCCAGTTTATAGAGCAGACGACTGACCAACTAACCGTTTCTTCTTGAAGATCCCAACAAAATTGCATATGATATAATGTGCACAGAAATAAACCTCCACCTCTCACATCCATATGGGATTCTTTTTCTTGCATATCTCCAATTTCTGAGCGTGGATCTTCAATAAAACAGTCATTTCGGTTGCCGACATCCGCCATATTGTGATTTGGTGACGTCAAGTAAAGGTGGACTTCAATCAGTGCATTTAATACGCAATTCGATTTGGCGTAAGAACAGTTCTATCCCAAGCTAAAACGTTCCTTACCTTGTGTGCAAGAACTAGTATTTCTAAGATGGTGACGTTCGTTTAGGTTTGTTTTCCTTCATGTTTGTTCCTTTCGCTTTGGTGTGATGGGAGGCGTGATGGAATTGTACGATTCCTGAACATCACTTATTATTCTGTACGCTCCAAACTAACGTTTGACGGTGCCGTTTCGAAACGGATTTACAATAACCCACAAATAGCTTAGCAACCTAATAAACTAGACAATACTTGTCCTTGTAAACCGCACTTTTCTTTACAAAAGTGGAGCTTAGCAGTGTTTAATAAAGTAGAAGTAAAACAAAGATCAGGAATCGATTCAATTAACTTACTCCACCCACCAAAGACACCAAAAAGAAAGAAATACAAACATTAAGCGACCAGACCATAATGGAAACCTAAACAAAGGAAGGCCATAAGGACAGTTACTTTCCCACAAAATGGTCATATGGCCATCCAAAATTAAAAGACACAAGTGATACACACAGTAAGTAACAAACAACAACATAAATCGCCACAGAAGAACCGCCTTGGAACGGTCAGTGGAATCGATTTTACGTGGCCACAATCCTCGCCCTTACTTCCGTCGCGATTTAGACAAATAATTTGTTCAGTCTGCATGAAGGCCTCCTAAAAGCCGCAAGCAATGCATGATGCTCCGCCACTATAATTACATTAAGCAAGTGCCATATCAGAGTCAACAAGCAAATTCCATAGAATTTATATCCCGCCTCATTTTCATTTGTGATGTTAAAAATAATTTAACTAGGCAACCATTGGCATCACTTAACGCGGAAAATGAAACAAGAGGGCCATGATGGCCCTGGATCGCTCACCTGATCCATAGTGTAACAAGTGGGCCCCAGAGATGGCCATTATTGGCCCCAGAGCTTTAATGTGCATAATGTTGAGGGAGGTCTTAAAGGTGAAGCTTCATACCAAACATCAACAAAGGCTATAATTTGAACAATCTTGGCAAAGGTCCACTAGATGAAGCTACACATCAAATATCAAAGACCTGGGCCTAGGGGTTTCAGAGAAGAAGATTTTTTAAAGATTTTCCCTTTATAAGCCTATGTAAAACCAAAGGGCCCCTTGGCAGGGGCATTTTTTGTCCCAGCACTCAAATTTGAACAATCTTGGTAGGAGTCCACTAGATGAAGCTTCATACCAAATATCAAAGTCCTGGGCCTTGTGGTTTCAGAGAAGAAGATTTTTAAAGATTTTCCCTATATAAGCCTATTTAAAACCAAAGGGCCCCGGGGCGGGGGCATTTTTGGCCCCAGCACTATAATTTGAACAATCTTGGTAGGGGTCCACTAGATGAAGCTTCATACCAAATATCAAAGACCTGGGCCTTGTGGTTTCAGAGAAGAAGTTTTTTAAAGATTTTCCCTATATACGCCAATGTAAAACCAAAGGGCCCTGTGGCGGGGGTATTTTTTGTCCCAGCACTAAAATTTGAACAATCTTGGTAGGGGTCCACTAGATGAAGCTTCATACCAAATATCAAAGACCTGGGCCTTGTGGTTTCAGAGAAGAAGATTTTTAAAGATTTTCCCTATATAAGCCTATGTAAAACCAAAGGGCCCCGTGGCGGGGGCATTTTTAGTCCCAGCACTAAAATTTGAACAATCTTGGTAGGGGTCCACTAGATGAAGCTTCATACCAAATATCAATGTCCTGGGCCTTGTGGTTTCAGAGAAGAAGATTTTTATAGATTTTCCTTAAATAAGCCAATGTAAAACCAAAGGGCCCCGTGGCGGGGGGCATTTTTTGTCCCAGCACTAAAATTTGAACAATCTTGGTAGGGGTCCACTAGATGAAGCTTCATACCAAATATCAAAGTCCTGGGCCTTGTGGTTTCAGAGAAGAAGATTTTTAAAGATTTTTCCCTATATAAGCCTATGTAAAACCAAAGGGCCCCGGGGCGGGGGCATTTTTGGCCCCAGCACTAATTTGAACAATCTTGGTAGGGGTCCACTAGATGAAGCTTCATATCAAATATCAAAGACCTGGGCCTTGTGGTTTCAGAGAAGAAGATTTTTAAAGATTTTCCCTATATAAGCCAATGTAAAACCAAACGGCCCTGTGGCGGGGGCATTTTTTGTCCCAGCACTAAAATTTGAACAATCTTGGTAGGGGTCCACTAGATGAAGCTTCATACCAAATATCAATGTCCTGGGCCTTGTGGTTTCAGAGAAGAAGATTTTTAAAGATTTTCCCTATATAAGCCTATGTAAAACCAAAGGGCCCCGTGGCGGGGGTATTTTTTGTCCCAGCACTATAATTTGAACAATCTTGGTAGGGGTCCACTAGATGAAGCTTCATACAAAATATCAAAGTCCTGGGCCTTGTGGTTTCAGAGAAGAAGATTTTTAAAGATTTTCCCTATATAAGTCTATGTAAAACCAAAGGGCCCCGGGGCGGGGGCATTTTTGGCCCAAGCACTATAATTTGAACAATCTTGGTAGGGGTCCACTAGATGAAGCTTCATACCAAATATCAAAGACCTGGGCCTTGTGGTTTCAGAGAAGAAGATTTTTAAAGATTTTCCCTATATAAGCCAATGTAAAACCAAAGGGCCCCGTGGCGGGGGTATTTTTTGTCCCAGCACTAAAATTTGAACAATCTTGGTAGGGGTCCACTAGATGAAGCTTCATACCAAATATCAATGTCCTGGGCCTTGTGGTTTCAGAGAAGAAGATTTTTAAAGATTTTCCCTATATAAGCCTATGTAAAACCAAAGGGCCCCGTGGCGGTTTTATTTTTTGTTCCAGCACTATAATTTGAACAATCTTGGTAGGGGTCCACTAGATGAAGCTTCATACAAAATATCAAAGTCCTGGGCCTTGTGGTTTCAGAGAAGAAGATTTTTAAAGATTTTCCCTATATAAGTCTATGTAAAACCAAAGGGCCCCGGGGCGGGGGCATTTTTGGCCCCAGCACTATAATTTGAACAATCTTGGTAGGGGTCTACTAGATGAAGCTTCATACCAAATATCAAAGACCTGGGCCTTGTGGTTTCAGAGAAGAAGATCTTTAAAGATTTTCCCTATATAAGCCAATGTAAAACCAAAGGGCCCCGTGGCGGGGGCATTTTTTGTCCCAGCACTAAAATTTGAACAATCTTGGTAGGGGTCCACTAGATGAAGCTTCATACCAAATATCAATGTCCTGGGCCTTGTGGTTTCAGAGAAAAAGATTTTTAAAGATTTTCCTTATATAAGCCTATGTAAAACCAAAGGGCCCCGTGGCGGGGGTATTTTTTGTCCCAGCACTACAATTTGAACAATCTTGGTAGGGGTCCACTAGATGAAGCTTCATACAAAATATCAAAGTCCTGGGCCTTGTGGTTTCAGAGAAGAAGATTTTTAAAGATTTTCCCTATATAAGTCTATGTAAAACCAAAGGGCCCCGGGGCGGGGGCATTTTTGGCCCCAGCACTATAATTTGAACAATCTTGGTAGGGGTCCACTAGATGAAGCTTCATACCAAATATCAAAGACCTGGGCCTTGTGGTTTCAGAGAAGAAGATTTTTAAAGATTTTCCCTATATAAGCCCATGTAAAACCAAAGGGCCCCGGGGCGGGGGCATTTTTGGCCCCAGCACTATAATTTGAACAATCTTGGTAGGGGTCCACTAGATGAAGCTTCATACCAAATATCAATGTCCTGGGCCTTGTGGTTTCAGAGAAGAAGATTTTTAAAGATTTTCCCTATATAAGCCTATGTAAAACCAAAGGGCCCCGTGGCGGGGGTATTTTTTGTCCCAGCACTATAATTTGAACAATCTTGGTAGGGGTCCACTAGATGAAGCTTCATACAAAATATCAAAGTCCTGGGCCTTGTGGTTTCAGAGAAGAAGATTTTTAAAGATTTTCCCTATATAAGTCTATGTAAAACCAAAGGGCCCCGGGGCGGGGGCATTTTTGGCCCCAGCACTATAATTTGAACAATCTTGGTAGGGGTCTACTAGATGAAGCTTCATACCAAATATCAAAGACCTGGGCCTTGTGGTTTCAGAGAAGAAGATTTTTAAAGATTTTCCCTATATAAGCCCATGTAAAACCAAAGGGCCCCGGGGCGGGGGCATTTTTGGCCCCAGCACTATAATTTGAACAATCTTGGTAGGGGTCCACTAGATGAAGCTTCATACCAAATATCAAAGACCTGGGCCTTGTGGTTTCAGAGAAGAAGATTTTTTAAGTTTTTGGTGAAAAAAATCTATTTTTAGCTCCTGTGACCTAGATGTGCAACGGACCGGAACCATTTGAACAACTTTGAAAGGGGACCACCTAAGGATCATTCCTGTGAAGTTTGGTCAAAATCCGATCAGTGGTTTAGGAGGAGATGTTGTTTAAAAAAATTGTTTACGCACGCACGGACGCACGGACGCACGGACGCACGACGGACAAAAAGTGATCCCAAAAGCTCACCTCGTCACTACGTGACGGTGAGCTAAAAATAATGGATTCTGTAAAAGGCACATGCACATCTTCAGACCATGATCAAAACACCTGTAAAGATTCTGAAGGATTGGTATTAATCTGCAGGAGGAGTTGTGCTAACAAGGTACCTGCTACATACTATTTCATAGAATTTATGCATGAAAAAAGTCAAAGTTAAAATGTGAAAGTGAAAAAAAAATTCAAGGATTCTGAAAAAGGCACATGTACAACTTCAAACCATGGTAAAGACACCTAAAAATTTCGGAAGGATCGGTTTAAAAGTGTTGGCGGAGTTGCGCTCACAAGTTACCTACTACAAGCTCGGAACCACGCACCACGAAAACCTGAATACTATGTCCCCTCTCTTTTCTTGGCGGATTTCACAGGATTTCAAAGGATTTCAAAGTAAAGATGCATTACTCTTTCCTAAATAAAGTTGACAGGAATACACGACTTAGAGGACTATGTTCAAAGAGAAGAGACAAGGCTCCAAAAGGAAGGAAACCTGAATTACAATTCTCATTCAGTTTTTCTTGGCTTGCGCCATTTCACATAGTCAATTTAATGCCTTTAAACTCTAATCCTATCTTTGGTTGATTGCAATGATATTTTACCAAGTTGGACAATATTTCATGGGTTTGTTCAGGAGATTGGGCGCAGACAAGCCATCTTTGGCCCAAAATTGACTGTTTGTTGTGGGGGGGGGGGAGTGGGGAGTCCGTGTCCGTGTCCGTGAAGATACGGTTAAGGGCATCAAAATCTAATGGTTGTTTTCTCCCCATCCTGGTGATGTAACCAGGTGTGTTTGGTCAGATCAATCATTAGGTTAAGAAGTTGCTTCTTCAAACCACCTACCTGATAGAAATGGCTATGTGCAATGTTCAAGGGGCTATATTCACTGTTCAAGGGGCGATAACTCCAAAAGTAGGAAAATCAGAGTTATGGTTCATATGTTCTGCACGTGATCTGAACTTTCATTAAAGTATCACAAATAGTATCAGTTATGGAGCGCACACGAAACTGAGGCCCTGGGTAGGAACATAGGACATCACAATAAATGTAGACTGAAAGTGTTCAATGGATACTTGTGCGGTTTAAATAGGTTAAGTTTCTTGCGTCCCGGATTCTCTCATCTTGTAAATTTGAATAGGAACTCATTATCTGAACAAACAAGTAAATCGGTAGCACCAACATGCAAAATTAAAATTTAAACAGGCAACTTAATAGATAACAGCGGTGCCCGAAATGAATGGCCATGAATGATATCCTTAATAAATGGTAGAGTTTATTTGCATGTGGACCTCAGTTTGTATACTGGTTAATCACCGTTCCATGTATTGTTATTTACACGTTTCGGCCGGCCTCTGTAGTTCCGTTGGATTCGCGTTTGACGCATAATCAGGAGGACCCGATACTTGCCCGGGTCGGCAACATTTTGTGGAGATTGATCATGAAATCTTTTCTACGATCATTCGCTCCTATCCGCCGATTCAAGAAGAGCAGTTGTCAGTTTCTGGCGAAAGAATGTGCATTGTTCTGGTTAACCGCTTACGTACAAGCCTGCCCAGGAAAGTGTAGATATGTTCAACTCTAAAATGACCTAAATAGTGTTGACAGGCCGTCAAACCCTAATACAAATAAACAAATTTACACGTTGTGCTTTTGCGCTT
The DNA here is from genome assembly GCA_963580285.1 of Lucinisca nassula. Lineage (NCBI taxonomy): Eukaryota > Metazoa > Mollusca > Bivalvia > Lucinida > Lucinidae > Lucinisca > Lucinisca nassula. The sequence continues at coordinate 24,192,148 of OY757025.1, forward strand.
CGTCATGTTTACTGTATGTAAACCACAAAATAAAAGATAGACGTTTGAAGATTAGTCACGAATTGCAATAGTTCGATCGTTTCTACATCGATCTAAAAATTGTTGAAACCATTTTAGTTAGGTTTACATCAAGAACTCTTGTAACTTTTGGAGACTGCTGGTGAATGTCTATTTTGGTGACATGTTACCATACGTGATGGAGGCAGAGAAAACCACCGACCGTGAATGTGTACTTACTATGAGCAAGGGATGCTGAACTGGAACCCTTGCCGGCGGACGCAAGTAGTGGCAAGGCCAGCACGACAAGACCGAAAAAGGAATTCATTCTGGAAGAAAAGTACAATAGGTTATAAGATCAATGTTATGTGAAAAATGTGTCTTGTTTGACGAACAAAGTTCTTATCAGATTACTGAAAGGCACAGTCTGATCAGCATCCTCTTCGCCATTTGCACCACACAATTCTCCAGTTCGGCCCAAGCCCATCGGGGTTTAATAGAAGCCGGCCGAAAAAAAATATTGAAAAAATCGTTGCTGAAAGTAGGCGACCGTAACAAAATCGAACACAGGTAATCTGATTTTAGTTTTTGTAAAAACGAATGAATGAAGTAATGGTTTTGTAAGTTTTCGCTTAGAACGAGATCCTTTGGCGCATATTCTGTTTGTCAGCCCGCATTCATCATTTAGACAAACATTGATAATTCATCTACAGTGAAGGGGTAATGTCGCAAATTTTCAAGCGGAGTAGCTCCCACATCGCGGCAGCTCCCAAACCACGCTCTTGTTCCAAACAGTCTATCGGATACCCGAGTTTGTTACATTTCACCATTACCTCAGCTAGGTGGTTCGCTAAAGTTAGCAAAATAAAATCAATGGATGATTTCTTTGAAGTGTTTATAAACTATTACAGAGGTGTACTAAACCGTATACCTCTGGGTCCCAATTCATACCTTGCGGGCTATGAAGACTTCTGCAGTTCTGGCAATTTTCACAGAAGAGGGAATACTAATCCACTGAGGAATAGTTCCGGGAAAGGAATTCAGTGCATCACTAGGCCTGATACCTACGATATTGACTTGTTTTCGCCCCCGCTCATCGGGGTTTGGAGAAGTAGATTGGGCTGCATTGTCCTTCCACGCAGAGCTGAATCTGACCACACACGAGTACTGTTAAACCGCTTAGGCCTAAGCCGGCCCAGGCAATGCGGTGCGAGTCAGATGGTCCAATGTATATAAGCCTTCTGGTTTCATTGGGCCGCAGGGTTTGAGATGTCATTTCATCTCAGTGTCTGGTAAAAGTCCGACAAAATTGGAAGCAACGTCTCAAAAATGACGTAAATAGTGTTGACGGGGACGTTAAACCCCTATTCAAACAAACAAAAAAAACATTGACTCGTTTAATTCTGATGCCCTTCGAGTTGGAACTAGTCACAGGGCCCAAGTATCTATACTACTAAATAGATTATCCAATAAACTGCAAAACACCGATTTTTGATAGAGTTGTCACAGTTTTGCTTTTATTGTGAATTTTGATTCATGAACTATCATTGCGTTTGTTTTGTGATTTTTGGGTTTTAGACAATTGCCGAATTTATAATTCTCCAAACCATTTTCTTAGAAAAGCTGCAGCGATTGGTCGTTTTTTGTCAACAAGCGCTTACATCGTAGCGACTTCGATTGGTCTTAGAGCGCTAATATGTGATGTAGAGTCGTTTGGACACTGGTTTGTTTCAGACATTTTTTGAAGTACGTTTCGATTATTGGACCAAATACACCACTGATAACTTCACAAACAGGTAAAAAACATGAATTCAAAGGTAAGTGCTCGCGTCGGAAAGTGGTAAATTATTTGTTTCTGCTACACAATCACAGAACTGATAAAACGAATTTTGTTCCTAAATGACCCTTATCAAGTAGTAGAACTCAACCAAGCAAATCAAGCACGCGGTCAGAAAACACGGCTTCTTAAAAATTTTACCCAAAAAATGAAAATTTTCAGAGGAAAAAAAAAAGATTTTCATTATTTCTGCTTAAAAACATTGATTTTGGGTACACGTTAGAACCGCCTCAACGTGGCGGTTCTAACGAACACACAACTATGTTTTAGACAAGACCTGAGGAAATAATGAATACCCCTGCAAAACTCAGCTTTTCCTATTTAAAGTGGGGTTTGCAGGAGTATTCATTACATAGGCGTGTTATCTTTATGTCCCGTGCGTAAACTTCAAAATGAATATCCTGATATCACCACCTGTATACTTTAAAACACTAAAGTAGTGTTTGCTATGAACTTGGCATTAAGTAAACATGCGCTTGCGCGGTTTTTTTTTCTAGTTTATCTTTATTAAGAGACTATCAGAGTATCTTATTAAAGAAGGTTAAAGAAGACTGCTCACTACGAGCCTGCAGCTATGTGCAATCCAGCTCATCAAGTATATCACCAACACTACATAGTACCATCCCTCTGCAGGTCCATCGAGCAGCAGCCCTAACATGGGGATGCCAAACAGGTGATGCATACTCAAGATGAGGACGAACCAATGCAACATCCTTTGTCTGCCTAGGTGCAAAAGCCAAATTACATCTAAGAAATCCTAATGTCCTACTATAGATACTTTCGATGTACTTACTATGTGATCTCCGTAATCTGTTGATCACAATCAAAATTGTCAGTGATGGGGATTTCTGACATGCGAAAGTATGAAAATCTTGCATAATTATTTGTCAACTGTGTTTGAAGCGTACTTTAATACAAGAGGGCCATGATGGCCCTGGGTCTCTCACTTGATCCATAGAGTAACAAGTGAGCCCCTGGGACGGCCATTATTGACCCCAGGCCTATAATGTGCATAATGTTGAGGGAGGTCTAAAAAGGTGAAGCTTCATACCAAATAACAAAAGCTATAATTTGAACAATCTTGGCAAAGGTCCACTAGATGAAGATAGACACCAAATCTCTAAGACCTTGGCCTTGCGGTTCCAGAGAAGAAGATTTTTATAAAGATATTCCCCACCTAAGCCTATGTAAAACCAAAAGGCCCCGTGGCTGGGGCATTTTTGACCTCCGGGTCATAATTTAAACAATCTTGATAGAGGTCCACTAGATGACGCTTCACACCAAATGTCAAAGACCTGGGCCTTGCTGTTTCAGAGAAGAAAATTCTAAGATTATCTCTATAAGTTAATGTAAAACCAAAGGGCCCCTGGGATGGTTACATTTGTGGCCCGAGGGCTATAATTTGAACGATCTTGGTAGAGGTTCACTAGGTGAAGCTCCAGACCAAATATCAAAGACATGGGCCTTGCAGTTTCAGAGAAGAAGACTTAAAAGATTTCCCTATATAAGTCTATGTAAAACCAAAGGGTCTCAGGGCAGGGGCATTTTGGCCCCAGGGCTATAATTTGAACAATCTTGGCAGGGGTCCAATAGATGAAGCTTCATACCAAATATCAAAGACCTGGGCCTTGTGGTTTCAAGGAAGAAGATTTTTAAAGATTTTCCCTGTACATGTATAAGTCTATGTAAAACTAAAGGGCCCCGGAGCAGGGGCATTTTTGGCCCCAGGGCAATAATGTGAACAATCATGGTAGAAGTCCACAAGATGAAGTTTCATACCAAATATCAAAGACCTGGGCCTTGCGGTTTCACAGCAGATTTTTTAAGATTTTCCGTATATAAGTCCATGTGAAACCAAAGGGTCCCAGGGCGGGGGCATTTTTTGCCCAAGCACTAATTTGAACAATCTTGGTAGGGGTCCACTAGATGAAGCTTCATACCAAATATCAAAGACCTGGGCCTTGTGGTTTCAGAGAAGAAGATTTTGTAAGTTTTTGGTGACAAAAATATATCTTTGGCTCCTGTGACCTAGATGTGCAACGGACCGGAACCATTTGAACAACTTTGAAAGGGAACCATCTAAGGATCATTCTTGTGAAGTTTGGTCAAGATCTGATCAGTGGTTTAGGAGGATATGTCGCTTGAAGAAAAAGTTTACGCACGCAGGGACGCACGGACGCACGCACGGTGGACGACGGATGAAAAGTGATCCCAAAAGCTCACCTCGTCACTACGCGACAGGCGAGCTAAAAACTGGCATAATTACCAGAAAGGCTGATAATCTTTTGATAATTGTAATGATTTTAATTTCTTTGGCTGCAAAATGTAAATATTTATCCCCACGCTTAAAAAAGCGTTCTGGGATATTGTGAACGCCTCCGTCCGTCTGTCCGTCCGCCCGTCCGCCCCGTTTCTTGTAAATGGATCTCTGCAACCACTAAGTTACACTTTTGAAACTTTGCATGTGGCTAGTACATTGAATATAGATGGCAGTGGGCAACTTTTGTGACCTCTAGCTAAACATGATCCCAAGCTCAAAAGTCAAAAATTTTGATTTGCCATCTCTTAAACTATTGGAGTCACACTTCTGAAACTTTGCGTATTGGATGGTCCTTGGAATATAGAAAGTTGGGCTACTTTTGGTGTGACCTCGGTCCTAAGGTCTAACGTCAAAAAGTATGACATTGATATCTTCTAAACTATTAGAGTTACACTTCTGAAACATGGTTATTTGATGGCTGTTTGAATATAGAATCTGGGTACTTTTGTTGGACATCAACATAACCCCACGGTCAAAGGTCAAAAAGTATGACCTTGCCATATCTTATAAAGTTAAACTTTGCTTATTAGTTAGAATGTTCTTTACAACATTTTTAGCTTAAATGTTTTCGCTAGCTAACAGTCATTAGTGTTACTCATAGAAAAATCTGGTATTTGCATCGACTGCTGATCTAGTTCTAAATATTTTTATGCCCAGCTCATGCTTTCCTTTATTCTTCCGTTAATTTGGTAAATATTATGCATAGAATAGATAAAAGAGGGGGAAATTGTTTCTTTTGTCCAAAAGCCATAATGATTTAACTGAATTTTTAATATCGCTACGCTCGTTTACCCCAATGCTAAATTTAATCCGTGCGTCATGCTGTGTACATGAATTACAATGTATAGCGAACTCGCTGTTCTATCGACATGTACCGAACCCCGGGAAGTGACATTTCTGTTCCAGTATCTAGTAGAACAGAATTTAAAACAATAAAATTAGCGTAGAGTGGAAAACAAAAAATATGTCGTTTAAACGATATAATAGGTCGTTTAAACGACATTTCTTGTTTTCTGTTCCACTGAAAAAGTAGCGCGGAATTTAAAACAATAAAATTAGAATGGAACAAAAAAAAACAAATATGTCGTTAAACGACAGTCGTGTTCTGTTACACTGAAAAAGTAGCGTGGAACTTGAACCAATAAAATTAGAATGGAACAGAAAACTAAAATATGTCAGGCGCGACACACTCGCCAATGAAAGGTTAGGATTATATCGTTTTAACGACATATGTTAATAAAACGACATCTTTAACCAATGAAAAGGCCAAGATTATGTCGATAAAACGACATCTTTATCGTTTTAAATTCCACGCTACTTTTCAGAGTGGAATGGAAAACGACATTTTCTTTTTCTGTTCCATTCTAATTTTATTGTATTAAATTCCACGCTTCTTTTTCGCGCGGAACAGAAAACAAGAAATATGTCGTTTAAACGACATATTGTTTGTTTTCCACTCCAACCTAAATTTTTTTTTAAATTCTGTTCTGCTAGATACTGGAACAGAAATCTCCCTTCCCAGGTTCCGTAGGCATGGGTATAAGGTTATAATGTCAGTTTTTGGAAACATTACGTCACGTTAGTAGTACATACACTCGTGTATATTTGGCGTAAAATGGTAGGTTTCTAATGAAGGACAACGGTGAAACAGACGTTCAAAAATGGACCATTTTGAAATTTAATTTTCTAACAATACATTTTTTAAAGATGCAGGTTTTATGTCTTCATTTAATTTGGAACACTATCGGCCGTTTTTCTAGAAATATATCAACATGCTAAACACATGAATTTTAGCCCACATGCCAGGAAGACATTTTCATAGTCCTTAATGACTTGACACAATTAAAAAAACACGATTAATTTTTCGACCTCATTGGACCTGTTAATATTGGTGACCTGGTGTTAATACGGATGGCCTCCGATCAATACAGGATAGTCATTTAATAATTATAATAATAGACCTTTTTTTGCACTGCACCACAGCGCTCCAATATTGGTTGACCAGATGGTATACGGATCACCTCCGATGAATACAGGATACTAAACAAGGAATATAACTTCACTGAATTAGAGTCTAGTGCAGAGTGCACGGAGTCCTGCATTACAACAGGTCTATAATTAAATTTGACTGCATAAAAAATGACAAGTTCAGCACATCTACCAATAAGCTAGTGGAGGCGAAGTGCTGTCTGATCGTTCATGCATATAAACGCAATTAATTTCATACGGAGGCAGGGATCGAGATGTCATTTCATGTCGAGCTACATGTACATCCAACAAATCGAGTATTCTAAATAAGAGTTACTAATAAAATGGAAAGGGCAAGCGCTGAAAGCTGCGTAGAACATACCAGCCAATGAAATGCGACTGGTATATCATAAAGCCCTTTGGGGCTTGAAGAAATACATGGGCTGCATGATGCTTTCACGCAGAGCTGAAACCGACCGCACACGAGTACTGGTAAACTGCTTAGTGGATCCAAGCTTGCCTAGGCGAAGCTGTGCGCGACGGATCATACATGCTTATATACCCTATTGGTTTCATTGGGCGACAGGGCTAGAGGTGTCTTTTCATCTGTCTGGCAAAAGTCCAACAAAATTGGAAGCAATGTGTCCAAAATGACGTATAGAGTGTTAATGGGAACGTTAAACCTCAAATCAAACAAAACTGAACAAAAAAGGTATATCATAAAATATATAAATGGAACTTTGACAATATGACAGTGAGTGAGTGTTTGCCCTTTATATCTTACCAACAGCTAAGGTCATACGGAGTCGGGAGCTCGGTTTAAAGACTCATCCGAAAGTCTGTCAGACGTCGGGTTATATTACTTAAGAGTATTAGAACTTTAGAAAACGCAATAAATAAAACCTTAAATTTGGCTTTTTACTTCTAACATTGAAAAATCTTCTATCATACGTGATTTTTTCAGATTCGCAAAATGAGTTATGTAAGGATAACCGTTTTGACAGAGGAACAGTTAAGTGTAAGGAACGGATAAGACAACACAAATGATGTTTTAGAAGAAACACACGATAACTAGAAAATATGTTGTGAAACACTTTGCCCCCAACCATATGCTTGCCACTAATAGACAATTAAAAAAACATAATTAAAAAATAAATGCCTCTGTCGTGAAAGAACCGTCAGTTGGTACAATATTCATAAAATGTGCTCAAAATGTATGTAGAGTACCCAAACTGTATACGAAATATCATGAGCCTTGCTCAAGCCGTTCTCCAGATTTTGTTCACAATTTTTCCCTATAGCCACAATGCATAAGCCTGAAAAGGGGCATACCAAGTGATATATTTCGGAATTTCGCCAAAGTTAATCAAATCATCTTCACCTTAGATCCAAACTATATACCAGCTAATCATCTTCACCTTAGATCCAAACTATATACCAGCTATTCTGAGCCTAGCTCAAGCAGTTCTCTAGATATTTTGTTCACAAGATTTCCCTACAGCCAATGCACAAGTCTGAAAAGGGGCGTAACTTATTATATATTTTCGGAATTTCGTCAGAAGTTAATCAGGTCATCTACACCTTAGACTCAAACAGCATACCAAATATCATGAACCTGGCTCAAGCAGTTCTCCAGATATTGTTCACAAGGTTTGCCCATAGCCACAATGCATAAGTCCAATTAAAAACAAACCTGTCAAATATTAACAGATTTTAAACAATTCAGGTCAGCTATGCCTTAGTAGCAAACAGACTGCCAAATTTCATGAGCCTAGCTCAAGTGGTTCCAGTTATTGTTCACAAAGTTTCCCTATAGCCACAATATATAATTCCAAGAAGGGGCATAACTCCATTGAATATTTTCAGAATTTCGTCAAAAGTTTATCAGGTGATCTACACAGACCCAAACTGTATACCAAATATCATGAGCCTAGCTCAAGCTGTTCTCCAGATATTTTGTTCACAAGGTTTCCACATAGCCACAATGCATAAGTCCGAAAAGGGGCGTAACTCGGCGCCCGTAACTCTGCAAAGACAAGTCCGGCGAAAACATAAAATACGTGTCCGCTTATTTTTCATGCACATTCCATATATGTAATTTCGAGATCCTAGCTCACACCATTCTTGAGTTTCCTACAGGGTGAAAGTTTGACAGACAGACGGACAGACAGAACCAATATGTCCCACCAACTTCTTCGAAGTTGGGGGCATAAAAAGAAGATAAATGTAAACATTTACTAACCTGAATGTGTGAATGTGTTGTTGTCATTGGACATAGAAGAAATGTATATGCACAGCGGCTCAAAGTGGCTTTTATAGCTGACACTCTATCGCTAGCATGAGGTGCACGGGCTGTATACTATCGTATGGATCAATAAATAAAATCACTCAACTGTTGAAAGTTTATAGTGTATTAAAAGTCATACGGGCGACTTATCTTGTAAACTAAAAGGAAATTAATGATGAGGAATTGACACATTTTTATATACCTAAAACCTTTCGTTCAAGACACGAAAGGAAAAGAAGGACGTACATAAAACAAAGACATTATATAATTAACAGGAATTGGATTTTCCGCAATATTTCAAGGGAGACAATTTTCGGGACTTTCTGTTCACTTTTCTATAAGGCCTGAGCCACAGAAAAAGGGGTCTACTCTTAATGGAAAGAATTTGCACTTCAGGAGCAAATTCTTTCTTTTCAGAGTTGACCCCTATTGACATGGGAGACTAAAATACTTTTGCAGGAGGTGTATTCATCCCCCTTAAAACATATCAAGTAGAAAGCCCACACACACTCCTCCAAAAACATGCAAGCTGGTTTTCCATTAAAATAGTATTAATTGATAATAAAGAAAATATCACTATGCCCTACCTGACACGTGCAAAAACCTGCAATGACAAGAACAGAAGCATCGGAATACAAGAGAGTTATAAACCTCAGGAAATTGACCCTCCGTCCATCGGGGCTTGAAGAAATAGACGGGCTGCATAATGCTTCCACACAGAGCTGAAACCAACCCACACACCAGTAATGGTAAACCGCTTACAAGATCTAAGCCTGCCAAGGCAAAACGGTGCGAGTCGGACCTTCCATGCTTATAAACCTATTGGTTTCATTGGGCGGCAGGGCTTGAGAAGTCATTTCATCTCAATGTCGGGTAAAAGTCCCACAAAATTGGAAGCAACGTCTCCAAAATGACCTTTACAGTGTTGACGGGGACGTTAAACCTCAAATCAAACAAATTTTTTTTTAGGAAAAGCTCCACCCAGGCCTAAAATGACGATAATAAACCACAACAGAAACAAGGCCTGGAGATACAAAGCACTAAAAACAAACACCTAAGCAGCACCACCCTATGTTTACAATGAATTAAAAGCACAAAAGAAGCACCATCTAGGTATACAATTACAATAATTACCACAATATATGCATTATCTAGATATACAATGAAAGTAATAGTAAATCAGAACAAAAGCACCACCCAGGTATACAATGACAATAATAAGCCACATAAGAAGCATCGCCTTGGTATACAATGGCAAAAATAAACCACAACAAAGGAATCGCATAGGTATACAATGATTACAATAAGCCACAATAGAGGCACCACCTAGGTATACACAGACAATAATAAACCTCAAAAAGCACCGCCTACTTATACAATGTATGATTACAATATGACACAATAGATGCACCGCCGTGATATACACCACACCACATCTATGTATATAATGGCAATAAGTCACAAAACAGCACCACCTAGGTATACAATAACAACAATATGTCACAAAAAACACCACTTAGGTATACAATGACAATAATAAGTCACAATAGAAGCACCACCTAGGTATACAGTGAGAATAATAAGTCACAAAAAGCACCACTTAGGTATACAATGACAATGATAAGTCACAATAGAAGCACCACATAGGAATACAATGACAATAATAAGTTACAACAGAATCACCACCTAGGTATACAATGACAATAATAAACCACAACAGAATCACCACCTAGGTATACAATGACAATAATAAGTCACAATAGAAGCACCACATAGGAATACAATGACAATAATAAGTTACAACAGAAGCACCGCCTAGGTATACAATGACAATAATAAACCACAACAGAATCACCACCTAGGTATACAATGACAATAATAAGTCACAATTGAAGCACCACCTAGGTATACAATGACAATAATTAGTACCAACAGAAGCACGGCCTAGGTCAACAGAAAAATTGCAAAGGTATACAATGATAATAATGAAGCACCACCTAGGTATACACTGACAATAATAAACCACAACAAAAGCACCACAAAGTTATACATTGACAACAATAAGCAACAATAGAAGCACTGCCGAGGTATACACCACAACCACAGCACCGCTTAGGTATACAGTGACAATAATAAACCACAAAATACGCACCATCTAAGAATACAATGACAATAATAAACCACAACAGAAGCACCATCTAGGAATACAATGACACTTATAAACCACAATAGAAGCACCGCCTAGGTATACAATGACATTGATAAACGATGATAATGAATAGCTACAACAAAAACACCTTCTAGGTATACAATGACAATAATGAACTACAACAAAAGCACTATCTAGGTATACAATGACAATAATAAACCACAACAGAGGCACCACCTAGGTATACAATGATAATGAATAACTACAACAAAAGCACCACCTATTATACAATGACAATAATAAACCACAACAGAAGCACCACCTAGGTATACAATGACATTTATAAACCACAGCAGAAACAATGGCTATGTCTACAATGACAATAATTAATCACAAAAAAGCACAACCAAAGTATAAAATGGCAATAATGAAACACAATAGAAGCACCGCCATATGTAACCAATGACAATTGAATCACCACCCAGGTATGCAATGACAATAAACCACAATAGAAGCACCGCCAAGGTATAAACTGATAATAATATGCCACAACAGAAGCACCGCCTGGGTGTAAAATGATAATAATAAACCACAGTAGAAGCACCGCCAAGGTATAAAATGATAATAATATGCCACAACATTAGCACCGCCTTAGTATACAATAACAATAATAAACCACAACAAAAACACCATCTTGGTAAACAATGACAATAATATGCCAGAACAGAAGCACCGCTCGGGTACAATGACAATAATAAACCACAGTAGAAACACCGCCTTAGTATAAAATGACAATAATAAACCACAGTAGAAACACCGCCTTAGTATAAAATGACAATAATAAACCACAGTAGAAACACCGCCTAGGTATACAATGACAAAAATAAACCACAACAAAAGCAGCATCTTGGTATACAGTGACAATGATATGCCACAACAGAAACACCGCCTGGGTATAAAATGACAATAATAAACCACAGAAGAAGGACCGGCTAAGTATACAATAACAATAATAAACTACAACAAAAGCACCATATTGGTATACAATGACAATAATATACCAGAACAGAAGCACCATCTAGGTATACACTGAAAATAAAATACCAGAACAGAACCATCATCTAGGTATACACAGACAATAATATGCCAAAACAAAAGCACCATCAAGGTATATACTGACAATCATATGCCATAACGAAAGCACCATCTTGGTATACACTGAAAATAATATGCCACAACAAAAGCACCATCTAGGTATACACTGACAATAACATGCCACAACAAAAGCACCATCTAGGTATACACTGACAATAATATACCAGAACAGAAGCACCATCTAGGTATACACTGACAATAATATGCCACAACAAAAGCACCATCTAGGTAATCATTGACAATAATATGCCAAAACAAAAGCACCATCTAGGTATACACTGACAATAATATACTATAACAAAAGCACAATCTTGGTATACACTGACAATAATATGCCACAACAAAAGCACCATCTTGCTATACACTGACAATAATATGTCACAACAAAAGTACCATCTAGGTATACACTCACAATAATATGCCACAACAAAAACACCATCGCGGTTTACACTGACAATAATATACCAGAACAAAAGCACCATCTTGGTATACAGTGACAATGATATACCAGAACAGAAGCACCATCTTGGTATACAATGACAATAATATGCCACAACAGAAGCACTATCTTGGTATACAGTGACAATAATATACCAGAGTGAGTGAGTGAGTGTTTCAGTTTTACGTCCCACCAACAGCTAAGGTCATACGGAGACGGGACCTCCGTTTAAAGACTCATCCGACAGTCGGAAGAAGCCCGGGATCGAATCTGCGATCCCTGGTTTACAAGGCGAGTAGCCTAACCACAATAATATACCAGAACAGAAGCACCATCTAGGTAAACAGTGACAATAATATACCAGAACAGAAGCCCCATCTTGGTATACAGTGACAATAATATACCAGAACAGAAGCACCATCTTGGTATACAATGACATTAACATGCCACAACAGAAGCACTATCTTGGTATACAGTGACAATAATATACCAGAACAGAAACACCATCTAGGTATACATTGACAATAATATGCCACAACAAAAGCACCATCTTTGTATACAATGACAATAATATGCCACAACAGAAGCACCATCTTGGTATACAGTGACAATAATATACCAGAACAGAAGCACCATCTAGGTATACATTGACAATAATATGCCACAACAGAATCACCATCTTGGTATACAGTGACAATAATATACCAGAACAGAAGCACCATCTTGGTATACAATGACAATAATATACCACAACAGAAGCACCATCTTGGTATACAGTGACAATAATATACCACAACAAAAGCACCATCTAGGTATACAATGACAATAATATACCACAACAGAAGTACCATCTTGGTATACAATGACACTAATATACCACAACAGAAGCACCATCTTGCCATACAATGACAATAATAAACCACAACAAAAGCAGCATCTTGGTATACAATGACAATAATATACCAGAACAGAAGCACCATCTTGGTATACAATGAAAATAATATACCACAACAGAAGCACCATCTTGGTATACAATGACAATAATAAACCACAACAAAAGCAGCATCTTGGTATACAATGACAATAATATATCACAACAAAAGCACCATCTTGGTATACAATGACAATAATATACCAGAACAGAAGCACCGCCCGGGAACAATAATATTTTTTTTTTTTTTTTTTTTTTTGGTTTGGGTTTTACGGCCCTTTCAAGATTATTTCACTCATATCGAGCCGATCGTTAATCATAGGTGGGCGAAAACCGGAGTACCCGGAGAAAAACCACCTGACCTTCCGTTGCAGAACTTGGCGTCTCACACGTGACCCGAGCGAGGCTCGAACCCACGGCGGTGAGAGACCTAATGACTAAGAGTCAGCGCTCTTATCCATTAGGCCACGGAGGCCCGTGAACAATAATAATAAAAAGCTCGGAAGCATCCGGTCTTTGAATTCAACACCTTTGTATAGAGAAAAGTGTGTATTATTGTATAAAATTAAATACTCAGCCCATTTTAAATATGGAATTTATAAACCGAGGAGGGAGGTTGGATATCCGAAAAAGAAAGTCGAGTGCGCTTCCGCACGAGTTTCTTTATCGCATGTTCGACCTCCCGAGGTTTATAAATCCCACATTTTAAATGGGCTGACGCAGAGCTGAAACCGACTACACATGCGTAGTGCTTAGAAGGCAAAGTGGTGCGAGTTGGCCCGTCCCTGCAGATAAAACCTTATTGCTTTGGGTGGTAGGTCTTGATGTGTCATAATATCTGAATGTCGGGCAAAAGGCCCATAAAACTGGAAGACACGTCTCCAAAAAGACCTAAATAGTGTTGACGGGGACGTAAAACCGCAATTCAAGCAAACAAAATAACGCACTCACAAGGTTAAAAGATATATGTTTATATACAGGAAAACTCCTATACGAGGACCACCTTTGGGCTTGTTCAAAAGTGGTCTTAAAGACCACTTTCGAGCAGTCTCAAAGGTGGTCTCTAATCAGAAGACACATGGTATAGAAAACACGAAAAAGACTAACTGAAACCGTACTGGATAAGCTTCCAAAAGCAGATTTAATTTTAATTTTAAGAGGTCTTGTGTAGTCTTTCAGGTTCATTAATACGACATACATGTATCCATATCTACTATCGTACGATACTATGCCGAGCAGCTGTATCAGTTGACACAAGTTTGTAGCGCCCCCGCCCATTGAGTTATGGCGAAATAGAATGGGCTACATGGTACTTCCGTGCAGAGCTGTATTTGTTTGTTTGATTTGAGGTTTAACGTTCCCGTCAACACTGTAAAGGTCATTTTGGAGACGTTGCTTCCAATTTTGTGGGACTTTTACCCGATATTGAGATGAAATGACATCTCAAGCCCTGCCGCCCAATGACACCAATAGGGTTTATAAGCACAGACGGGCAGACTCGCACCGCTTTGCCTGGGCAAGCTTAGATCCTCTAAGCGGTTTACCAGTACTCGTGTGCGGACCGGTTTCAGCTCTGCATGGAAGCATCATGCAGCCCATATATTTCTTCAAGCCCCGATGGGCGGCAGAGCTGTAAATGACAGAACTAAATTACCGGTAGACCACTAAAAATGTTAAGTCTGCCAAGAAAAAGCAGCGCGAGTCGGACTGTTCTTAACGGTTTTTGGGGCGGTAGGGCATGAGGTGTCATTTCATAAAGTCGGATAAAAGGCAACGCCTTCAAAATGATATGGTGTTGACGGGGACGTAAAACCTCGACGCGGATAAACAAAGACAAATATTTGTCCACTTTTACAGCTTTAAATCCTATGTCGAGGGGCATCCGTGACCTAGTGGGATAAGAGCGCTGACTCTTGATAATAAGGTCTCTCACCGAGTGAGTGAGTGTTTGAGTTTTACGTCCCACCAACAGCTAAGGTCAAACGGAGACCGGACCTCGGTTTAAAGACTCATCCGAAAGTCTGGAGAAGCCCGGGATAGTCTCTCACCGATGTTGGTCTAGCCTTACTAGGGTCACATGTGATACGCCAAGTTTCTCCGAGTATTCCGGTTTTTGCCCACCTCTGATTAACTCTATTTAGGTCATTCAGGAGACGCTTCTATCGATTTTGTGGGACTTTTACCAAACGTTAGGATGCAATCTGATCTCAAGCCTTAACTCCCAAAGAAACACTTAAGGTTTCAGGGATGGACAGGAACAGTAAAATTCCGCTATTAAGAATACATAAACTTAAGACTTATTCTGCTTTAAAAAGTTTATTTAGTAGGTTGTAGTAATTCTTTCTTGTCAAAGGTGGTCTTAATACAGGATTTTTTTTCATATTTCCTGGGCAGGCTAAGACTTTCTAAGTGTTTTTCCAGTAATCAAGTTCGGTCGGGGAAACACCATGCAGCCAAATCTATTTATCTAAGCCCCGAAAGGTGGGGCACGTAAGAACTTTGAAACATCGAGACGCCTATATAAATTTTACCCCCTTAAACCCTACTTTTGTACAGTAGGGCCCTAATTCGCCCACCTGCGTGTCAATGTCTCCAATATTCAGTCTAAAGGACTATGGTTTCTCTTCATGTTTGTTTAAATTTTAAATGACACGCCGAAGGTATATGTTACACAGGTCTTGGGAGGAATGCGATGTCGCTTGGCAGATTTAGGACTTTTTATAGGCATTCTTAAAACAATGTACAGTTGGACAGTGAAATGTTTCACGTCCGATGTTGTTATTTCATTATTTTTCCTGATAGCGTTAAATTGTGATCGGGTTTGAATGAAACGGCATCGTTGATTACACCTCAGATTTACAAAAAGTCATGTTTCATCTCGTTTTTAACCCTTCTCTTGCTGAATATTCATTTTATCCACACCCATCTCTGACTTTGAAACAATCAGATTACTTGATGTAATTTATTCCTGAAAATTCATAAACTGAGTGTCAAACAGTGTAGATCCTGATCAGATCTGAAAAAGACATCTAATCTGGACCTACACTGTTTGCAAAGATAGGGGTTGTCGAGAACAGCAAGATAAGGGTTAATGCACATATTTGGCAATGATGTCATTACCGAAACACATAAAAGATTAAAAAAAGACTCTAAAATTAAATATCTCGTGTTTATATAAATGATATGTTACAGTTGCAACCAAAAACCAATGCATTTCTCACTCTAAATTCAGAAATAATATGAACTTAGGCACAGCCTAGATACGGACATGAGCATTACCAGTGAGTTAATGTTTAAAAGCAAAGATGGTAGTGTTTTAACCCACCTGAAGTTCGAACACTAGAGGGGAAGTGAATAAATGGTGACAACAAACCATTTTACCAATATACAGATAAGCGTTATCTTACGCCCCTTGTTAAAACAGACAGCATTTTTGGTTCTGTATAGCTTTACTTGAGAGCATTCTTGCTGACTGAATAGCATTTCTGGGCATTCTTGCTGACTGTCAGAATCAGAAATGTTTACTGGTGACACGTCCAAAGACAATCCTTCACAAGTCAAGATGGTTTCTGAAGTCAAAGGTATTGCAAAATGCAACTACCGTATTCGACCTATTTACCGCACCGTGCGCTTAGTTTTTTCAAAATTGTATGAAAATATTGTGGTGAAAAATCTACCTAATAAGCGCACACTCAATACGAAAAAAAAAGCTTCCGATATGATTATTTTATAGAGTTGAATTTCAGCATTGGGGTTCACCACATATACATATGATTTCCTCGGGTCAAAGATGCAGCAAAACTCAATATGAATTAGTTGGGAGGTTACTGTAAAGTGAGCGCTTGTGTATTTTTTTTCCAGAAAAAGCTTGGGTGTGCGCTTATAGGAGCATGTGCGGTAAATAGGTCGAATAAGGTAGTTCAATTTTACCATGACATTGTGGGGAATCTGGTTGGGGTCATAAATCGTGGTCACTTGACTAAGTTGACTGACTTGATCATCATGGACTTCGCCAAGGCCTTTGACAAGGTTGAAGGTACCTCACAGAGGGCTATTATATAAAGTGACTACTAAGGGATAAGTGAATCCACACATAGGTGGATAAGCTCATGGCTCTCTGGGTGCTCACAACAAGTTGTACTTGATGGCCAAGCACCTGATCAGTCCCTGTTTTATCTGGAGTCCCCCAAGGTTCAGTCCTTGGGACCAGTCTTCTTGGTTATCATCAATGATCTGACTGTTAATATCAGGACATCAGTCAGTTTGTTTGCTGATGATGTGTCCTGTATATATTCTCCGTCTGACTGTCTTATTTCACAAGATGACCTGGATCAACTTGCAGAGTGGGAGGCCGATCGGCAGATGAAGTTCAATGTGGCGGGGGCATTTTTGGCCCTTTTTGGCCCCATGGCCATAATTTGAACAATCTTGGTAGAGGTCCAATAGATGAAGCTACACACCAAATTTCAAGGACCTGGGCCTTGTGGTTTCAGAGGAGAAGATTTTTATAGATTTTTCCTACATAAGTCAATGTAAAACCAAGGGGCACCAGAGCTATAATTTGAACAATCTTGATAGAGGTCCACAAGACGAAGCTTCATACCAAATATCAAACACCTGAGTGAGTGAGTGTTTGGGTTTTACGTCCCACCAACAGCGAAGGTCATACGGAGACAGGACCTCGGTTTAAAGACTCATCCTAAAGTCTGGAGAAGCCCGGGATTGATCCTGCAATCCCTGGTTTACAAGGCGAGTAGCATAACCACTACACCACAGAGGCTTCTGATCAAACACCTGAGCCTTCTGGTTTCAGACGAGAAGAGTTTTTAAAGCTTTTTCCTATGTAAGACTATGTTAAACCAATGGGCCCCTAGGCA
Organism: Lucinisca nassula; assembly: GCA_963580285.1. Classification (NCBI taxonomy): domain Eukaryota; kingdom Metazoa; phylum Mollusca; class Bivalvia; order Lucinida; family Lucinidae; genus Lucinisca; species Lucinisca nassula. Next base: position 24,210,108 of record OY757025.1, read on the forward strand.
GGGGCATTTTTGGCCCCAGGACTATAATTTGAACAATCTTGGCAGAGGTCCACTAGACTGAATCTACACACAATCTATCGAAGGCCTGGTTTCAGATTAAGTTTTCATTAAAAAAAAAAATCTTTTGTTGGCTCCCGTGACCTTGATGTGCAGACTGGAACCATTTGAACAACTCTGAAAGGGAACCGCCTACGAATCATTCCTATGAAGTTTGGTCATAATCCAATCAGTGGTTAATGAGATGTCTTTTGAAGAAATTGTTTACGCAAGGGTGGACGCACGGCGGACGAAAAGTGATCCCAAAAGCTCACCTCATCATTACATGACAGGTGAGCTAATAAAAACGAAAAAAATAGGCCTGACCTCCTTATATGACAAATGGACTTGTCCAATATATGGCAGTGGAAGAGTCTAATAGCATACAATGGGTTAATGTCCCCATCAACAATGTAAGATTTCGTTCCTATGAATTATTATTGTATGTATATATGTATTGCATGTCACAGAAATTGTGAAATAAATATGTATATTAAATTTTTACCAAGTATATACAGGATTTGCTATGAAAAAGAAAAATGATATTATATCACAAAGAGAAATAGTTCCCACTGAGAAATATTACCCTGCCGGAACTTTTTTTCTCACCTAAAAATCCTGTCTTGTGCCCCACAGAGTATCCCTGTACACCATAGTGCTTAAAATAAATTCCTAACCTAATTTTAGAACTAAATGATTCGACTTAATCTAAGGCAAAATTCACAATGGAGAAACAGTTCATTGGAGATACTAGTATTAAAATTGTCTTATCTGTCTCTAAAAGTATCAAGAGGGCCATGATGGCCCGATCCATAGGGTAACAAGTGAGCCCCTGGGAGAGCCATTACTGGCCCCGGGCTATAATTTCAATTATCTTGGTAGTGGTCTAAAAAGTGAAGCTTCATACCAAATATCAAAGACTGGAGCAGTCTGGTTTCAGACAAGAAGATTAAAATTTTAAAGGTTTTTCCCATTCTTCAGTTTAAAGTACAGGGCCCACTCTGTGGCGTTGACGTACTTGGATATATATATATATATCTATATAAATCTTGGAGTCCCTGGAGCGGGCCATTTTTGACCCCAGGGCTTTAATTTGAACAATCTTGCTATAAATCCATAAGACAAAGCTTCATGTCAATTATCCAAGACCTTGTCCTTCTGCATTTGACTTGACTTCTATTTCCTATGGCTACAATTTGAACAATTTTGATAGAGGTCCACTGGATGAAGCTTCACACCAAATATCAAAGATCTGGGCCTTGCGGTTTCAGAGTAGAAGATTTGTTTTTAATTTCCCTATATAAGTCAATGTTAAACTGAAGGGCCCCCGGGCGGAGGCATTTTTGGCCCAAAGGCTATGATTTGAACAATCTTGGTAGAGGTTCAGTAGATGTAGCTTCATGCCAAATAGCAATGACCTGGGCCTTGTGGTTTCAGTGAAGTAGATTTTAAATATTTTAACTACCGGTAAAGGGCCCGGGGCGCCAATTTTTTGGCCCTAGGGCTATAACTTGAACAGTCTTGATAGAGGTTCACTAGATGAAGCTTCACGGCAAATACCAAAGACCTGGTCCTTGCAGTTTCGGAGAAAATTTCCCTGTATAAGCCTCTGTAAAACCAAAGGCCCCCGGACGGGGGCATTTTTGGCCCCATGGCTTTAATTTGATGAATCTTGGTATAGGTTCACTAGATGAAGATTCATACCAAATATCAAAGGCCCAGGCCTTGTGGTTTCAGAGAAGATTTTTCAAGTTTTCAGTGAAAAAAATCTATTTTCGGCTCCTGTGACCTAGATTTGCAATGGACTGGAACCATTTGAACAACTTTGAAAGGGGTCCAGCTAAGGATCATTCCTGTGAAGTTTGGTCAAAATCCGATCAGTGGTTTAGGAGGAGATGTCGTTGGAAGAATTGTTTACAGAAGCACGCATGGACGACGGATGAAAAGTGAACACAAAAACTCACCTTGTCACTATGTGACAGGTGAGCTAAAAGGAATGTTGTAGGTACTTGTTGGACCAGTCACAACATAGCATTTCACAGGTATCCATAACATCTTTTTCAAATAATCAAAAATATTATCCCCATTTTCCCATCTTTTCTCTTTATCTGAATTGCAAATACTTTCTGGCAACAAGAATGAGTTCAGATCCCATGGGCAGTAAATTTGTCTGTTGAAAAGGCTGACACGATTGATCGTATAATCGATCGATAAATTCCGCAAAAATGATAATCATTTCTGACTTGCATTTAATCGATTACTTGATAGGTACAATTTAATTACTACCCTAAGTTATGCCTAAAACAGCTGGATGAGTGGCAAACAGTGCAGACCCTGATGATATGCTGCATTATGCGGCATCCCATCTTGGTCTACACTGTTTGCTCAGGCCTGTCTGTTCAAATATACATATGGTAAAGACCAACATATGGTAAGAGTCATGCTTAGACAGAAAGCCAGACATGTAAAATAATGACAGAAACCTTAGCGATTACTAATCGATTATCGACCACAGTGACAGGACTGATAATCAATCATCCTTTCAGCTCCGATTAGCCAACCCTATCTGTTAACCAAGTCATCTACATCTACCATCCATGTGCTGCGCTCTACAGGGTTGTACGAACATCTGTCTCAATCTGGTTGTCCATGAACAGATCCAAATCAAATTAGCTGCCTTAATGGTACACAAGAGCATGTCAAAGAAACACTTCTTTAACTGACAATGTTTACAAAGACATGCAACCAGTGTCTTTCATGGATGTGTCCTGATCTATTGCCGTTGGTCCCAAGTCAGGCTCTAACTGCTCTCTTCTTCATCCAGATAATGAGTCTGCTGTACGAAAGGCTATCAAACAATTTGCCATCCATTATACTCTCAGCTCCGATTAGCCAACCCTATCTGTTAACCAAGTCATCTACCATCCATGTGCTGGGCTCTACAGGGTCGTACGAACATCTGTCTCAATCTGGTTGTCCATGAACAGATCCAAATCAAATTAGCTGCCCTAATGGTACACAGGAGCATGTCAAAGAAACACTTCTTTAACTGACAATGTTTACAAAGACATGCAACCAGTGTTTTTCATGGATGTGTCCTGATCTATCGCCGTTGGTCCCAAGTCAGGCTCTAAGTGCTCTCTTCTTCATCCAGATAATGAGTCTGCTGTAAGAAAGGCTATCAGTCGAATTTGCCATCCATTATACTCAAATGCATCAAGCATGCATTGCAGCCGATCTATTTCTTCAAGCCCTGTTGTGTGTGTGTGGGGGGGGGGGGGGGGGCACAATTTTCAACAATATGTGTACATATGATTTTTCGGTATTGATGCTTTTGGAGACATTCACATTAACAGCTACACTTTAAAAGAACCCTGAATTAATCAATACCTTCAGAACAGACTGACTTCCTATACAAACGTGAGAGAAACATTGAAATGCGAAAGTGACAAGATAAACGATCAGCAGAAATGGATAGAAAAAAAAAATGAATTAACTCTGTTTGCCTATGGAGCATGGTAGCTCAGTGGTTAGTGCACTTGCCTATCATGGTTATGCTAGAGGCCCCCAGTTCAATTCCGGGCAGCGGTAAGAAAATTGTGGTGTCTGAACTGCTACACTGGCATCATGAATGCCACAAGGTGCACTGTCCTTCGGATCGAGACGTTAACCGGAGGCGCCCTGTACAGGGAGAACCATCCCTGTGCAAGTAAAAGATCCCTACAAAAAATATCTATCTCTATTTTCTGCCAACCCCTCTCTCGAGTGTTACAGGCAGATTGCACGATTACTATGTAGGCTTTTATTCTGCAAACCTGGACTGTATTTGTTTGATTTGAGGTTTAACCTCCTCCTCAACACTGAAAAGGTAATTTTGGAGATGTTGCTTCTAATTTTGTGGTACTTTTACCCGATATTGAGATGAAATGACATCTCAAGCTCTGCCTCCCAATTTATAAGCATGGAAGGATGGTAGAGCATGGTAGGTCAGTGGTTAGTGCACTTGCCTCTGATGCTAGAGGTCGCGGGTTCGATCCCCAGCAGTGGCGATAAAATTTCGATGTCCAAACAGGCTCCATTCACGGCATTGGCATCATTTGCAGGGATGAATGTCAAAATGTACACCGTCTTTTAGATCGGGACGTTAACTAGAGGCCCCCTGTGCAGGGAGAACCATCCCCTGTGCAGGTTAAAGATCCCTACCGTAATTATATGATTACTGTGCAGGCTGTCATCATGCAAACCTGGAGTGTATGTAATGTACACCTGCGGTAATGGACAAATGTGACCAACACAGTATCAGTAGATAGATAGATAGGATGGGTCCGACTTACACCGCTTTGCGTTGGCAGGCCTAGTTCCTCTAAGGGGTTAACCAGTTCTCATGGTCGGATAAAGCTCTGTGTGGAAGCATCATGCTATTTCTTCAAGCCCCGATGGGAGGGGGCCGTCCTGGAGTACATGTAATGTACACCTGCAGGTAATCCTCGTGGTGGTGCAGTAAAAGAAACAAAAGAATTCCAAGGCATTATGCTTGGTAGGACATAAAGCGAATCGGAATTACCATGGAAATACTGGAAATAAACGAAAACTAGGATGTTGCTGTCGAATAGCCGAATAGAAACGCGGCCGGAAGGTAAATAGAAGACCGGTACTTGATGTTTTTATTTTGCGCCAACTGTCAAACAGTTTGTCTATGAAAATGCAATAAGCGTCTCTGCAAAATGGATCAATAATAGAGAAGCAGTCATCGTGAAGTTTGTGAAAATCCCAATTTACAGTTTTTATTTATTTATTTTAATATTTAGTTGGTGGGTGCACGACATTTCGTCTAAACCCATTTCGTCGAACAGACACTTCGTCTAATACGACAATTGGTCTAAAAAACCGGTCTGGTACGACATTTCGTCGAAAAAAGTATTAAGGATTTTAGACGAAATGTCGCACCTTTGTTATTTTTCTTCTTTTTTTTTTTTCTTTTTGTTTTTTGTTTTTCCATTTTTAGACAATCTGCCTGTTGTCTATACTAATACAGATGAAATATTGTGATAATTTTCTATCTATCTATCTATCTTTCTTTCTTTTTATACTGCAGCAACCCCGTTAAGAGGACTATCGTGCAGATTTTTCTTATTACTGCTAAAAATACTCATAGAGGCGGTTCTAACGAGTACCAACAGTTTATATTTTGAGCAGAAATTGGAAAAATAGGCTTTTCCCCTGTAAACCCCAGTTTTACAATATACATGGAATTCAAGGTGGGTCAAAATTATAAAGGCGTGTTTTCGTAATGGCGAAGGAAGTCTTTGCCACAAGGATACAACCTAAAATATTAACTTTGAAACCATAGAAATTCCATGTCACTGGCAAATAAAGATCAGCCTTTGTAGATCACCTGTCTTTCCTTACCATTATATGTGTAAACAAAACTTAGACGAAACAAATTTAGACGAAACAAATTTAGACATTTTTAGACGAATTTAGACACTTTTCGACGAAATTTAGACGAAATGTCGTATTTTACGAAATGTCTTTTAGACGAAATGTCCTTTAGACGAAATGGGTTTAGACGAAATGTCATGGATCCTTAGTTGGTCAGATACAACAAAAAGTAATACATACGTATATAAGTAGGCAGCATTTAAGATCGAAAACAGAAAATAAATAAAAAAAAGTGACAGTCATGCAGTGCGCCTCACCGGAATTCTCGCGTCTCGCGAGAAAATTGAATCACTTCAACTTTTTTCATAGGCAATGCCGCTGACAACAACAACATGTGCTCGTATACGCGTTACCTATAGTCGGACATGAGTCCGATGTCGTCCTTATGGACGACATCGGCCGATGCCTTTGGCATCGGCTGACTCATGTCCGTATTATCTATCTTGTTGTTGTTGTATATCTATACGGCATTTTATCGCTGCCTATAATCTCCTGGTACTTAAGTAAGTCACTTGTCTTTCTTTCTATATATACTGCCATACGCCCTCTCGGACATTCTAGGCAGGTGTATATTATATACACTCCAGTTTTGCAGGATGAAAGCCTACACAGTAATCATGTAATTATGGTAGGGTTCTTTAACCTGCACAGGGGATGGTTCTCCCTGCACAGGGGGCCTCCAGTTAACGTCCCAATCCGAAGGACGGTGCACTTAATGACATTCATCCCTGCAAATGATGCCAATGGAGCGTGTTCGGACACCGAAATTTTATCGCCGCTGCCGGGGATCGAACCCGGAACCTCTAGCATCAGAGGCAAGTGCACTGAGCTATCACGCTCCACTTGTGCATTTCCCTATGAGAAAAACACATGATGCTCCTATTACAATGGCCTTCAAAATCTTTTAGTGCTCGTTTTAATTATCTATCTCTGTTTATTGCCCCTCCTACGAGTGTAAGCCTCGTGTGAGGGTGTTGCAGTAACAGAAGAAAGGGAATTCCAAGGCCCCCCTTAGGCATTAATTCATGCTTGATTGTATCACACACTGCGAGTCGGAACTACCATGGAAATACTGGAAATAAACGAAAACTAACCTGTTTCTGTCAAATAACGCGGCCGGAAGGTAAACAGAAGATTGGTACTCGATATTTTTATTTTGCGCCAACTGTCAGACAGTTTGTCTATGAAAACGCAATAAGCGTCTCTGCAACATGGATTAATAATAGAGAAGCAGTCATCGTGACGTTTTTGAAGAATCTGAATTTACAGTTTTTATTTATTTATTTATTTTTATTTGGTCGGATACGTCAAAAAGTAATACATATAGCGGGTTGAAATACGAAAATGAGAAAAAAAAGCTTAAAAGATGAAAGTTGTACTAGACTGGGGACCGACTGTGTGAAAGGCAGACATAATATTAGAAGGAAGAACGCGTGAACCATACACCGGAAGTTGTCTCGCATAGTCTCACCGAGAATTCACGTGATTTGACCATCAAAAAATATTGATCAGGGAAGCGAATTACGTTGTTATGACAACGCGTGCACCTCTTAGTCTATAGACGGACATGTTCATGTCCGTATTAAAAATTTACACGTTCAAAAGACCAAAATACTATTTTCCAACCTCAGATTTGTGCTTTTACAGTTTAAAATTTGGATAAAGTAATTAGTTACTGCCTTGTGTAAGCATGTGTCAATAGAACAAGAATACATTTGTATGCATGGTATATAATAAGCCTGTTACAGAGGTTTAATCACAAGAAAAGTTACGGAAATGACACATTTTTCTTGTTATGGAAATGATGTTACGGAAATGACAGTTAAATTATCAATCATATCATAGGCCCAGGTCAATATATAGCTACATACATGTATATTGATTGTATCACTTCAGTAGGCATAGAACAGTGAATTTATCACGAAAAGAATGAACGAATCCCATTATTACTTTGTATCATGTCATTACCGAAACCAAATACATGTATGTTCCAGATAGGATTATCCTTTGGAAGCAAGGGATACACCATAGAACTAGATAATATGGAGTGTACATGTTTTCTGGGCCAGACTACCTAGTTTCGCCCATTTAGGCCTCAATAGTGGCCCTCAAATATTTTCAAAATTCCACAGGACAGCACAATATAAACTACACTAAGATGTAGGGCATGGAGACTTTTACGGCCGCCACACATTCCCAGACACCAGTTGTAGTGACGTCGAATATGTTCTAGACAAGGGTTAACCTTTGGAAGCAAGGACTACACCATAGAACTGGAAAATATGGTGTGTATATGTTTCCAACATTGTTTCGGAAATTAGGATTACGAAAATGACAGTTTCATCTTTTTTATCACTTTCGCATACCTTACTTTATTGGGTGATTGGGTGAGGTAAAGGTGATCTGTATCTTGCATCACTGGGGCATCCATCTGATATTGTCTTACAGTTGGACAAGACCTGCTGTCTTTGCAGCAGGTAAGGGTAGAGAGTGGACTGTCATTTCTTCTGTTTCTACACTTCCATTCATGTTCCTCTTTCTCCACTGATCTTAACTTTCATCTAATCTACTATCACATCTGTCTCTTTCTCCCTTCCTCTGGGAGACAACACAAAATGACCCACAAGTGTTGACGTGCCGTTAAGCCAATCAATATCTTATTTAATTGGAGACCGTGTAGTGTTATAAATGTATTGTATGTGCACTTATGACGTAGCTGTTAGTACGATATCTAAACACGTTCAGGGGAAGATAAACGTCTAAACGGGTGTACGGTAGTGACATACAGAAAAGAGACGTGTTCAAGTCTTTGTCCGGCCCCCGCCCATTGGGGCTTGAAGAAATACATAGGCTGCATGATGCTTCCACGCAGAACTCAAACCGACCCGCACACGAGTACTGGTAAACCGCTTGGAGGATATAAGCCTACCGAGGCAAAGCGGTGCGAGTGTTGGACCGTCCATGCTTATAAAAACTATTGGTTTCATTCGGCAGCAGGGCATGAGAGGTCATTTCATCTCAATGTCGGGTAAAAGTCCCACAAAATTGAAAGCAACGTCTCTAAAATGACCTATACAGTGTGGAAGGGGTCGTAAAACCTCAAATCAAACAAACAAAACAAATCAAGTCTTTGTCCCTGACTTTTATCATCAGCTACCCAAGTTAAATATTTACTGAACTATTACCCATTACGATTATGAACCCAATAGGATTATGTCAATTTAGGGCAGGCTTAATCCTAAATGGTTAACCAGTACAAAAACACATACTTTTGCCAGTAATCTTGAATCAGCAGAAGGGATGGTTCAAAATATTTCACGATTAATTTCCATGGTGTATGTGGCCAGATTTAAGCCCGCAACCTCGATAGTCCGACATGCTTCCAACTGTACTAAGCAGCCCGGCTCACAATCTATATACAATAGAACACAGAAATGAAAGTTGTGAGCCCCTAAGGTTTGAGATACTTAAGAAAGTTGTGTATCAAATATCAAAGGCATGGGCATTCTCGTTTCAGCCAAGTTTTCCTAATACAAGTATATGTAAAACAAGTGGGTCACGAAATGGAGCCATTTTTTGGGGGGTCCCAGAGCTGTAAGTTGAACAATCTTGGTAAATAAGCTCTAGACGAAGCTACATACAATTGTTGGCCCCATGGCTAAGATTTGAGTAGTCATGGCACAGGTCCATTAATAGAAACTGTACACCAAATACCAAAGGTCTGGACCTTCTGGTTTCAAAAATGTTTACCCTATATAAGTCTATTTAAAACAAGTGGGCCCCTGGGTGGGGGTCATTTTTGGCTTCAGGACTAAAGTTTGAATAATCTTGGTAGAGGTCCATTAGATGAAGCTATTTTGGTCATGGTTTTGTCCCTACCGAATCAGATAACTTTTTGAAGTTCTTAATTATTCCTAATTTCACGGGGGTGACAGCAAGTGGTTACCTTTCTGGAAAATACATCAATGATAAAAAGCTCTAAGAATAGTGGCCCATTAATTACTTTTCTTAAAAACTTTAACAGACATTCTTGCTGTCCTAACACATATATGCCTAGCGTCCTTTTTTAACCCTTTTTGTACCAAATGGAATCTTCCTCCTTATATATAGCAGGAGTCCATTTCAAAATTTAGGGGTGTCAACTGTCAAATTGATTAGGAAAATGGCTAAACTTTTAGCAAACAGTGGAGGCCCTGATCAGACGCCGCGTTCTGCGGCGTCTGATCTGGGCCTGCATTGTTTACCAAGGTACCCGTTTTGGGGTTTCTGGTACTAAATGGGTTAACATTATCAGGCAATGCAGACCCAGATCAGATGCTTGGTCTACACTGTTTGCTTTAAGAACCATTACGGAAACACGCCTATACAAATACATTGTAAACTTTACCGCCGAAAAAAAACACGAACATTTTCAGATGAAAAACTCAGTGATATTTTGCTTATTTCCGCTCAAAATATATATTGTGGGTAATAGTAAGAGCCGCCTCCAATATATTTTAGAGCAGAAATAAGAAAAATAAGGTTTACCCGTGTGAGCTCCAGTTTTACAATATAAAAGTGGTGTTCAAGGGAGAATTATATAGGCGTATTTTGGCGATGATTCAGCTTGTAAATCTTTCCACAATCAAAAACAAACCTGACACCCCTATATTTGGAAATTGACTACTCCAACCTCATTAGCTGGGTGGTCCAATTATCATATTATGGGTTATTTGCATGCGAGGAAACCCCTTAAGAAATACCTTAGCAAACAGTTCAGGCCCAGATCAGACGACGCATAACGCGGCGTCTGATCAGGGCCTGCACTATTTGCTAACAGACTTTTCGTCAAAAATAGAACAAGAGGACCAAGCTGGTCCTGTATCGCTCACCTGAGCTAACAGATTCGAAGTTTCAGGAAGTGCAAACCTTTACTGAAGGATTTATGGGCGGACATGGTGATGACAGGGTAAGCATTTTCTGCAAATCAAGTAGAAAGTAACTCTATGATAAACAGGCTGACCTCACCGGTTTTCAAACTCATTCAAGCTTTTATTCCTGACTTGCTAAGAAGATTCGATATAAAATGAAGGGGCTATGGTGATGACAAGTTCAAAGATAAGCGATTAATTGCTGCAATCAAAGGGATGTTACTCTGTGATAAATAGGCAAAGCTGATGAGTTTTCAAACTCCTCTGAGCTTTTCTGCCTGACTTACTTGTTTTTAAGTTTCATGAAGACCCGGTCAAAACTGAATGGGCAGCAGTGATGACAAGGTCGAAAATAGGCATTTTCAGCAATCAAAGGCATGTAACTCTATGATAAAGGTGCCGACTTGGCCGGTATTCGAACTCGTCCGAGGGTTTATCCCCAGCCACCTTACAAATAAGTTTCAGAAATATCCGATCAAAACTGAAGGGCTACGGTGATGACGAGGTCAAAAATCAACATTTTCAGCAATCAAAGGGACATAACTCTATGATAAATGGGCTGATTTAGACGGTTTTCGAACTCGTCTGAGATTTTATCCCCAGTCACCTTACATATAAGTTTCAGAAAGATTAATTAAAACTGAAGGGGCTATGGTGATGACAAGTTCATAAACCACAGTAGAAACACCGCCAAGGTATGGAATGACAATAATATGCCAGAACAGAAACACCGCCTGGGTATAAAATGACAATAATAAATACAGTAGAAGCACCGCTAAGGTATAGAATGATAATAATATGCCACAACAGAAGCACCACCCGGGTATAAAATGACAATAATAAACCACAGTAAAAACACCGCCTAAGTATACAATAACAAAAAATAAACCACAACAAAAGCACCATCAAGGTATACAATGACAATAATATGCCACAACAGAAACACCGCCTGGGTATAAAATGACAATAATAAACCACAGAAGAAACACCGCCTAAGTATACAATAACAATAATAAACCACAGTAGAAACACCGCCTAAGTATACAATAACAATAATAAACCACAACAAAAGCAGCATCTTGGTATACAATGACAATAATATGCCACAACAGAAACACCTCCTGGGTATAAAGTAATTTAGGTCGTAGTACCAAAGCGTTAATCCAAAATCAATAGTCCATAGACGAAATGGCAAATATCAATATTCAGATCAACAGACATGGACTCCAGAAGAGTGTAATCAGACGGCCGCGGATAGTAAGCATTTAGGTAAGCAAGCTTCGCCCACCATGCCCATGGACCCGAATGAAGAAAAGGTGTAAATGCCGAGAAGGGTATGTCCGAGATTTTGGAAGTCTTCCTATGGCTTTCCATTGGCAAACATATCAGAAATAATTCTGGAAAGGGCCACATTGTACAAATCAACAAGATCATAGTGCCTCCCATAGAATTACTTTAGTGTTAATACCAGTTTGGTTTTTTTGATACCCCTGGCATAACAACCTCGTAGTGAGCACCTTCCCTCGTTCCATAAAGTCCTGATACTTGGAACAGGCTCTAGCATAACGGATTAACTGTGAAACGTAAACTCCATATGCTGGTGCGGACGGGATATTACTGCTCAGGAAGGGAAAGTTAACAATGGGAAAATTAAAGTCATCTCGTTTATCGTACAACCTAGTAGTAAGCTTCCCGTTGTCAATATAGAGATAATCCAAGTATGAGGAGGAGGTTGCAGTCTCTAGTGTTTCCTTAATTTCAAGTTCACGTGGATAGATGAATTCCAAGTAAATGACAATAATATACCACAGTAGAAACACCGCCTTAGTATACAATAACAATAACAAACCACAACAAAAGCATCATCTTGGTGTACAATGACAATTATAATATACCAGAACAGAAACACCGAGTATAAAATGACAATAATAAACCACAGAAGAAGGACCGGCTAAGTATACAATAACAATAATAAACCAGAACAGAAGCACCATCTTGGTATACAATGACAATAATATACCAGAACAGAAGCACCATCTTGGTATACAATGACAATAATATACCAGAACAGAAGCACCATCTTGGTATACAATGACAATAATATACCAGAACAGAAGCACCACCTTGGTATACAATGATAATAATATACCATAACAGAAGCACCATCTTGGTATACAATGACAATCATATACCAGAACAGAAGCACAATCTTGGTATACAATGACAATAATATACCAGAACAGAAGCACCATCTTGGTATACAATAACAATAATATACCAGAACAGAAGCACCTGTACTGGTATATTATTGTTATTGTATACCAAGATGGTGCTTTTGTACTGGTTTATTAATGCCATTGTATACCAAGATGGTGCTTCTGTTCTGGTATATGATTGTCATTGTATACCAAGATGGTATACCAAGATGATTATTGTACTGACAATAATAAACCAGTACAGAAGCACCATCTTGGTATACAATGACAATAATATACCAGAACAGAAGCACCATCTTGGTATACACTGACAATAATATACCAGAACAGAAGCACCATCTTGGTATACAATGACAATAATATACCAGAACAGAAGCACCATCTTGGTACAATAACAATAAAAAGCTCATCGGAAGCATCCGGTCTTTGAATTCAACACCTTTGTATAGAGAAAATGGTGTATTATTGTATAAAATTAAATACTCAGCCCATTTTAAATATGGAATTTATAAACCGAGGAGGGAGGTTGGATATCCGAAAAAGAAAGTCGAGTGCGCTTCCGCGAGAGTTTCTTTATCGCATGTTCGACCTCCCGAGGTTTATAAATCCCACATTTTAAATGGGCTGACGCAGAGCTGAAACCGACTACACATGCGTATTGCTTAGAAGGCAAAGTGGTGCGAGTTGGCTCGTCCCTGCAGATGAAACCTTATTGGTTTGGGCGGTAGGTCAAAACATCTCAAAACATCTCAATGTCGGGTAAAAGGCCCATAAAACTGGAAGAAACGTCTCCAAAATGACCTAAACAGTGTTGACGGGGACGTAAAACCTCAATGCAAGCAAACAAAACAACGAGCTTTCAAGGTTAAAAAGATATATGTCTATATACAGGAAAACTCCTGTATGAGGACAACCTTCGGGCTTGTTCAAAAGTGGTCTTAAAGACCACTTTTGAGCAGTCCCAAAGGTGGTCTCTAATCAGAAGTCACAGGGTATAAAAAACACAAAAAAGACTAACTGAAACCGTACTGGATAAGCTTGCAAAAGCAGATTTAATTTTAATTTTAAGTGGTCTTGTATGTAATAGCGGGTGTAGTCTTTCAGGTTCATTAATACGACATACATGTACATGTATCCATATCTACTATCGAACGACTATCGTACGATACTATACGAAGCAGCTGTAACGGATCACACACGTTTGTAGCGCCCCCGCCCATTGAGGCATGGCAAAACAGAATTGGCTGCATTGTGCTTCCGTGCAGAGCTGTATTTATTTGTTTGATTTGAGGTTTAACGTCCCCGTCAACTGTAAAGGTCATTTTGGAGACGTTGCTTCCAATTTTGTGGGTCTTTTACCCGACATTGAGATGAAATGACATCTCAAGCCCTGCCGCTCAATGCCACCAATAGGGTTTTAAAGCACAGACGGGCAGACTCGCACCGCTTTGCTTGGGCAAGCTTAGATCCTCTAAGCGGTTTACCAGTACCCGTGTGCGGACCGGTTTCAGCTCTGCGTGGAAGCATCATGCAGCCCATATATTTCTTAAAGCCCCGATGGGCGGCAGACCTGTAAATGACAGAACTAAATTACTGGTAGACCACTAAAAATGTTAAGTCTGCCAAAAAAAGCAGCGCGAGTCGGACTGTTCTTAACGGTTTTTGGGGCGGTAGGGCATGAGGTGTCATTTCATAAAGTCGGATAAAGGCAACGCCTTTAAAATGATATGGTGTTGACGGGGACGTAAAACCTCGACGCGGATAAACAAAGACAAATATTTGTCCACTTTTACAGCTTAAAATCCTATGTCGAGGGGCATCCGTGACCTAGTGGGATAAGAGCGCTGACTCTTGATAATAAGGTCTCTCACCGACGTTGGTCTAGCCTTACTAGGGTCACATGTGATACGCCAAGTTTCTCCGAGTATTCCGGTTTTTGCCCACCTCTGATGAACTCTATTTAGGTCATTCAGGAGACCCTTCTATCGATTTTGTGGGACTTTTACCAAACGTTAGGATGCAATGTGATCTCAAGCCTCATCTCCCAAAGAAACACTTAAGGTTTCAGAGATGGACGGGTACAGTAAAATTCCGCTATTAAGAATACATAAAATTAAGACTTATTCTGCTTTAAAAAGTTTATTTAGTAGGTTGTAGTAATTCTTTCTTTGTGTTTTCTGCATACCGTGTCCTCTGGTCAGAGACCACCTTTGGTATTGTTCAAAACTGGTCTTAAAGACCAATTTTGAACAGTCCCAAAGGTGGTCTTAATACAGGAATTTTTCTCATATTTCCTGGGCAGGCTAAGACTTTCTAAGTGCTTTTCTAGTAATCAAGTTCGGTCGGGGAAACACCATGCAGCCAAATATATTTATCTAAGCCCCGAAAGGTGGGGCACGTAAGAACTTTGAAACATCGAGACGCCTATATAAATTTTACCCCCTCAAACCCCTACTTTTGTACAGTAGGGCCCTAATTCGCTCACCTGCGTGTCACTGTCTCCAATTTTCAGTCTAAAGGACTATGATTTCTCTTCATGTTTGTTTAAAAGTTTAAATGACACGCCGAATGTATAAGAACTATGTTACACAGGTCTTGGGAGGAATGCGATGTCGCTTGGCAGATTTGAGGCCTTTTTATAGGCATTCCTAAAACAATGTACAGTTGGACAGTGAAATGTTTCACGTGCGATGTTGCTATTTCATTATTTTTCCTGATAGAGTTAAATTGTGATAGTGTTAGAATGAAACGACATCATTGATTACACCTCAGTTTTACAAAAAGTCATGTTTCATCTCGTTTTTAACCCTTCTCTTGCTGAATATTCATTTTAGCCACACCCATCTCTGACTTTGAACCAATCAGATTACTTGATGTAATTTATTCCTGCAAATTCATAAACTGAGTGTCAAACAGTCTAGATCCTGATCAGAAGCCATCTGATCTGGATCTACACTGTTTGCAAGGATAGGGGCTGTCGAGAACAGCAAGATCAGGGTTAATGCACATATTTGGCAATGATGTCATTACCGAAACACATGATTAAAAAAGACTCTAAAATTAAATATCTCATGTTCATATAAATGATATGTTACAGTTGCAACCAAAAACCAATGCATATCTCAGTCTAAATTCAGAAATATTAAAAATTTACACGTTCAAAAGGCCAAAATACATTTTTCCAACCTCAGATTTCACACTGGTAAAGGCAAGCGCGCAGGGTAAGGAACAAACACACCGGATAAGGAAATTTTTCCGCTCAGGATAAAAAGAAAATGGCGGAATGAGTATCACATGTACAGGTTTGTTGTTGTTCTAGATCTCGTGTTATGGTTGCTAATCAATACGGCTGCTCACATTAGCTTCACGGAAGACTCATATTATTCACAAATTTATATTCGATGGTCCGAATTCGACAGTTACATCCAGTCAAACGGAGAACCGGACACAATGGAGCTACTCCACCGCGAAATCTCATTATTTTACATGAAGCGCTCTTCTGGGAAGATGGCATGCACTTTTTTGTTGGTTGTAGACATACACATGATAACTCGGATTGTTGCAAATACGATTTAAGGAAAATTTGAAATTAGAATGCCCACAGTGAGAAATCCTAGTTCAATTTTCAATACAAAGCCCACGGGCAAGGAGATGGGTACAACGCATATGATAAGACACAAAATTTTCCGGGAAAATAGTTGTTGTATGGTCGTAGCACTTGCAAATTTCCATCTCAGATTAGGTTTTCCGATATTAATAATTAGTCCTACATAGTTTAAAGCACCAACTGTTACCTTTAGGAAACGTCCAAAGTTGGTGTGCATTGTCTTGGCATGCGCATAGCTGTGGTTCTAGCAATATAATCATCCCCTATGGGGATAGATGGATTGGATTAATCGCGTTCATGAATTAGAGAAATGATGTATTTGTCCATGCAGTATTTCTGGTAGAAAATTGTATGCTTGTTCTTTTGGCTGAAAATAAGGTAGATAACTTCGCAAAATTCGTGAGACATACCTATTACATGGTCATTAAAGGGCCTGATATGATTTGGCTTCTTTCTGACCCTCACTCAAATCCTCTTCAGTGTGCGACGTTTCACTTGCTAACAGGCGTCGTTAATGGAAACGTACACAGAAACGAGTTGTTTCGTCTTCAAGTATTGTCAGAATAACTTGACGTTTGATGTGTCTATATTGAGTTAATAAATTGTGATGAAAATAGTAAGAAAAGTGTTATAAAAGTATACCCCTTCGAAAGAAAAATACAATAGAAAGTGCCCTTAGAAACCCGGTTTCAATTGGCGCATTAATATATCAGGTAGCACTGCTCATTGTTTGTACACTAAGTGAGTCAGTATCTTGTTACCCCACCCACTTTTGTTATCATGGAGATATACGAAAAATGAAAAATTACAGGATCAAAATGAAACAGGTATCAAATTATTCCTTGGTTTCTAATTAAGAAAGTGAGTAATAACAACATATATTTAGCTTTACTATGAACGGAGTTATGGCAATTTTATGTTGACATTTCTGATAATGACCAAAAATTAATTTATGAAAAAATAAACACAGAGTTCACAGTTCATTTTTTTTATATATTTTCACCACATGTTAACATATCAAAACTGTATCTGTATACAAAATATAAAATATGTACAGGCTACTATATTTTGAAAGCCATAAAGGTGAAAAATTTTGCAATTTTGTTCAAAATCAGCTAGGGGTAGGGGTAAAGTCATGGTAAAAATATACCTTATTTGTGGATGACCAAACATTCAAACATTTTATTGATTTGTTTTTCTTTGAAGCTGTATCTTTTCATATAACTTCCTTTGGCTATCAATCACCATACACGATTTATGAAACAAATATTCCTGGGGAGGGGAGGGGGGCGCATATAATTGATATAATTAGAGATCTTAACAGGTCCTTTGTACGCAGTTCGTCGTCGGATGTAAGGCAAATATTGTTTGTTTGATTTGAGGTTTAACGTCCCCGTCAACACTGTGAAGGTCATTTCGGAGACGTTGCTTCCAATTTTGTGGGAATTTTACCCGACACTGAGATGAAACGACATCGCAAGCCCTGCCGCCCAATGAAACCAATAGGGTTTATGAGCATGGGCGGGTCGACTCGCACCGCTTTGCCTGGGCAGGCTTAGATCCTCTAAGCAGTTTACCAGTACTCGTGTGTGGGTCGGTTTCAGCTCTGCTTGGAAGCATCATGCAGCCCATCTATTTCTTAAGCCCCGATGGGCAAGGCAAATATTAAAGTATGTACATGTATTGGTAAGGGAATGATTATGCCGGCTTCGGTAGCTCAGTCGGATTCGCGTCTGCTGGTGATCAGGAGGGCACGGGTTCGACACCTGCCGGGGTCTGCAACATTCTTTCGTGGAGATTGATCATGAAACCTTTTCTACGGTCATTCTCTCCCTTCCGCCGTTTCAAGAAGGGCAGTTGTCAAAGTTGAGAAAGAATGTACAGTGTACTGGTTAACCGCTTACGTATAAGCCTGCCCAGGAAAAGTGTGGATAGGTAAACTGACCGGCTCAAAAATGACATAAAATAGTGTTGACAGTGCCGTTAAACTCTAAAACAAACAAACAAACCAAGAGGCATTACTGAAAACAAACCCAAAACATTTAAATGTCAATTTGCACAGGACACTATATTAGCTTTGCCAAGTTGTCCTACCCAATATATTTTTTACGGACCACATTCTCCTTGGCCAAATTCTCCTCGGTCAAATCGTCCGGGCCAAATCGTCCTAGATTCATAGTGTGTGTGTGTGTGTGTGTGTGTGTGTGTGTGTGTGTGTGTGTGTGTGTGTGTGTGTGTGTGTGTGTGTGTGTGTGTGTGTGTGCGGGGGGGTATATTGCTAGAACCAGAGCAATGCACATGCCAAGACAATGCACAAAAACTCTGAACGTTTCCTAAAGATCACAATTGGTGCTTTAAACTATGTAGGACTAATTATTATTATCGGAAAACCTAATCTGAGATGGAAATTTCCTAGTGCTATGACCATACAACAACCATTTTCCCCGGAAAATTGTGTGTCTTATCATATGCGTTGTGCCCATTTCCTTGCCCGTGGGCGTTGTATTGGAAATTGAACTAGGATTTCTCACTGCGTGCCTTCTAATTTCAAATTTTCCTTAAATCGTATTTGCAACAGTCTGATTTATCATGTGTATGTCTACAACCAACAAAAAAGTGCATGCCATCTTCCCAGAAGAGCGTTTCATGTAAAAGAATGAGATTTCGCGGTGGAGTAGCTCCATTGTGTCCGGTTCTCCGTTTGACTGGATATAACTGTCGAATTCGGACCATCGAATATAAATTTGTGAATAATATGTGTCTTCCGTGAAGCTAATGTGAGCAGCCGTATTGATTAGTAACCATAACACGAGATCTAGAACAACAACAAACCTGCACATGTGATACCCATTCCGCCATTTTCTTTTTTATCCTGAGCGGAAAAAATTCCTTATCCGGTGTGTTTGTTCCTTACCCTGCGCGCTTGCCTTAACCAGTGTGGATTTGTGCTTTTACAGTTTAAAATTTGGAGAAAGTAATTAGTTACTGCCTTGTGTAAGCATTTATCGATAGAACAAGAATACATTTGTATGCATGGTATATAATAAACCTGTTACAGAGGTTTAATCACAAGAAAATGACACATTTTTCTTGTTATGCAAATGGTGTTACGGAAATGACAGTTAAATTATCAGTTATATCATAGGCCCAGGTCAATATAGCTACATACATGTATATTGATTGTATCACTTCAATAGGCAAAGAACAGTGCATTTATCACGAAAAGAATGAACGAATCCCATTATTACTTTGAATCATGTCATTACCGAAACCAAATACATGTATGTTCCAGAAAGGATTATCCTTTGGAAGCAAAGGATACACCATGGAACTGGATAATATGGAGTGTACATGTTTTCTGGGCCAGACTATCTAGTTTCGCCCATTTAGGCCTCATCAGTGGCCCTCAAATATTTTCAAAATTCCACAGGACAACACAATATAAACTACACTAAGATGTAGGGCAGGGAGACTTTTTACGGCCGCCACACATTCCCAGACACCAGCTGTAGTGACGTCAAATATGTTCTAGACAAGGGTTATATTTTGGAAGCAAGGACTATACCATAGAACTGGAAAATATGGTGTGTACATGTTTCCAACACTGTTTCGGAAATTAGGATTACGAAAATGACAGTTTCATCTTTTTTATCTCTCACTCATACCTTACTTTATTGGGTGATTGGGCGAGGTAAAGGTAATCTGTATCTTGCATCACTGGGGGATCCATCTGATATTGTCTTACAGTTGGACAAGACCTGCTGTCTTTGCAGCAGGTAAGGGTAGAGAGTGGAATGTTGTTTCTTCTGTTTTTACACTTCCATTCATTTCCCTTTTTCTCCACTGACCTTAACTTTCATCTAATCTACTATCACATCTGTCTCTTTCTCCCTTCCTCTGGGAGACAACACAAAATAACCCACAAGGGTTGACGTGCCGATAAGCCAATCAATATCTTACTTTATTGGAGACCGTGTAGTGTTATAAATGTATTGTATGTGCACTTATGACGTAGCTGTTAGTACGATATCTAAACACGTTCAGGGGAAGATAAACGTCTAAACGGGTGTACGGTAGTGACATACAGAAAAGAGACGTGTTCAAGTCTTTGTCCGGCCCCCGCCCATTGGGGCTTGAAGAAATACATAGGCTGCATGGTGCTTCCACGCAGAACTCAAACCGACCCGCACACGAGTACTGGTAAAGCGCTTGGATGATCTAAGCCTACCGAGGCAAAGCGGTGCGAGTGTCGGACCGTCCATGCTTATAAAAAAAATATTGGTTTCATTCGGCGGCAGGGCACGAGAGGTCATTTCATCTCAATGCCGGGTAAAAGTCCCACAAAATTGGAAGTAACGTCTCCAAAATGACCTATACAGTGTTGAAGGGGGCATAAAACCTCAAATCAAACAAACAAAACAAATCAAGTCTTTGTCCCTGACTTTTATCATCAGCTATCCAAGTTAAATATTTACTGAACTATTACCCATTACGATTATGAACCCAATAAGATTATGTCAATTTAGGGCAGGCTTAATCCTAAATGGTTAACCAGTACTAAGAACACATACTTTCGCCAGTAATCTTGAATCAGCAGAAGGGATTGTTCAAAATATTTCACGATTAATTTCGATGGTGTATGTGGCCAGATTGAGGCTCAAGCCCGCAACCTCGATAGTCCGACATGCTTCCAACTGTACTAAGCAGCCCGGCTCCCCATCTATATACACTAGAACACAGAAATGAAAGTTGTGAGCCCCTAAGGTTTCAGATACTTAAGAAGTTGTGTATCAAAGGCATGGGCATTCTCGTTTCAGCCAAGTTTTCCCTATACAAGTATATGTAAAACAAGTGGGTCACGAAATGGGGCCTTTTTGTTTTTGGTCCCAGACGGCTGTAAGTTGAACAATCTTGGTAAATGTCCTCTAGACGAAGCTACATACAATTGTTGGCCCCATGGCTAAGATTTGAGTAGTCATGGCACAGGTCCATTAGTAGAAACTGTACACCAAATACCAAAGGTCTGGACCTTCTGGTTTCAAAAATGTTTACCCTATATATTAGTCAATTTAAAACAAGTGGGCCCCTGGGTGGGGGTCATTTTTGGCTTCAGGACTAAAGTATGAATAATCTTGGTAGAGGTCCATTAGATGAAGCTATTTTGGTCATGGTTTTGTCCCTACCGAATCAGAGAACTTTTTGAAGTTCTTAATTATTCCTAATTTCACGGGGGTGACAGCAAGTGGTTACCTTTCTGGAAAATACATCAATGATAAAAGCTCTAAGAATAGTGGTCCATTAATTACTTTTCTTAAAAACTTTAACAGACATTCATGTTGTCCTAACACATAATAAATATGCCTAGCGTCCTTTTTTAACCCTTTTTATACCAAAAGGAATCTTCCTCCTTATATATAGCAGGAGTCCATTTCAAAATTTAGGGGTGTCAACTGTCAAATTGATTAGGAAAATGGCTAAACTTTTAGCAAACAGTGGAGGCCCTGATCAGACGCCGCGTTCTGCGGCGTCTGATCTGGGCCTGCATTGTTTATCAAGGTACCCGTTTTGGGGTTTCTGGTACTAAATGGGTTAACATTATCAGGCAATGTAGACCCAGATCAGACGCTTGGTCTACACTGTTTGCTTTAAGAACCATTACAAAAACACACCTATACAAATACATTGTAAACTTTACCGCCGAAAAAAACACACGAAAATTTCCAGATGAAAAATTGTGATATTTTGCTTATTTCCGCTCAAAATATAAGTGTGGGTAATAGTAAGACCCCCTCCAATATATTTTAGAGCAGAAATAAGAAAAATAAGGTATACCCGTGTAAGCCCCAGTTTTACAATATAAAAGTTGTGTTCAAGGGAGAATTATATAGGCGTATTTTGGCGATGATTCAGCTTGTAAATCTTTCCACAATCAAAAACAAACCTGACATCCCTATATTTGGAAATTGACTACTCCAACCTCATTAGGTGGGTTGTCCAATTATCATATTATGGGTTAATTGCATGCGGGGAAAACCCTTAAGGGATACCTTAGCAAACAGTTCAGGCCCAGATCAGACGACGCATAACGCGGCGTCTGATCAGGGCCTGCACTATTTGCTAACAGACTTTTCGTCAAAAATAGAACAAGAGGACCAAGCTGGTCC
Organism: Lucinisca nassula; assembly: GCA_963580285.1. Classification (NCBI taxonomy): domain Eukaryota; kingdom Metazoa; phylum Mollusca; class Bivalvia; order Lucinida; family Lucinidae; genus Lucinisca; species Lucinisca nassula. The sequence goes on from OY757025.1 coordinate 24,232,483, forward strand.
TGTATCGCTCACCTGAGCTAACAGATTCGAAGTTTCAGGAAGTGCAAACCTTTACTGAAGGATTTATGGGAGGACATGGTGATGACAGGGTAAGCATTTTCTGCAAAATCAAGTAGAATGTAACTCTATGATAAATAGGCTGACTTCACCGGTTTTCAAACTCATTCAAGCTTTTATTCCTGACTTGCTAAGCAGATTCGATATAAACTGAAGGGGCTATGGTGATGACAAGTTCAAAGATAAGCAATTAATTGCTGCAATCAAAGGGATGTTACTCTGTGATAAATAGGCAAAGCTGATGAGTTTTCAAACTCCTCTGAGCTTTTCTGCCTGACTTACTTGTTTTTAAGTTTCATGAAGACCCGATCAAAACTGAAGGGGCAGCAGTGATGACAAGGTCGAAAATAGGCATTTTCAGCAATCAAAGGCATGTAACTCTATGATAAAGGTGCCGACTTGGCCGGTATTCGAACTCATCCGGGGGTTTATCCCCAGCCACCTTACATATAAGTTTCAGAAAAATCCGATCAAAACTGAAGGGCTACGGTGATGACAAGGTCAAAAATCAACATTTTCAGCAATCAAAGGGACATAACTCTTTGATAAATGGGCTGATTTAGACGGTTTTCGAACTCATCTGAGATTTTATCCCCAGCCACCTTACCTATTAGTTTCAGAAAGATTCAATCAAAACTGAAGGGCTATGGTGATGACAAGGTCATAAACCACAGTAGAAGAACCGCCAAGGTATAGAATGACAATAATATGCCAGAACAGAAACACCGCCAGGGTATAAAATGACAATAATAAACCACAGTAGAAGCACCGCCTAAGTATACAATAACAAAAATAAACCACAACAGAAGCACCATCTTGGTATACAATGGCAATTATAATATACCAGAACAGAAACACCGCCTGAGTATAAAATGACAATAATAAACCACAGTAGAAGCACCGCCTAAGTATACAATAACAAAAATAAACCACAACAAAAGCACCATCTTGGTATACAATGGCAATTATAATATACCAGAACAGAAACACCGCCTGAGTATAAAATGACAATAATAAACCACAGTAGAAGCACCGCCTAAGTATACAATAACAATAACAAACCACAACAAAAAGCAGCATCTTGGTATACAATGACAATTATAATATACCAGAACAGAAACACCGCCTGAGTATAAAATGACAATAATAAACCACAGTAGAAGCACCGCCTAAGTATACAATAACAAAAATAAACCACAACAAAAGCACCATCTTGGTATACAATGGCAATAATATGCCACAACAGAAACACCGCCTGGGTATAAAATGACAATAATAAACCACAGTAGAAACACCGCCTAAGTATACAATAGCAATAATAAACCACAACAAAAGCACCATCTTGGTATACAATGACAATAATATGCCCCAACAGAAACACCTCCTGGGTATAAAGTAATTTAGGTCGTAGTACCAAAGCGTTAATCCAAAATCAATAGTCCATAGACAAAATGGCAAATATCAATGTTCAGATCAACAGACATGGACTCAAAGAAGAGTGTAATCAGACGTCCGCGGATAGTAAGCATTACTAGGTAAGCAAGCTTCGCCCACCATGCCCATCGACCCGAATGAAGAAAAGGTGTAAATGGCGAGAAGGGTATGTCCGAGATTTTGGAAGTCTTCCTATGGTTTTCCATTGGCAAACATATCAGAAATAATTCAAGAAATGGCCACATTGTACGAATCAACAAGATCATAGCGCCTCCCATAGAACTTCTTTAGTGTTAATACCAGTTTGGTTTTTTGATACCACTGGCATAACAACCCGGTAGTGAGCACCTTCCCTCGTTCCATAAAGTCCTGATACTTGGAACAGGCTCTGGCATAACGGATTAACTGTGAACTGTAAACTCCATATGCTGGTGCAGACGGGATATTACTGCTCAGGAAGGAATTAACAATGGGAAAATTGAAGTCATCTCGTTTATCGTACAACCTAGTAGTAAGCTTCCCGTTGTCAATATAGAGATAACAATCCAAGTATGAGGAGGAGGTTGCAGTCTCTGTTGTTTCCTTAATTTCAAGTTCACGTGGATAGATGAATTCCAAGTAAATGACAATAATATACCACAGTAGAAACCCCGCCTTAGTATACAATAACAATAACAAACCACAACAAAAAGCAGCATCTTGGTATACAATGACAATTATAATATACCAGAACAGAAACACCGCCTGAGTATAAAATGACAATAATAAACCACAGTAGAAGCACCGCCTTAGTATACAATAACAATAATAAACCAGAACACAATCACCATCTTGGTATACAATGACAATAATACACTACAACAAAAGCACCATCTTGGTATACAATGACAATAATATACCACAACAGAAGCACCATCTTGGTATACAATGACAATAATAAACCACAACAAAAGCAGCATCTTGGTATACAATGACAATAATATACCTCAACAAAAGCACCATCTTGGTATACAATGACATTAATATACCAGAACAGAAGCACCATCTTGGTATACAATGACAATAATATACCAGAACAGAAGCACCATCTTGGTATACAATGACAATAATAAACCACAACAAAAGCACCATCTTGGTATACAATGACAATAATATATCACAACAGAAGCACCATCTTGGTATACAATGACAATAATATACCAGAACAGAAGCACCATCTTGGTATACAATGACAATAATATACCAGAACAGAAGCACTATCTTGGTATACAATGACAATAATATACCACAACAAAAGCACCATCTTGGTATACAATGACAATAATATACCAGAACAAAAGCACCATCTTGGTATACAATGACAATAATATATTACAACAAAAGCACCATCGTGGTATACAATGACAATAATATACCACAACAAAAGCAGCATCTTGGTATACAATGACAATAATAAACCACAACAAAAGCAGCATCTTGGTATACAATGACAATAATAAACCACAACAAAAGCACTATCTTGGTATACAATGACAATAATATACCACAACAAAAGCAGCATCTTGGTATACAATGACAATAATAAACCACAACAAAAGCAGCATCTTGGTATACAATGACAATAATATACCACAACAAAAGCACCATCTTGGTATACAATGACAATAATATATCACAACAAAAGCACCATCTTGGTATACAATGACAATAATATACCAGAACAAAAGCACCGCCCGGGAACAATAACAATAAAAAGCTCGGAAGCATCCGGTCTTTGAATTCAACACCTTTGTATAGAGAAAATGGTGTATTATTGTATAAAATTTAATACTCAGCCCATTTTAAATATGGAATTTATAAACCGAGGAGGGAGGTTGGATATCCGAAAAAGAAAGTCGAGTGCGCTTCCGCGAGAGTTTCTTTATTGCATATTCGACCTCCCGAGGTTTATAAATCCCACATTTTAAATGGGCTGACGCAGAGCTGAAATCGACTACACATGCGTATTGCTTAGAAGGCAAAGTGGTGCGAGTTGGCCCTTCCCTGCAGATGAAACCTTATTGGTTTGGGCGGTAGGTCTTGATATGTCATAACATCTAGATGTCGGGTAAAATGCCCATAAAACTGGAAGAAACGTCTCCAAAATGACCTAAACAGTGTTGACGGGGACGTAAAACCTCAATGCAAGCAAACAAAACAATGAACGTTCAAGGTTAAAAAGATATATGTTTATATACAGGAAAACTCCTGTATGAGGACAACCTTCGGGCTTGTTCAAAAGTGGTCTTAAAGACCACTTTTGAGCAGTCCAAAAGTTGGTCTCTAATTAGAAGACACATGGTATAGAAAACACAAAAAAGAATAACTGAAATCGTTTTGGATAAGCTTCCAAAAGCAGATTTAATCTTAATTTTAAGTGGTCTTGTATGTAATAGGGGGTGTAGCCTTTCAGGTTCATTAATACGACTTACATGTACAATATCCATATCTACTATCGTACGATACTATACCGAGCAGCTGTAACAGTTGACACACGTTTGTAGCGCCCCCCCCCCCACCCGCCCATTGAGGTATGGCAAAATAGAATGGGCTGCGTGGTACTTCCGTGCAGAGCTGTATTTATTTGTTTGATTTGAGGTTTAACGCCCCCGTCAACTGTAAAGGTCATTTTGGTGACGTTGCTTCCAATTTTGTGGGACTTTTACCCGACATTGAGATGAAATGACATCTCAAGCCCTGCCGCTCAATGACACCAATAGGGTTTATAAGCACAGACGGGCAGACTCGCACCGCTTTGCCTGGGCAAGCTTAGATCCTCTAAGCGGTTTACCAGTACCCGTGTGCGGACCGGTTTCAGCTCTGCGTGGAAGCATCATGCAGCCCATATATTTCTCCAAGCCCCGATGGGCGGCAGACCTGTAAGTGACAGAACTAAATTACTGGTAGACCACTAAAAATGTTAAGTCTGCCAAGAAAAAGCAGCGCGAGTCGGACTGTTCTTAACGGTTTTGGGGGCGGTAGGGCATAAGGTGTCATTTCATAAAGTCGGATAAAGGCAACGCCTTTAAAATGATATGGTGTTGACGGGGACGTAAAATCTCGACGCGGATAAACAAGGACAAATATTTGTCCACTTTTACAGCTTTAAATCCTATGTCGAGGGGCATCCGTGATCTAGTGGGATAAGAGCGCTGACACTTGATAATAAGGTCTCTCACCGATGTTGGTCTAGCCTTACTAGGGTTACATGTGATACGCCAAGTTTCTCCGAGTATTCCGGTTTTCGCCCACCTCTGATTAACACAATTTAGGTCATTCAGGAGACGCTTCTATCGATTTTGTGGGACTTTTACCAAACGTTAGGGTGCAATGTGATCTCAAGCCCTACCTCCCAAAGAAAAACTTAGGTTTCAGGGATGGACTGCTACAGTAAAATTCCGCTATTATGAATACATAAAATTAAGACTTATTCTGCTTTAAAAAGTTTATTTAGTAGGTTGTAGTAATTCTTTCCTTGTGTTTTCTGCATACCGTGTCCTCTGGTCAGAGACCACCTTTGGTATTGTTCAAAGGTGGTCTTAATACAAGAATTTTTCTCATTTTTCTTGGGCAGGCTAAGACTTTCTAAGTGCTTTTCTAGTAATCAAGTTCGGTCGGGGAAACACCATGCAGCCAAATCTATTTATCTAGGCCCCGAAAGGTGGGGCACGTAAGAACTTTGAAACATCGAGAGGCCTATATAAATTTTACCCCCTCAAACCCCTACTTTTGTACAGTAGGGCCCTAATTAGCTCACCCGCGTATCACTGTCTCCAATATTCAGTCTTAAGGACTATGATTTCTCTTCATGTTTGTTTAAAATTTTAAATGACACGCCGAATGTATATGTTACACGGGTCTTGGGAGGAATGCGATGTCGCTTGGCAGATTTAGGACTTTTTATAGGCATTCTTAAAACAATGTACAGTTCGGACAGTGAAATGTTTCATGTGCGATGTTGTTATTTCTATTATTATTTTTCAAGATAGAGTTAAATTGTGATAGGGTTTGAATGAAACGGCATCATTGATTGCACCTCAGATTTACAAAAAGTCATGTTTCATCTCGTTTTAACCCTTCTCTTGCTGAATATTCATTTTAGCCACACCCATCTCTGACTTTGAACCAATCAGATTACTTGATGTAATTTATTCCCGCAAATTCATAAACTGAGTGTCAAACAGTCCAGATCCTGATCAGAAGCCATCTGATCTGGGTCTACACTGTTTGCAAAGATAGGGGTTGTCGAGAACAGCAAGATAAGGGTTAATGCACTGTTACAACGCATAATGTAGTAATGTAGTAATTTCTTCATTTTGATTTTTTTTACTACATTATGCGTTGGCATAGTCGACGCGAAATGAAGTAAAAAAAATATTTCATTTCGCGTTGATATGCACCATATCGACGCATAATGAAGTAATGATGGTAGAACATAGCTGTCTTCGAAAAGACTTAGGAAGCAATACAGTTAAATTCCTACAATTTAGACCACATTTGAGACGGTTCAAAAGTGGTCTTTAAGACCACAGTTGAACAGTCCAAAAGACGGTCTTCCACAAAAGCACACTGAAGGTCAAAATCACAAAGAAAATGTAGCTTTAACCTTCCAAATATGCTTTAAAAACAAAATTTGTATTAATTTTAGGTGGTCTTAATAGTGGAATTTCATTGTATTTGATTAAGCCAGTAGAATTTGTTGACGTTAAACCTCAAATCAAACAAATCAAACAAAAGACAGACAGGCAGACAGACAGACAGACAGACAGACAGAATGGACAAAAACTATATACCCCCTTGCATACTTCGTATGCCGGGGGTATAAATAGATGGGCTGCACGATGCTTCCACGCAGAGCTGATACCGCCCGTACATGAGTCCTCGTAATCTGCTTAGAAGGTCTAAGCCTGTCCAGGAAAACTGCTGCGAGTCGGCCCATCCATGCATATAAACCCTATTGCTTTTAATTGGACGGCAGCGATTGAGATGTCATTTCATCTCAATATCGGGTAAAAGTCCCATAAAATTTGAAGCAATGTCTCCAAAATGACCTAAATAGTCTTGACGGGAACGTTAAACCTCAAATCAAACAAACAAACTGTTGACGCATAATGAAGTAAAATTAAGTATGCCACCCATCGCCGCAAAATGAAATAATTCTTTCATTTTGCTCAAACCTCTTAGTATCGACGCATAATGAAGTAAAAACGACATTTTATTTCATTTCGCGTCGACTATGCCAACGCATAATGTAGTAAAAATTTCAAAATGAAGAAATTACTACATTACTACATTATGCGTTGTAACAATGCACATATTTGGCAATGATGTCATTACCGAAACACATAAAAGATTAAAAAAGACTCTAAAATTAAATATCTCGTGCTTATATAAATGATATGTTACAGTTGCAACCAAAAATCAATGCATATCTCACTCAAAATTCAGAAACATTAAAAATTTATACGTTCAAAAGGCCAAAATACTTTTTTCCAACCTCAGATTTGTGCTTTTACAGTTTAAAATTTGGAGAAAGTAATTAGTTACTGCCTTGTGTAAGCATGTATCGATAGAACAAGAATACATTTGTATGCATGGTATATAATTAGCCTGTAACAGAGGCTTAATCACAAGAAAAGTTACGTAAATGACACATTTTTCTTGTCATGGAAATGATGTTACGGAAATGACAGTTAAATTATCAGTCATATCATAGGCCCAGGTCAATATATAGCTACTTACATGTATATTGATTGTATCACTTCAGTAGGCATAGAACAGTGCATTTATCACGAAAAGAATGAACGAATCCCATTATTACTTTGTATCATGTCATTACCGAAACCAAATACATGTATGTTCCAGAAAGGATTATCCTTTGGAAGCAAGGGATACACCATAGAACTGGATAATATGGAGTGTACATGTTTTCTGGGCCAGACTACCTAGTTTCGCCCATTTAGGCCTCATCAGTGGCCCTCAAATATTTTAAAAATTCCACAGAACAACACAATATAAACTACACTAATATGTAGGGCAGGGAGACTTTTTACGGCCGCCACACATTCCCAGACACCAGCTGTAGTGACGTCAAATATGTTCTAGACAAGGGTTATATTTTGGAAGCAAGGACTATACCATAGAACTGGAAAATATGGTGTGTACATGTTTCCAACACTGTTTCGGAAATTAGGATTACGAAAATGACAGTTTCATCTTTTTTATCTCTTTCTCATACCTTACTTTATTGGTTGATTGGGTGAGGTAAAGGTGATCTGTATCTTGCATCACTGGGGTATCCATCTGATATTGTCTTACAGTTGGACAAGACCTGCTGTCTTTGCAGCAGGTAAGGGTAGAGAGTGGAATGTTATTTCTTCTGTTTCTACACTTCCATTCATTTTCCTCTTTCTCCACTGACCTTAACTTTCATCTAATCTACTATCACACCTGTCTTTTTCTCCCTTCCTCTGGGAGACCACACAAAATGACCCACAAGGGTTGACGTGCCGTTAAGCCAATCAATATTTTACTTTATTGGAGACCGTGTAGTGTTATAAATGTATTGTATGTGCACTTATGACGTAGCTGTTAGTACGATATCTAAACACGTTCAGGGGAAGATAAACGTCTAGACGGGTGTATGGTAGTGACATACAGAAAAGAGACGTGTTCAAGTCTTTGTCCGGCCCCCGGCCATTGGGGCTTGAAGAAATACATAGGATGCATGGTGCTTCCACACAGAACTCAAACCGACCCGCACCCGAGTACTGGTAAACCGCATGGAGGATCTAAGCCTACCGCGGCAAAGCGGTGCGAGTGTCGGACCGTCCATGCTTATAAAAAAATGGTTTCGTTCGGCGGAAGGGTATGAGAGGTCATTTCATCTCAATGTCGGGTAAAAGTCCCACAAAATTCGAAGCAACGTCTCCAAAATGACCTATACAGTGTTGACGGGGACGTTAAAGGTCAAATCAAACAAACAAAACAAATCAAGTCTTTGTCCCTGACTTTTATCATCAGCTATCCAAGTTAAATATTTACTGAACTATTACCCATTACGATTATGAACCCAATAGGATTATGTTAATTTAGGGCAGGCTTAATCCTAAATGGTCAACCAGTACTAAGAACACATACTTTCGCCATTAATCTTGAATCAGCAGAAGGGATGGTTCAAAATATTTCACGATTAATTTCCATGGTGTATGTGGCCAGATTGAGGCTCAAGCCCGCAACCTCGATAGTCCGACATGCTTCCAACTGTACTTAGCAGCCCGGCTTCCCTTCTATATACAATAGAACACAGAAATGAAAGTTGTGAGCCCCTAAGGTTTGAGATACTTAAGAAAGTTGTGTATCAAATATCAAAGGCATGGGCATTCTCCTTTCAGCCAAGTTTTCCCTATGCAAGTATATGTAAAACAAATGGGTCACGAAATGGGGCCATTTTTTTTGGTCCCAGAGCTGTAAGTTGAACAATCTTGGTAAATGTCCTCTAGACGAACCTACATACAATCGTTGGCCCCATGGCTAAGATTTGAATAGTCATGGCACAGGTCCACAAGTAGAAACTGTGCACCAAATACCAAAGGTCTGGACCTTCTGGTTTCAAAAAGGTTTTCCCTATATAAGTCTATTTAAAACAAGTGGGCCCCTGGGTGGGGGTCATTTTTGGCTTCAGGACTACAGTTTGAATAATCTTGGTACAGGTCCATTAGATGAAGCTATTTTGGTCATGGTTTTGTCCCTACCAAATCAGAGAAATTTTTGAAGTTCTTAATTATTCCTAATTTCACGGTGGTGACAGCAAGTGGTTACCTTTCTGGAAAATACATCAATGATAAAAGCTCCGGTTTAGAATAGAGGTCCATTAATTACTTTTCTTAAATACTTTAACGGGGCTTTCAGGTTGTCCTAACAAATATAGGCCTAGCGACCGTTTTATCCTTTTTTAGTACCAAATGGACTCTTCCTCCTTATATATAGCAGGAGTCCATTTCAAAATTTAGGGGTGCCAAGTTATGTTTTCTTCAAAATTGATTAGGAAAATGGCTAAACGTTTAGCAAACAGTGGAGGCCCTGATCAGACGCCGCGTTCTGCGGCGTCTGATCTGGGCCTGCACTGTTTGCCAGGGTACCCGTTTTGGTTTTTTTTTGTACTAAATGGGTTAACTTTATCAGGCAATGTAGACCCAGATCAGACGCTTGGTCTACACTGTTTGCTTTAAGAACCATTACGATAACACGCCTATACAAATACATTGTAAACTTTACCGCCGAAAAAAACACACGATCATTTCCAGATGAAAAATTGTGATATTTTGCTTATTTCCGCTCAAAATATAAGTGTGGATAATAGTAAGAGCCGCCTCCAATATATTTTAGAGCAGAAATAAGAAAAATAAGGTATACCCCTGTAAGCCCCAGTTTTACAATATAAAAGTGGTGTTCAAGGGATAATTATATAGTCGTATTTTGGCGATGATTCAGCTTGTAAATCTTTCCACAATCAAAAACAAACCTGACACCCCTATATTTGGAAATTGACTACTCCAACCTCATTAGGTGGGTGGCCCAATTATCATATTATGGGTTAATTGCATGCGAGGAAAACCCTTAAGGGATACCTTAGCAAACAGTACAGGCCCAGATCAGACGACGCACAACGCGGCGTCTGATCAGGGCCTGCACTATTTACTAACAGACTTTTCGTCAAAAATAGATTAAAAACGAGAGAAAAAAATAGGCCTGATACCCCTTATATGACAAATGGACTTGTTCATCTTATAGACTGGTTTACAATGGGTTAAAATAATGACGGCCTTTACTACTATTCTTTTCATTTTACTTTACTACTATTTTTCGTCTTTTTTTGACGGCCTCAGTGTCTCATTCGCGCGTTCGAGTCCGGGATCAACCCGACGGGTCAACAACATTCGTTTTTGAGATTGTTTATTGTATTATTCCACTTTAATTGCCCCGGATATATAGATTGGGTTGCATGGTGCTTCGGTGTATAGCTGAAACTAGCAGGTCATGAGTACCGGTAAACTCAACATCAAGCAAACATGCCTATATAATGTTGATCCCCTTGAAACCCACCTTTATATAGTAAAACTGGGGTTTACAGGTTTAAACCATATTTTTCTTATTTCTGCTCTTAAATATAGATCGCGGATACTCATTAGAACCGCCTCGATGATGAGGCGGTTCTAACGACTACCCACAATCTATATTTTGCGCAGAAATAAGAAACATATCACAATATTTCATCTTAAAATTGTCGATTTTTCGGCGGTAAAGTTTACAGTGTATTTGTATGGGCGTGTTTTCGTAATGAGGGCGTGTTCCAATTGGCCATAGTAAACGACACAGCCATGTTCGAGATTTTGAAGTTTTAATGTGTATTCTTTGTTTTGGGCATAAACAGCCCCCACAACGGGACAACAGCATAAACAGCCCCGACAACGGGACAACAGCATATACAGCCCCGACAACCGGACAACAGCATAAACAGCCCCGACAACGGGACAACAGCATAAACAGTCCCGACAACGGGACAACAGCATAAACAGCCCCGACAACGGGACAACAGCATAAACAGCCCCGACAACGGGACAACAGCATAAACAGTCCCGACAACGGGACAACAGCATAAACAGTCCCGACAACGGGACAACTGCATAAAAAGCCCCCACAACAGGACAACAGCATAAACAGCCCCCACAACGGGACAAGAGCATAAACAGCCCCCACAACGGGACAACAGCATAAACAGTTCTGACAACGGGACGACAGCATAAACAACCCCCACAACGGGACAACAGCATAAATAGCCCCCACAACGGGACAACAGCATAAACAGTCCCCACAACGGGACAACAGCATAAACAGCCCCCAGAACGGGACAACAGCATAAACAGCCCCCACAACGGGACAACAGCATAAACAGCCCCCACAACGGGACAACAGCATAAACAGTCCCCACAACGGGACAACAGCATAAACAGCCCCTAGAATGGGACAACAGCATAAACAGACCCGACAACGGGACAACAGCCTGATACATACACGCCCACATAAGCACAGTAAGCCGGATTTTCTCCTATGGAGGGGGTGGGGAGGGAGCTAGAGAAAAAGATTGGGCTGCATGATGCTTCCACGCAGAGATGAAACCGACCGCACATGACTACTGGTGAACCGCATAGAAGGTTTAAGCCTGCCCGACAGGCAAAGTGATAGGTCCCATTGGGCGGCAGGGATTGAGATGTCATTTCATCTCAATGTCGAAAACAAGTCCCACAAAAGTGGAAACGACGACTCTAAAAATGCCCTGAATAGTGTTGCCGGGGACAGTAAACCTCAAAACAATAATCAAACAAATAAGCTGGGTTTTCTCATTACGATATCACACCCGTGCGACACAGTGCATTTTTCACATCTCCAAAATGGCTACTTTTCTGATAAAAATTTGTGATCTTTTTCTTATGTATACTGCAAACATAGGTTGTGGGTGCTCGTTAGAACCGCCTCAATGTTGTGGGTGCTCGTTAGAACCGCCTCATTGAGGCGGTTCTAACGAGTACCCACAACCTATGTCTTGGAGCAGAAATAAAGAAAATACTGTATACCCCCGTAAACCCCAGTTGTCTCTATACAGGGTGGGGGTTTAGGGGGTGTTCATATAACGGACTTGTTCACGTGATGTACAGCGTTTGATGGCAGCTTTATGATCACTTATTTCCAGTTGTATTCTTTGTTTTGGTAAATAAAGTTATTTCTAAAAGGTTCTAAAACTCATCGTTTGAAGTGCATCTTCTGTAGAGCTGAAAAATATGCGTTTCTGATTTTACGGACGGTTGACAACTGATGAATTTTCAGTATGGCGACCAGAAAACGGGAAAGATTGTGTTGTTGAACTGAGGTAGTTTGTAAAATAGACAACAAAATGGCTTGTTCTGCCATGGAAAAAAAACATGCAAGTATGAACGCCGGTGCAGTCTGACCAGATCCGTAACCGCGCATGTTAACAATATACATATAATGAGGAATTATTACAATACAAGCTAGTATTGTGTATTTTTACTGAATGATGCCGACAAAACTGGTTTTGTTTTCTGCACTTCTATGAAATGGCTCACCACTTTGTGGGAATTGCAATTTATAACATGGTCGTCCACTAAACTATGCATCGTAACACCCGTGTTCTAGGCTAGCTGGGTCCAGTGAAGACGCTCCTCAACCCGCGCCTTTGCCTAGGCTGATATAAAACTTCGCTTGGCGCATGCGGCGTGAGTCTCTTTTTCTTCAAGTGTGGCTTAGATGCAATCTGTATCACCTGTTAGTTTACAGTTGGAGAAGAAAAATATATTAGTAGCGATTGAGAGCTGCAAAAATTTTGATTGTTAAAACGGAGAGTTGGAGAAGGGAAATATATTAGGATTAAGAATTTAAGACTGAGAGATGCAGAAATTGTAATTGTAAGAACAGAGAGAGAGAGAGAGAGAGAGAGAGAGAGAGAGAGAGAGAGAGAGAGAGAGAGAGAGAGAGAGAGAGAGAGAGAGAGAGAGAGAGAGAGAGAGAGAGAGAGAGAGAGACAGAGAGAGAGAGAAGGGGAGGATGGAAGGAAGAGAGGAAGGAAAGAGTATACGGAGATAAAAATTGTCAGGGGAAGAGAAAAATTGTCAGGGGAAGAGAGAGAGAGAGAGACAGAGAGAGACAGAGAGAGACAGAGAGTAAAACACAAATGTCGCATAGCACGTTGAGTGGATGTAAAGCAGCGAACGTTTAATGCTCGTGCTTTCGGTCCACATTTGACATGTTAGTCATGTTTCAACTGCATTATTTATATTTTACATTTGCATACTGGCCAGATCCGTAACCGGAAGGAAGGAAGAAGAAAGAGAGGAAGGAATGAGTATAGGGAGATAAAAATTGTCAGGGGAAGAGAAAAATTGTCAGGGGAAAAGAGAGAGAGAGAGAGAGAGAGAGAGAGAGAGAGAGAGAGAGAGAGAGAGAGAGAGAGAGAGAGAGAGAGTAAAAAAAAACAAATATCGCATAGCACGTTGAGTGGAATGTAACGCAGCGGACGTTTCATACTCGTGCTTTCGGTCCACATTTGACATGTTAGTCATGTTCACAACTGCATTATTTATATTTTTCATTTGCATACACGTATTAAGAGGACTGGATACATCAGTCACATTTTACACATTTTTTGTACAAGGAAGATAACTAGGTCAACAAGTCCGTGTAATGAACACCCCTCAAACCCCACTTTATATAGGAAAAGGTGCATTTACGGGGGACCCCGTATTCATTATATTCCTTATAAAATATATACCCATGTAAACCTCAGTTTGACTAAATAAATGTGGGTTTAAGGGGGTCAAAATTATATAGGCGTGTTTTCGTGATTTAGAGTAAAGGAAGTTTACAAGGGTGAATGTTATTGCCTTTCTTCTTGCTCAAACCATAGGTCGTGGACACACGTTAGAACCTTGCCGCCCACATTCTGTGTTTGTAGTGAACATATAAAATACCATTACGGCAACACTTGCATGTGAAATAGTGCATTCTTCATACCTTCAAAACGGTTGCTTGTGTTATTTTTTTTTCTTCTTTTATACTCTAAAATTTACCGTTATATTGAGGACCGTTCCAATAAGTACACACAATCTATGGTTTAGAGCAGAACTAAATCAAAGCACTGAGAATACTGGTGGATCGATTGTCTCCGAGTGTAGCCCTGAACTGAGAATCGAACTGTTCGTTTAACCCTTAAATTCCAGTATTTTAAGCAAGCACAGTAGCCGTGCTCAGACAGTTATGTGGCGTTTGATGAAGTATACACTGTTTGCCAATGCCCAAGTGCACCAGCACAGTCTACGCCGCGCTCTGGCGTCTTAGGGAGGCGACTATCGACGCTATAAACTAGATTTTGTTCAGGGTCGGCGGCAGTTAGATGGTCAGTGATAGTCACGCGGACAATAGCAAGCTTCATAACGTAGACTGTGGGTACTTGTTAAAACGCTTCATTATAAGAAAAGTATTCAGTACAATTTTTTTGGAAAAAAAAATATAGCAGCATTTTCCGTCAAAGTTTTCCAAATTATTTACTTGTCACTTGTAAATGTGTTTAATTATTTCCTTTCTGTATACACGTATATGCAACGAGCAAAACCTCGTATGCAACACAATTTGTGCTGTTAAAGTGATTACATATATTGCATTTTATCCAGCTGGCGAAAGTATGTGTTCTTAGTACTGTTTAACCATTTAGGATTAAGCCTGCCCTAAATTGACATAATCCTAATGGGTTCATAATTGTAACTGGTAATAGTTCAGTAAATATTTAACTTGGATAGCTGATGATAAAAGCCAGGGACAAAGACTTGATTTGTTTTGTTTGTTTAACCGATCTGTATGTAGATAGCGATGGGACATAAGATGGGTTACTGGTCTGTATATAGACAGTGATGCGCATAAGGTAGGTTACTGGTCAGTATATAGACATTGATGGGCATAAGGGGAGTTACTGTTCTGTATGTAGACAATGATGGGACATAAAGTAGGTTACTGGTCTGTAAGTAGACATTGATGGGGCATAAGGTGTGTTACTGTTCTGTATATAGACAGTGATCGGACATAAGGTGGGTTACTCGTCAGTATGTAGACATTAATGTGGCAAAAGGTGAGCAACTGTTCTGTATATAGACAGTGATGGGACATAAGGTGGGTTACTGGTCTGTATGTAGACAATGATGGGACATAAGGCTGGTTACTGGTCTGTATGTAGACAGCGATGAACATAAGGTGGGTTACTCGTCTGTATGTTGACGGTGGTGGGTTATTAGGTAGGTTACTGGTCTGCATGTAGACAATGATGGGGCATAAGTGTGGGTTATTGGCCTGTATGTAGACAGTGATGGGACATAAGGAGGGTGACTGGTCAGACTGTAGACAATGATTGGACATAAGTTGAGTTACTTGTCTGTATGTAGACAGAGATGGGGCATAAGGTGGGTTACTGGTCTGTATGTAGACAATGATGGGACATAAGGTTGATTACTCGTCTGTATGTTGACGGTGGTGGGTTATTAGGTAGGTTACTGGTCTGCATTTAGACAATGATGGGGCATAAGTGTGTGTTACTGGCCTGTATGTAGACAGTGATGGGACATAAGGTGGGTGACGGGGTTGTATGTAGACAGTGATCGGACATAAGGTGGGTTACCGGTCTGTATGTAGACAGTGATGGGACATAAGTTGGGACACTGTTCTGTATGTAGATAGTGATGGGACATAAGGGGGGTTACGGGTCGGTTTGTAGACAATGATTGGACGTGAGATGGGTTACTTCTCTGTATGTAGACAATAATGGGGCATAAGGTGGGTTACTGGTCTGTATGTAGACAGTGATGGGACATAAGGTGGGTAACCTGTCCGTATGAAGACAGTGATGGGACATAAGGTGGGTAACCGGTCTGTATGTAGACAGTGATCGGGCATAACGTGGGTTACTTGTCTGTAGGTAGAGAGTGCTTTGGAATAAGGTTGGTTACTGGGCTGTATATAGACTGTGATGAGGCATAAAGTGGGTTACTGGTCCTTATTTAGAGTGTCCGGCCATTGGGTGGGCTACTGGGGTGTATGAAAATAGTGATGAGACATAAGGTGGGTAACTGGTCTTTATATAGACACTGATGGGGCATAAGGACGGTTACTGGTCTGTTTGTATACAGTGTTGTAGCATAAGGTTGGTTACTGGACTGTTTGTATACAGTGTTGGGGCATAAGGTGGGTTACTGGTCTGTTTGTAGAAAGTGATGGGGCATAAGGTGGGTCACTGGTCTGTATGTAGAAAGTGATGGGGCATAAGGTGGGTTACTGGTCTGTATGTAGACGGTAATGGGGCATAATGTGGGTTACTGGTCTGTATGTAGACCGTTAGGGGTATAGTGTGGGTTACTTGTCTGTGTGTAGACAGTGATTGGGCATTACGTGGGTTATTGGTCTGTATGTAGACAGTGTTTGGGCATAAGTTGGGTTACTGGTCTGTATGTAGAGAGTGATTGGGCATAAGGGGTGTTACTGGTCTGTATGTAGACAGTGTTTAGGCATAAGTTGGGTTACTGGTCTGTATGTAGACAGTGATGGGGCATAAGGGGTGTTATAGGTCTGTATGTAGACAGTGATGGGGCATAAGGTGGGTTACTGGTCTGTATGTAGAGAGTGATGGGGCATAAGGTGGGTTACTGGTCTGTATGTAGAGAGTGATGGGGCATGAGGTGGGTTACTGGTCTGTATGTAGACAGTGATGGGGCATAAGGGGTGTTACTGGTCTGTATGTAGACAGTGATGGGGCATAAGGTGGGTTACTGGTCTGTATGTAGACAGTGATGGGGCATAAGGTGGGTTACTGGTCTGTATGTAGACAGTGATGGGGCATAAGGGGTGTTACTGATCTGTATGTAGACAGTGATTGGGCATAAGGTGGGTTACTGGTCAGTATGTAGACAGTGATTGGGCATAAGGGGTGTAATTGGTCTGTATGTAGACAGTGATGGGGCATAAGGTGGGTTACTGGTCTGTATGTAGACAGTGATGGGGCATAAGGTTGGTTACTGGTCTGTATGTAGACAGTGATTGGGCATAAGGGGTGTTATTGGTCTGTATGTAGACAGTGATGGGGCATAAGGTGGGTTACTGGTCTGTATGTAGACAGTGATGGGGCATAAGGTTGGTTACTGGTCTGTATGTAGACAGTGATGGGGAATAAGGGGTGTTATTGGTCTGTATGTAGACAGTGTTTGGGCGTAAGTTTGGTTACTGGTCTGTATGTAGACAGTGGTGCGGTATAAGTTGGGTTACTAGCCTATATGTAGACAGTGATCGGGTATAAGTTGGGTCACTGGTCTGTACGTAGACAGTGATGGGGCATAAGGTGTGTTATTTGTCTTTGTTTAAAAGGTGATGGACGATAGGTATTTACCGCCCTTTTAAGAATATTTTACTAATTTCGAGCCGATCGTTAATTAGAGATTGGCTAAAAATAATAACATATAGTGGGTTGTTTGTCTGTAAGTAGATAGTGATAGACAATAGTCTAAGTTACTGCTTTATATATAATATATGTAGACAGTAATGGATCATAGGGTAGGTTCCTGGTCTGAATGTAGAGTGCTGGACGAACGCTTGGGTTATTGGTCTATATAAAGAGTGATTAGCCTTAGGCGAGGCAACGTGTCTGTTTTTTTTGTTTTTGTTTTTATACCATGTGGCTTGTTACTGGAGTGCGAAATGCTAATTACTGGTCTGTATCTGGGCAATGACGCCGGCCTCGGTAGCTCAGGCGGATGCGCCTCTCACTTGTGATCAGGAGGACGCGGATTCGATACCTGCCGGTGTCGGCAACATTCTTTCGTACAGGTTGATCATGAAATCTTTTCTACAGTTATTCTCTACCTTCCGCTGAGTCAAGAAGGGCAATTGTCATATTCTTGCGAAAGAATTGCACTGTTATGGTTAACCCTTACGTATAAATATGTTCTGAATAGTTCATTACGAAAACACGCCTATCAAATAGTGTTACCTTAATCGCCGAAAAAATGAAAATTCTTTGCTCAAAAAATTGTGATATTTTTCTTATTTCTGCTCAAAATATAGATTGTGGTTACTCGTCAGAACCGCCTCATCGAGGCGGTTCTAACGGGTACCCACTATCTATATTTTAAAGCCGAAATAAGAAAAATACGGTTTAACCCTGTAAACCCCAGTTTATCTATATAAAAGTGGGGTTGGAGGGGGTCAAAATTATATAGGCGTGTTCTCTTGATGAGATCCATTGGAAGCAAAGAAAACACCAAATAAACGAAAAAAGCAGATTCGGTTTTATTGAGTCTGTTCATGACCAGTACTGAAATGTGCATCACTGGCCACGCCCTCTAGCACCGGTTTAAGCAGAAATCCATTTTCAAAATGATTCGAAATGAACTCAATGATCCCAAAGGACCAGAAAATATAATCTGTACTATGATGGATGTACGGGGAGATATTTTATGACCGCCACACGGCACAACATCACCTGCAGAGAAGATAAGTAAGTTCTGAATTAGATCCTTTGGAAGCTAAGAATGCACCAAATAAACGAAAATAGCAGACTCGGTTTTCTTGAGTCTGTTCATGACCAGTACTGAAATATGCAAAGCCTGCCCAGGAAGAGTGTGGATATGAAAACTGAATGGCTCAAAATGACTTAAATAGTGTTAACTGGGCCGATAATTATAGGTTATTGACTTTATATTGTGAAATATTCGGCACGAGTTCATATGGCGAAGAACGCACGAGCTTGCGAGTGCGTCTTCGCCATATGAACGAGTGCCGAATATTTCACAATATAAAGTCAATAACCTTTTTATTATATACCCAAAAATTCAAATGTCGGCTAGAATTCAGGATTACCCGGTATGAATTTATGAACGTAAAATCAGATTATACATCTTAAAGTTGTTTGAAATGGGAAAAAATGAAGGTCGTTAAGTGTCTCCCTACACGTTGAAAAACCACGCCCAATGGCGCCAAAGGGAAGACGACGTTAACGTTGGTGGATGTGACGTCATTAAAAACATTTACGTTTCCAAGCACAGGACGCCATTTTTTCCGAAGCGTCTGTTATATTTCTTTCAAAATACTCCTGATTTCTTAGAAGAAAGTATTGAAAATCTAAACGGATTGCAGGTAAGTCATATTTGACAGCATAAAATGCGGTTTATGCACTTTGTCAGAACCTAAAATCGTTTTGTTTTACGTTCTTTCAGTCGATACGAACGACAAGATGGCTGCCGATTTTTAGTATTGAAATGGACACATTTGAAAGTAGTTCTATTGTGAACGTGACTGCTTATCTACGGGCAATATGAACTTGACTACGGGAAATATGGAAAAATATTGACCGGTAACTTCTGTAGAAAGTAAACGGGACACTTTCTGGGTATATAATAAACTCCATTACAAACAAAAAACTGGACAATGACGGACGATCGGGTAGATACCGCGTTGTAGATAGCTTCATTGCTGGGCCAAAAAAAGTTCCATCAGTCACTCACTGCAGTGTCATTGATAGGCCATATAAGTTCGCTCTCTCGCTGTAGTATCATTGCCAGGCCACATTCTTTCCCCTACATTACAGGAGTGTCATTGCAAGGCCACTGCCCAACAGTTCCAAACCACACGGATGATCACTTCCAGACAACATACAGTCCACTACCTCGCTACCCTGCTAGCATTCTACATAAATCTACAGCGGGCCGTTAGCGGCCCGTCAGCTACCCTGACGGGCCGCTAACGGCCCGCTGTAGATTTATATAGAATGCTTACTGGGATATAGTGTATTAGTATTATTACTAGGCCGCACACAGTCCACTGCCGCGTTGTAGCCACATATAGGTCCATATTACGCTTTCGTGTCAGCGTAAGGTCACATACATAGAGGATCTTACACGAGTGGTCATTTTATATGAAATTTATGAAACGAGCCTTTGGCGAGTTTCATAAATTTCATATGAAATGAACACGAGTGTAAGATTCTGTTTATCATACGACCACTTAAAATTGGATTTTTCTCCCCTTTACATTTTTTACACAAAAATGCATGGTTGACATGGGCGTCGTCATGACGTTACTTAATCCCGCCAAAGTTTTATTACACGTGTGGTCATACGATTTTTATTACACGACGTTATCCACTGCTTTTCAACGACGTCATATGATTAAGTTCCCTACCACACGGTTTTGTCACTTGCAAGTCACATATAGTGTCCTATCTCGCTGAAGTGCCATTACCAGAAAACCCACTGTAATGTAACTGTCAGATCATATACAGTCTCTAATCTCACTGTAATGTAACTGTCAGATCATATACAGTCTCTAATCTCACTGTAATGTAACTGTCAGATCATATACAGTCTCTAATCTCACTGTAATGTAACTGTCAGATCATATACAGTCTCTAATCTCACTGTAATGTAACTGTCAGAACATATACAGTCTCCTACCTCACTGTAATGACATTGAAATGTCACAAACTATGTCCTTCCGCGCCGTTTAGTCGTTGTTTGGGTACAAACAGTTCCCATACCCGCTGTATTATCATTTGCAGCAGCCGACATACATTAACTATCGACCGCACACAAGCCTATGCCTCGCTATAGTGTCATTGCCACGCATGGTTCTCCGCCCGCGCTGTATACCCCAGCAGGCACGCGTCGCTATGGTAACTTCAGATCAACATCGGTACAACGTCACGACGTAGATGTGACGTTGTACAATCGGCATGACGTTGCACCGACGTTAATGTGACGTCATAATTTCGTCATGTGCCTGCTGGGGTAGTGTCATTGTAAGGTTAGATAAAGTTCCTTACCATTGTAACTCCACTGTAGTGTCATTGCCAGGCAACATAAAGTTTCCTACTTCAGTCTTGTCATAGCCACATGCAGTTACCTAAATCTTTGGGTTTTTTATTACAATCCACATACAGTATCCTACGTCGCTGTACATAAAGTCATTGTTTAGCCTAATTTTGTATTCCTTTTTAGCTCGCCTTTCGAAAGTACCTGCTGCAAAATCTGCTTCTTTCAACTACAACATTTTGATTTCCAAATTGTCATATCAAAAGGTTTTGGTTTACCTCTATGTCTTTGATGGTAAGAATGTACTCAATATGTCACAAAGCACTGTGAAGACAAGTCAGTCATTATCGACAGTCAAGGTGCCAACTTTGCAGCTATGACCTACAGTTGCTGATGTAAATTTCACCAATTTTCATCATGACACAATATGTTTGGTGCGATTGACCAATCCGTGGTCATCACTGACAAATAGGTGTCTGTGAACCTTTTGATTGACACAATATTTCAAATAAAAGAAACTCTACTGCTATTCATATCGAAAATGAAACATTTGACAGCATTGCCAAGAAAAAATGTTGCAGCTAAAGCAAAATTGGTAGTAAGTGGGAGCTATTGCTATACCTCCGCCGTCCGACGTCAGCGTCCGCATTTGGTTAGTTTACAAATTTATTTTCAAATAAAGATAATAATAAGTAAAATCAATATTTTACATAATCTTTTTTACTTAATTTCCCAGGTTTTTTTTTTTGTTTTTTTTTGTTGTTGCTTTTTTTTTTTTTTGGCTTAAAGTGGACTTTTGGGGAAGTTAATATTTACGTCTGTATTACTAGGCCAGTCAAAATAGCATTGAACCTCAAACAAATTCCTTCAGAAGTGTTTTCACTATTTTCAGAATCAGTGAGGTGTCCTGACTTACAGGAAAAAAAAATCCCCAAAAATATTCCCTGGCGAAATTGATTTTTTGGGGGAAAATGTTCGAAATTTAAATAAAAATCGCCATAAACAGGAATTGAATTATAAAAATTTCATTAAATTATATCAAATTTATTTAAATAGCCAAAAATAAGCTAACTGTTGTCAAGTAGTGATAAAAGTAGATTTAGCTTGATAGGTGAACAGAAAGCTGTCTTTTTGGGGGGTAAAAACTTGGAAATATTGATAAAAAAACGCAGAAAATGGGAATAAATTTTTAAAAAGTTACTGGTGTGGATTCTTGAAAACGTTTTGGTTTAAAAAGTTATATATGTGTATAAGTTAACTACAGGAAAAAAAAATAAAAAATTTATATGTTTAAAAAGTTCCATTTTTCGGGGTATGAAAATGTACATGTTGCATAAAAAACACCCAAAATCTAGTATTTTCCAGTCAACTAGAAATTACATTATAAAAAATAAATTGTATGATGTCAAACTAATTTATATAGCCAGATGTACACTGACTATATCAAGTAGCTCTCAAAAATCCGTCAGCTTCGTGCCTGGACAGCAATTTGACTTTTTAATGGCAGAAAATGTAAAATTTTGATAAAAAAACATGGAAAATAGGAATATGTTTTGTTGTTAAAGTTAGTGGTGAGTATTCATGAAAAATTTTGGATGTAAAAAGTTAGATATCAGTTAACTACAGGAATAATATGATTTTTTAGATATTTGAAAAGTCAATTTTCTGGGTAGGAAAATACACATTTTTACACAAAACCCTCAAAATCCATTATATGCCACCAGTAACACTATACTACTTAATATAGGGCTCTAACAATATACAAAATAGCACAGTCTTGTGCACTATAACTTGTCTTTCACGGATCATTATGTGTCCTGCAGGAAGACGTTCATACATATATATGTCAAAAATATACATACAGTTACTGTCAGATCATGCACCATCTTATATTGTGCAAAAATGTTGTTAAAATCCAACAAAATACTGTTTTAAGCCCAGATACCGCAGCCCCCGCCCATGCGGGCTTGAACAAATAGATGGGCTGCATGATGCTTCCACGCAGCTGAAACCGACTGCACACGAGCACTGGTAAACCGTTTAGAGGATCTAAGCCTGCCCAGGCAAAGCGGTGCTTATAAACCCTATTGGTTTCATTGGGCGACAGGGAATGAGATGTCATTTCATCTCAATGTCGGGTAAAAGTCCCATAAAATTGGAAGCAATGTCTCCAAAATGACCTATACCGTGTTGACGGGGACGTTAAGCCTCAAATCAAACAAACCAAGGCCCAGATACATTATTTGTTGGGAAGATTTATTTGACAGATTCATTCTTGTCTAATATGTGTAATTTCTTAGCTATATAGCAGTTATGCTTCAAGCCAACATGCCCATTTGGTGACAAAGAAGAAATGCATAAAACAATGCACCAAGAATCAGAAAAATATGTTCACTTTTCCATGATAGAAGCCATCAATGTTTTGACAATCACAAAGACGAATAAGAGAAAAGAACGGGAATTATAGAAGAACATGCAAAATGTTAATAGATCAGAAGCCAATGTTAACTAAATCCATGTCCAAACTATAGTAGACCTGTGTTTCACCCTGGATTAATTGTTCTTGTAGTGTGAATTCTGGGCAAAACAATAAGGAAATTTAAAAAAAAAATAGTATGTGGGACGTGGCAACCATCCAGCAACTGGAAATATGCTTCCTTTCCTTCTTATCCAGTAACATTTTATTAATAATGTTTTTAGAAATATTTTTTTTGGATTCAAAATCAAACCGCAAATTCTGCAAAACTAAAAGCTTGATTTAACAATATCACTGTGTATCTTGCCATAATCTAACATGAATAAGGACAACGGCAGCAACAAATAGCATTTTCTGCTTATTTCTATAAATATGCAACAAAGTTACTCAATTAACATACTTTAACTTAATACTGGAGGAAGGAACAGTCAAACAGTTTTAAAGCAAGAGAACCATGATGGTCCTGCATGTATATCTCTCATGAAAGCTAACATATTTGCATACTGAATATTGAAATTTCACATGAACTTTTAGTTTTTGTTTAATTTTAATCTCCAAGAGTGCCAATGTGTCCTGTATTGAGTACCAATACCGTATTTGACAAGCAGTGCTTAAATTTAGACCATTAAAGGACAACAAGGCACACCAATTAATCTCTACACGACTGATTAATTTGAACAACGTTGTTGGAGGGCCACCCAAAGAACATTTGTGTAATCAGCCCGTTACTCTTCTCCAGGTAATCCAATTCTACGAAAACTGTTAAAGATCACCCGAGGATTATTCCTGCAGTTTAGTTGAAACCCTTGCAGTAAAGAAATTGTGAATGGACGGATGATGGAAACGGTCCCAATTATATGGCATGAGCACACTGTGTTCATGTGAGTTCACAAATTAACCCAATGATGGGGCCATATTTGACCCTAGAGCTGTAATTTGAACACCTTGATAAAGGTTTACTTGATGTAGCTACACACACTTACCAAATATCAAAGATCCTGGGCCTTCTATTTTCAACGTTGTTTTTAAAGCTTTTCCCTATATGAGTCTATGCAAAATAAGTGACCCCCTGGAGTTGGGCCATTTTTATTCCTGGGCTATAATATAAACAATGTTGGTTGAGCAAAACTATATAAAGGTATACCAAATATCAAAGGCCTTGGCCCTCTGTTTCATCTGGGCCTTCCAGTTTAAAATGTCTGTGTAAAACAAGTGATTCTGAAGGCGGGGCCCTTGTTGATAACAGTGCTATGATTTGAACAATCTTGATAAAAGTCAACTAGATGAATATACATACAAATATCAAGGACATAGATTTTTTATAGTTTTCCCTATATGAATCAATTTTTGAACAATCTTGACAAAAATTCACTATCTGAAGCTATATTTACCAAACATCAAAGGGCCGACCCTTCCATTTTCAGACAAGAAGATTTTTAAAATTTTCCAATATGGGCCAATGTAAAACAAGTGACCATCAGAGGGTCCATTTTTTACCCCAGGGCTATAATTTCAACGGTCTTGGAAAAAGCTACATACCAAATTTCTAAAACCGTACAGCTTTATACAAGATGATTTTAAAGAGTTTACTTATTCTCCTTTTTTCTGCCATGGCAACAAAAGCTGCATGGGATAGAATTCTTCGAACAGCAGACACCAGTGTTGGCCAATTGGTACCTCAGTGCTATACTCTGGGCAATCTTAATTGGCAGAGATCCACTAGATGAGGATACGTATTAAATATCAAAGGCCAAGATCGTCTAGTTTCGGGATGTGAGTTCATGCAAAACAGTTGTACCACCAGGGATGGGTACACTTTTGACCCCAAGTCTATGATTTAAACAATGTTGACAAAAGCTGCTTGCCAAACCTAATAAAAGACCTTCTTGTTCTGGTTTTGGATAAGTAATCTTGCTTATCCTCCCCAACGTTTTCAAGAATCCTCACCACTAACTTTTTGCAAAAACATTCCCGTTTCCCTCGCTTTTTTGTCAAAATGTTGAATTTCTCCCTTAAAAGGTAAACTTCTGAGCAGGCACAAAACTGGATGTTTTTTTATAGCTACTTGAGAGTAGTTAGAGCACATCTGGCTATATAATTGGTTCGACATCATACAATAGGTTTTTATACTGTGGTTGCTACTTGCCCAAAAACTAATGGATTATGAGTGTTTTATATAAAAAATTTGCATTTTCCTACCCCGCAAAAATGATTTTTTTTTGACATATAAATTTTTTTTTTTCCTGTAGTTAACTTATACACATATATAACTTTTTACACCAAAACATTTTCAAGAATCCAAACCAGTCACTTTTTAAATTTTTTTTCCAATTTTCTGCGTTTTTGTCAATATTTTCAAGTTTTTATGAATCTTCTTTCTTATGAATGTTTTCATTGCTCTTAAAAAACTCATTTTTGATTTTTATTTACCCCCAAAAAGACAGCTTTCTGTTCACATATCAAGCTGAAACTTCTTTTATCACTACTTGACCACAGTTAGCTTATTTTTGGCTATTTAAATAAATTTGATATAATTTAATGAAATTTTTATTATTCAATTCCTGTTTTTGGCGATTTTTATTTAAATTTCGAACATTTTCCCCCAAAAAATCAATTTCGCCAGGGAATATTTTTGGGGATTTTTTTCCTGTAAGTCAGGACACCTCATTGATTCTGAAAATAGTGAAAACCCTTCTGAAGGAATTGTTTGAGGTTGAGGGTCTTTTTGGGCTAAAATGACTGGCCTATACCTCCCTTATTTCCCTGTGTTAACGTTTACCTGCAAGCTCAATGGTGCAATGGATAAAAAACAAGAGAGCGTGAGTTCAAATCCCTGTGGAGGATTTTTTTTTTTAAACACGACTTTCAGGGTCTTGGGCTCAAGGTCACTATGGCTATTTTTAGAAAAACTTTTGTAATTGCTGTAGTGTCACATTTATTGGTGGATTTTAGATAACTTCACACAAATGTTGAATATGATGATATTTCG
The DNA here is from genome assembly GCA_963580285.1 of Lucinisca nassula. NCBI lineage: Eukaryota > Metazoa > Mollusca > Bivalvia > Lucinida > Lucinidae > Lucinisca > Lucinisca nassula. The sequence continues at coordinate 24,258,893 of OY757025.1, forward strand.
ACTGAGATCAACTTTAGGGGTCTGGGGCGCAAGGTCAAGGTCACTGTGGTTATTTTTAGAAAAACTTTGTTATCGCTCTAGTGCCTACATTTCTCAATGGATTTTAATATAACTTCTTACAAATGTTTGGTATGATCACATCTCAAGCCAGTATGACTTTCAGGGTCTGGGGCTGAAGGTCAATGTCACTGTGGCTATTTTTAGAAGAACATTGTCATCGCTCTAGCACCTAATTTATTAATGTATTTTAATATAACTTCACAAAAATGTTGGGTATGATGATATCTCGAGCGAGTTGGACTTCCAGGGTCCGGGACTGAAGGTCAAGGTCACTGCGGCTATTTTTAGAAAAAAAAAACATAGTCCTCGCTCTAGAATCTACATTTATTGATGGATTTTTATATAACTTAACACAATTGTTGTTTATGATCATATTTCGAGCGATTTCGACTTTCAGGATCATGGGTTCAAGGTCAAGGTCATTGTGACTTTTTTTTAGAAAAACATTGTCATCACTCTAGCGCTAACATTTATTGATGTGTTGCGTGTGATATCTCGAGCGAGTTTGACTTTCAGGGTTCTGGCCTCACGGTCAAGGTCACTATGGCTAATTTTAGGAAACTTTGTCATCGAATTTATTTATGTATTTTTAAGTCACACAAATGTTGCGTTTGATAATATCTCGAGCAAGTTCGACTTTGTCCTTAAGGTACTTTTTGGTTTCTTTCATTTTCTGCAGTCTGTTTAGCTCTTTTACATAAGAAAATGGCTTTTTGGGGGAAAATCTGCAAAACTGGATTAAAAAAAAAACGGAACACTTAAAACGATTTCTTTTTCAGTGGCTCTTAGGGGTACTATCTGGTTCTTTTAATTGCTGCAGTCTGTTGGGCTATTTAACAGAAGAAAAATCATTTTGATAACTTAATTGCCCTCATCCAACTTAGGCCCCAAAGGCGATCTATGTTGTCTTCTGCCGTTTTTTGTTTCAATGAAGGGTCACTGGAAGGAAAATGCGGTACAGTACTTATCCCTGAGGTATTGTCATTGTCCGGTCACTTACAGTCCCCTTCCTTTGATGAAGTTTCATAGCCATGCCAGATACAGACCCCTGCCACACCGTGGTGTCATTGCCAGGTCATTTACAGTCCACTTCCTTTGACGAAGTTTCATAACCATGTCAGATACACCCCCCCCCCCATGGTGTCATGTTCAGGCCTCTTTCAGTCAACTACCTCGCTTTTGTGATATTACCAGGTAACATACAGTCCCTCCCTAGATGTAGTGTCCTATCCAGGCCATATAATCTCCACGCTGTAGTGTCATTTCCAGGTCACAAACAGTCCACTACCACTAACCCATTGTAGTGTCATTGCCAGGCCACATACAGTCTACTACCTCCCTGTAGTATCATTGCCATGTTTTATTCTGTCCACTACCTCCATGTAGTGTCCTTACCAGGCCACATACAGTCCACTACCTCACTGTAGTATCATTGTCATGTTTCAGTCTGTCCACTACCTCAATGTAATGTCATTACCAGGCCACATCCAGTCCACTACCTCCCTGTAGTATCATTGCCATGTTTAAGTCTGTCCACTACCTCCATGTAGTGTCCTTACCAGGCCATATACAGTCCACTACCTCCCTGTAGTATCATTGCCATGTTTCAGTCTGTCCATTACCTCAATGTAGTGTCATTACCAGGCCACATACAGTCCACTACCTCCTTGTAGTGTAGAAGCCTCCGTGGTGCAGTGGTTACGCTACTCGCCTTGTAAACCTGGGATCGCAGGATCGATCCCGGGCTTCTCCAGACTTTCGGATGAGTCTTTAAACCGAGGTCCCGTCTCCGTATGACCTTAGCTGTTGGTGGGACGTAAAACTAAAACTCACTCACTCACCTCCTTGTAGTATCATTGCCATGTTTCATTCTGTCCACTACCTCCATGTAGTGTCCTTACCAGGCCACATACAGTCCACTACCTCCCTGTAGTATCATTGCCATGTTTCATTCTGTCCACTACCTCAATGTAGTTTCATTACCAGGCCACATACAGTCCACTACCTCCCTGTAGTATCATTGCCATGTTTCATTCTGTCCACTACCTCAATGTAGTGTCATTGCAAGTCCATATACATTCCACTACCTCCCTGTAGTACCATTGCCATGTTTCATTCTGTCCACTACCTTAATGTAGTGTCATTGCAAGTCCACATACAGTCCACTACCTCCCTGTCGTATCATTGCCATGCTTCATTCTGTCCACTACTTCAGTGAAGTGTCAGTATAGTTCGAACAAATTAACCTGAGACTAACCTTTATGCATGGAATAAATTTGTCAATGTTATCGCCATATATGTCGGCTTTCGTAACCTTTTCGTGAATTTTCGGCATCACGTGAATTGCGACCCATTTACTGACCTCTATGTATTGAATTACAATATCGCCATTTTCGGGAGACGGCGACATTCAGTCGGGTGTGAAATTATGTTAGTAGAGTTCACCAGTCTCAGGTCAATTTGTTCGAACTATATCACACTGCCTCGCTATAGTGCCATTATCAGGTCACAGTCAACCCCCATCCCCTATGTAGTGTCATTTACAGGCCAACAATTCCCCTTCCCCGCTGCCACTTAAGTCCACTACATCACTGTAGTGTCATTGCCAGTCCATATACAACCCACTATCTCGTTGAAAAGTCAATGCCATGTTGCATACCGTTTAATCCCTCACTTTTGTGTCATGCCAGGTCAAACAGTCCTATTCTTTCACGTGATATTACCAGTTTATTACAATTCACTCCATGGCTTAAGGGGAATGGTAACACATTCAGGGGAGGCAACTCATTCAAAAGTATTTTGTCTCCCATGTCAATAGGGGTCAACTCTTATAGGAAAGAATTGGCTCCTTAGGAGCAAATTCTTTCCTTTAAGAGTAGCCCCCTAATTCAGCAAGACTGAGCCAATAGAAAAGCGGACAGGAAGTCCCGAAAGTTGTCTCCCTTTGAAAAATGGTGGAAAAATGTGCCAGGTGTTCCCATTCCCCTTAAGTGACAGACTGTTCCATTCCTCGGTGTAATGTCGCTGCAAAACCATAAACCCCAACCTCGCTGTATGATCACTGCTAGTCCGAAAAGGGTCCCTTTCTCTTTGTCATGATCACTGTAGGATCACCGCCAGGGCATTTTCAGTCCACTACCGCGCTGTAAGGGGATTGCCAGGCCTATTACAGTTCTCTAACGCACTGTAGTGTCATAGCAATGTCAGATACAGTGTCATTGTCAGGCCACAAACAAATCCCCACCTCGATTTAATGCCATTACCAAACCACATAGTCTCCTACCACGGTGTAGTGTGAATGCCAGGCCACATAGTCACCTACCACGATGGTTACATACTGTCCACTACATCGCTGTAGTTTCATTGCAATGTGGTTGCCAGGCAACATACAATCAATTAACCATGTCAGTAACGGGTCACATACAGCCAACTATCCTGCTGTAGTGTCATTTACAGACAGCACTGAATCATCTACCTCATCGTGTCATAGTCAGGCCACATGCTTCTTGCACACCAGACAAGGAAATCCGTGATTTTACCCTGGGATAGAAATTTATGTTCTGACCCTGGTGTTCCGACCCAAAATCGAATATAATCGCGTGTTTGATAAATGCACTGGTTGAATACGACTTCATATGCGCCGTCGTTAAGGTTGAGTAAACGTCTCAGCACGTTACCATGACGTCAATAAACAGTCCTGTAGTGTCATCACAATATGGCGGAAGTTGGTAACCGAAGTGGCTGCAGTATAAAAAGTCCGCGCTAGGAAATGGAAGGTATGCAAGAAAAAGAATCCTTTAATGGGTGAGAGGGGTGGATAGAAAAATCCGTCCCTTGGGATCACTGTCAAGCCTCGTGATGCCGGACAGTGACCCTTCGTACGGATTTTCCATCCACCCGTCACACCCATATAGGATTCTTATAATCCACTACCTCGCTGCAGTGTCATTTACAGGCCCCATACAGTCCTCTACCCCGTTATCGTGCCATTTCCCGGCCATATGCATCCACTACGTTGCTGTAGTGTCATAGTCAGGCCACAGTATCCTTCGTTGTAATCGCGATGCCAGGCATTGCGATTCCAACGGCGACTGTGGCTTCTGCCTTGTGGTAGTGTCATTGGCTTCCCAGTCTCGTTGTCGTGTGATTGCGAGACAACTACCGCGTTGTAAGGTCTTTGCAAGGTCATCTACTGTTCACTAATGCTCTGTAATATCATCTTGAGGTCACATACTGTCTACTTACTCTCTGTAAGTTCACTGCAAGCCCACCAACAGTCCACTGTCTCAATGTAAGGTATTTGGCAGACCACTTTCAGTCACATACCTCCCTGTAACGTCACTGATAGGCCGCATACAGTCCATTAGCACATGCATATACTGACCACTTCCATGCTATAGTTTCATTGCAAGACCACACGCAGTCAACTACCGCACTTTAGTTTCATTTCTAGGACACAAACAGTTGACGTGCCATTACCAGGCCACATTCTGTACATAACCTTGACGTAAGGACTTTGCGAGGCATAACCACTCCTATATCTCGCCATTGTCAGGCCACATACAGTCAACTGCCTCTCTTCAGTTTCATTGTTACCCAACCTCACAATTAGGTCGCTGCAAGGCCACATATAGTCCCCAACTTTGCTGTAGTGTCATTTTCAGGCCAGATACAGTCCACTCCACTTCCCCCTTGAAGTGCCATTACCAGACCGACGACATTCAATATCTTATCTCATAGTAGAGTAATTGCCAGCCCATATAAGTCCCTTTCATAGCTGTTGTGTTTACAGTCCTCTCCCTCAATGCTGTGTCATTGTCAGGCCACCTACAGTCCCCTCCCTCGCTGTAGGGTCATTGCCAGTCCACCTATAATCCTATCCCTTGCTGTAATGCTATTGACAAGCCACCTACAGTCCCCTAACTCACTGTGGTGTCATTTCCAAGACAAATACGGTCCACTACCACCACAATTTAGTGTCATTGCTAGGCCCCCGCGCTGTAGTGTCATTGACAGGCAACCTACAGCCCCCTCCCTCACTGTAGTGTCCTTGCCAGGCCACCTACAGTCCCTTCCCTCGCTGTAGTGTCATTGTCAGGCCACCTACAGTCCCCTTCCTCGTTGTAGTGACACTGCCATGCCAGCTAAAATCCCCTCCCTTGCTGTAATGTCATTGCCAGGTCACCTACTGCCCCCTTCTCGTCGCAATGTTCATTAACTCGCTGTAGTGTCATTTCCAAGACACATACGGTCCACAACCACGATATAGTGCCATTGCCAGGCCACATACTATCCCCTTCACGCCACAAACTCCGTTACTGCGCTGTAATGTTATTGGCAGGCAACACACAGTCCACTACCTCGCCGTAGTGTCATTTCCAAGACACATACGGACTACAACCACGATATAGTGCCATTGCCAGATAAAAATCAAAAATGAATTCCTTTAAGAGCAATGAAAACATTCATAAGAAAGAAGATGGGCCATACTACGTAGTTTCGGCTAATAAAGCCTCATCAGTGACCCTGTAATGATCCGGCAAAGAAAGCCAGAGGAAACATACTGCAATTTTGCGAATTTCGAATAGGCAGTCGATTCAAAGACTGATATAAATCAAAATGGGGTCCAAATAATTAAAAACCTGTCTAGAATGAGTCTAAATCAATAATTTATTTCTGATGTCTTAGAATATTCACGATGATCTCAAAGGACCAAAAGTAAAATATAAACTGCACTATGGTTGATGTACGGGGAGACGTTTTACGGCCGCCACACGGCACAGCACCAGCTGCAGTGAAGGCAAATAAAAATCAAAAATGAATTCCTTTAAGAGCAATGAAAACATTCATAAGAAAGAAGATGGGCCATACTACGTAGTTTCGGCTAATAATCAGTGACCCTGTAATGATCCGGCAAAGAAAGCCAGAGGAAACATACTGCAATTTTGCGAATTTCGAATAGGCAGTCGATTCAAAGACCGATATAAATCAAAATGGGGTCCAAATAATTAAAAACCTGTCTAGAATGAGTCTAAATCAATAATTTATTTCTGATTTCTTAGAATATTCACGATGATCTCAAAGGACCAAAAGTAAAATATAAACTGCACTATGGTTGATGTACGGGGAGACGTTTTACGGCCGCCACACGGCACAACACCAGCTGCAGTGAAGGCAAATAAAAATCAAAAATGAATTCCTTTAAGAGCAATGAAAACATTCATAAGAAAGAAGATGGGCCATACTACGTAGTTTCGGCTAATAAAGCCTCATCAGTGACCCTGTAATGATCCGGCAAAGAAAGCCAGAGGAATCATACTGCAATTTTGCGAATTTCGAATAGGCAGTCGATTCAAAGACTGATATAAATCAAAATGGGGTCCAAATAATTAAAAACCTGTCTAGAATGAGTCTAAATCAATAATTTATTTCTGATTTCTTAGAATATTCACGATGATCTCAAAGGACCAAAAGTAAAATATAAACTGCACTATGGTTGATGTACGGGGAGACGTTTTACGGCCGCCACACGGCACAACACCAGCTGCAGTAAAGGCAAATAAAAATCAAAAATGAATTCCTTTAAGAGCAATGAAAACATTCATAAGAAAGAAGATGGGCCATACTACGTAGTTTCGGCTAATAAATCCTCATCAGTGACCCTGTAATGATCCGGCAAAGAAAGCCAGAGGAAACATACTGCAATTTTGCGAATTTCGAATAGGCAGTCGATTCAAAGACTGATATAAATCAAAATGGGGTCCAAATAATTAAAAACCTGTCTAGAATGAGTCTAAATCAATAATTTATTTCTGATTTCTTAGAATATTCACGATGATCTCAAAGGACCAAAAGTAAAATATAAACTGCACTATGGTTGATGTACGGGGAGACGTTTTACGGCCGCCACACGGCACAACACCAGCTGCAGTGAAGGCAAATAAAAATCAAAAATGAATTCCTTTAAGAGCAATGAAAATATTCATAAGAAAGAAGATGGGCCATACTACGTAGTTTCGGCTAATAAAGCCTCATCAGTGACCCTGTAATGATCCGGCAAAGAAAGCCAGAGGAAACATACTGCAATTTTGCGAATTTCGAATAGGCAGTCGATTCAAAGACTGATATAAATCAAAATGGGGTCCAAATAATTAAAAACCTGTCCAGAATGAGTCTAAATCAATAATTTATTTCTGATTTCTTAGAATATCCACGATGATCTCAAAGGACCAAAAGTAAAATATAAACTGCACTATGGTTGATGTACGGGGAGACGTTTTACGGCCGCCACACGGCACAACACCAGCTGCAGTGAAGGCAAATAAAAATCAAAAATGAATTCCTTTAAGAGCAATGAAAACATTCATAAGAAAGAAGATGGGCCATACTACGTAGTTTCGGCTAATAAAGCCTCATCAGTGACCCTGTAATGATCCGGCAAAGAAAGCCAGAGGAAACATACTGCAATTTTGCGAATTTCGAATAGGCAGTCGATTCAAAGACTGATATAAATCAAAATGGGGTCCAAATAATTAAAAACCTGTCTAGAATGAGTCTAAATCAATAATTTATTTCTGATTTCTTAGAATATCCACGATGATCTCAAAGGACCAAAAGTAAAATATAAACTGCACTATGGTTGATGTACGGGGAGACGTTTTACGGCCGCCACACGGCACAACACCAGCTGCAGTGAAGGCAAATAAAAATCAAAAATGAATTCCTTTAAGAGCAATGAAAACATTCATAAGAAAGAAGATGGGCCATACTACGTAGTTTCGGCTAATAAAGCCTCATCAGTGACCCTGTAATGATCCGGCAAAGAAAGCCAGAGGAAACATACTGCAATTTTGCGAATTTCGAATAGGCAGTCGATTCAAAGACTGATATAAATCAAAATGGGGTCCAAATAATTAAAAACCTGTCTAGAATGAGTCTAAATCAATAATTTATTTCTGATTTCTTAGAATATTCACGATGATCTCTGCACTATGATTGATGGGCTATACTGTCTCCTCGCCACACAGTCAATTAACTCGTAATGTTATTGACAGGCAACATACAGTCAGTCCCCTACCTCGCTGTGGTGTCATTTCCAAGACATATACGGTCCACTATCACGATATACTGTCATTGCCAGGCCAGGTACAGTACCCTCTCTCACTGTGACGTCATTTCCAGGCCACCTACAGTCCCTTCCCCACTGTAGTGTCATTGCCAAAAAACATACGGTCCACTACCACAATATCGTGTCATTGCCGGGCCTCATACTGTCCACGTCTTTCCACACAGGCCATTACCTCACTGTGAAGTTATTGCCAGGGCACATACAGTTCCCTATGTAAGGTCACTGCCAGACCACATACACTCCTCTACGTTGTTATAGTGTCATTGCCAGGCTACCGGCTACCTGCAGTCCACTCAGCTACCCATTTGTAGCGTCATTACCTGGGGCTAGTTGTTCAAAGCATCGTTAGCTTAACGAGCTCGTTAGTGGTGAAATTGTTAACTGTTCAAGCAAGAACGATATCGAAAATTTTGGTATTTGTGCTGAAAAAATGTGATCCGCAAAAGCTGCTCACATTTTTTCAGCAAAAATTTTAGCTTATTTGCCATATTAAATGATCAAAGTTTTAACGATACGTTAACTAACGACGTCGTTAGTTTTGAACAACTGGCCCCAGACCGGCAATATACAAAGCCTACCTAACTGTAGAGCATTTCGCGGGCCATATACGTCCTTTTTGTCGCTGTAGTGTCATTGCCAGGCCACCTACAGTCCCTTTTCTTGCTGTAGTGTCAAGTCCATGGCACATTCAGTCCACTACCACGATAAATCGCCATTGCCAGGCCTCATACTGCCCCCGTTCTTGCTGAAGTGTCATTTTCAGGACACAAACACTCCACTACCTCACTGTTGTGTCATTGTCAGGCCATATAAAGCCACTTCGTTGTAAAATCATTACCAGGCCACATACAGGCCACGTTCTCTTATGTCACAAACAGTCCACTACCTCGTCGTAGTGTGACTGTCAGGTGAAATACAGTCCAATTCATCGACGCAGTGTCACTAGCTAGACATTACAGTCCCCTATCTGACTTGAGAACCATTCCCAGACCACCTCTGTGTATAGTCACTACCATACCACAAGCAGTTTGCTACTTCACTGAACTGGCATTGTAAGGCAACATACTGATCTCTTCGTGATTGTTAGGGCACTGCTGGACCATATAAGAGTCCCCAATCTCGCTATAGGGGGACTGTCTGGGCTCATAAGATCCCTCCCTCCCTGCAGAGTTTTTTGCCAGGCCACACACAGCCTAGCCTAGCCACTAGGCGTTAAAATGAATAATAAGGAATTAAAATCATCTTCTACAATAAAATTAACAGAGTTTAAAAGTTTACCATGAGCTAGGCTAGTCTGTCTGGCTCAATTTTAACGTGATAATATTTAGCCAAGATGTGCATTTAAGACTCCAAATAATAGACTTGCCATTACTGACAAGCTGAAAACCTTTTAATAAATAATTTAAAAAAATGATCAGACTTTTATTATCAGACTAGTTGCTAGTCTACACACAGCCCAGTTTTGTTTGTTTGTTTGATTTGAGGTTTAACGTCCCCGTCAACACTGGAAAGGTCATTTTGGAGACGTTGCTTCCATTTTGTGGGACTTTTACCCGACATTGAGATGAAATGACATCTCAAGCCCTGTCGCCCAATGAAACCAATAGGGTTTATTAGCATGGACGGTCCGCCTCACACAGCCCAGTACATTGTAGTATTGTAAAAGAAAGCTTATTGTAAGACATTGACTCAGCGCACACGCATATTCTGGAACATTGGCAAACAGTAAAGACCTAGATCAGATGCCGCAAAACGCGGCGTTTGATGAGGGACTACTCAGTTTGTATACATACCAGGAATTTAAGGATTAAATGAAACAGCCCCTCAACATTCAGAAACAGTCGACTCTCAGTGCTGTCAGTGCTTTTGATATAATCTTGTTTTCTTTTGTTTGTTTCACGTCACGGTTAACACTATTTAGGTCATTGTGGAGACATTGCCTCCAAATTTGTGGAACTTTTACCCGGCATTTAGATGGAATGTCATCTCAAACCCTGCGCACAATGAAACCAAAAGGCGTATAGGCGTTGACTGTCCGAATCACACCACTTTGCCTGGACAGACTTTGTCCTGCTAGGCGATTTACCAATACTGATTTGCGAGCAGTTTCAGTTCTGCTTGGAAGCACGATGCAGCCCAATGTATTTCTCCAAGCCTCGAGGGGCGGGGGAGGGGGTGGCAATTTAACCTTCTTAGTAGATTCTAGCGCTGTTGAATATAGTGACTGTCCGTGGTTTTCGTGCAGTAGCATTTGCCGAGCCCCAAGACGAGGCCGCCGGGCCGAGTATCCGAGGGACCCGGCAAACGCCCCCCCACTCCACCCCTGTCCTTCACTTTCATCTCTATCCCTACTGTCTTCCATCTGTTGTGCGACGGCACATAATGACCACTTTAGGGTTTACTTGTCGTTAAGCCAAAACACAATGAATGAATGAATGAATGAATGAGCAACATAATCACTTGAAGCGGACCACTGGTGGGGCGCCAAGTTCCGCAAATGCAGGTGGTTTTCTCCATGCCGCTCTCTGTTCTGCAATCGGCTCAAGTGACATTATCTTGAAAGGGCCGTAAAACATATGAATTAAATATTATTAAACTTAGCTCAAATACTGTGTATTCAAACTGGTTAAACGTGTCCTACTGATGAAGCAAAGTAATCCCCGTGTAAACGCATATTTTCCCACCTGCTGGATAGCTTTTATTGATAATGGAAGCAAATCTAACACCAAAACTATCAATATTATGAATTATCTGAGATTATGTAGTAAATTATGTTATCCACAAGTGAATTGAATAGACAAATTCGATAGCCCCGTAACGTTACACGTACGACGTCCTTAACGACGTCCTTAACGACGTCACGTTTACTGATGGCGGAATATTGATATTTTGGTAGACAAATCGTGAATAAAAATGCGTTTTAAATGTCATATGATAAATAGAATCTTGCATTCGTGCTCACATATTATTGAAATTATTAAACCTATCGAGAAAAACGGATAAAAAAAAGCCTCGCACTTTATCCCTTATCCTCAACTCGTTTAATAAATTCAATTGAGAAATGAAATTTATTCTACTGCGGTTCATGAAAGTATGAACGCAGTGGGTCTTGTTCAAAGCAAGTGAACCCCGAAGGGGTTCATGTAAGCTTTGCAAGCGACCCGTTGTCGTTCATACTTTAATGAAAAGCAGAAAAAATAAGTTTATTTTTATATTTACATTCATTGCCCCTCATCACTGGGCGAAAAAAATGTTTATAGGGAAAACTTTTAAAGCTGAAAAATATTTACATGTTGTTTTTCTACAAAGAGCGGATCAGCGTTGCCGTAACCAACGCCAGTAGAGAACCATGGTTTAGACGTCACTGAAAATCATGTGGCTCGATGCGTTCATGGAAGTTTTCTATAGGTGTTCATCAGACTTTACACTGGAAATGTTTATATTAATAGATAAACACTCATGTAAGATCCTCTATGAAATAGTATAAAATAAAGGCCCCTTGTGGTTTCCAAAATAGTTGTATTTTCTCATATAGTCGTTTTCCCTGCTAGGCGTTTTATTGGTTGTCGTTAGTTTTTTTTTTTTTTTTACTTCCACTTATATAGCGGTATTTCTCATTTAGTCGCCTCATACACGCCTATATACGTTTGACCCGACTAAACTCCACTATTATACAGTAAAACAGGGGTTTACAGGGGTATGCATTATTTTTCTTATTTCTTCTCGAAAATTGTGGGTACTCTTTAGAACCACATCAACGAGGCGGTTCTAACGAGTAATGAGTGATTACCTGAAAATTGTCACTGAGTTTTTGATAGGAAAATTTTCAATATTTTTGAATAGGCTTGTTTTCTTAATGACTAGCAATCTGAGTATCCAGTCTCAAATATATTCATCACGTGAACCAGTCCGTGAAATAAACACCCCCTAAACCCCGCTTTAATAGAGAAAATTGGGGTTTACGGGGGTATACATTATTTTTCCTTATTTCTGCTTCAAGGCATAGGTTGTGGGTACTCGTTAGAACCGCCTCAATGAGGGTCAAACGTTAGACCCACAACCTATGTTTGCGGAATAAATTAGAAAAATATCACGGATTTTCATCAGAAAAGTAGCAATTTTGAAGATATGAAAAATGCACTATATTGCATGGTTGTGTTATCGTAATGGCAAAATAAGAAACGTTAAATAAACGTTGACGCTTCACAACCGATCGTTCAGGTGTGGATTCCGCATGTCTCAGACAGAAGAATACCGACACAATAACCATTATTACGTTTATTTATTTCACCATAACTCAATTTTAAAGCTAGAGACAATATCGTTAGACTTTGAAGTAACGCATTCCAACATTAACGTAAAATTGATAAGTTTTTTCTCAAAGTCTCTGCTATAGAGCGATAACAAACGTCACGCAATTTATCACACGATCAGTGGCACGGCGAGATCCACAAATTGTCCGGTGCGAGCAGCAAAGACGCTGTTCAAAACAGCGCATGCGCAGTTTGAACAGAGTCTTTGCTGTTCGTATGACCTTTGTTAGCTGCTGGAGGTCTACCGAGCCAAAACTAAGGTGTCTTACTCGGCTCCGTGGATGACAGCATAGGTTAGACTGGGTGTAGACACATGCGCCATCTAGCAGGTTGTGCTGTGTCCCTGCTCAGTAATAAAATACTCATTACGTGATTTATGACCGACTCCTGTTAAAGATAAACATGCTGATAAGCCCTCGAATGTCTTCACTGGAATATTTGCGGAGAAATATAAACAAAAAGATGTCTGTTTCGATGCAAACTGTCGTATAAGCTTTCAGGAACGAATCAAGAATATTATAAATGGCACACATCTTGCAGAAATCATCTTGGAAAGGTAATAGAAACTGATGTTTAATGGCGTAGCTACAGCTTCCGACGTCTCACATTTTGTTTAGGTTGTAAGCGACCCGTAGCAATTAATGAGGTTGCTGCTGAGCTCCGCCCAATTCTTGACAGAGCCAATGAAATTCATCTTCGATAATGAAACAGATAATTCGTAGAAAATGGGACGGTTTATGTGTGACCAGCGTTAAGCGAAAAGGTCTTTTACGATCATGCAAGACTGATCCGACTGCGCGCGCAGTATGATCAGTCCTCGCTGGGTGTTATATGGTTGTGATCTTCATGCGGAGAGAGAGAGAGAGAGAGAACTTGTGTGATATCTAATTTAGTATGGGAAATAGATCAAGTGGTTGTTGTGCACACATCACGAAAACACGCCTGTATAATTTTGACCGCCTTAAAGGTGCATTATTGAGCTATCGGTAAAAACTGCTTCCAAAAATAAAATACATATAGCCGGTATTTTTCTATAAAACAATACAAATGAATGCATTTTATGCAAAAATGCGAACAATTATGATGACAGGTAAATGAGTTTGAGGGGTATTCCCTAACTAGGTTTCGAACACTAATTAGATCTATTTTTAGTTCGTGACAAAAATAGAATCCCCATATATGACGTTATGCGACGTTCATTCTTGGCCTTGTTTGCTTAGGCCATGCCTGAATCGGAAAAAAATATGACGCTGAATAACATGCAATAAGTAACGACACTCAGAGACGATACTGTCGCCATGTATGTGTAAAGTGACAGGTTTATTTTTAGAACAGAAATTCCGAACACATGTTCAGAGCGAAGGGTAAACACGAATGAAAACGACCATTTTCACCAAGTTCTGAAGCTGTATTTGGCTCCAAAAGTGTACACATGACAAAGGAGTATGAATTGAAGATAAAAACCAGAAAAAAAATTGAGACCCGGTAGCTCAATATTGCACCTTTAAACCCCACTTTTATATTGCGAAATTAGGGTTTACAGGGGCATGCATTATTTGTTTTACTTCTGCTGAAAAACATACATTATGATAACACACCCGTGCGACATAGTGCATTTTTTCACATCTCCAAAATGACTACTTTGCTTATGAAAATCCGTGATATTTTTCTTAAAAATACTGCAAACATAGGTTGTGGGTTCTCGTTAGAACCGCCTCATTGAGGCGGTTCTAACGAGTACCCACAACCTATGCCTTGGAGCACAAATAAGAAAAATAACGAATACCCCCTTAAACCCCAGTTTTCTCTATGTAAAGTGGGGTATAGGTGGGTCTTCATTTCATGGACTTGTTCACGTGATGGATTGTGGTATTTTGTTAGAACCACCTCGGCTCGGTTCTAGCGAGTACCCACAATCCATATTTTGAGCAGAAATATGAAAAATATCACAGTTTTTCGTCTAAAAAATTTTCATTTTTTGCTGGTAAAATTTTCAATATATTTTAATAGGCGTGTTATCATAATGAGTGCCCGAATGTATCATCACAGAGAAAGCAAGAGCTGTCGCACATACGCATAGCTCACCTTAAACACCATTGTCGGGGCACTTGGTTGGGTATCGCATATTCAGCAGTCAGCTTATATTCAGACATGTTTTAGCGCTTTTAAAACCTGTATTTTATTTACGCCACCTGTGCGTGGTACATCCGTAAGAATTAATGCTTTCTTTTATGAATGTAAATTTTGCACTAAAATATCACTGAACCAGACTATCATACTGTATTTTGGGTGTAAGTCGACCCAAAGTTACTAAGCACAGAAGCTCTTCAGATCTGATGTCTACTAAACTATCAATGATTTATGGGGAATCCAGGTATGGTTATTTATAGAAAACAGCCGCGCTATTTTTTTATTATTATTATTGTTTTTATTTATTTTTATTTTTCGCTCTGAGGCCAGAGTATTGCGTAAGAGGTTTATCTATAGAATCTGTCATGGAATCATGTGTAGGATTTTGTAAACTTGGCAGTGTAGACCCAAATCAGACGCCGCATAACGCGGCGTCTGATCAGGGTCTACACCATTTGCTTAAGTAAAGGCATTTAAATGTTTCACGAAACGGTCATGACCATTTTCCCTATCTATACTTACAGAGACAATCGACCCACCAGTGCTATCAGTGCTTTTATTTATTTGTTTTTGATGAAAACTTCAAACAAATGCAAACTATATTTAGTGCAGAAATAAGAAAACTAATGAATGTCCTTGTTTACCGCTAATTTAAAGGTCAAGTTTGATTTGCAAGGATAGTCAGTCTATAGACTTGCTTTGCTACAGCCTGCAACAATATTTACAGAGAATTGCGGAAAAGTACTGGCCCAGAAGTTAGGATTTGTATGGGCATGCATATCAGCACTTCCGATTTTGTGGCACTTTTATCTGACATTGAAATGAAATGACATCTCAAGCACTACGGCCTAAAGAAGTCGCTGGGTCCGACTCGTGCCATTTTTTCCTGGACAGGCTTAGACCTTGTAAGCGGCTTACCAGTGCTCAAGTTCGGTTTCAGCACTTCGCGGAAACACTACGCAGCCCAATCTATTTCTTCAAGCCTTGATGGGTAGGGGCGGGACCTGATAACTGTTTGCACAAGCAAACTGGAAGAGCACATGAATCAGAGAATGCCAAGGTGCGTTTTCTCAAGGGTTAGCTCTTTTCATATAATACCAATTTTGCAAAGTTCTGTAATAAATGCACTGACAACTCTGTTGGGTCGATTATCTCTGAGTATAGCATTACGATAATACACCAGTGGGCCATAGCGCATTTTTTCACATCTCCAAAATGGCTTCTTTTCTGATGATATTCAGTGATATTTTCCTTATTAATGCTCTTCAAACATTGGTTGTGGGTGCTCGTTAGAACCGCCTCATTTAGGCGTTTCTAAAGAGTACCCACAACCTATGTCTTTGAGCATAAATAAGAAAAAAATGTATATCCCCGCAAAACCATTTTTTCTATGTAAAGTGGGGTTACGGGGGTAATTCATTTCACGGGCGCTCACGTGATTGCTTGGATAAAAAATTGTCCTGAACGGGGAATTGTTTGATTTGTTTTGTTTGATTTGAGGTTTAACGTCCCCGTCAATACTGTAAAGGTCATTTTGGAGAAATTGTTTCCAATTTTGTGGAACTTTTACTCGACCTTGAGATGAAATGACATTTCAAGTCCTGCCGCCCAATGAAACCAATATAGTTTATTAGCATGGACGGTCCGACTCGCACCGCTTTGCCTGGACAGACTTAGATCCTCTTTGCGGTTTACCAGTACTCATGTGCGGGTCGGTTTCAGCTCTGCGTGGAAGCATCATGCAGCCCAGCTATTTCTTCAAGCCCCGGTGGGCTGGGCCGGACTGTTTCGTTCAATCTTTAAAGCAAACAGTGTTGACCCTGGTCAGACGCCGCGTTATGCGTGGTTTGTTAAACGATCCAAAGTTATGAAGCACAGTATATTTTCGCTGCTGAAGTGCACGTGACTATCACTTAGATTAGTATGAAACCGAAAATAGCCGCGCTATTCCTATCGCTATGGGTCAGAGTGTTGCGTGAGCGGGTTATCTATAGAATCTGGACTGGAATCATGTGTTGGGTTTGTTTGGCAAACATTGTATGGGTCCTATTAACTGTGCAAATCTAACAATATTGACGAAATAACACTTCAAAACATGCTAATTACCGGCAAACTATTCGAGCGGTAAATTACTACCAGTTGCAGATTAACATTTCCAAAATGTCACCCTATGGCATTTTCCTGACTGAACCAAGCACAGCAAAATCCAAAAAAGGGGTAACGTGAAAAACAATAAAGCATGAAATCTACCAATGCATATCCCATTGCATGCAGGAGTGAGTGAGTGTTTGAGTTTTACGTCCCAACAACAGCTAAGGTCATACGGAGACGGGAATTCGGTTTAAAGACTCATCCGAAAGTCTGGAGAAGCCCGGGGTCGATCTTGTGACCCCCGGTTTACAAGGCGAGTAGCGTAACCACTACACCATAGGAGGCTTCAACATTGCATGCAGGAAACCCCTAAAGTGGTAACTTGGCAAACAGTGCAGACCCAGATCAGACGCCGCAGAACGCGGCGTCTGATCAGGGCCTGCACTATTTGCTAACAGAATTTTTCGTAAAAAATAGAATAAAAATATGCCTGACAAGCTTTATATGACAAATGGACTTGCAATGGAAGAGTCCACTAGCATACAATGGGATATTCACCGGGCGTAATCAGAACCACTATGGTATTCGGATTCCTCGTGTCAACATAAGGTTTTTGTTTAACGTCCCAGTCAACACTATTTAGGTCATTTTGGAGATGCTGCTGCCAATTTTGAACCACTATCGTATTCGGATTCCTCGTGTTAACACAAGCTTTTTGTTTGAATTAAGGTTTAACGTCCCCGTCAACACTATTTAGGTCATTTTGGAAACGCTGCTTCCAATTTTATTGGACTTTATACCCAACATTGAGATTAAATGACATCTCAAGCCCTGTTGCCCAATGAAACCAAAATATTTATATGCATTAGACGGTCTCACTCACACCACTTTGCCTGGCAGGATTAGACCTTATAAGCGGTTTACCTATACTCAAGTGTGGTCAGTGGCAGCTCTGCGTGGAAGCGCCCATCCTCGGTGACCCAGGTGTGACGTCGTTCATCACGCGATGAATGTAGTGAACGAAATGAAGTGCACCTAGGTCACAGAGGATGGGAAGCATCATGCAACCCAATCTATTTCTCCGAACCCCGATGGCGGGAGCGAGTTAACACAAGGTAATGAACAACCTAGTTAACTTCACTTTTTATGTAGAAACTTCGATAACTCGAATATCTCAGGGACCAGGAATTTTGTTCGAGATACGGATAGTTCGAACTACTGCGGGTCAGTCATAGCGTCAAGTCATAAAGCATAATAGGGATGTCTGAATGATATCTTTTCGATGTTCTATAAAAAATTTAAACTAGATCGCGCAGTCGATGGCGCGCCATCGCAAATCCCCACGTTTTGACCTCTTCCAGGGACCCCTGGGGGCTGGTCCAAAAATTAATGTGCTCTTGCAGAAGCCATTCATGTAAGTAACTCACACACCAAATTTGGTTGAATTCCAATGAACGGTATAGGAGGAGATAGTCGGACAGACGGACGGACGGACGGACGGACGGACGGACGGAGGCGATAACAATATCCCCACTTTTCTTCAAAAAACGTGGGGATAATAAAGGTATGTTGTGTGCACTCATTAGAATCGCCTCAATGAGGCGATTCTAATGAGTACACACAACATACCTTTTCAAGATAAGCTGGAAAAAAAAGAACTCCATGAATTATTCTAAATATATGGATATCTGGATCTATGATATCTCCAGGGACTCCAGAAGGAGTTCGAATTAGCCATGGTTAACGAATTATCCGTGTTCGTGTTATCGACATTTCATTGTATTCAATTTGTGTTTACATGGGTATGCGGTATTCTTATTTCTGCTCCTAGAAGCCTCCATGCTACTCGCCTTGTAAACCATGGGTCACAGGATCGATCCCGGGCTTATCCAGACTTTCGAATGAGTCTTTAAAGCGAGGTCCTGTCTCCGTATGACCTTAGCAGTTGGTGAGACGTAAAACTCAAACACTCACTCACTCATATTTCTGCTCCAAAACTTCACAGATTGTGGGCACTCGTTAGAACCGCCTCATTCTATCGAGCACCTATACTCTGTATAATTTTCTAACCCCTTTTGAACCATGGAAATTTGATAGAGACAGAGGCAGTTCGAGACACGGAGGGTTACTATTTGTTTCATACCAGGATGCATAATGCAGATAATTGCGGGCTATCATTTTTGTGCTCTATATTATAAATGTATGCTGTGTGTACCAATTAGAATCGCCTCATCGGGGCGATTCTAATGGGTACACACAACATGCATTTGCAAGATAAAAGAAGAAAATCTCCCTAAATTATGTCTATTTCGTATTTGGTGAAATTCACATTCAAGAAAGGCTTCGACTCATCCATGGTAAACAAGCCATCAGAATCGAGTCATTGAAGTTCTACTGTATACACAAACCTGAAGAAATTCTGTGAAAACATACTAAAGGCATCGATCGGACATGGTGAGGACGGACGGACGAACACTCGAACGGAAGGATGGACACCGGAGGATATATCATGATATCCCATTTGTTTGTTTTGAAGTTTAACGTCCCCGTCAACATTGTAAAGGTCATTTTCGAGACGGTTCTTCCAATTTTGTGGGACTTTTACCCAACTTTGGGATGAAATGGCTTCTCAAGCCCTGCCGCCCAATGAAACTAATAGGGTTTATAAGCATGGACGGCTCGACTCGCACCGCATTTCCTGGGCAGGCTTAGCTCCTCTAAGCATCATGATACCCCCATCACTATCGTAAGGTGCGGTATAAAATACATATTCTAACACAGCGCGCCTATATAGGCAATGGAAAATAACTGTGTTTTATTCTGCAACAAATCACAGCTCGGAAGAGCGTGACGACTGACGTCATTAAAACTGCAAATTTATTACGTCACTAGTCGATTTCCTTGACGTTAGACGGTGTAACGTCATTTTCTCGCATGAAAAACGCAAGAAAAGTATATAAATGCATGTGTTTCAGTCGATAATTTTAGCGGAATTTCTTCTAACAATGGCGAAAGGTTGTGAGATTTTGAAGGAAATAACAACATTATTGCCGATTTCAGCTTGTTAGAATCGAAATAGATCAGCTCTAGTCTGTGATTTGTTGAGTAATAAATCACAGTTTGTAGGTCAGTTGTAAGTAGACAAATCACGCGCGCTACGCGCTTGTGATTTGGTCTACTTTACAACTGACCTCCAAACTATGATTTATTACTCAACAAATCACAGCTAGAGCTGATCTATTTCTTAAATAAAAATGTATTTTCATATGACGACTGATGTCAAGTCAACCACACGTGTAATAATACATGGTTACTGGCGCGTAACGCCATGACGCCGTAAAATCTGCCATAAAAATAGAAGTGGAGGCAATGATCAGGAATCGATACAATTAACCCACAGCTCCCATCAGAGACACCAAAGGGAAAGAAACACAAACATGAAACAACAGACCCTAATGGAAACATCAATATAGCGGAAAGCCAAAAGGACAGTTACTTTCCCAAAAAATGGCCAATAGGCTATCCAAAATAAAATAATATAAGCGACACAAACACCCAAAGACAAACCATAACAAAAATAAACCGCGACAGAAGAACCGCGACATAAAATCATTTCAAATAAAATTTATAAACTCGCCGAAGTCTTTTTTCATAAATGTCATATTAAATGACCAAGCATGTGAGATCCTCTATATGCCACACGGGTATGCTATCAAAATACAATAGAGTGTTAACCCTTGTCCTGCTGAATATTCAAATATGCCACACCCACCACTGATTATCAACCAATCAGATTACTTGATACAAATTATTGCAACAAATTCATAAACTGAATGACAAACAATGTAGATCCTGATCAGATGGCTTCTTCAGAAGCCATCTGATCTGGATCTTCATTGTTTGAAAGATAAGACATATCCGGGATCAGCAGGACAAAGGGTAGACTGGAAACAGTCCATTCATTTAATCATTTCACTTATAAGAATAATCTTATTAATTTTTACCCAGCTCAAAAGCAATGACTTCCATCCCATAGCACCAAATGAATGGACTGGACTAATGCGATGGTCCATGATGTAATGGTTTGTTGACCCCTTCAAGGTACAGACAGTCCAGCTGCTAATGTTTTGATAACCCTACTCCAAGGCTGCTGCTAATGGCGTGTGAATAGATTTATGTCCTCTAGCCACCAAGATAAGGTGTATTCTTGACAATTTGGTCATTCCTGTGTATTATGCCTTGAAAAGCAGATATGATTTTGCAGTTGGTCTTTAAAATATGAAAACATGCAGTTGTAGAATTCCATGTTAGTTTCTGTAATACAGTGCACCGTAAAATCCTAAAAATTCGGACACCTTTGAAGGCTTGCTGTAATTCTCCTAAAATTTTAGCAAATCTGTTTTACAATCCAGCAAGGCATCTTAAGGTGCATACAGAATGGCAAACAGTGTAGACCCTGATCAGATGCTCCTTCAGGAGCACTGCACTGTTTGCTAACGCCTATCTGTCCCAATAATTAGGATCATTACTGTACTGTAGATCTGTACTCACTGCAGCATAAAAAGAAATCAAATACAATGACTGTAGTGAGGTTAAAAGGTTTATCTTTTGAAAGCAAGGAAAACACCACAGAATTGAAAAATATGAAATGTACATTTCTTTTTCTGGGCCAGAACTCTAGCTACAATACTCTTAGAGTTGTGACCCTTTGAAAAACTTAAAAATGTCCACATTTTTCATGTTTTTTTTTCTTAATAACTTACAAACCGACAAACCTATCAACTTCGAACTTTAATATAAGGTGACATTGTCATTACACAATTTCATGGCAAGTTAAGTAACTGTAGTTTCAATACTCTCAGAGCTATGGCCCTTGGAAAAACAAAAATTCAGTCTTTTCCGTCTTTTTTTCATCTTTATTTCAAAACCGCTATAGATATTCAAATGAAACTTCCTAACAGCTCTAGCTTTTCTTATTTCTGCTCTAGAATATAGATTGTGGGTACTCATTAGAACCGCCTCGATGAGGCGGTTCTAAAGTGTACCCACAATTTATATTTTGAGCAGAAATAAGAAAAATATCACATTTTTTCATTTAAAATTTTCTGTTTTTTTTTTTTTTTTTTTTTTTTTTTTTTGGGGGGGGGGGGTAAAATTTACAATGTATTTGAATAGGCGTGTTTTCGTAATGTGGTGCTGACTAGTATCCATAATCTGTACTGAATGAGTGAGTGTTCGAGTTTTACGTCCCACCAACAGCTAAGGTCATCGGAGACGGACCTCGGTTTAAAGACTCACCCGAAAGTCTGAAGAAGCCCGGGATCGATCCTGTGACCCCTGGTTTACAAGGAGAGTAGCATAACCACTACACCACAGAGGCTTCTCATAATCTATGCTAACTGTCTCATTGACGTGGTTCTGACTAGTAAACATGATCTATGCTTACTCCCTCAATGAGGTAGTGCTGACTGGTCACCATAGTCCTAACCGCCTCAGTGAGGTGGTTCTGACTTGTAACCATAATCTATACTAACCGACTCATTGAGAAGGTTCTGACAACGCTAACCACCTCCGATGGTTCTGACTACTAACCAGAATCTATGCTAACCGCCTCATACTAGTAAACATTGTCAAACCACCTCAATGGTTCTGACTAGTAAACAAAATAAATGCTTTGCGGTAGAAATAAGAACTAGAAATGTGTCAATAGAACACATATGCCCCCGCCAGGGGCCCACCTCACCCCGAAAAAATCAGGTTGCAACAACAGCTGTCAGTGGAGAGCATAACTCACCTGGAACAGTGTCTTTGAGGTCAATGGCATAGTTGGGGGTATTGCCGATTCAGCCTTTGAAAAAAATAATTATCATCATACTACATATATATCCTAACAATCAAATTGTTTGGAAAATATGAGCGAGCTCTTTAAACTTTAACATTAAAATTTTGATCTTGAGGTCCCTGGGAAAGGGTGGCACAATGGCTGAATGAAATCTTTGACTATCTATCTATCACCATTCCACATATGAAGCAAATCCATCGTACGGTTCGGACAATGAGCTCTAAAATCTTTAACATAAAAAATTCCAAGTCTGTGACCTTGACCTTCACATCAGGGGTGGTGGTATGGCTGAATACAACTTTGGACCTGTAACTATCATCATACATATTATGAAGCAAATCCATCATATGGTTTGGAAAATATGAGCTCTTAACGTACTTTAAATTTAAAAATTTCTATGTCTGTTGCCTTGATCTTGAAGTCATGTGTATAGGTGGGGTACTGCTGTCACGTTGCACCTGCATCTATTATCATACCAAATAAAAACCCAACCCATCATATTGTTTTCAAAATATGAACTCTTAAAATAACGGGCCTCCGTGGCCTAGTGGTTAAGAGCGCTGACTCTTGATCATTAGGTCTTTCACCGCTGTGGTTCGAGCCTCGCTCGCGTCACATGTGAGACGCCAAGTTCTGCAACAGAAGGTCAGGTGGTTTTTCTCCGGGTTCTCCGGTTTTCGCCCACCTCTGATTAACGATCGGCTCGATATGAGTGAAATAATCTTGAAAGGGCCGTAAAACCAAAAAAAAAAAAAAAAAAAAAAAAAAAAAATGAACTCTTAAAAAAAAGGTTAAAAAATTCTAAGTCTGTGACCTTGACCTTGAAGTCATTGGCATGGGTGGGGGTATTACTGAATAAAACTTTGGACCTGTATCTGTCATCAAACCAAATAAATCATAAAAAGTCAAGTTCTACCTGGTACAAATACCTTAACCTAAGTCTTAAACATTGAAAATGTCTAAGTCCGTGACCTTGGCCTCGAGGTCATGGTTATGGGTGGGGGTATGGCTGAATAAAACTCTGAACCTATATCTATCATCATATTAAATATAAACCAAATCCGTCACATGCTTTGGAAAATATGAGCAAGTTTTATCTGGTACAAATTCCTTAACCTGAGTCTTAAACATTAAAAAAAATCTAAGTCCGTGACCTTGACCTTCTATGCTGGGGTGGGGGGGGGGCTTAAAAAGTATCAGAAATCATATGATAAATGTTCTTTTAGCTTGTTATCTCCATGTGATAGGTGACAGCTTTTCCTATGAAGTGTGTGTGTGAATTCGGGTTTAACGTCGCTT
Source organism: Lucinisca nassula (assembly GCA_963580285.1). Classification (NCBI taxonomy): domain Eukaryota; kingdom Metazoa; phylum Mollusca; class Bivalvia; order Lucinida; family Lucinidae; genus Lucinisca; species Lucinisca nassula. The sequence continues at coordinate 24,282,756 of OY757025.1, forward strand.
TCAAGTTTTTTTTCAGTCATATCACGACGGTGTCTGGTTGTGACAGGGAGCTCAATGCTCACTTTTATAGTGCTGCCTCACTGAAGTATCAGGTCCCAGACACATTACATGATACCACACCCAGTCACATTATCCTGACACTGGGTCGACCAGTCCTAGCTCTACCCCGTAAATCTGAGTGCCAAGCGAGGAGCAGCTAGTACCATTCTTAACGACTTTGGTATGTCGCGGCCCGAGATCGAACCCGTGACCTCCCATTCCCCGGAGCGGACACTCTACCAACTGAGCTATCGGGGCCGGTTTTCCTATGAAGAAAAATGAAAAAGTTTTCATCACGAAAACACACCTATAAAATTTTGCACCCCCACCTTAAACCCCACTTTTATAAAGTAAAACTGGGATTTAAGGGGGTAAACATTATTTTTTCTTATTTCTGCTCAAAACATAGATTGTGGGTACTCGTTAGAACCGCTTCACCGAGGCAGTTCTAATGAGTACCCACTGAGGCGGTTCTAGCGAGTACCCACAATCTATGTTTTTGTGCAGAAATATTAATTTGTTTTGTTTGATTTGAGGTTTAACGTCCCCGTCAACACTGTACAGGTCATTTGGGAGATGAAATATCAGAATTTTTATCTGAAAATTTTATTTTTTGGGTGGTAAAATTTTCAATAAATTTGTATCGGCCCCCGCCCATCAAGGCTTGAAGAAATATATGGGCTGCGTGATGCTTCCACGCAGAGCTGAAACCGACCGCACATGACTACTGGTAAACCGCTTAGAGGATCTAAGCCTGCCTTGGCAAAGTGGTGTGAGCCGCCATTGAGATGTCATTTCATCTCAATGTCGGGTAAAAGTCCCACAAAATTGGAAGCAACGTCTCCAAAATGACCTTTACAGTGTTGAAAGGGGCGTTAAACCTCAAATCAAACAAACAAACAAACAAAATACATCCTATTTCCCAGCAAAAGATATGTAATAGTGATATACATGCACACAATTTATGCTGCTAATGAACAGAATGCATTTATGGAAATGAGATAACTGAATAATAGATAATAAAGTTTTGATTAAGGCTGAAACTGTAATTCCTAACATGTTACAGACAGTTAATGGGGTTATGAACTTTGACCAGACACTGACCATATAGTGAATCACTTTTACCTGTTGACCGTCCATCTCACTGTCCGGCTGGAAATCGCATTAGTCCAGTCCCAAAAGTTTTGGAGATCAGAAAGTATTAGAGAGGAGAAATAAATGCATTGCTAATACAAAGGAGAAGATATTGGTTAAACTTTTGGACTGATTCCAGTCTAGACAAAGGGTTAAGTTACTGAATTCTCACTAGTATGCAAAAATGTGGAGGGCCTTGGAATCCATGTTCAGCTACGACTCAGCATAAATCATTATCATGACCCTTTACGATATCGCTGTCTAGGACTCGAACTAAATGACAGAAAATGCACTTTATAATACTTACAAGAAGTAGGGGATGAATTTCATTTAAGAAATAGATCAGCTCTAACTGTGATTTGTTGAGTAATAAATCACAGTTTGGAGGTCAGTTGTAAAGTAGACAAATCACGAGCGCGTAGCGCGCGTGATTTGTCTGCTTACAACTGACCGACAAACTGTGGTTTATTACTCAACAAATCGCAGACTAGAGCTGATCTATTTCGATTCTAACACGCTGAAAATCGGCAATAATGTTGTTGTTTCCTTCAAAATCTCACAACTTTTCGCCATTGTTTGAAGAAATCCCGCTAAAATTATCGACTGAAACACATGCATTTATATCCTTTTCTAACGTTCGATGCGAGAATATGACGTTACACCGTCTAACGTCAAGGAAATCGACTAGTGACGTCATTAATTTGCAGTTTTTTAATGACGTCACTCGTCACGCTCTTCCTTGCCGTGATTTGTTGTAGAATAAAACACAGTTATTTTCCACTGCCTATATAGGTGCGCTGTGTGAGAATATTTATTAATTTATCCTTTTTTTTAAAAACGGACAGACAAAAATTCATAGATATAAAATTTAGAGAGTTGATGAGAACGAACTGCGTAGCATTTGCATTTTCGCGAAAATATTTATTACTTCAGTGATCTTTAAAGAATGGTTTTAGGCTCTCTCAAAACAGTCTTACAATGTCACTATATTGTCTTTATCATTACTATGTGTTTCCGACAGGAACACAACGTTCATTCGACGTTGAAACAACGTTGAAACGTTTTCAATATAGGGATCAACTATGGTTTTGCATGCATTAACATTTGCGGATCCCGAGGAAGCTGTTTGAACATGAGGCCGCCAGGCCGAATGTTCAAATATCTTCCGCGGGATCCGACAAATGTTAATGCAATGAAATAACCATGGATGATCGTTGTTCTTGCATAACTTACGAATCCGACAGCAAATTTTGACGAAAACGCCCAAAAGCTCCATATAAATTTCATATAAACTCTCCAAATGCGATAGGCAAACCAAAATGGCGGCCAGTTCAGAATGTTGTTTACAATGACGTTGTCATGCAGTGACGTCATCATAGAACTCTAAAACGCTACGTTCAGGGCGATAACGTTACGTCGCTCAACATAACGTGAACAAAGCAAGGCCCGTCTTGTGATATCAAAAGCTCAAAATCTATGTTCAAACAGCACGCGAATAATTATCATGATTTGAACATGGTTTTTGCTGTTTGAGCACGGCTTTCGGTCCATTTGACAATGGTTTCAAACAGCCATGCGCATAGGTATTTATGCAGAGCTGATCCGACGTGGAGTGCTCGTTGGGTTATTTCTTTTTTTCTTCTTCTTTACACCCATAAGCAATGTGCATGGCCTGAGTTTATCTTAATATAGGAATGTTATGTTATGTTATGTTATGATAACTCACCCGTGTGACATAGTGCACTCTTTCATATCACAAAATTGTTATTTTCTCAAAAAAAAAAAATGTATATTTTTCTTATTTTTTTAATTCTTAGTCCACACATAGGCTGTTGGTGCGAGTTAGAACCGCCTCTAACGAGCGCCCACAACCTATGTTTTTGAGCAAAAATAAGGAAAATAAAATAAACCGTTGTGAACCACGCATCTCTATATAAAGTGGGATTTAAATGGCTGTTCATGACGTGATGCCGACATCAGCACATTACAAAAACACGCCTATACAAATGCATTGTAAACTTTACCGCCGAAAAAAACGAAAGTTTTAAGATAAAAAGTGCGATATTTTCTTATTTCTGCTCACAATATAGATTGTGGTACTCGTTAGAACCGCCCCAATGAGATTGTAGGTACTCGTTAGAACCGCCTCGATGAGATTGTGGGTACTCGTTAGAACCGCCTCGATGAGGCGGTTCTAACGAGTACCCACAATCTATATTTTAGAGAATCAATAAGAAAAATAATTTTTACCCCTGAAAACCCCAGTTTTACTGTATAAAAGACGGGTTCAAGAAGGTCCAAATTATATATATATTGTTTTCGTGATGAATTTGTTTGTTTGATTTGAGGTTTAACGTCCCCGTCAACACTGTAAAGGTCATTTTGGAGACGTTGCTTCCAATTTTGTGGGACTTTTACCCGACATTGAGATGAAATGACAACAGAGTCTTTAAACCTGTCCGCCGAACAAGGATTGTGATCAGTGTGCGCACCCGCCCAGTCTGATCAGAGTCTTCACTGTGCGGTTTATGGATGCCCTTCATACAGACTAGAAATGATGTGGGTATGCAGGCTGACTTTTGTCTTCGTGCTCAAAGACCCAATTACTTTTTTTTACAGCCCGATTATAACACATTTTTGGGTCGATTATTTATCAGTCGACCCAAAGTTATAAAGCGCAAGTTGATCTTCAGTGCTAAAGTACACGTGACTATCGCTGATTTGTAGGAAATCCATGTAACTTATTTATAGAATCTCAATGTGTTTCGTAATAGGGTTATTGTTAGAATCTGGAATAATAGGTCGGTGAACAGTGTAGACCCAGGCTTGGCAAACAGTGTAGACCCAGATCAGACGCCGCAAGACGCGGCGTCTGATCAGGGTCTACACTGTTTGCTTACAGCACAGGCCCAGCCTACACCTAGAGACAATCATTCCACCAGTACTCTCAGTACTTTGATTGTATTTTTCGGAAGGGCGGAATCAGGATGAGGTAAAAGGTGTTCGGTTAGATCAGTGAAAACAATTATTATTTTGGCTTTTTATTTATTTTTATTTATTTATTTATTTATTTATTTATTTATTTATTATCCATTCTGTAAACATGATTCGTTTGTCTGGGTCACCGTTTGACGGCATAGTTAACACTTTAAAGGTTATGCCGAGTCGGTCAGTTTCTTCCTGGGCAGGATTATAGAAAAAGCGGTTAGCCAGTACAAGAAAACATTATTGTATCATATGCTTCCATCCCCTCTCCTCACACACACCAAACAAAATAGTGATCTGGAAGCTTTCCTCGTCCACGCCTATAGTCAGATCTGTGTACAGTAAAATTCCGCTATTAAGACCACCTAAAATTAAGACCAAATCTGCTTTTAGAAGCTTATTGAGAAAGTTTCAGTGAGTATTGCTTTCTGTTTTCTACACGTAGTGACCACCTTTGGGACTGTTCAAAAGTGGTCTTGAAGACCACTTTTGAACAGTCCCAAAGGTGGTCTTAATACAGGAATTTTACTAACTAAATTATTTATAGCCGCGTCACTCTTTGCTGTGACGCCATTGCTTGCTCGATTAGAGGTTTAACGTCCCCGCTAACACTGTTAAGGTCATTTTGGAGACGTCCTATGACGTCATAGTATTGTCTAAAATAAAACTTGAACTTGGCTCATATGCAGTCCGGGACGTTGGCAACCAGACTACACAGAGCGCGGCATCTGAATTGGGTCTACACTGTTTGTATTTATGTTAAACGAAACCAAGAGCACATGAGGAAACCCATTAAAGTCAAAGTCCAATTCAGGCCTCAGTACTCACAAAGATTTTTTTTTGGGGGGGGGGGGGGGGGTGGGGGGGGGGCTGGCTTTACGGCCCTTCACTTATTTCGAGCCGATAGTTAATCAGGAAAACCACCTGACCTCAATTCCGTCTTTATCTGTATACAAAAGTGGGGTTAGATGTCTTATAAAACGTAAACTTCTTAAGGGGAATTGGAACACCTTCAGGGGAGGCAACTGCTGCAAAAAGTATTTTTGTCTCCCATGTAAATAAGAATCAACTCCAAAAGAAAAGAATTTGCTCCCTTTTTCAGTGGGACAGGGCTTATTGAAAAGTTGTCTCCCTTTGAAAAAAGGCCGAAAAATCTGCCAGGTACAGGTGTTCCCATCCCCCTAAATTAATTTATTAATTATTTAGTATAGTCGTTGCACTCAAATTCTTTAAAATCTATGCTCGTGTAGCCCCCTCGATCCCGATTTGATACATCCGTAAAAAATGACAAAGTACCAAAAGTTTATCTTTAAATATAGCAACCTTCTGTCAAAACAATCAGTTGCTATGACAGCACGTTCTGACAGAAAAATGATTAATGACCTGCAAATGCCACGCCTACCGATTTTCTGCTACAAAGTTGTCCGTAGGAACAATCTAATTCTGTTGTCTACAGGGGGCACCTTGCGCTAAATTCCTGGACTAATTACCTCAGTTTGTCTCTTAATTAATTATTCTTTGTGTTTATCTAACCTAACTGCAATGAGTTCATTGGATTAATTAGCTAATATATACAATTTACCAGAATTATTTGATACGATCTGTCCCTATCTGAGAAAGAGGGCCCAGATCAAAATAAAACATTGTGTATTGTATAGTATAAAAGGACAAAAAGTGAATTTTAATGAAAATTTCATTGAAAAATTCTGGATATATATTACGAGATAAAGATTTAAAAAAAAAGAAAAGAAATACCGTTTGTAATAAAATTGTAATGTTCGAGTCGTTTACAAAAGCAAAATGCTATATACATGAATCTTAGCGGTTTATGTGTTCTCGGAAAGTCTATAGGAACAAGACACTCGGAATAGAAAATATATATTTTTTTTCTGTTGATAATAAATGCGTGGAAAATAAATACAGAAAATAGTGGAATTTAATCAAATTTCTCCAGAATGAAAAAGGACGGCAAGAAAAGAAAAACGGAGGACGAGTCAGGAAATATTTCCGACAACGACAGTGGGTGTTCAAACGATTCATTCGGCGGGAAACGTCGAAAAGTGGACGATAGTATGGACCCAGATAATCTTGACAGCAGTGGTAAACCCCGGACTCAGGCAAATGCTCGAGAAAGGGATCGAACTCAAAGTGTTAATACCGCTTTTGTGACTTTGCGGACACTGATTCCGACGGAACCGGCGGACCGAAAGTTGTCTAAAATTGAAGTGCTAAGACTGGCCACTAGTTACATAGCTCATTTAAACACGGTACTGATGGTCGGGACGGACTGTATGGATCAGCCGTGTATAAAACATCAAGCCATGATCCGGGGAGGCATGGACTGTCCACCCAAGACTGTCTGCACCTTCTGTCTTAGTGCAGGCAGAACAAGACCGGTAATTAGTAGGATAATATCATACCCATGTGAGATAAGGAAATCTACCATGTCCCCTAAAAGTAATCCTTTCTCATTTCTAATTCAAACATAGATTGTGGGTGCTCGTTAGAACCACCCCAACTTCAACTGAATGAGGCAGTTATAAAGAGTACAGACAATCTATGAGTTTGGGAAAAGAATATTATCCTATTTTAAGGGGAATGGATACACCTTCAGGCGAGGCAACTCCTGCGAAAGTATTTTTGTCTCCCATGTCATTAGGGGTCAACTCTTTAAGGAACGAATTTGCTCCTGGGGAGCAAATTCTTTCCTTAAAGAGTAGACCCCTTTTGTCAGTGGGACATGACTTACAGAAAAGAGAACAGGAAGTCCCGAATGTTGTCTCCCTTTAAAAATTGGAGGAAGAATCTGCTAGGTGTTCCCATTCCCCTTAACTATGTAAAGTTGGGTTTACAAGGGTATTCATTATGCGAACTACTTGTTAACGTGATACTTTTAAGCTTTCCAGTATATGATTTACTCGTATGTGTGTCAGAGTGAATTCGGGTTTAACGTCGCTTTCAACAATTTTTCAGTCATATCACGACGGTGTCTGGTTGCGACAGGAAGCTCAATGCTCACTTTTATAGTGCTGCCTCACTGATGTATCATGTCCCAGACACATTACATGATACCACACCCAGTCACATTATCCTGACACTCGGTCGACCAGTCCTAGCTCTACCGCGTAAATCTGAGTGCCAAGCGAGGAGCAGCTAGTACCATTTTTAACGACTTTGGTATGTCGCGGCCCGGGATCGAACCCGTGACCTCCCGTTCCCCGGAGCGGAAACTCTACCAACTGAGCTATCGGGGCCGGTATGATTTACTCGTAAAACCCTGTTATACGAACTTCGTTTACCGGGGTATAAAAGCAAGATACAGTGCAATTCCGCTATTAGGACCATGTAAAATTAAGACTATATTCTTTGTATGAAGTACTAGTTTTTCTGTCTTTGTGTTGTGTGTGTCCTAGACTAGTAAGATATTAACTTTTAGACTGTTCAAAAGTGGTCTTAAGACCACTTTTGAACAGTCTAAAAGGTGGTCTTAGTATAGGAATTTTACTGTACATCTAGTTTGGTATATTTAATTGATGCTTTCGTTGCTTTTGGACTTTAAGTTGTCGTTTTGACATTCATTCTATCTATCTATCTGCATTTGTGTCATGGAGTAATGCTGAATATCTAATATGATGCTAAAGTCTTTATTCTTTATAACGGCAAATTCCTTATAATGGCCAATGTCTAGGGAACTAACACTGTCGTTAATAAAGAGGGTCCTCAAAGAAATCACAGGTACACAGGCTTGCTTTAGATTGGCATCTTTTTAAAATATTTTAGAACAGTATTCATCTCGGAGTAAGGTGGTCCTTTTATCCTTTTCTGTATTTTTCTCCTTATGCGTAAATATGTTTGTGTGTGTGTGTGTTCTTCCTGCTACGGCAATATAGTAATCTTTACAACAACCACAAAAACAACAACAGCATCAATAATAATAATAATAACAATAATAATAATAATAATGATAATACTACTAATAATAATAATAATAATAATAATTCAAAAGAAAACACTCCTAAAGCCACGAGAAATACATTCTCAGTACATTTAACAGAAAATCCCTATATATAGTTAACTATTGGGACGCAATTTTGCTCATTCCTCAATGAATACAGCACATGATCATTAAGGAGAATGGGAACAATTTTTCAAAGGGAGACAACTTTCGGGACTGCCTGTTCGCTTTTCTATATGCTCTTTCCCACGGAAAAGGGGGTCTACTCTTAAAGGAAAGAATTTGCTCCTCAGGAGCAAATTCTTTCCTTTAAGAGTTGACCCCTATTGACATGGGAGGCAAAGGTACTTTTGCAGGAGTTGTCTCCCCTGAAGGTGTACCACTATGATTCCCCTTAAGTGACGTCAAAACGAACCGTGGTTGTCTCCAATATGACTGGAGGACGGCGACGTTATGACGTCAGTGGCGCTCTCCCGCTATAAACTGCGTACAATGGTTTCCTTATTTCAATTTTAGCCCACAAACCAGAATATTTCGCCACATAATGGATGGAAAATAATGTAAATATAAAAACAGCAAAATTCTTATAGTAATACCACCTATGGGACTGTTCAAAAGTGGTCTTTATGACCACTCTTGAACAGTCCCATAGGTGCTTTATAACCACTTTTGAACAGTTCCAAAGGTGGTCCCTTTTTAGGAAACGATGGGCGTAGTAAACACAAAGAAAGAATAGCTGAACATTACGTAAACACGCCTATACAAAAACATTGTCACCTTTATCGCCGAAAAAATAAAAAATTTATGATGAAAAATTGTGATATTTTTCTTATTTCTGCTCAAAATATAGATTGTGGGCACTCGTTTGAGACGGTTCTAACGAGTACCCACAATATATATTTTAGAGCAGAAATAAGAAAAATAAGGTATACCCCCGGAAACCCCAGTTTTATTATATATAAGTGGGGTTCAAGGGGGTCAAAATTATATAGGCGTGTTTTCTTGATGAACCGTCTTATTCAGCTTTCAAAAGCAGATTTAGTCTTAATTTTTGATAGTCTTAAAGACAAATGCTACGAATTCACCATTTTTGTATGATCATCAAAAATGAAAGTTATGCCAGAGCCAACATTTTACCATTCTTGGGTAAGGAAATGGTTGAAATTTGTGGAACAGATATTGTTTTGGGTTCATTTCATTATTAAACATGTTCAGCTTGGCTATAAACTTCACTGAAACTGGAACATTGCAACTTTTGAAAAATTTAATTTTTCGGCATTTACTGAAGATCAGATCAACCTAAATGGTTACAGACTTACTTAAACGATTTGTTGTAATGCATATTATGGCCAGCTGCTATTTACAAGTAAAATACAAGTTATCTGTGTGTGATTCATCATCTTTTCATAGAATTTATATCAATTTTTACCATGTATTTCAGCTGGGGGTAGGGGAACGGTTTGTTTAATAAAACAGAAATTAGCACGGTGACCCCTAGTTTTCTTTAAATTTTCTATTCCCAGAAAACATCCTCTAGAGAAAAAACCTTGTTTTATGAAAATTTCAATGTCGCATTTTTCTGTATGGTCCAAAACATTGCAGACAATGAATTATTTTTAAAGATATTTTGGTTGATGACAAAATTGATTTTGCCAAAAAAAAAATTCTGAGGTTGAAAAATAGGCTAAAATAAGGCAGCAGTATCTTTTAATATATCATTGTGACTGAAATAAATGTTTCAAAGCTAGGCAAAAGTCATTTTTGACATGCGATTTACTAACATGGTTGTTTTCTGATATTTCTGGGAAAACAGTTAAGGGTGATTTCCTTCTTGTTCAGATTACTTAAGATTCAGCACGGTGACATATGGTTTTTATTTCAAATTTGGTGAGCCAGTATATGATGCTGAACATATAGAGACTCTTAAACAGTTTTCAATGTGGGAAGTATTTCGTAGCATATGCCCTTAATAGCGGAATTTTACTCTACATGCAATAAAGGTAGGGTTCATTTAAACGTTGCACGTGACCCGATTTTGTTCATACTGCAATGAACCTTATATAAATTACGTTCATTTTTAAAACTGGGGCTTAAGGGGGTATACATTATTTTTTTCTTATTTCTGCTCCAAGACGTAGGTTGTGGGTACTCGTTAGAACCGCCTTAATAAATAAGAAAAATATCATGGATTTTCTTCAGAAAAGTAGCCATTTTGGAGATGTGAAAAACTGCACTATGTCGCACGGATGTGTTATGTGAATGTCACATAAAAACTACCACAAGTGTAAGATTCTGAATAGCATATAACGAATTTAAATCGGATTTTATTGCAGAAGTTCAAAAGAATTCAAATAGAAATACTAGCAATCAATCAACAAGTCAATCAATAAACCGATCAATCATTCAATAAATCAATCCGGTCCACAAATTAGCTCTCGATTTCTAAGAATTATTCTCAGTGGCTTATGATACTAATCGGAACTACCGGTATATAATGTAGATCATTTTCTTATCATGAAGCAAATGATGGCAATTATTAATCAAATTATGGCTATTATTTTATCATTTGTCTGGATAGACACATTCTCCGCCAGTTCAATGCACAATTAATGTTTTCCGATTCGAGGGCATCATATGAACAAGTCCATGTTTTGTTTGTTTGTTTGATTTGAGGTTTATCGTCCCCGTCAACACTGTAAATGTCATTTTGGAGACGTTGCTTCCAATTTTGTGGGACTTTTACCCAACATTGAGATGAAATGACATCTCAAGCCCTGCCGCCCAATGAAACCAATAGGGTTTATAAGCATGGTCGCACCGCTTTGCCTACGCAGGCTTAGATCCTCTAAGCGGTTTACCAGTACTCGTGTGCGTGTCGGTTTCAGCTCTGCGTGGAAGCATCATGCATCTCATTTATTTCTTCAAGCCCCAATGGGCGTGGGCTGAATGGTTGCAAGACAAAGGTTGTGAGTAATCGTTTTGAACCGCCTCAATCAGGTAGTTCTTTAATGAGCACTAACAATCTGTTTGAAGCATTTTTTTAGAAAATTATTACAATTTGTCATCATTTTTGAGATATGACAGAATGTACGTCACACGGATGTGTTGTAGTATTTAAATGGAACTCTCATTTCATCTCAGTGTTCCCTGGGACCCCACCAGCTGACGACCCGCGACACGGGGAAACTGCAAAACGACTATCTCAATGTCGGGTAAAAGTCCCGCGAAATCGGAGGCAACGTCTGACGGTCTCCAAAATGACCTAACGGGGACGTAACAAACAAATACTGTAATTGAAAAAGAATTTGATAAAATATTGTTGTGGACCTCTTGTGATACTAATTAGAATTGCCTTAATGTTGTGATGCTAATGAGTACACACGACATGCATTTTCTGAAAGAAATAAAAAAAAAGAAAAAGAAATAATTTATCTCTATGAACTATCCTGATATATATGTTATAACAGTTGACCCATTGAATGCGGAAAACCCCTAAAAGTGTACCTTGGCATACAGTGCAGGCCCAGATCAGACGCCGCAGGACGCGGCGTCTGATCAGGGCCTGCACTATTTGCTAACAGAATTTTCGGTCGTCAAAAATAGAATACAAACGAAACAAAATAGGCCTACCACCCCTAATATGACAAATGGACTTGTCCAACAAATACCAATAGAAGAGTCCACTAGTATACAATGGGTGGGGACTTGAATCAGCAATGGAAGACAAGTCATCGGTGTTCCATTTCTCGAAGTTCCACTGTTTTGTCCGTTCCGAGCAGGCCCCGATGGCCCAATCGGATACTTTTACGACTGGTGAACAGAAAGTCACGTGTTCGGTGAGGAGGTTGAGTACCCACTATCTATATTTTAAACAGAAATAAGAAACATATCACAATTTTTTCATCTTAAAATGTTCGTTGTTGGCGGTAAAGTTACAATATATTGAATAGGCGTATTTGCGTAATGAGTAAAAGTATGGAAGGTAAATTTTTAAATATGACCGTCTCTATGTGACATAAAGAGTGTTGACTGGGTCGTTAAACTCCAAAAGCGAATTCAAGCAGGTGTGTGTGTGGGGGGGGGGGGGGGCGGGGGGGGGGGGGGGGAAGGAGTATCTGGCCAAAGAACGTGGGCTGTACTGGTTAACCTCTACAAGTACAAGTTAAACCCCATGTTCCTGCTGTTTGTGTTCCTACCCATTCCATTGTTTTAAAAGTTGAGTTTATTGGCGGGGGTGGGGCGGTGGCGGTGGGGGTGGGGGTGGGGGCGGGGGGGGGGGGGGTATGGAATACATAAATTATTGCCATCTAATCTGGATCTACATTGCTTGCACATGTATCTGAATCTGTCTCCGGGGTTGAAAGGGTTACTGTTCTTTGATCTTTGATGTTGTTTTCTTTGACATTCTCACTGTATCCCTTTTGTTTTTATTTTATGGCCATTAATCGTTCTTATGACATGAGGATATTTTCTCAACCCGACGCTGGCCCGCCAGACCGAAATAATTTCGTCCGTAAACAAACACGTTTGGTTTAAGACAAATGGCGAATCCATCAGTCAGTTTGACGGAAAACTATTTATTGCAATGGCTGTGGAATTTCGATAGAAATCTACACAAAGCAAGAATTTTTACATTCGCTTCGCTCGTCTGAAAATGACGCATGTTGACAAGTGTGTAAGAGTGAACGAAGAGAACAAAGATTTCCGAAGATAATAGAATGATGATGGTCTTTCGTGTTCATGCGCGTAAAATTCATTCACTATAGAATCTTAATTTAACGCAATTTATTTTATTTTATTCGCATACATGTAAAATTACAACAGACGACTGATCTCTGCAAGCTGCACTTGTGGTAGCATATGCGGTAAAATTCGTATATTAAGACCACCTTTGGGACTGTTCAAAAGTGGTCTTAAAGACCACTTTTGAACAGTCCAAAAGATGGTCTCTCACTAGGAGACAAAGGGTATAGTAAAATCAACGAAGGAATAACTGAAACCGTCTCAATAAGCTTTTAAAAGCAGATTTTGTCTTAATTTTAGATGGTCTTAATAGCGGAATTTTAATGTACATATTTCAATATTAGATGGATATATGCCACTTGTCAGAAGCAAACACGCTTTAAATGACAATAATATATTGTCGTAAGATATTTTTGCTATTACCATTTAACTGGCAATATATAGCGCTTTTACGTTAAAATGGCTATTCAATTTCAAATTCAATTTTAGCGTAAAACCGCTATAACTGTCAATTTATTTTAGCCACTTCGTTATTTTATACTATACATTGAAATCAATGCATCTGAAACAAATATAAAGATATTTTCACATTGTAATTTCACATTGTGAAAAATAACATGATCTTACTAATTTCACAGTAGCAGGACCACTTTTTTCGCCAAAGTCTTGTATAAAATAAAATGAATATAAAATTTTTTTTTCGATAAATTCAAAAGCGATTCCATCTCGAGTGTTGAAGACATTGGAATTTTCACTCGTGTTTCTCAGTCTTTAAAAATTCTGTGTTTTCAACACACTCGATGAAATATTTTGGTATTCATCACAAAAAATGTAAATATCCTCTATATATTTTTACATTCCATAACGAAAACATGCCTATACAAATACATTGTACACTTTACCGCCGAAAAAAAGGAAAATTTTAGGCTGAAAAAATGTGATTTTTTTATTATTTCTCCTAAAAATATAGGTTGTGGGTACTTGTTAGAACCGCCTCGATGAGGCGGTTCTAACGAGTACCCACAATCTATATTTTAGAGCAAAAAATAAGAAAATAAGGTTTACCCCTCTAAACCCCAGTTTTATAATATAAAAGTGGGGTTCAAGGGGGTCAAAATCATATAGGCTTGTTTTCGTGATCCACAGTGCATTACACAAAAATAGTGGGGCGAATTGTTGATCATTTTAGAAATGAGTGAATGAGTGTTTGAGTTTTACGTCTCACCAACAGCAGAGGTTATACGGAGACGGGACCTCGGTTTAAAGACTCATCCGAAAGTCTGGAGAAGCTCGGGATCGATCCTACGACCCCAACAAGGCGAGTAGCATAACCACTACACCACGGATGCTTCCGTTTAAGAAATGAATGTTATTTATTTTACCCATATATGACGCTCCAGAATGCGGCGTCTGATCTGGATCTACACTGTTTGCTTAAATAACATTCATTTTTGTAAAATTTGCTACAAACAAAAACAAACCCGACACCCCTATAATTGGAAATGGATCACACCAGACTTACTAGGTGGAGGATTCCATAGTCACATATGAGTTTGATTCACTTAAACTGTGCTCTTCACAGTTTAATGTTCTTCTTTGGGGTCAAGAATAGTAAATTAAGTTGCCGCCAAAATCTACACGTTCAAAGTCACCAAACATTGACTGTCCTTACTGGGCATTTAGATACATAAAAAAATAAAAAATTTTCAGTGTTTTTTAAAAAACATAATCTAGTAATTTTTATTTTAATTATATATTTATTCATTTATTCATTTATTTTAAAATTGTTCAGTCCAAATTACAAAAAAAAAAAAAAAAAAAAAAAAAAAAATCAAAATCTGGTATTGTTTATTTTATTTATTTATATATTTATTTATTTTAAAATTCTTCAGTTCTAATTACAAAAACATAATCTAGTAATTTTATTTATTTATCTATTATTTATTTGGCATCATTACGATAACACACCGGTGTGACATAGCATGATAGTGCATTCTTTCATATCTCCAAAACAGCAACTTTTCCGATGAAAATTTGTGATATTTTTCTTATTTATACTCTAAACATAGGTTGTGGGTGCTCGTTAGAACCGCCTCAATGAGGCGGTTCTAACGAGTACCCACAACCTATGTCTAGGAGCAGAAATAAGCAAAATACTGTTTACCCCTTTAAACCCCAGTTTTCTCTATATAAAGTGGGTTTTGAGGGGTATTCATTTCAAGGACTTGTTATCATGATGCGGTGCGGTGCGGTGCGGCCACGCAGAGCTGAAACTGACCACACATGAGTACTGGTAAACCGCTTAGAAGGATTAAGCCTGCCCAGACAAAGTGGTGTGAGTCAGACCGTCCAATGCATATAAACCTGCTTTGTTTCATTAGGCGGAATGGCTTGAGATGTCATTTCATCTCAATGTCGGGTAAAAGTCCCACACAACTGGAAGCAGCGTCTCCAGAATGACCTAAATAGTGTTGACGGGGACATTAAATCTTAATTCAAACAACAAACAAACAAATTTATTTATTTATTTATTTATTTATTTAAGGCAATGCAAATCTGCAAACCATTTACTAAAATCTTACGAATAAAAATAATCGAATAAAAATAGCAGATTCGTGTGAAAATGTATACATCCAGCGATTACTCACATATGTTATAATTTTTACCATGGCCATCGCGATGACAGAATTTCAATAATAGGGATAATGGTGGAAATTTATTCATAAATAAATACCAAAGACAAATTTATCAGTATTTTAATGACAAAATTTGTGTTTTTAAATAAATAGGAAATTAGTCCTTCTTAATGATTAAATTATTATGAAAACACGCCTATACAAATACATTGTAAATTTGACCGCTGAAAAAAAAAAACTAAAATTTTAGGATAAAATTGTGATATTTTTCTTATTTCTGCTCAAAACAGATTGTGGGCACAGGTTAGAACAGCCTCATCGAGGCGGTTCTAACGAGTACCCAAAATCTATATTTTGGGGCAGAAATAAGAAAAATAAGGTCCCCCCTGTAAACCCCAGTTTTACTATATAAAAATGGGGTTCAAGGGGGGTCAAAATTATATATAGCGTGTTTTCGTGATTATTCTACCATGTCTCCGTATGGCTTCTTTGTAAATATTTTGAGAATTGAACTGTCACTTCGAGTTGATATCTGGAGTTATCTAAAAGAAATCTGTCAAGACACCGATATACAGTAAAACTTCGATGGCTCGAACGCAGATGGCTCGTTTACCATGGATGTGTCGAACCCATTCTTGAGCCCCTAGCGAAATCCTCTACATAAGAAATTTTGGGGGGATAATTAAAGAGATTTTAGTATTTTATATTGCAAATGTATGCTGTGTGTACTCATTAGAATCGCCTCGATGAGGCGATTCTAATGAGTACACACAGCATACATCTTCATTATAGAACACCGAGAAGATGTCCAAAAGTATCTAGTTATGCCTCCTGACAGTAACCTCAGTGGCTCGAACTACCCCTGCCTCGAACAGATTTTTGAGGTCCCAAAGGTGTTCGAGCCATTGAAGTTCGACTGTATTTGGAAAATAGATTGGGCCGCATGATGCTTCCACGCAGAACTGAAACCGACGGCACATGTGTACTGGTAAACTGCTTAGGTCTAAGCCTGCCCAAGCAAATTGGTGCGGGTTGGACTTCCATGCATATAAACCTTATTGGTTTCATATTGTGTGGACAGGTCGGATAAAAGTCACCTATATAGTGCTGACAGGGACATTAAACCTAAATTAAAACAAATCATTTGATATTTATTTTGAAAAATAAAATAATAACTTTTTGGTCCCCCATTTTTTTTTTGGTAACTACCAACGTCCGAATGATTACTGAAAATCCGATTGATTATCGGATCAACTCCTACGTCTAATTCTGATATTCCCGTGAGGCACCCAAATCGGTGACAAACCTATTTTATTGCATTTTTCGATGGAACTCGCACGCAAATGTAATTAACTTTGTTACTTATATTTGCATTATTTTTGTCCAACCCTATAATGAGAGCTCGTTACGAAAACACGTCTATACAAATAGATAGTAAATTTTACCGCCGAAAAAATGATAATTTTGAGATGAAAAAAAAAAAATGATATTTTTCTTATTTCTGCTCTAAAATATAGAACAATCTATATATTAGAGCAGAAATAAGAAAAATAAGGTATACCGATGTAAACCCCAGTTTTACTATATAAAAGTGGGGTTCAAGGGTCGAAATTATATAGGCGTGTTTTCATGATGTGAAATTTACACAAGAAAACAGTTGCACGCAATTTTCCTTTAACGCCGTTGGTGGCCGGGCGTTGGTGTCATCCAGTCATATTGGAGAGAAACATGGTTTATTATGACGTCACATAATGATCAGGTGACCTCGCGTGAATCAATGTTTGTATTCAACATTGACATGCGTGGCACTGGCTTTTTGGGGGCAATAACTGCAAAACTGATTTTTTTTTTTCAACACAAAGACTTGAAACAAGATGTCTTGTTCAATAGTTCTTATGGGAATTTGATGCTTCTCTTTAATCATGCTAATTTAGCAATCTGTTTAGCTGTTTTACAAAAGAAAATGTATTTTTTTTTTACAAAAATTGGGCTAAAATTGAAAAAAAAAACAAAAAAAAAAAAAAAAAAAAAAAACAGTTTTCCTATTAATATCAGAACAGCGTCATTGGCGTCATTACCGTATTCAATCAGTTTGGAGAAAATCATATTTGACGTCACATAATGATCATATGATGTCAATAAATAAATGATACGTGGCTGTGGTTTGATAATTGCCCTTTACCACACTCTGGGTCGGCCCCGCCCATCGGGGCTTGAAGAAATATATGGGCTGCATGATGCTTCCACGCAAAGCTGAAACCGACCGCACACGAGTACTGATAAACCGCTTAGAGGATCTAAGATTGCCCAGGCAAAGCGGTGCCCGTCCATGCTTATGAACCCTATTGGTCTCATTGGATGACAGAGCTTGGGATGTCATTTCATCTCAATGTCGGGTAAAAGTCCCACAGAATTGGAAGCAGCGTCTCCAAAATGACCTATACAGTGTGGACGGGGCCGTTAACCATCAAATCAAACAAATACTACACTCTGGGTATTTCAGTAGAAGACATTTTGCTTATTTTATTTTATTTTTCTTGGAAAACAAACTTGACATTTCATGCAAATCGGAAAACAAACTTGACATTTCATGTAAATCGGGAGACGATTTGCATGAAATGTCAAGTTTGTTTTCCAAGCAAAATAAATAGAAAAATAAATGAAATAAGAAAAATGTCGTCTTCTGAAAAATGCCGAGCATGCAGAGCGTTAAAAGCTGATTTACTATTGTTGGTTTCTGCATAAAGCGGGGTTTAGGGGGTGTTCATTTCCATGTCCACGGGTGCTATGATAATGACTGTCAAGAATTCAGTCAAAAGTATATTTCATATTTCCATGATTTCGAAAAGGCTGTATATTTTAGTTTTAGGAAACAAATCTCTCTCATATGGTGATAATTTGTCAAAAATTGTTTTGACATTCTGAATTAAAAAGTACTATTTATGGTGCATTTACAAACCCATGCATAAATGAACAAAACTGGGACGATGAGAATAATACAGCAAAAACCATCAGGAAAACACGCCTATATAAATTTGAACCCCTTGAACCCCACTTTTATACAGCAAAACTGATGTTTACAGGGGTAATCCTTATTTTTCTTATTTCTGCTCTAAAATATAGATTGTGGGTATACGCTTTAGAACCACCTCAATGAGGCGGTTCTAACGCGTATACCCACAATCTATATTTTGAGCAGAAATTAGAAAAATATCACAATTTTTCATCCTACAATTTTCATTTTTTTTCGGCGATAAAGGTTACAATGCATTTGTATGGGCGTGTTTTCGTAACGAATGCATTGAAATCATTTCATTATTTGTTTGATTTGATGTTTAATGTCCCCGTCAACATTATATACATAGGTCATTTTGGAGATGTTGTTTCCAATTTTGTGGGACTTTTACCCGACTTTGAGATGAAATGACACCTCAAGCCCTGTCGCCAAATCATTTCATTAACTACGCCGACAACTGATCTTTTTCTTCTCATATACGCTAGTTTTGTTATTGTTTTATTTCTTAATTTACTTTTTTTAAATATTTAATTTGATTTGATATTATTGGCGTTTGTCTTCTGGTTTCAATGACAAAAACTTCGAGTGCTATACTAGAATTTGAAAGACATTCGTTTATTTATTTATTTATTTAGAGTTTTATTATACATCATGTAAACAAGTCCGTGAAATGAATACCTCTGTAAACCCCACTCTATATAAACCCCACTTTTTATGGAGAATAACGGGGTTTACAGTGGTAAACACTTTTTCCTTACTTTTGCTCAAGACATATACTGTGGGTACTCGTTAGAACCGCCCCAATGACGCCGTTCAAAGGGGCACAAATAATCTACGAGCAGAAATAAGAAAAAAAATGACCAGGTTTGGAGATATGAAAGACTTCGCATTTCCACATGGGTATGTTTTCGAAATGTTGCGTCGGCTCTAAAAAGTACCGACAATCCATGTTTATGATAAGGAAAATACCTTTATACACCCAACTTTAGAGATATCATAACAATGTGGGGTTTGTTAGTGTAATCATTACACGGACACTTAACGTGTCGCCCATCGGGGCTTGAGGAAATATATGGGCTGCATGATGCTTCCAAGCAGAGCTGAAACCGAACGCACACGAGTACTGGTAAACCGCTAAGAGGATCTAAGGCAAAGCGGTGCGAGTCGGCCGGTCCATGCATATAAACCCTATTGGTTTCATTGGGCGACAGGGCTTGGGATGTAATTCCATCTCAATGTCGGATAAAAGTCCCACAACCAAAATGACATATACAGTGTTGACGGTGCGTTAAACCTCTAATCAAACAAACAAACAAACAAACGCAAATACGAGAATTCTAACACCAAAAATTGAAAATTTTCAGATAAACATTTTCATATTTCTGCTCAAATCATTGTAGAAGCTCGCTGGAACCGCCTCGCCGAAGAACCGCCCAAAAATGAAAATTGTCAGGTAAAAAATCTGATATTTTTATATTTCGACACAAAACGTCGAACAAGCTACGTTTTTGAGCAGAAATAAGAAAACAAATAATGCGTACCCCTGTAAACCCCAGTTTTATTGTATAAAAGCGGGGATTAATGGGATAACAATTATATAGGCGTGTTACCGTGATCTAAAGTGAAATTTGACCGTCACTATATGCAAAGTGTTTATTCACGGACTGTTTAACATGGCATAATCCAAAACGATGAAAAATGACGACTAGGCTACACCCTGAAACATATTGTAACATAATTTGAACCAGCGCACGACAAAATCTACAATAAGACGTGCGCCTAGCGAAGAATCAGATCAGCCTGCGAATCCGTATAGTCTAACAAGAGACTTCTCTTGCTACATGAAGGAGCATTGGGCCATTAGCTATCCTTCGAGCGCACAATGAAGACTCTGATCAGACTGCGCGGATGCGCAGTCTGATCTGAGTCTTCGTTGGGCGCACATGTATTATTGTAGGTTTTGTCATGCGCTGGCTCATTTGTTTTCTCATGGAAAGAGAGAAAACTGTAACATATGCGAATAATCTCCTATCCTCAGATGACTTGGCTCGTGTGAAAATAAACGTTTTTTGATTGTGGTCAGCCGTAACGCACCAAGATTTGTTACATTTGACCTTAAATTCCCTTTCTTTGGTTATGTCTGTCAGATGTTGGGGTCTATACAGGTTGCATTTGACCTTAAATTCCCATTCTATTTCTAGTGCAGCTTGTTTATGGCTGTCAGATGTTAGGGTCTATACATGTTACATTTGTCTTTAAATTCCCTTAATGTTGGGGTCTATACATGAACATGCCCAGGGTCTTAACCTGGACTTTTAGGTCGTTGTATGCGCAGGATACTTGCAGGGGAAGGAGCTTCTTCCATCATGCTAACAAGCCCGTGTAACGAACACCCCTGTAAACCAAACTTTATATAGAGACAAAGTGGGGTTTACGGGGGGCATTAATTATTTTCCTTTTTTTTTGTCAAAACCATAGATTGTGGGTATTCGTTAGAACCACCTCATTGAGGCGGCTCTAACGGGCATCCAAAATCGATATTTAGACCAGAAATAAGAAAATAGTCAAACATTTTCTTCCAAAAAAAATCTCTATAGTTTCAGAGATAGGAAAAAAATGCCATTATAGCACACGAGTGACAATGTATGACAAATACGTTTTGTCCATTATAGATAGCCATTGTAGAAGCCTCTGTGGTGCAGTGGTTATGCTACTCGCCTTGTAAACCAGGGGTCGCAGGAACGATCCCGGGCTTCTCCAGACTTCGGATGAGTCTTTAAACCGAGGCCCTGTCTCCGTATGACCTTAGCTGTTGGTGAGACGTAAAGCTCAAACACTCACTCACTTAGATAGCCCTTGAAACATTATTCTCTGTCACCAATATCTTAGGTGTTCATGTAATAGAACAGATTCGTGAAAAATGTCTCCCATGTGAAAACGTCCGGTGTATCCAAGTATCCAACCACCTTAAATACGAGACTGTACTCTCGCTCTCTCTCTCTCTCTCTGCATGTCTCCAATAATTAAATGGAAATATCATAGGAAAATAATGTATACCCTTATAACCCACCCTTCTCTAAACACGCCTATTCAAATATTTGGAGAATTTTGCCACCAAAACATTCCGATAACATTTCCGATATTTTCATATTAGCTCGGTTGGGCGGTTCTAACGAGTACCCACAATCTATGTTTTTGAGCAGACATAGGAAAAATAATGTATACCCTGTAAACCCCAGTTGTGCTTAATAACAGTGGAGTTTAAGAGGATCAAAATCATATAGGCGTGTTTTCGTGATGTAAGCGCTGTGAATTTAATTATTGCACACGACGCAGCGATAAAAAGCAACATCATTCTCTCTCTCTCTCTCTCTCTCTCTCTCTCTCTCTCTCTCTCTCTCTCTCTCTCTCTCGCTCTCTCTCTCTCTCATTTTGATGGACAGGTACATCTGACTTCTGTAGGAAAGATTAAAGGAAACTTGGAAAATTCACAGGTTTGCAGCTGTGAATTCGTAATGCTACGTTAACTTTTTTACCGATTCTTTTCCGAGCCAAGCTTTATGCACATGTACATAACAATTTATCAAATGACTTTTCCAGATTTTGTTCTTCTCGATAGTTGTATGTTTGCTCATTAGGGAGTTCACGAGATCCGAAGCTATGCCCATTCTCAAGTAGCACAATGTTACTCAGTACATATAAGGTCTTTAAACTTGTTTGTACCAAATGGAATCTTCCTCCTTATACAGTAAAAATGCTATATTAAGACCACCTTTGGGGCTGTTCAAAAGTAGTCTTTAAGAAGACCACTTTTGAACAGTACCAAAAGTGGTCTCTGACCAGAGAACACTGTATGCAGAAAAGACAAAGAAAGAATAACTGCAGCCTACTAAATAAGCTTCTAAATAGAGACGGGATCCATTTCAAAACTTGGGGTTGACGGGTGATGCTTTTCTTCAAAATTTATTTGGAAAATGGCTGAACATTTTGCAAACAGAGTAGGCCCTGATATTGCCCCCGCCCATTGAGGCTTGAAGAAATAGATGGGCTGCATGATGCTTCCAAGCAGAGCTGAAACCGATCGCACACGAGTACTGGTAAACCGCTTACAAGATCTTAGACTGCCCAGGTCAAAGCGGTGCGAGTCGAACCGTCCATGCTTATAAACCCTATTGGTGTCATTGGGCGACAGGGCTCGAGATGTCAATCAATATCGGGTAAAAGTCCCAAAAAATTGGAAGCAACGTCTTAAAAGTTACCTCTCTCTGAACCGCGTTTCTAACAAGCATCCACAATTTATGTTTTTCGAGCGAAAATAGAAAAAATAATGGACATCCTGGTTAACATCCCTAAATGACTTGAGCATTTACAAGGATAAGGAATAGTTCCGGCTCAGAATTACTATAGTCCCATAACAGGGATCATGAAACCCATTTCTCGATCATTATATATGCAATTTCTAAAATAATTAAAATGATGATGAGCCATTTAAAACTTTGATGGAAAATGAATGAGCCCCAAAATTCTTAGAAGACATCGAACAACTTAAAGTAGCGACCCGGTCAAAAATATATAATCAGATTCAATCTATGGCTGGTACCATGTACGTGTAGTGTGGTCACAAAATAGGTCGGGTCGAGCCCAGAAATATATATCCTTGCGAATATGCTGAAGTTTCGATACATGATCTGTTTTTTCTCCATTCCAGCTGCGACCGGAGAGTTGTATGTACAAAGACATGAGGGCGGCGATGCAGGTCAGAAGATAAGGGATACTCGGGCAGTGGCGTACCGTAGTTCGGATCTTTGTGAGGCGCACCAAGTGTGAAGTGATAATCATAAAAGTGTGGATAAAATCGGCGGATCTAATGTGAGAGGCTGTGTTTAGTTTCTTTTACAAATTACAAAAGCCAATATACCATCTGGAAATTACTATTTGTTCACTATTGTGACTGTTATTATTCTCCTACCTACCTCCCCATTCCTTCCTATGGGAAGTGTCCTTGAAAGTGTGAATTAAATCTACGGATCCAATCCCGCCGGATCAACGTCCGGCCGGGGCAACGTCGTATCGCTATCGGCACGACGTTGGCCCGCTGTTTTGTACTCATTGAGCGGAGTTTGGAACTTACTAAATTCTTGATTGTTGTGGCCGTTATTATAACCGCGATTCTCCTACCTACCTATCCCCTCGCACTCACACAAACTTCGTTCAGTGCTATGGGACTTGAAAGTGTGAACAATATCTACGGTTTCATTGTTATGACCGGCGTTATCATGACTATCCCACTGACGTTTCTTGCAGTGAACACTGTTATGACCGGCGTTACTGTGACTATCCCACTGGCGTTTCTTGCAGTGAACACTGTTATGACCGGCGTTATCATGACTATCCCACTGACGTTTCTTGCAGTAAACACTGTTATGACCGGCGTTACTGTGACTATCCAACTGGCGTTTCTTGCAGTGAACACTGTTATGACCGGCGTTACTGTGACTATCCCAATGACGTTTCTTGTAATGGACACTGTCTTGTCAAACATTTGGATACATTTACATTTCCAGTGTTTTGTTTGTTTGTTTGATTTGAAGTTTAACGTCCCCATCAATACTGTAAAGGTCATTTTGGAGACGGTGCTTCCAATTTTGTGGGTCTTTTACCCGACATTGTGATGACATGACACATCAAGCCCTGTCGCCCAATGAAACCAATAGAGTTTATAAGCATGGACGGGCCGACTCGCACCTCATTGCCTGGGCAAGGCTTAGATCCTTTAAGCGGTTTACCAGTACTCGTGTGCGGGACGGTTTTAAGCTCTGTGTGGAAGCATCATGCAGCCCATCTATTTCTTCAAGCCCCGATGGGCGGGGGCTTACACTTCCGTGTAAAGTCTAATATAAACCTATAGAAAACAATGTAGTCCATACTTCCATGAACGCATCGAGTCACTGGCATGATTTTCAGTGACGTCAAGTGACGTCATTCCAAACCGTGATTCTCAATGGGCGTTGATGACGGCAACGCTGCTCCCCTCTTTGTAGAAAAACAGCGTGTAAATGTTTTTCAGCTTCAAAAGTTTGCCCTATAAGCATTTTTCGCCCATTGATGAGGGGCAAAGAATGTAAATATAAAAAATAAACTTATTTTTCTGCTTTTCATGAAAGTATGAACTACAGCGGGTCGCTAGCAAAGTTTACATGAACCCTTCTTTGCACGCGACCCGCTGCGTTCATACTTTCAGGAACCGCAGAAAAATAAAATTCATTTCTTAAAACATTACGGCAAATCGAAACACTCACCCTAAATAGTTTAAATGTTAACATTACGTTAACAAGTCCATGCAATGGACATCCTAGTAAACCCCACTTTATTCGAAGAAAAGTGGCATTTACAAGGGCTTTTATATTATATTCCTTATTTTTCCTCAAACACGAAGATTGTAAGTACTCGTTAGAACCGCCTACTACCGAGCACTGACAATCTATGTTTGAAGCAGGATTAAGAAATAAATCATAAATGTACAATAATTTATACACAAATGGATGCTCGATCGAACCCCATCTAAATCCGCCAGTAGGCAGCTTGCTATCCAAAAGTAACTCTTGTTTCTAATTTCAGTATGGGTGTTCATTACAAACCTATTAATGTGGGGACTCTTTGCTGTAGTAGTTTATTCTAACCCTTCTCTTGCTGAATATTCATTTTAGCCACACCTATCTCTGACTTTGAACCAATCAAATTACTTGATGTAATGTATTGCTACAAATTCATAAACTGAATGTCAAACAGTGTAGATCCTGATCAGATGGCTTATTCAGAAGCCATCTGATCTGGATCTACACTGTTTGCAAAGATAGGGGTTGTCGTTAACAGCAAGATAAGGGCTAATTTTACGACATTTTTGTTACTGTGGCTATTGGCTGAAATTATTAGAAAAATATTCAGAATTATTTTGTTTGTTTTGTTTGGATTGAGGTTTAACGTCCCCGTCGACACTATCTAGGTCATTTTTGAGACGTTGCTTCCAATTTTGTGGGACTTTCACCCGACATTAGGTCCTTCTAAGCGGTTTACCAGTAAGAACAGTATATGCATGCGCATGAAAACCTGTCTCTTGGGGTGTGTAATCCCAACCAATGGGAATTTGACAGAATACAGAGGTCTTAGCCCAGACATTCTAGAAGAAAACATGTTCATGTAAATGCCCAACCAGGGAATTTTGACAATAAGGACCCATGCGTCAAAAAAGTGCCAAAGCGTAGAACGCTTGTCCTAACACGTGACACTGCAGATAAGCGTCACGTGAGCAGGCTGTTTCAACATTTCGTCTCAGAGAAGGCATGTCCTTCTCTAGAAATATGTAAGACCCAACAGAATCTTTCACCTACCTATATCATGACCCTGAGTATTGGGACAGACAGGCCTTAGCAAACAGTGTATACCCTGATCAGACTGCTCCTTCAGGAGCAGTCTGATTAGGGTCTACACTACTTTGCTATTCCGTCTGCAATTATAGGACTCCTTGCTGGATCATGGCAAATGTGTTAAAATTTTAAGAACTACAGCAAGTCCTCAAGGTGTCCGATGTTTAAGAATTTTTATGGTAATAGCTTTGAACAGGTCCGCAATATAGAAGGTTGTTCAGTGTTGTACTGATCTGAGTCTCTCCAGTGAATGTGTGTCCCGAGACACGCATTCTTTTGTGGTGGCTCATACTTTGCAGTAAGATACTAAATGCTCTGCATGCTGGGTATGTTTTTTTTTTTTGCAGACGACAATATGAAATAATTTTCTTATTAATTCCCAAAACACAGGATTCGAACTTTCATGCAAATTAATTGTCTCCTTGTTGGTCATTTTGTGTCCATAGGAGACAATTAGCATGATATATCTGATCTTGTTTTCTGAAAAAAAAAAAAAACAAAACAAAAAAAAACAACAACAACATATTGTCGTCTACTAAATAAGCCCGGGGAGGGGTAAAGGTTAAAGCACTGGTGGGTCGACTGTCTCTCTTAGTGTCGACAAGGACGATGCCTCAGATTGTTTCGTTTAATCTTTAAATCCCTGCAATTTAAGCAAACACGGTACATTACGCAAACACGCCTAAACAAATACATTACCACCTTTATCGCCGAAAAAATGAAAATTTTATGCTGAAAAATAGTGATATTTTTCTTATTTCTGCTCAAAATATAGATTGTGGGCACTCGTTAGAACCGCCTCATCGAGGCGGTTCTAACGAGTACCCACAATCTATACTTTAGAGCAGAAATAAGAAAAATAAGGTATACCCCCGGAAACCCCAGTTTTACTTTATAAAAGTGGGGTTAAAAAGTATATAGGCGTGTTTTCGTGATGAGACCCTTATTAGACACTGCGTTCTGCAGCATCTGATCTGGGTCTCATTATGATAACACATCCGTGAGACAAAGTGCATTGTTCTTATCTAAAAAGGACATTTTTTTCTGATGAAAATTTGTGATATTTGTCCTATTTTTACTCCAAACATAGGTTGAGGATGCTCGTTAAAACCGCCTCATTGAGGCGGTTCTAACGAGAACCCACAACCTATGTCTTGGAGCAAAACTAAAGAAAATATTGCATACCCCTGTAAACCCCATTTTTCTCTACATAAGGTCGGGTTTGGAGGGGTGTTCATTTCACGGACTTGTTGACATGATGTACACTTTTTTGCCAAAGCACAAAAGCCCAGTCCAGGTTTTATTCACGTATGATCAAGAAATAAAAAAATAAAAAAAATAAGAAAACATGTAAAAGTTTTTTTGTTTGATTTGATGTTTAACGTCCCAGTCAACACTATATAGATCATTTTGGAGACGTTGCTTCCAGTTTTGTGGGACTTTTACCCGATATTGAGATTAAATACATCTAAAGCCCAGTCGCACAATGAAACCTATAGGGTTTACTGATGATAAGCATGGACGGAGCATGGACGGTTTGACTCGCGCCGCTTTGCCTGGGAAGGCTTCGATCGTCTAAGCGGTTTACCAGTACTCGTATGCGGCAGGATTCAGCTCTGCGTGGAAGCATCATTCAGCCCATTTATTTCTTCAAGCCCCAATGGGCGGGGGCCATAAAAATGTGAAAGAAAGATCCTTTAAAGTAGTTCTAGATATAACAACACCATTGTATAAACATGCAGGTGTCTTTAGGTAATGTGGACCATCACCAAAATACGCCTATTTAATTTTAACCCCATTAAACCCCACTTTTATTTTAAGGGGGTTTTCAGGGATGTACATTATTTTTCTTATTTTTGTTCAAAACTAGTTTATGGGTACTCGTTAGAACCGCCTCTCCGAGAAACCGCAAATCTATGTTTTGAGCAGAAATATGAAAAATATCAGAATTTTGAATCTGAAAATATTCAGGTTTTGGTGGTAAATTTCGCAATATATTTGGATAGTCGTGTTTTCGTAATGCCATCATATAGTAAAACTAGGATTTACAGGGGTATTTGTTTGTTTGTATTGGAGTTTTACGGCCCAGTCAACACTATTTAGGTCATTTTTGAGCCGGTCAGTTTACCTAACAACACTTTCCTGGGCAGGCTTATACGTAAGCGGTTAACCAGTACAGTGCACATTCTTTCGCCAGAAACTGACAACTGCCCTTCTTGAATCAGCGGAAGGGAGAGAATGACCGTAGAAAAGATTTCATGATCAATCTCCACGAAAGAATGTTGCCGACCCCGGCGGGAGTCGAACCCGCGTCCTCCTGATCACCAGTCAGACGCGCATCCGACTGAGCCACTGAGGCCGGCGATTTACAGGGGTAAACCTTATTTTTCTTATTTCTGCTCGAAGATACAGATTGCGGGTACTCGTTAGAAGCGCCTCTTCGAGGCGGTTCTAACGAATACCCACAATCAATATTTTGAACAAAAATAAGAAAAATACATGAGGCGGTTCTAACGAGTACCCACAATCGATATTTCGAGCAGAAATAAGAAACATATCACAATTTTTCATCTTATATTTTTCGATTTTTTTCGGCAGTAAAATTTACAATGTATTTGAATAGGCATGTTTTCATACCTGTCATAGTTTTTTAAGCGTATGAGGGAGAATTGCCAATGTGATGAGGGAGATGTAAAGAATATATAGGGAAATTCTTAGTTCAAAGGAGGGAGACTCCAAAATGTTGCTAAAATTTAGCGTAAATTGGGCAAGAATTAGGGAGTCATCCTCCTGATGAGGGAGGTATCACAGGTATGTGTTTTCGAAATGATAAAATGTTGACCGATTGTGTTGATGTTTAACGACACATTAACCCTTGTAGGTCATTTTTGTATTGTAAGACATACAAAGTTGAGGTGAGGATAATGTGAGGGTAAGTTTCCTTATCTTTTGTGAGAATAAATATGTTGTGGGTAATATAACTTACAAAATCGGAGAAAACAAGATGTTTTCTCCGATTTTGTAAGTTGTGTTACTCATGTAGCCATTACAAAAAAAAAATGAAAATTTTGTCCTGGAGGGCCTCGTGAAAGATTGGCTATTGTACCAAATTTAAATAAAGAAATTACTTACTTGCTTACTTACAAAGGCTCTCTCAGGGTGGACAGAAAAGATAACGCTGAACTCAATGGTTTGGGATATTTTGACAGATTTTGCTCTTAATAACGTGCAGTAACACATTGTTTGTCTGACATGTTTATATATGTTTTTGTTGTTTGTAAAATACCTG
Source organism: Lucinisca nassula (assembly GCA_963580285.1). NCBI lineage: Eukaryota > Metazoa > Mollusca > Bivalvia > Lucinida > Lucinidae > Lucinisca > Lucinisca nassula. The sequence continues at coordinate 24,311,977 of OY757025.1, forward strand.
TAAATAATATTAAACAGTATGCAAAATAAATGTTTGTTACTGGTCTTTTTCTGTTTTGTTCATTTCGAATCCTTACTCTTTGCCACAGGCTCCAGCACATTAGGGCTTGTAGAAATAGATTGGACTGCATGGTGCTTCCTAGCAGAGCTGAAACCGACTTCACATTAGTTCAGGTAAACTCTGCTTAGGTCTAAGTCTGCCAAGGCAAAGTGGTATGAGTTGGACCGTCCTTGCATAAAAACCCTATTGGTTTGTTTGGGAGGTAGGGCTTGACATGTCATTGCATCTCAATGTTAGGAAAACGCTCACAAAATTGGAAACAACGTCTCCAAAATGACCTAATTAGTGTAGACGGGGTCGTACAACCATAATTCAAACAAACAAATACTCTTTACCGTAGATGAGTAATGAGTATTTGTTTGTTTGATTAGAGCTTAGTCAACACTATTTAGGTCATATTACCTCACCACACCTTTCATTGACAGGCCTATAAACAAGCGATTTAGCCAGTAGTCCACATTCTTTCGCCAGAAAGGGAAAACTGCCCTTCTTGAATCAGTGGAAGGGAGAGAATGACAGTAAATAAGATTTCAATCATAAGGAATGTTGCCGACACGGCAGGTATCGAACCCGCGAGCTCCTGATCACCAGTCAGACGCGCAATCGACTCGGCTGCTGAGACCAGACAGTAATCAGAATACGAAGGGAGTTCAATTAGTTCGTAGAACTCTGGGTTTAACTCACAGATTGGAAGATTGTTTCAACATTACTTTTCAATATAATCTCCCTTTACACCAGTGCATTCGGCCCACCTTTTTTAAGCAGTCTATGGCTTTGAAATAAAAGTCGTCTATTTGATCCTCATACCAAGCCTCTGTAGCGGCCTTGAGCTCATCATCAAATTTCGAAACTTAGGGCCAGGTCTGGACTGTATGGATGGTAATTTAACTGCTCAAACTTGCACTCACGAATAGTCGCTTGTGCAACTCTGGACTTGTGCACAGGGGCATTATCAAGCAAAAGAAGGACACCAGCAGCTAGCGTTTCTTTAATACCAACCCTTAATTGTTTAATGAAATTGACATAGTATTCTCCTGTAACTGAAGTACCAGCAAGCTTGTAAGCTATCAATATAGGCAGTGGCTATTCGTACGGCCCCGTATGAATAGCTTGTATTGGCTAATCGTACGGCCCCGTACGTTTATCTATCTATCTATCTATCTTTTCATACTGCATCATCCCCTCGCGGGGATTACGTGCAGGTGCGCGTCTGTGCGATGTTAGTAGAAATATGTATTAAAAATAAAAGTTCCCTTAAGAAGTGTTAGTAGAGGTGGAATAAAGATGACAGAGTTAAAATGTTAAAAGTCCGATAAAGACTGAAAGTGCAGAAAGTTTAGCCTGTATTGGCTAATCGTACGGCCCCGTATGGTTAGCCAATATAGGCTATATTGGCTAATCGTACGGCTTTTCTAGTTCGGTACCAAGGAATATGTTAAAATATATTTTGCGTATATTAAATGTGCATTGGGCAGTATGAAACAAAATTATATTATTTAAGTACGTATACCAGTTAAATAATATAATTGATATTAATATTTATTAAAATATATAAGTACGTATACCAGTTATATATTTTAATAAATATTAATATCAATGGTATATACATGGCAACAGAAAAGATTTAATTATTTAATATTAATATCGATTGTCAGTTTGTTTAGGGTTATTGGTAAGTTAATGAAATTAATTGCTCCAATTATCGTTTTCGATAAGAATTGACAGTATTCTTTAACCCATTGTATACGGGAAACCCTTAAAAGAGGTATCTTGCCAAACAGTGCAGGCCCAGATCAGACGCCGCATAACGTGACGTCTGATCAGGGCCTGCACTATTTGCTGACGGAATTATCCGTCAAAAAAGAATAAAAATGAAAAAAAGGGGGGGAGGGGATGACATCCCTCATATGACGAATGGACTTGTCCAACATATAGCAATGGAAGAGTCCACTAGCATACAATAACTTAAAGGCTGTGTTAAAATACTTAAGTACGTATAATTGAAATTATCATTTTTGTTCGCTTAATATAAACAAGGTAAGCTACAAGCAAGATGCCATTTCTCCTAGAAAGGAGATATCATTGAGTGTGGGTGAAAAATTTTCTTCAAGTGGTAGTGTTGTGGCAATATCAGCGTTCTAGCTGCGTTCAATTTTAGAAGCGCAGTTCACGCACTATTGCGGCTGTTAAAGGCAGATGTCCTAAAAAGAATTTCAATGAGGCTCTTAATTAAGGTGTCGGAAATAACGTTTAGCTGTATCCATGGCGGGTAGACCTTCAAAACTGAATGCACAGGGAAACATAATCCTGGGTATTGTTTTGATGTTTTCTATCATATTTTTAATTCTTCAATTTCCTTAACTTACTTAAATTTTTAACTGCTAGCATTTTTCTCAAAAATTTCTTCCTCTTTAAGCATTAACAGTATGAACTAGCAGATGAGTTTATAGAACTTATCATATATGCGACCAGTGAAGGATCATATTTCTGCCCAGAACATGGATTTTGGGTACCCACCAGAAGCGGAGACTTTGAATAACTTGGACAAGGTTTGACTTAATAAAGCAGACGAGGCTTTAAATAACTGAGTCCAGGTTCGACTTAGTATTGCAGGCGAGGCTTTGAATAACTTGACCGAAGCTTGAAATGGTTCGAATTATTGGGCCGAAAATCGACTTAATTTTGTTAACGAGGCTTTGAATAACTGGCAAAGTTCGACTTAGGTTAGCAGACGAGGCTTTTGGATAACTTAGGACAAGTTCGACTTAGTTAAGTTAAAAAGACTTTGAATCACTGGGCCCAGATTCTACTAAACCAGCTGGTTTGTTTGTTTGATTTGAGGTTTAACGTCCACGTCAACATAGTATAGGTCATTCTGCAGACGTTGCTTCCAATTTTGTGGGACTTTTACCCGACATTGAGATGAAATGACATCTCAAGCTCTGTCGCCCAATGAAACCGATAGGGTTTATAAGCAAGGACGGTCCGACTCGCACCGCTTTGCCTTTGCAGGCTAAGATCCTCTAAGCGGTTTACCAGTACTCGTGTGCGGTCGAATTAAGCTCTATGTGGAAGCATCATGCAGCCCATCTAATTCTTCAAGCCCCGATGGGCGGGGGTCGAATTTGACAAGCTGACCGACTTAACTTAGAGGTTTGAACTACTGGGTCCAGATTCGACTAAGTTAAGCTGAAGGGACTTTTGATATCTGGGTCAAAGTTTGACTTAGCTCAGCTGACAATTCTTAGACTAGCTGGGACCAGGATGTACCTTCATCGTATGAGATCTTTAGACAGAGACATTGGCGTGGCGGTTATAACGAGAACCCACGAGTTTAATTTTGAGCAGAAATAAGAAAAATAATGTGTAACCCTTTAAAGTTTTCAAATAAAAAGTGGGGTTATTTCCGTGTGCGGATGCACAGGCTGATCTCCCTGAGGGATGGAGCGGTTCAAATAATATCATAATTAAGACTTAAAACTTTGCATTTAGTCTGTATCACTACAAAACTGCCTTCATAGTGAACAACAGATACATTGATAAAATTGGGCGGATACACAGGCTGATTATTGTGTCATCAATGTTTCCACATGGATGAACAAATTAAACTTCTCCATTCAGTCTGTAGCATTACGATAACACACCCGTGCGACATAGTGCATTTTTCACATCTCCGAATTTGCTACTTTTCTGATGAAAATCCGCGATATCTTTCATATTTTACTACAAACATAGGTTGTGCTGTTCGTTCGAATCGCCACGTTGAGGGGGTTCTAACGAGTACCCACAACCTATGTCTTGGAGCAGAAATAAGAAAAATAATGTATACCCCCGTAAACCCCAGTTTTCTATGTATAAAGTGGGATTTAGGGGGTTGTTCATTTTTGGTGTTTTACGGCCATGTCAACAGCTAAGGTCATGTCTGGTTGGTTTATTACATTTTCACTGTTCCTGGAAAGGATTAGACCCTCTAAGCGGTTTACTAGTTCTAAGTGACACTTTCCCCACTCCCTTACCAGTAACTGACAACAGGCAATGGGTCAACGGCCCACTAACAACTAAGGTAATATGGAGACCAACAAACCTAAATTATATTCCCAACTGCAGCCAAAACAGGCATCGATAAAAAGGTTATTTAAAAAAAAATAAGGTAGGCTGTCCATATTTCTAATAAAGGTCATGCCTGACAATTAATAAGCACTTTACAAGACTTTAAAAGTACCAACCACATAGGAATGGCTAGCTTTTCAAGGCCGTACGATCAGCTGGTTTTTCTTACCACCAACATTATCACTTTCTTGGTACCGAACTAGAACAGCCGTACGATTAGTCAATATAGCCTATATTGGCTAACAGTACGGGGCCGTACGATTAGCCAATGCAGGCTATTCGTACGGGGCCGTATGAATAGCCACTGCCATCAATATAATCCCTTTGGAGTCCCAAAACACCGTGGTCATTACCTTACCGGCTGATGATTGGGTACGAAATTTCTTAGGTTGGGCTTAGTCAGGGCGCTTCCATTGCATGGACTCTTTTTTAGTATCTGGGTCCCAGTGGTGAAGCTAAGTTTCATCTCCTGTTACAAAACGAGTGTGAAAGTCTTCTGGATTGGCAATGTACACTTCCAGTTCTTGACTTAACTCCACCCTTTGCTGACGATCTTGCATGTTCAGGTTTCTTGGTATTCACCTGGCAGATGCTTTTGACATGCCTAAATGTTCATGGATTATAGTTAGAAATACCAAATTCTGAAGCAAGTTCGGCAAATTTGATTCGGCCATTGTTTAGTACAAGTCTCTCAGCGCGATCATCTCCTGGCTGATTACATCAGCAGAGCTACCTGGCCGGATTTATGGACATCTCGGCCCCTAACAAACTCGGCCCCTGACAAACCCGCCCCCTGACAAACTCGGCCCCAATTCAACTCCGTCCTTAAAAACTCAGTCCCTAGCAGCATTTAGGTCCTAAAATACAATGTTTTTGTTTCCGAAAATCAATTTGGAAGGTGGATAGGTAGTTTCACAGAAAAGTTGAGTATATTTATCGTTTTTAATACCTTATCCACGGCAAAAGATCGCGGAAACCCATGTTGTAATTGGGACGGTTTTGGAATTGAGTGTGGCATCACGAAAACATGCCTATACAATTTTGACCACCTGCAACCACACTTTTATATAGTAAAACTGGGGTTTACAAGGGTTTATATCAATTTACTTTTTTTCTTCTCAAAAACATAGAGTGTTAGTTCTTGTAAGAACCGCCTCGTCGATGCCGTTTTTACAAGAACCCAAATCTGTTTGCTCAAAAACATAGATTGTCGGTACTTATATTAGAATCGCCCTGTCAATGTGGTTCAAGTACCCAAAATCTATGTTTACAGCAGAAATAAGAAAAATGTGTTCATGTTTCATATGAAAATTTTCATATTTGGGTGGCGAAAAATTCAATATTTTAGAATAGGCGTGTTTTTTTTGTGATATTAACATTTCCAGCGTAAAACCAAATGTAAACAATATTCGCCCCCGCCCATCGGGGCTTGGAGAAATAGTTTGGGCTGCATGATGCTTCCACGCAGAGCTGAATCTGACAATAGTAAACTGCTTCGAAGAACTAAGCCTGCCCAGGCAAAGCGGTGTGAGTCAGATCGTCCAATGCATATTTAAGCCTTCTGATTTCATCGGGCGGCAGGGCTTGAGATGTCATTTCATCTCAATATCGAGTAAAAGTCCTACAAAATTGGAAGCAACGTCTCCAAATTGACCTAAACAGTGTTGACGGTGTCGTTAAATCCCAATTCAAACAAACAAAACCAAATAGAAAACAATATAGTTCATGATATACATGGATCTCCACGATCTGATTGTGCGTTGGTGACGTTCATTACAAAAACACTCCTATACAAATATATTGTCAATTCTTTGGGGGCCAAAAATGGAAATTTTAAGATGAAAAATTGCGATATTTTTCTTATTTTTGCTCGAAACATAGATTACGGGGGCTCGATAGAACCGGTTCTATCGAGTACTCACAATCTGTTGGTTTTAGCAGATATAAGTAAATAATGTTTTAAGAAAGAAACTAAATTTTTCTGCCGTTCATGAAAGTATGAATGATAGCGTATAGCGCTAGCATAGTTTATATGAACCCCTTCGGTGTTAAGTTACTTTGCAGGCGATCCGCTGCTTTCCTGCTTTCATACTTTCATGATTTGTTTTTTGTTTGATTTGAGGTTTACCGTCCCCGTCAACACTGTAAAGGTCATTTTGGAGACGGCGTTGCTTCCAATTTTGTGGAACTTTTATCCGACATTGAGGTGAAATGACATCTCAAGCCCTGCCACCCAATGAAACCAATAGGGTTTATAAGCATGGACGGGCCGACTCGCACCGCTTTGCCTGGGCAGGCTTAGATCCTCAAAGCGGTTTACCAGCACTTGTGTGCGGGTCGGTTTCAGCTCTGCGTGGAAGCATCATGCAGCCCATATATTTCTTCAAGCCACGACGGGCTGGGGTCGTCATACTTTCATGAACAGCAGAAAAATAAAATTCATTTCTTAAATGAACACACCAGTACCTCATGGGTTTAGGTCGGGTAAAAGCCCCACAAATTTGGAAGCAACTTCTCCAAAATGACCTATCAAAATCATTGGTATTAACCCTTGATCTTCCGCCTAATATATAGCAGGAGTTCATTTCAAAATTTAGGGATGTCAGGTTGCGTTTTCATCAAAATTTATTTGGAAAAAGACTGAACTTTAAGCAAACAGTGGATGCCCTGATCAGTGTCAGTGGACACACAGCAGCGTGTCATACACTGGTTCAATCAACGGCATTAGGTTCATTAACTCATGTGAGATGGGTTACTCATAATTTCATCAAAATGAGTTCAAAAGGCAATTAGGCATATTAAAAATATGTATAATAGTTTGATAATAAATCAATTCCATCACTAACATATACATATTTTAATCTTAGGGGCCGAGTTTGTCAGGGGCCGCGTTTGTAGGGGCCGAGTTTACTAGGGGCCGAGTTTGTCAGGGGGCCGAGTTTGTTAGGGGCCGAGATGTCCTGTCACCTCTGGTCTTGGGCCATCATCTAAGGAGTCTCGCCCATGTTTAAATTCTGCTGACCACTTTGCCATTGTGGAATACTTTGGGCTACTATCACCATACACATCAGCCATGCGCCAATGGATTTCTTTGGCCTTTGCACACCTTACTTTAGGACTGTTCTGGACTAAATATTCTGACTTTCCATTTTTTCCTATGGATATAGGTTTTCAAACAAAAAGTAAGAGCAAAAATGTACGTGTTGACTGAACGGCTGTTATCATTCAACTGACAAAGGTTTACACTGCAAAAAAATGAAAAACAAGAGGGCCATGATGGCCCTGGATCGCTCACCTGATCCATATTGTACAGATGAAATTGTAGGTAATATATATGGTAGAGTGGAGGGTTTGAGCAATTTTGGTTGACCCAAGAAGGTTTTTTTATAATTTTAACTCTGGTGGCCGTCTTTTTCATCCAAGCACAACGGTTTGGGCAATTTTGGAAGAGGGTCACCCATTCCTGTGAAATTAATTTGAAATCCATCCACTTGTTAAGCAGGAGAAGTTATTACAAAGTTTTTCTATTATTAGCTCTGACAGCCACCTTTTTCATATCAGCAGAATAGTTTGAACATTTTAATAGAGGGTCACCCCCACCCCCCAAAAAAAACATTTTTGTGAAATTATTTTGAAATCCAACCACTGGAGAAGAAGTCGTTAAAAGTTTTTTTTTTTTTTTATCTATTTTTTAGCTCTGAGGCCATCTTGGTCATCAGAGCAGAATGCTTTGAGCAATTTTGGTATGAGGTCACCTTGAAACATTCCTGTGAAATTATTTCAAAATCCATCCACTGGTTTAGGAGCAGATGTCATTTAAAGGTTTTTGTATTTTTAGCTCTGGTGGCCATCTTGTTCATCAGAACGGAATGGTTTGAGCAATTTTGGTAGAGGGTCACCCAAAGAACATTCCTGTGAAATTATTTCGAAACCCATCCACTGGTTAAGGAGGAGTTTTTGAAAGATTTTTTCTATTTTTAGCTCTGGTGGCCATCTTATTCATCCAAGCAGAACAAATTGAGCAATTTTGGTAGAGGGTCTCTCAAGGAACATTCCTTTGAAATTATATCGAAATCCATCCACTGGTTATGAAGCAGAAGTCGTTTAAAGTTTTTTTTTCTATATTTAGCCCTGGCGGCCATCTTGTTCATCCGAGCAGAGCAGTTTGAGCAATTTTGGTAGAGGGTCACCCAAGGAACAGTCTTGTGCACTTATTTCAAAATCCATCTAATGGTTAAGGAAGAAAAGTCTTTGAAAGTGTTTCTATTTTAGCCCTGGTGGACATCTTGTTCATCCAAGCGGGACAGTTTGAGCAATTTTGGTTGAGGGGGAGACGAAATATAAAATTTTTGGATCGGCATTTTTTGGCTCCGCGGCTCGGCCTGGCCCAGCATTGGCTTTTATACCCGACCCCAAGGAACATTCCTGTGAAATTATTTTGAAACCCATTCACTGGTTAAGGAGAAGAAGTCGTTTAAAGGTTTTTCTTTTTTTAGCTCTGGCGGCTAACTTGCTCATCCAAGCCGAACGGTTTTGGTAGAGATTCACCAAGGAACCTTGCTGTGAAATTATTTCAAATTCCATGCACTGGTTAAGGAGAAGGTTTTTTTCTTCTATTTTTTAGCTCTGCCGGCCATCTTGTTCATCCAAGCAGAACGGTTTCTTCTTCTTCTACCAATAAGCAATTTTGGTAGCGGGTCACCCAAGGAATATTTGAAAATTCATGCACTGGTTAAGGAGGAGAAGTCGTTTAAAGTTTTTTTTTTATTTTTAGCTCTAGCCGCCATCTTGTTCACCCGAGCGGAACGATTTGAGCAATTTTGGTAGAGGGTCACCCAAGTAACATTCCTGTGAAATTGTTGCAAAATCAATGTACGGGTTAAGGAGAAGTCGTTTAAGGGTTTATCTGCGGCCATCTTGTTCATTCGAGCGGAACGATTTGAGCAATTTTGGTAGAGGGTCACCCAAGGAACAATCCTGAGAAATTATTTCAAAATCAATGTACTGGTTAAGGAGAAGAAGTCGTTTAAGGGTTTTTCTGAGGCCATCTTGTTCGTTCGAGCGGAACGATTTGAGCAATTTTGGTAGAGGGTCAACATTCCTGTGAAATTATTTCAAAATCTGTTTTGGAGAAGTCGTTTAAAGCAAAAGTTGATGACAGACGCACGCACAGACAACGGACAAAAACCGATCACAATAGCTCACCTTGAGCACTTCGTGCTCCAGTGAGCTAAAAAAATAATCTTGAATTGAATAGAAAGAACCGAGTTCTATGAACTTATTGAAATGTAGGGAAAATTTTTACTTATTTCTTGTCAGAAAAATATGTTGTTGATACTTGTTAGAATCACCTCATTGAGGCACTTCTAACAAGAACCCACAACATGTTTTACTAGAGAAAAAAAAATAAGAAAAAGAAAAAAATATCCCCAAATTAACTACAGTACTCCTAATCTGTAGCTATAATTAATTTACCTTAGTTGGTGGTGGCACGTAAAACTGCATATAAACCTTTTTGGTGTGTTTAGATGGCAGGGCTTGAGATGTCATTTCATCTCAATTTAAGTCCCACAAAATTGGAAGCAATATCTCCAAAATTACCTTAATAGTGTTGACAGGGATGTAAAACCTCAAACAAACAAACCTCAGCCCACCTCCAAGCCATATGTTACTCCCTGTTACAAACTACTGAAGTTTTCTTTTGGAGTTAAACCCCACCCCAGTCAACACTGTGAAGGTCATATCGAGTCAGTCAGTTTTTCTGGATAGTTCAGTACAATTGAATTCAGTATTTTGGCCTCCTAAGAATTAGCAGAAGGGAGTTGGAGATGACAGTAAATACAGTAAAATTCCTATATTAAGACCACCTTTGGAACTGTTCAAAAGTGATCTTCATAAGCCATCTATTAAGGGGAATGGGAACACCTGGCTAATTTTCCACCATTTTTCAATGGGAGACATTTTCGGGACTAATAGTCTTCCTGTTCGCTTTTCTGTATGCCCTGTCCCGCTGAAAAAGGGGTCTACTCTTAAAGGAAAGAATTTGCTCCTTAGGAGCAAATTCTTTCCTTTAAGAGCTGACCCCTATTGACATGGGAGACAAAAATACTTTTGCAGGAGTTCCTCCCCTGAAGGTGTTCCCATTCCCCTTAAGACCACCTTTGGAACTTTTCAAAAGTGATCTTCAGAAGCCATCTGATCTGGATCTACACTTTTTGCGAAGTTAGTGTTTTTTGTGTTCAATAGGATAAGGGTTACAATGTGCATTATCCAATTCAAATAATTAGTCAACCCTCTATATACCAACATTCATTGAAACAACAAAACTCATTATACTGACAGTTTCAAAGAAACAAATCCTTAGCTCAAGACTTAGTCTTGATTCCGAGTGGCACTGGCATCCTTCGAATTGGAAAGGCCGATATTGAATCCGTACTCCAAAGAAAGAAATGTTACAGATATTTGTTAGAATTGCCTCAATGAGGCGATTCGAACAAATAGTATTGATATTTGTTAGAATCGCCTCAGTGTATATTTTTTAGTCATTAAAGGGAAAAGGAGCCAGCCTCGGTAGATCAGCCGGATCCGCGTCTGACTGGTGATCAGGAGGATGCGGGTTCGATACCTGCCAGAGTCGGCAACATTCTTTCATGGAGATTGATCATGAAATCTTTTCTGCGGTCATTCTCTCCCTTCCGCTGATTCAAGAAGGGCAGTTGTCAGTTTCTGGCGAAAGAATGTGCACCATACTGGTTAATCTTATGTATAAGCCTGCCCAGGAAAGTGTGGATTTGTAAACTGACAGCTCAAAAATAACCTAAAATAGTGTTGACTGGGCTGTTAAACTCCAAAACAAACAAACAGAGGGAAAAGGCCCTTTTTTACTTATATCTTCCTTATTGGGATTCTTTAAAATGGCAAATTCTTTATAACCGCAAAATTGTAGAGAACAAGGAGTGTCATTATAACGAGGTCCTCTGTACTGATAATTTTGTACGATGAGAAATGTAAACAGCACAAAGTGCTTATACTAATCGTTAATCAAGGAACTGATTCAAAACAAAAGAACATAATCATAGAATAATTTATTTTCATAAATAAAGAAATTCAAACCAGAAAATCCTTTAATAATTCATCTGATTAGCACAGAAGCAGCCTAAATATCATAATACATGTACCATTCACCGAGTGGATTCTTCCAATGTTGACTCTGGACAAGTCCATTCTTGCAAATTTGAATTGATCATGTTAACAAACCCGTGAAATGAACACCCACAAGCCTATTTTATCGTTTTTGTTCCATTTTTGATGGAAAATTCTGTTAGTAAATAGTGCAGGCCCTGATCAGATGCTGCATTCTGATCTGGGTCTGCCCTGTTTGCCAAGGTACCCCTAAACCCCTTTAGGGGTACAAGGTACCATAAAGGTACACCTTTGGGGGTACCCGGCATGCAATTGGTTAAGGATGTTTTGTTGATTTTAACTTTTAGAGGTATATCTTGTATACTCAATAGAACAGCCCCAATGAGATACACAGTTAGATAATTTATTTATTTTTTTTTTTTTTTTTGGTTTGGGTTTTACGGCCCTTTCAAGATTATTTCACTCATATCGAGCCGATCGTTAATCAGAGGTGGGCGAAAACCGGAGTACCCGGAGAAAAACCACCTGACCTTCCGTTGCAGAACTTGGCGTCTCACACTTGGCCCGAGCGAGGCTGGTTAGATAATTTAAGTATGATTTTTTGAATTTGAAAATATTTGAGGGTCCCTGATGAGGCCTAACTGGCAGAAACTAGCTAGTTTGCCACATAAAAAACGTGTACAATCTACTGTTTTCAGTTCCGTTGTGTAGTCATTGCTTCCTAAAGGGTTGCCCTTTTATAGAACTTTTGACTTCCCCACAGATGGTGTCAATGGAACGTATGGCGGCCATAAGTCTCCCTGCCCTTCATCATAGAGTCGATTATATTTTCTAGTCCTTTGGGAGCATAGATTTGGATTCCACTGCAGACATTTGAAAATACTTCAGGTCACTGATGTGGCCTAATTGGCCGAAACTAGCTAGTCTGGCCAAGAAAAAACTTGCACACTCTATGGTATTCTGTTCTGTGTTGTTGCCCTTGCTCCCAAATGATTACCCCTTTTAAAGAACATTTTATCTTTTAAAGGTATGTTGTGTGTACTCAGAATCGCCTCAATGAGGCGATTCTAATGAGTAAACACAACATATCTTAATTTTAAGATCGTAAAGATATCCTTAAGTGATCCCCAATATGTCTCATGACTTGGTGGTCTGATCAAACCCCAGAAGCTCGTACTACCCCTATCTAGGACATACTTTCATGGACCCAAAGGTATTCGATTTATTAAATTTTGACTGTTCTTTGTTGAATTTGACCATGTGGCCATAGCCTAAAGGTTATGATCGATGTAATTAGTACCGTATTTATCTTAAATATTTGGACACCTCAACTCCTTATCATACTTGTTCTAAAATTTGAACAAGTACAATTTACTACACGATGTTGTGTCTAAGTACTGCAGGATGAGTGGCAAACTGTGTAGCCCATTCTGCAGCATCTCATCTGGGTCTACAATGTTTGCTTAGGCCTGTCTGTCTGAAAACATACCGTAAATACGATAAGAACATAATGTAAACAAAAACAAGTGATCAGGGGTCACATATACCCCTGCTAGCACTCCAGTAACATAAAACCTGTACCCACCCTAAGTCCTGCACCTTGAAATCCATCCCACATCAAAGTCAACAGTATGTGAAATTCAAATAAAACTAGAATTTGTTTTTCTACAAAAACACAGATGTCTCCCCCGTTTTTGACCTCTGAGTATAACCTTGACATTGGAGGTATTGAGCCGGGTCTTGTGTGCAACACATCATCTAATGAAGATAAACATTTCTGCAAAGTAACTTTAAAAATGTTCATAGAAAAATAAAAAAGTTATTGGCCATACACAAAAAAGCCCTTTTTACCTTTGACCTCTAAGTATGGCCTTGACCTTTGAGGTACAACACATCGTCTCATGATGGTTAACATTTCTGTCAAGTAATTTCAAAATCCATCAAAGAATAAGTTACTGACTGTCCCTTTTTTACATTTGACCTCTAGGTATGACCTTGACATTGGAGGTATATGGACCTCGGTCTTGTACATGACTCATGGTCTAATGACGGTGAACATTTCTGCCTGGTTACTTTATAAAGTCCATCCAGAAAAAAAAAGTTATTGACTGGACACAAAAAAACCAAAACTTTTTTTTACCTCTGACCTCTTAGTATGACCTTGATCTTGGAGATACCGACCTAGGTCTAGTGTGCACCACATCGTCTCATGATGGTTAACATTTCTGCCAAGTAATTTCACAATCTATCCAGGAAAAAGAAAGTTCTTGACTGAACACTAAACTAGAAATGGTGTTTGTAAAACACAATGCCCCCAACCTTTGCTTGTCCCTAGATGGCAAAATATTCAACAAATATTGTTAAAGACTCAAAAACATACAACAAGAATTTCGCCGAAGGCTATGTCGCGCCTGTGGGGCCATCCCACCGCCCAAACAACCACCTGGACATCGCTATTTTAAAGGACAGAATTTTTGAAAAACCCGTCCAATAAAACCGAAAATTACCATGATTACAATAATAATTCAAAGTGTGTGGCCTTGGCCCCAAGGTTATGCTAACAAATAAATCAAAGGATCAATAACTTTTGAAAGGGGCATAATGCGGATGAGAAAAAAATATGTGTCAGCTAATTTTCCATAGCAAACCATATATGAAATTTCAAAACCCTAGCTTACACGGTTCTTAAGTTAATCCGGATGAGAAAAAAAATACGTGTCAGCTTATTTTCCATCAGGAACGCATATATGAAATTTCAAAACCATAGCATACAGGGTTCTAAAGTTATGGAATGCATCACTTTTAGCATACATTACAATAGACACAAATAACCAAAATGACAAAGGGCCATAACTCAAATTTTGTCAAAAGTTAATCAGGTCATCTACTCATCACCACCAATCTTTTCATCAACTTTCAAGACTCTAGCTATAATAGTTTTTGAGATATCTTGCTGACAATATTTTATTAAGGGCAATAACACTTGAAAGAGGCATAATCCAGATGAGAAAAAAAATACGCGTCAGCTTATTTTCCATCAGGAATGCATATATGAAATTTCAAAACAATAGCATATACAGTTCTAAAGTTATGCTATGCATCACTTTTAGCATACATTATAATGGGCACAAATTACCAAAATGACAAAGGGCCATAACTCACAAAGTATTTTTCGGAATTTTGTCAAAAGTTAAGCAGGTCATCTACTCATCAACACCAATCTATGTGTATTCACCAACTTTCAAGGCTCTAGCTATAATAGTTTTTGAGATATTTTGCTGACAAGATTTTATTCAAAAAAACTTCAAAGGGCAATAACTCTTGAAAGGGGCATAATCCGGATGAGAAAAAAATGCGTGTCAGCTAATTTTCCATCAGGAATGCATATATGAAATTTCAAAACCATAGCATACACGGTTCTAAAGTTATGCTATGCATCACTTTTAGCATATATTACAATGGGCACAAATTACCAAAATGACAAAGGGCCATAACTCACAAAGTGTTTTTCGGAATTTTGTCAAAAGTTTATCAGTCCATCATCTCATCACCACCAATATGTTCACCAACTTTCAAGGCTCTAGCTCCAATAGTTTTTGAGATATCTTGCTGACAAGATTTTATTAAAAAAAATTCAAAGGGCAATAACTCTTGAAAGGGGCATAATCCGGATGAGAAAAAAAATACGTGTCAGCTTTGTTTCCATTAGGAATGCATATATGAAAATTCAAAACCACAGCATACACAGTTCCAAAGTTATGCTATGCATCACTTTTAGCATTCATTACAATGGGCACAAATTACCAAAATGACAAAGGGCCATAACTCACAAAGTATTTTTTAGAATTTTGTCAAAAGTTAATCAGTTCATATACTCATCACCACAAATATACTCAACAACTTTCAAGGCTCTAGCTCCAAAAGTGTTTGAGAAATTTTGCTGACAAGATTTTATTAAAAAAATTTCAAAGGGCAATAACTCTTGAAAGAGACATAATCTGGACGAGAAAAAAAATATGCGTCAGCTAATTTTCCATGAGGAATCCATATATGAAATTTCAAAACCCTAGCATACACGGTTCTTAAGTTATGCTATGCATCACTTTTAGCATACATTACAATGGGCACAAATTACCAAAATGACAAAGGGCCATAACTCACAAAGTATTTTTCAGAATTTTGTCAAAAGTTAATCATTTCATCTACTCATCACCACCAATATATTCAAACTTTCAAGGCTCTAGCTCCAATAGTTTTTGAGATATCTCTCTGACAAGATTTTATTAAAAAAATTTCAAAGGGCAATAACTCTTGAAAGGGGCATAATCCGGACGAGAAAAAAATACCTGTCAGCTAATTTTCCATGAGAAATCCATATATGAAATTTCAAAACCCTAGCATACACTGTTCTAAAGTTATGCTATGCATCACTTTTAGCATACATTACAATGGGCACAAATTACCAAAATGACAAAGGGCCATAACTCACAAAGTATTTTTCGGAATTTTGTCAAAAGTTAATCAGTTCATCTACTCATCACCACCAATATATTCAAACTTTCAAGGCTCTAGCTCCAATAGTTTTTGAGATATCTTGCTGACAAGATTTCATTAAAAAAATTCAAAGGGCAATAACTCTTGAAGGGGGCATAATCCGGACGAGAAAAAAAATATGCATCAGCTAATTTTCCATGAGGAATCCATATATGAAATTTCAAAACCCTAGCATACACGGTTCTTTAGTTATGCTATGCATCAAAAGCGTAACGGACGGACGAACGAACCAGAAGCAATATGCCCCTCCAACTTTTTCAAAGTTCGAGGCATAATCAGGCCCCTTTTTGTCCTTTGACCTCTTAGTACGACCTTGACATTTGAGGAACCAACTTGGGTCATGCACGCAACACATCGTCTTATGGTGGTTAACATTTCTGCCAAGTAATTTCAAAATCCATCTAAAAATAAGAAAGTTATTGACAGAACACAAAAAAGGCTCCTTTTTTACCTTTAACCTCTATGTATGACCTTGACCTTTCAGGAACCAAACTGGGTCATGCGTGCAACAAATTATCTCATGGTGGTTAAGATTTCTGCCAAGCAATTTCAAAATCCATCTAAAAATAAGAAAGTTATTGACCAAACATGAAAAAAGGCCCCTTTTT
The DNA here is from genome assembly GCA_963580285.1 of Lucinisca nassula. Classification (NCBI taxonomy): domain Eukaryota; kingdom Metazoa; phylum Mollusca; class Bivalvia; order Lucinida; family Lucinidae; genus Lucinisca; species Lucinisca nassula. The sequence goes on from OY757025.1 coordinate 24,328,452, forward strand.
TGACCTTTGACCTCTATGTATGACCTTGACACTTGAGGTATCAAACTGAATCATGCATGCAACACATCGTCCCATGATAGTAAACATTTTTGCCAAGTAACTTCAAATTATATCTATAAATAAGCAAGTTATTGACAAAACCTGAAAAAAGGGCCCCCTTTTTTACATTTGACCTCTAAGTATGACCTTGACCTTTGAGGTACCAACCTGGGTCATGCAAGCAACACATCGTCTTATATTGGTTAACATTTCTGCCAAGTGATTTCAAAATCCATCTCAAAATAAGGAAGTTATTGACAAAACACGAAAAAAGGCCCCTTTTTTGACCTTTGACCTCTAAGTTTGACCTTGACCTTCGAGGTACTGACCTGACTGATGCACACCACACATCATCTCATGGTTGTTAATATTTCTGCCAAGTAATTTTAAAATCCATCTCAAAATAAGAAAGTTATTGACAAAACACGAAAAAAAGGCCCCTTTTTTGACCTTTGACCTCTTAGTATAACCTTGACCTTCAAGGTACTGACCTGCCTGATGCACACAACACATCGTCTCATGGTTGTTAATATTTCTGCCAAATAATTTTAAAATCCATCTCAAAATAAGAAAGTTATTGACCAAATACGAAAAAAGGCCCCTTTTTTGACCTTTGACCTCTAAGTATGACCTTGACCTTTGAGGTACCGACCTGATTCATGCGCACCACATATCATCTTATGGTTGTTAATATTTCTGCCAAGTAATTTTAAAATCCATCTGAAAATAAGAAAGTTATTGACCGGACACGATTTGCCCATACATATATACATACCAACAAACTTCCAAGGGAGTTAATTCAAAAAGTATAAATGCGAGAGTTATAGTTCTTGCGCACTGCACGTCGTCTAATGCTGATTTATATTTATACCAAGTTTCGTGAAGATAGCTCGAACGGTTTTCAAGTTATAGAGCGGACACGAATGTGTGACAGACGGACAGTCGGACAGACAGACAGACGCCCGGGGGAAAAACAATATGTGTCTCCGAAAAAAAAATTTTCGGGGGAGACATAATTACTACATACCGAACAACTTTATCCGTTACATATGATGTGTAAAATTTAAAATTATGTACAATAACTTTGACCTAGTCAGTTGCAGCCTTGAAAAGCAGATCATTGACCTTGACCTATTCTGAGGTCACAAACTTTGCCATGAAAACCATTCACTGAAAATATGGTGAATATCTGTCGATCAGATTTTGAGAAATTACACAAAATCACTAAACCATAAACTATTGTCATTGTGACCTTGACCTACTTCAAGGTGACAACAATCAATGAGACCATGAAAATCAAATCAGTGGTGATGGAGATATTAATAACAATCAATGGACTGAGAAAAGTAGGTTCCAGTGACCATGACCTACTTTCACGTCATAAGTTATGTCATAATAACTATCTCAAAAGATGATGACTATAAATCAAAGATTGAGACATCAAGCAAAATCAATGAAGAACTAGAAAAAGTGTCCATAGGACACGGATGCCCCCGCCAAATGCCATTCATAAAAAAAATTACAAATGTACTTCAAATCAATAAAATATATGCATCAAGGGCAGATAATCCCAAAACCAAAATTGCAAGAGTTGTCTTCCTTGTTCATGACACATCGTCTCAGTGTGATGAATGCACCTGTGAAGTTTCATGAATATATTCCATACGGTTTAGGAGTTATGGCCCGGACACTGTTTACTATATGGTACTAAGTCAAGGGCAGATAATTCAAAAAACAAAAATGCAAGGGTTGTCTTCCTTGTTCATGACACATCGTCTAAGTGTGATGAATGCACCTGTGAAGTTTCATGAATATATTCCATACGGTTTAGGAGTTATGGCCTGGACATGACATACCATTTGACTATATATGGATGTAAGTCAAGGGCAGATAATTAAAAAACTAAACAAGCAGGAGTTGTCTTCCTTGTTCATGACACATCCTCCAAGTATGATGGATGCACCTGTGAAGTTTCATGATTATATTCGATATGGTTTAGGAGTTATGGCCCGGACACAGTTTACTATATGGTACTAAGTCAAGGGCAGGTAATTCAAAAACCAAAAATGCATAGGTTGTCTTCCTTGTTCATGACACATCGTCTCAGTGTGATGAATGCACCTAGGAAGTTTCATAAATATATTCCATACGGTTTAGGAGTTATGGCCCGGACACAGTTTACTATATGGTACTAAGTCAAGGGCAGATAATTCACAAATAAAAAAATGCAAGAGTTGTCTTCCTTGTTCATGACACATCGTCTCAGTTTGATGAATGCACCTGTGAAGTTTCATGAATATATTCCATATGGTTTAGGAGTAATGGCCCGGCCACGGTTTTCTATATGGTACTAAGTCAAGGGCAGATTATTCAAAAACCAAAAATGCAAGAGTTGTCTTCCTTGTTAATGACACATCATCTCAGTGTGATGAATGCACCTGTGAAGTTTCATGAATATATTCAGTTATGGCCCGGACACGATGTCGGGACGGACGGATGGACAGGGGTAAAACTTAATGCCCTTCCGCTATTCTTCGAATAGGCGGGGGCATAATATTTCCATGTCATTTGCAAGGTAGAAACAATGTAAGATCTTTTCCTATGTGTAGGTCACAAGTAATCTTATAACAATCAATTAAGTATGCAAGTATGATGAAAAACCATTAACTATTGTTAGAGATATTGAGCGAAATCACTGCAAAAGTCAGTGGATAATGAAATTTAGGTCACAGGATCATGGCTGAATGCAAAATAAATGCAATTATTTTTTACCTAATCTATAAAAGGGTCTTGAATATGCAAGCTCTTTAAACCTTTATCTAAAACTTTAAAATAAAAATCATCTGAGACAATTATCTTAAGGTCAGGGACAAGTGCTGGGGCCAGTTTTTCAAAACTAACTGCATTGTTATCATTAAAACTTGGATCATTTAGTGTGACAAAATTACTAATGTTTTTCCAGATAAAATGTGAGCAGCTGCTTGCATTTTTTCAGCAAAAATACCATATTAGGTATTTTGCTTACCAGAATAGTTAACAATTTCACCACTAACGAGCTCATTAAGCTAATGATGCTTTGAACAACTGGGCCCTGGTGATGCCAAATAAATCTCTGGCCCTGTATACACCATCATGCCAAATATCTACTAATCTATTGAAGGGTCTTGCTTATATGAGCATTAATAACTTATAAGCAAAAATTTAGCGTGTCTACGAAAGGTATCTTGGACAAATGAATGAACGATTGGATGAACATGACTGCAAACCATTTACCCCTTGACATACTTAACCCTTTTCTTGCTGGATACACCCATTTCTGACTTTGAACCAATCAGATTACTTGATGTAATTTATTCCTACAAATTCATAAATTGAATGTCAAACAGTGTAGATCCTGATCAGATGGCTTCTTCAGAAGCCATCTGATCTGGATCTACACTGTTCCCAAAGATTGGGGTTGTCGTGAACAGCATGATAAGAGTTAAAATGTCTGTGGCATAATAAATTCTGGTTTCAACATTTTCATACATCATAATTCTACAGAAAAATATATCTGACATAAAAATAACTATACCCAGTACCATTTATAACAAGAAAGATGTGTTTGTGTAACACAAGCATGTCCCCGGGCCAAGGTCAATTTTGTCTTTAAAGTAGGTCAAGGTCACAGGTCAAAATTTTTTGTATGAGTGGGAAGCCCTTGTCACAAGGAACCTACAAGCCTAATATGAAGGCCCATCACAAACGGTTCAAAAGTTATGACCAATGTTAAAGTTGCCCAACCAACCAACAAACAGACAGGGCAAAAAATAATGTCTGTACTATCGCTATAGGGGACATAAACATTCAGATCAGCACACAACAAAACCTTTAAGATCTGGGGCTAGTTGTTCAAAACTAACGACGTCGTTAGTTAACGTATCGTTAAAATTTTGATCATTAAATATGGCAAATATGCTAATATTTTTGCTGAAAAAAATGTTAGCAGCTTTTGCATCCGCAAAAGCTGCTCACATTTTTTCAGCAAAAATACCAAAATTTTACATATTAAACTTGCTAGAACAGTTAACAATATGACCACTAATGAGCTCGTTAAGCTAACGATGCTTTGAACAACTGGCCCCAGTATGACAAGCAATGTCAGATCAGCCTGCGCATCCATGCAGTCTAATCAGAGACTTTGTTGTTTGTAAGAGGCTTCTACACCTACTGAGATAGCCAAAGATGAAAAGATTGGCTGGATGCACATGTACTGATCACACAGAATTCAGTTGTTCAAAACCATTTCACTTCTTTAAGTAAACATTTCATTAAATATTTTTCTGGTTGACCAATGTACATTCGCCCCCGCCTGGTAAACCGCTTAGAAGGACTAAGCCTGCCCAGGCAAAGCAGTGCGAGTCAGATCGTCCAATGCATATAAACCTTCTGGTTTCATTGGGTGGCAGGGCTTGAGATGTCATTTCACCTCAATGTTGGGTAAAAGTCCCACAAAATTGGAAGAAACTTCTCCAAATGACCTAAATAGTGTTGACAGGGACGTTGAACCCATATTCAAACAAATTGACCAATGTACAAATATTTATGCCAGAGAAATGTGAGTAGCTTTTGAAAATGTGACTCACACTTTTCCAGAAAAAATCCATAGTATTAAGATACTGTGTTTGCTACAAAAGTTAACAATTTGTCCACCAACGAGCTTGCCAGGCTAACAATACTTTGAAAACCAACTTGTAGGCTTTGTCATGCACTGACTCAGTAAATAATAACAATAACAACTAGAGCTGCCGCCTAACGGGCGCCAATTATACCCCCGCATGCGTTGTCAGACAAATTTTTACAAGTATTTGACCTTGAGGAAGGTCAACGTAAAGGTCAAGGTCAGGTTTGTGTATATCAATCTTAAGTACTAGTGGCAAGGTGTGTGGTGTGTGAATATTAAAGAAATCGGTCAAAGAATAAGGAAGTTATGAGCAATGTTAAAGTTTTTTGTAACGGACCGACGACGACAGACGACGACAAGCTGACTCCTATATACCCCCTTCAAACTTCGTTTGCGGGGGTATAATAAACTAGATATGCCAGGCTGTATAACAAACTTGTCATTGTACAGGGCAGCTAACTTGACACAGACTCATTTTTAAGGTAACCAGGCACTAGAGGCATATAGGCTATCCCTTGGCTGCTCATCCATTTTTATGCAAGCAAAATAAAAAAGACTAAGTTCTGATTAAATTCTACCAGTGTATGTATCTGTTATTCTCTCTGTTACAGGCTCTTTCACAAATGAATGTCCAAGAATTCAAAAGGGCTGTCAGAAACTAGCAAGGCAAAATCTAGGATGATAAGTCTTTCTACAATAGTGTAAATTGGATTTTATCGCCTTTGAATCCATACAAAAATGCATTGTTGACATGGACGTCGTTATGATGTTACTTAATCCTGCCAAAGTGTTATTACCACTGTGATCATACGAGTTTTATTACATGACATTATCCACTGCTTATCAATGACATCATATGATAAATTAATATATTAAATAATTTTGGGATAATTTAGTGGGAACATTTTTTTTTATCTTGAGAAGGTGTGGTATGTTGTGTGACCTCTGACATTAGAATCGCCTCAATACACACAAGATTTGCAGGACTGAAACCTACAAAGTAATTATGAAATTATGGTAGGGGCCTTTAACCCGCACAGGGAATGATTCCCTGCACAGGGGCCTCCAATTAACGTCCTGATCCGAAGGACAGAGCAATTTATGACATTAATCCCTGTAAATGATGCCAATGGAGTGCATTCTGCTGGAGAAATTTTATCACTGCTGCCTGGGATCAAACCGGGGACCTCTAGCATCAGAGGCAAGTGCACTAACCACTGAGCTATTTCACACTCCTATTCCCTACAGTCAAGCTCGTAATACGATATTGCAACTTAAAATATATAGTTAAGCAAACAATATTAGATACAAAGATATTTATGGCATTTGCCAACAAATTTGGGATAATAATCTTAAGATTCTCAATTTAGAGGGTTTGGAGTTTGACAGCCTAATCAACATGACTATGGACATGTCAAGCTTGCCAGTTCAGTTTACCAAGTGAGTGAGTGTTTTAAGTCCCAACAACAGCTAAAGTCATACGGAGACGGGACCTTGGTTTAAAGACTCATCCGAAAGTCTGGAGAAGCCCAGGATCGATCCTGCGACCCCTGGTTTACAAGGCGAGTAGCGTAACCACTATACCACAGAGGCTTCTAATCAGTTTACCAAATCACACTCTACCTTGGCAGGCTTATACACGAGTGGTCAACCAATACAGTGTACATTCGTTCACCAAAATCTAACCACTGTCCCTCCTTGAATCAGCAGAAGAGAATGACCATAGAGCGTATTTCAATTTCATGATCAATCTCCATGACCAGGTTTCAGATGCTGACCCTTCAAATTTATATGCAATGACTGTATTACAATAAACTTAAATACCATACAGGCAAGCTAAAATATATCCCAAATCACCATCAAGTATTCCTTGACCCTTATCTTGCTGTTCATGGCAACCCCTACCTTTGCAAACAGTGTAGATCCTGATCAGGTGGCTTCTAAAGAAGCCACCTGATTAGGATCTACACTGTTTGTCCAGCAGTTTGTGGACTGATTGAATCAATTTTATCAAGTAATCTGATTGGCTGCTAGCTGATAATGGGTGTGGCTAAATTAATATATTCAGCAGGATAAGGATCAACACATGAGCCAGTATGACAAAACAAACAAAAGTACTCGGCGTGACCAGCATAGTCTTTACATCAGCCTGCAAATCCACGCAGTATGCCAATGATTCTTGTTTACCTCTCTTTGTATAGCCTGGAGGCTGAAGAAGGCACATGATCACCGAAGAATCTAATCAGGCTGCGTGAATGCACAGGCTAATCAGATCAGACTGCGCTAATGCAGAGGCTGATCCGTCTTCATTGGCCGCACAAGTCTAACTATAGGTTTTGTCATGTGCTGGCTCATGTATCTAATCTTCTACATAAAACTTTGTCAGTTTCCAGAAAAAATAATTCTGTAAGCACATAAAATTATAAATCGCAACAAAATAACAAAAATTTATATATGTTAACAATCCATCAAGCGTGATAGTTCAACTTGTCCCTCGTCATTTCCTCATCAATGACATGACCCTTGACCTTTCTGCTTGCAAATAAATTATATTAGATTTAAATCTGAGCTACAAAGCAAAATATCTTTTTTATACAGAGGCTGCCAAGTAAAAAATGTACTTTTGCACGTTTGCCCAGCAAAGACTCGGATCAGACTGGGCATCTATGCAATCTGATCTGAGTTTTTGCTGGGCACTTTTGAACAACTCGTACCAAAACAGCTTCTTATGACAGACAGAAAAGAATGCACTCATCACGAAAACATGCCTATATAATTCTGACCCCCACTGAACCCCACTTTTATATTGTAAAACTTGGGTTTACAGGGGTTTACCTTTTTTTTTTTCTTATTTCTGCTCTAAAATATAGATTTTAGGTACTTGTTAGAACCAGCCCGATGAGGCGGTTCTAATGAGTACCCACGATCTATATTTTGAGCAGAAATAAGAAAAATATCACAATTTTTCATCATAAAACTTTTGTTTTTTTAGGGCGGTAAAGTATATAATGTATTTGTATAGGCATTTTTCATAATGTGACTGACTGGTGGCGCAGGCTGATTAGTGTTTTTGCTGAAGGCACATGCTAGTCATCATAGTTTTATGTGTCAGAGCACATATCCTATGGCCACTGCATTATGATAACACACCCGTGTGACAAAGTGCATTTTTCACATCTCCAAAATTGCTACTTTTCTGATGAAAATCCGTGAGATTTTTCTTATATATACTCCAAAAATAGGTTGTGTGCGCTCGTTAGAGCCACCTCATTGAGGCGGTTCTAACGAGTACCAACAAGTTATGTCTTGGGGCAGATTGTGTTACCTTTAAAATTTAAGCGGAAAATAGCTGAACATTTTGCAAATAGTGTAGGCCCTGATCAGACGCCACGTTCTGTTGCGTCTGATCTGGCCTGCACTCGTTGTCGGGGTACCCGTTTTGGGGTTTCCGGTACATAATGGGATAAAATGGCATCTTTCTTATATCATACTTGGTATCTTTTTTATTTTGAGTTCAAACACAAGACTGTTTGCGCTCTTTAAAACCACCTCAGTGAGGCAGTTCTAATGAATACGCATAATCTATGTTTTTGAGCAAAAATAAGTAAAATAATGAATATCCACTATTCTCTATATAAAGTAGATTTATATAGAGAATTATACAGACTTGTTAACATTCTCCATGAGTGGAAGCACTGTCATCTCCCATCATTCCAAACATTTGCCAAATTTTGTCAGTATCTTCACTACTATGAGGACTTGTAGACAGGTTATCTTCACTACGGAAACATGCCTATTCAAGTACATTGAAACTTTTACCACCAAAAAAACTGAAAATGTTCAGACAAAAAATTGTTACGATTTCATATTTTTGAGCAGAAATAAGATGAATAAAGATAATAAGAACAATACCGCTGTAAACCCCAGTTTTCATCACGTGAACAAGTCCACAAAATGAAGACCGCCCCCACCCCCTTATACCCCACTTCATATAGAGAAAACTGGGGTTTTTGGGGGGGTATACATTATTTTTCTTATTTTTGCTCCAAAACATAGGTTGTGGGTACTCGTTAGAGCCGCCTCTATGAGGCGGTTCTAACGAGCACCCACAACCTATGTTTGCAGCATTTATAAGAAAAATGTCACTATTTTTTTATCAGAAAAGTAGCCATTTTGGAGATGTGAAAAATGCACTTGATCGCACGCGTGTATTATCATAATGTACTATATGGGTTAGAGAGGGTCAAAATTATATAGGCGTGCTTCTATGATGTGCACAGCTCTTGAAACACCAACAATAACAGTTTAATTGAAAGTGAAATCAAAATAATCTACAACAGGTTCTGACTTCAGAGCCTCCTTCGTTTCTCTACTGAGCTTTGTGTAATCAGGCCTGTCTGAGCCAAAATCAAACTTATCCAGTCTAGAGGTAGTTGACGTTTTCGTAGGCTTTGACTTCTTGCCGACAGTGTGCCAGGCATTGGGGGCAGTGTCTTTTACACTACCGAGAAGACTGGTAGACTGTTTAGCAGCCATGTTGTGTTGCCTGAAAAACATGTTTAAATATGAGAGGTAACTTTATATGAACTTAACCCATTGCAGGTGGAAAACCCCTAAAGGGGTACCTTGGCAAACAGTGCAGGCCTATTCTCCAGCATCTAATCAGGGCCTGCACTATTTGCTTACAGAATTTTCCATCAAAAATGGAATAAAAACAAAACAAGAGGGCCATGATGGCCCTGGATCGCTCACCTGATCCATAGTGTAACAAGTGGGCCCCAGAGAGGGCCATTATTGGCCCCAGGGCTTTAATGGGCATAATGTTGAGGGAGGTCTTAAAGGTGAAGCTTCATACCAAACATCAGCAAAGGCTATAATTTGAACAATCTTGGCAAAGGTCCACTAGATGAAGCTACACATCAAATATCAAAGACCTGGGCCTAGCGGTTTCAGAGAAGAAGATTTTTAAAGATTTTCCCTATATAAGCCAATGTAAAACCAAAGGGCCCCAGGATGGGGGCATTTTTTGCCCTAGCACTATAATTTGAACAATCTTGGTAGGTGTTTACTAGATGAAGCTTCATACCAAATATCAAAGTCCTGGGCCTTGTGGTTTCAGAGAAGAAGATTTTTAAAGATTTTCCCTATATAAGCCTATATAAAACCAAAGGGCCCTGGGGCGGGGGCATTTTTGGCCCCAGCACTATAATTTGAACCATCTTGGTAGGGGTCCACTAGATGAAGCTTCATACCAAATATCAAAGACCTGGGCCTTGTGGTGTCAGAGAAGAAGATTTTTAAAGATTTTCCCTATATAAGCCAATGTAAAACCAAAAGGCCCCGTGGCGGTGGCATTTTTTGTCCCAGCACTATAATTTGAACAATCTTGGTAGGAGTCCACTAGATGAAGCTTCATACCAAATATCAAAGTCCTGGGCCTTGTGGTTTCAGAGAAGATTTTTAAAGATTTTCCCTATATAAGCCTATGTAAAACCAAAGGGCCCCGGGGCAGGGGCATTTTTGGCCCCAGCACTATAATTTGAACAATCTTGGTAGGGGTCCACTAGATGAAGCTTCATACCAAATATCAAAGACCTGGGCCTTGTGGTTTCAGAGAAGAAGATTTTTAAAGATTTTCCCTATATAAGCCAATGTAAAACCAAAGGGCCCCGTGGCGGGGGCATTTTTTGTCCCAGCACTATAATTTGACCAACCTTGGTAGGGATCCACTAGATGAAGCTTCATACCAAATATCAAACTCCTGGGCCTTGTGGTTTCAGAGAAGAAGATTTTTAAAGATTTTCCCTATATAAGCCTATGTAAAACCAAAGGGCCCCGGGGCAGGGGCATTTTTGGCCCCAGCACTATAATTTGAACAATCTTGGTAGGAGTCCACTAGATGAAGCTTCATACCAAATATCAAAGACCTGGGCCTTGTGGTTTCAGAGAAGAAGATTTTTAAAGATTTTCCCTATATAAGCCAATGTAAAACCAAAGGGCCCTGTGGCGGGGGCATTTTTTGTCCCAGCACTATATTTTGAACAATCTTGGTAGGGGTCCACTAGATGAAGCTTCATACCAAATATCAAAGTCCTGGGCCTTGTGGTTTCAGAGAAAAAGATTTTTAAAGATTTTCCCTATATAAGCCTATGTAAAACCAAAGGGCTCCGGGGCAGGGGCATTTTTGGCCCCAGCACTATAATTTGAACAATCTTGGTAGGGGTCCACTAGATGAAGCTTCATACCAAATATCAAAGACCTGGGCCTTGTGGTTTCAGAGAAGAAGATTTTTAAAGATTTTCCCTATAAAAGCCAATGTAAAACCAAAGGGCCCAGTGGCGGGGGCATTTTTTGTCCCAGCACCTAAATTTGAACAATCTTGGTAGGGGTCTACTAGATGAAGCTTCATACCAAATATCAAAGTCCTGGGCCTTGTGGTTTCAGAGAAGAAGATTTTTAAAGATTTTCCCTATAAAAGCCTATGTAAAACCAAAGGGCCCCAGGGCGGGGGCATTTTTGGCCCCAGCACTATAATTTGAACAATCTTGGTAGGGGTCCACTAGATGAAGCTTCATACCAAATATCAAAGACCTGGGCCTTGTGGTTTCAGAGAAGAAGATTTTTTAAGTTTTTGGTGAAAAAAATCTATTTTTGGCTCCTGTGACCTAGATGTGCAACGGACCGGAACCATTTGAACAACTTTGAAAGGGGACCACCTAAGGATCATTCCTGTGAAGTTTGGTCAAAATCCGATCAGTGGTTTTGGAGGAGATGTCGTTTAAAGAAATTGTTTACGCATGCACGGACGCACGACGGACGACGGACAAAAAGTGATCCCAAAAGCTCACCTCGTCACTACGTGACGGTGAGCTAAAAATAGGCCTACCATCCCTTATATGGCAAATAGAGTTGTCCAACATATAGCAATAGAAGTGTCCACTAGTATACATGGGTTAATGAAATGAGTCTTGGCCAAGTTCCGTAAGTCTCATACGAAATGACTACAAGAATGCAAGAACCTATTTATCATATAACATTTTTATGGACCTATTTCCAACTAAGTTCAGAAAAAAAAAAAACAGTGTTGTCAAGGACGGCATCTGGAAATAATCATTTTTATGACATGATGTTATCTGCTAAATTACAGCGATGTTATCTGATAAGTAGAGAATACCAGGTTGGTGTCTTTTGATATCAAGTTTATCAGGCAAGGCTTCGAGAACGCTTGCAGAATCGCGAGGTTTGCCGAGCGATTCTACAAGCCTTCTCAAAGCTGAGCCTGAAAACTCGATATCAGATGACATGAATCCGGTATTCTATTTATCAATTTATCCCCATGTACACTCTTAAATTAGAAATTTACGGACAGTAATTGATGGTCCTCATTGTGTCCCAGAATTCTGGCAGTCAATATATTTAGTAGCAGCTAATCATGTTTTTCCTACAATATTTTTTTTGCAAGTAATTTTGCCATTTTTCCCATTAACAAGAACATTTTTTGTCATTTTTCAAGTAGTCCTGTTCATTCATAAAAGTGCAATGTCACATTCATGTGATAAAGCTCACTTGTCCTGAGATAGCATATCTTTATCAGGTCAATGCGCTACAATGCAATATATATAGGGGGTAACTGATAAGTATGTATCTCTTGTCCTAATTCTTGCTTCCACAGAAGACCTATGATCTTTGATTGCGGTTTTTCCTGGGAACTTTTTTCTTCTGTTTCCCAGATGAAATCAGTGCTATGCAATGTGGTTGCAGTGTCGTGCCTAATGTAACAACACTTCCTCCTCCTAGGAATAGAACTCACTACCACTGAATTTCAAGTCCAATGTTTATGAGCCTATCATATTGCGTGTAGCACTTCACTTCTCTCTCTCTCTTTGATATCGTTCAAGTGTATATGTATCCAGTAATGTAATTTATTACTTTCAGATTATCGGAAACGGATATACCTGCTCCTTTATTACAGGAGATGAATAGTATAAGCATTTATGCTTGTTTTCAAATCCTGTGGAACTTTTTTCATACAACGTGTAATTGTATTCTTGTAATTCAGAAGTAGTTAATAAATATTGTTTACACTAAGTCCAATGTTTTACCACTGCACTATTATGCTACACAACCTTGCATTGATTTGGTTGGTTGTATTGGGAGTTTAACGACCCAGTCAACACAATTGAGGTCATTTTTGAGCCGGTCAGTTTACCTATTCACACTTTTCCAGGGCGGTAAACCAGTACAGTGCACATTCTTTCGCCAGAAACTGACAACTGCCCTTTTTGAATCAGCGGAAGGGAGAGTATGTTGCATTGAACATGTCCAAAAAAATTCACGGTCAATGGGCGCGGAGAGTCTACGTCATACAACTGACAAGGAAGATGAAAATAGGATCTATGCAAGTGCATTTTTTTCTTTTTGTTTGTTTTCTTTTTCTAGTACTTAACCCTTGTCCGCTGATCAAGATAACCACTACCTTTGCAAACAGTGTAGATCCAGATCAGATGGCTTCTTTAGAAGCCATCTGATCAGGATCTACACTGTTTGTCATGCAGTTTGTGAAATGCACAAGTACACTGTATCAAGTATTTAGATTGGGTGACAACAATGGGTGTTTGTTTGTTTGTTTGATTTTAGGTTTAAGAACTTGGTCAACACTGTGAAGGTCATTTTGGAGACGTTGCTTCCAATGGTGTGGGACTTTTACCCGACATTGAGATGAAATGACATCTCAAGCCCTGCCGCCCAATGAAACCAATAGGGTTTATATGCATGGACGGGCCGACTCCCACCGCTTTGCCTGGGCAGGCTTAGATCCTCTAAGCAGTTTACCAGTACTCGTGTGCAGGTCGGTTTCAGCTCTGTGTGGAAGCATCATGCTGCCCATATATTTCTTCAAGCCCCGATGGGCGGGGGCCATCAACAATGGGTGTGACTAAAACAATTTATTCAGCAGGATAGGATTAAGTATGTCCACAGACGCAGTTCCAATGTGTAACCTTTCTCACTTCTCTGACTCAATATCGATTTATCTTCTAGGTAAAATGTTTTTGTTAAGTCTGCCATCTTGTGAAAAAGTCCTGCATTTGTAAACTCTCAATTTTATATGGTCAAACAGAAAATTTCTGAACTTTAACCAGCGATTCTATTTCTTTTTTCATTTTCAATTACAGGACTTTTGAATTGCAATTCTTTTGAAAAATGAATAAAATATAGATTGGAGATACAGATATCACAATTTTAGGGGACAAGAGTTTGAGGGGATATCTGGAACAAAAGGTATCCAAAAATTCATTTTTGAGGGTGAGGATAAGCCTTGGAAAAGGGACTTTCACCTTATCAAAATTAAGTCCAAATCAAACCCTTACCTCAATACTTCCTCCTTGTGAACATGTGGTATAGGGGGTGGGGCTCTGGGGTGCAGTTCCCTCTGCACCAGGGATGTCAGAGTTACCGATGGGAGCCAACATTTATCCCTGAAAGTAAATCAAAACAATGTTAAGTTGGTTTCAGCTCTGCAGCAAAATCTATTTCTCTAAGCCCCAATGAGCAGGGGTGAATATGAAGTTTATAAAAATATACTGAATGGTTTTATAGAGCGGACACAATTTTGTCTCGACACACTGATGGACAAATGGCCATGGTCAAAATGCATGCATACACCAGTACTACCTATAATGACCCTTAGTATTGGGACATAGACATGAGCAAACAGTGCAGACCCAGATCAGACTGCTCCTGATGGAGCAGTCTGATCAGGGTCTACACTGTTTGCTATTCCATCTGCACCTTTTGGACTCCTTGCTGGATTGTGATACAAATTTCTTAATTTATTTTTTTTGAGAATTACAGCAGGTCCTAAAGGCATCCGGATTTCTAGGATTTTTACGGTATTAACCAAATGCTTCTCCACACAGCCAGGGAAGGCTGTAGTCTGATTGGGTGGGTAAGTTAACAGATTTTATCAGTTTTCACTCAGTGCTCCGACTCTTTTTGTTGCACCTGCTTTAAGTAAGTCAAATTTTCATTCTGTTTGTCCGTTCGTCAAGCCATCAACATTTGCGACTACCCCAAATGTAAGAGTCCATTTGTCAAGAACTATAAGAGCTTCTTTAATGATACTTGGTACAAGCTTGCATCTAAGAATAGCAACTTCAATGCAAGCATCCATATCTCACCTTGACCTACCGTAAAAATTCAGCTATAAGGCGATTCGGCTATAAGACGGGGCCCCTTTTTCAGTTTTTCTAAGGTGGGATTTTGCTTATACTCTTTTATAAGACGGGTCAAATTTTTGCCATATCTGTCAGGGCCTATCTGCTACCGCCAGATGCTGTTTAGATGTGAGAAATCGGCCTTTTTTCGTCAGAAAACCCCTCTACTTACCCCTCACATGGCTTTGTTTATGTCTGTTGACATTCTGTGTCTTTGTTTGTGAGAGTTACAAAGAGAGACAACTCTTATTGAATCTGAAAAGGTAGGTCTCTTAAGCGTTGGGCAAAGGGGGGAAATTTATTTCCATCCAAAATAGTTAGAGATATTTGTTGCAGCTTTACTATAAGTAACTGAATTCTTTTTTATCGGGGAACACAACACCTAGCTATTCAAATTCAGAACTAAACGCCCCAGCTAGCACAAAATAGCGGGCAAACATCGGGCCGATACGTCGTATCACTGTCGGCCCGGTACATGCTTTGCTGGCTAACAACGTCTGCAACTGTCAGTCTTTTTGAGTCCTTAAATCCGGTAAAACTAGACCAGTAAATAAATCGCAATAATTACTGCACTGTCAATTCAGAGATTGTTGTTGTTTTCCAGTTTTCCCGTGTCACGGGTCGTCAGCTGGTGGGGTCCCAGGGAAGGAATCCATGCTGGCACTACACCATAGCCGTTCGGTGGTACCCCTATTTCCCATTGCCGGTGAACAGGGAGACCATCGCACAGCTCCAGCCCCGTCCATCCGTGTTTGTCGTCTCACGTCTCAGGTGTCTCCGAGCCCACGGGCATCCCCTTGCCCTGTAGCCATTGGCCGAGCTCCGCCCTGAGAGGTTTGTGAAACGGTGCCGTGACCTTTCCAGGTCTCGGTGGGGCTTATATTTTGTCTTCCCGTTTGCTTCAGGAGTGCATGTGTCCTGTCGCTAAAGGGCATCTTTATTTGTTGGAGTTTCTGGGCTAGGGGTGCTTCATTTTTCAAGGGCTGTGGATGTGTTGCACAGTTCCAATGTGAGCCTTTGTTTTGGTGCAACGTAGTTTAGTTGTAATAATTTGGAACTCCATTCTAAAGGTTTGGCTACGCGATTGCACTGCGTTTAAGTTATAGCAGTGCCTTGGGTTTTTGCGGTTTGCCGCAAAGGGGTGTGTGTTGTTTTGTGTAACAGGGTAGGCTCCGAGCTTGAACTTATCATTAAGGGGATCATTTAGCAGTTAATTTTGTTTGAAAGTTTCATTGCGATTTGGAAGACGTCTCTAAAAATTGCTATACACGTTTCCATGTTTCGTGTTATGCACCTTATATTCAATCAGGGGATTCGAGACATAAAGTTTTTAGCCATTTTGTGGTGCTTATTTGCACCACAAAATTGTAGAGTCCATCCATTTCTTTCTTCTAGCTTGTAGCTTCAGCTGCATCTACACCGTCACGACAGCACCCTGTCTATGGATGTCGTCTACGCTTTTTGTATCAATTTTGATATTGGTATTTTTGTTTTTTATTTTTTTATTTGATTTTTGCATATTTTTGTAACGTATGTACATTTTTACAATAGTTGGTCTGTGCCCCCAGCTTAATGAGTATATATGAGGGCAGATGTGCCTGCCCCGTCACGGACCTGTCTTGTTTGTTTTTCTTGTGCTTTAAAGATGGTGTTGTCCATTTTGGGGCAAGCCAATCCGCTCTCTGTTGCTGGGTATGACAGTTTTTGTACCTGCAGGGTTGTGCTTGTAGATTATATTTTGTGATTTTTGTTTATTCTGTACATACAACATATAGTATAGTGTGCCGGCCTCCGCTGTCTCGGGGCCCAAGTTCGTGTTTATTTTAGTTTGTGGGTGACCTCTATCACGGAGGATGTGGAAGTAGGTCAATCCCCTTTTCTGCATTTTTTGTTAAAGTTAGGAAAATGTGGTGCCCTCCTCCACGTAGGATGTAATATTCTGTGGGACTGTAAGTGGGTCATTCAAAGTCGCCATGTTTGCGTGTCATTATCGCATCCTACGTGAAGGAAGGCACCATAGGAGGAATTGTATTCCTACCTAGTCTTTTGAGGGCCCGAGATAACGTGTGCCGATCTCGTTAGCAATGTAGTTAGTACAAATTCATATAATCATGTAGGTCGCATACAAGCGTCTGCCTGCGCACATCCGCCTGCGCATATGCGCAGTCGAGCACTCCAATGCGATCTTGTTTTTGTGTGTCATTTTTACAGTTAACAATGTTTGAAATCACTTTTTGGGAAAAAACTCTTCTTCTTCTATCTCCAGGTTTTTTTATCTCTCTTTTCCTATACAATCCTCTCTACGGGATTCCTACTCTACAACTATTCTACATCTATCGCTATATCTATCTAATTGAGCATTGCGTGGGTGGATGTATGTTGTTTTAGTTTTGCGTGGGTGGTTGTGTGTTGATGCCATCCTTCAGGGTCGCGCTAAGTCATGCCCTAGTTAGTTAGTTAATTTCCCTTATCTGTATAAATATGTGGCCGTCTTGACTGTCCGTTTTAATTACTGTCATGGCGCGATTTGCTGTTTTTGGTGATTCTTATGTTAAACGACAGGGGCAGTATGGAGGGCTGTTTGATGTACCAGGCGAGGTTCGGTTTTTCGGTCTTGCTGGTATGCGCGTGGCGAGCTATGATGTTGACTTGTGGGACAGTGAGTGAGTGAGTTTTAGTTTTACGTCCCACCAACAGCTTAGGTCATACGGAGACGGAACCTCGGTTTAAAGACTCATCCGAAAGTCTGGAGAAGCCCGGGATCGATCCTGCGATCCCTGGTTTACAAGGCGAGTAGCGTAACCACTGCACCACGGAGGCTTCTAACTTGTGGGACAGGATGATGGCGTGGAAACCTAAACGTTGTGCTTCTCCACATAGGTGGTACGATATCAGTTATGATCAGCAGGGGCATATCCTGCAGGTGATCATGTCCCTTATTGGGTCTCTGGAGGCGGCGGGCATTGGTGGCCTTGATGGTGAGGTGTTGCCTCGGGGGTCGTTCCGAGGTAATAGTGATCCTTCTGGGTTTGAGACGTTCCGGCATCAGATTAATCAGTATCTGCGCTGACGTCTCGGACAGGTTTCATATTTTCGGAGGGCAAATTTGGGACAGTGATGGCTGCCTCCACAGGCACTATGATAGGGACCGTATTCATTTGTCAAGGGAGGGACAGAAGTGATACCATGTGTGCTTAGAGAGGGCCTTCCTGCAATTTTTCTGCTAGTCAGGTGTTTATAAAAGGGTCCTTTTGTGGGCCCCCAGATAATTCCATTTGGGTAACCTTCTAATGTACATCCTTTATTAGAAAGCGAAATTTGCGAGAAAAAAAAACAACAAAGAGATGTGATAAGGCCTATTGTTTCTTATTTCTGTCCCACTTATCTATATGCATTCCTGAAGGAGAGGCTTTTGTTTGCTAGAGTGTTGGTGTGCCTTTCTCCTTTGGGTTTTGTGGTTCTCGATCAGCCAGGATTTTGACGCAACGCTGCTAAGTGCAAAAGTCTAAAGACTGCAAACCCCAGCGTTACATCTTGTCCTGATTTCCCATTTGCCTCACCCCTCCGGAGAGGCCCGGCGATGGATTTTCCTTGTGATGGATCCATGCCCAGTCCCGGTGTGTTCTCGTGTGATCCTCTTTTGGGCAGTGTGGCTCTTGATCAGCTAGGATTTTGGTGCAGCGCTCATAAGTGCAAAGCCATTGGGCCGCAACAACAACACTACACCTCGTCTTAACCTCTCGCTTGCCACACCCCTTTGGAGGATGGGTCGGGGCTATGGATTTTCCTTGTGGTGGGTCCATGCCCCGTTCTGATATGGTCTTCTCACACTTATCCAGGGATCGCTGTCACCGTTAGGCACTCCTAAGTGCAAAGCCGAGGCCGCAAACCACAGTGCCAACCGTTGACTTTGTTTCCCTTTTCACCGTGAGACGGCAGCCCTTTGATCACTACGGTCCTTTTTGGTTGGTAGTGTCTCAGGTGCGGTTAAATCATTTATTGTTTCTGAAATCGGGTCTCTAACAGTTATGGTTTCAGGCATGTTAGTGTGTAACCTCGTACGGGGTGTGTCTCTCGTAACAGTGCAATATATTTAGTCTGCGCCCTTAGCTTTCCCCTATATTTTGTCCAGGTAGTTTGTTTTCTCAAAGAAATTGAAAACCGCGTCCCTCATTTCCTGTGACATTAGATTGAGCAAAGAAATCGCGTTTATCTCCCCTTGGTATCCTAGTGCTGTCAGTTCTCCCTTTAGTTCCCTTCTAGCGGGGCCGTGTGCGGGCACTCTGAGATGTAGTGTTGAACACTCTCCACCCCGCCACAGTGCCTGCATAATGGATTGGCCTCATTATAGAAGATGTTGTGTGCATTTAGTCCGTTGACCCCAAGTCTTAAGTCGTGTATATATGCGATCGAGGTTTCGGTTGTCGCTGTATTGAACTATTTTCGGGGTCAAGGACTGGCAGATCAAGTGTCTGAAGCCGTGTTGTCCCTGCCATATGTGCGCCCATTCCTTTTTAATGCTGGCCTTAATGATTGTGTAGTCTTCTTGTGGGGTGGGGAGGTAGTCAAGTTCCTTCCCCCGGGTCAGAGCTTCTTTGGCCAGCGTGTCTGGCAGCTCATTCCCCTGCACGTTGCAGTTGGAGGGGATCCAATCTATGTTCAGGGTGATGCCTTGTTTTAGTATTTCAATTCAGAGACAAATCCATCTGTGTATTTATTACAGTTCAAGTATGACACTATTGTTAATCCCTGTCATATAATTGCCACCCTGCGTTGCGTGTCGATAAGGTGTGAAAATGTGGTCAAGTTATGTCTCTTATTTGTGTTCATCCTCCAATCATAAAATTTTATCCACAATCAATGTGAAAATGATTTAATTGCTCCCCAGACAATTAGCTACATCTAACGATAGATGTTTGCATAATAAAAATGGACTAGTCGAAAATCTCATGAATGGTTATGTTTTGGCGCCAAATAGCACACGCTGGGCAGGAAAAGTCGAATGCTGTTGTTGGTTATTGACACACAGCTTCTGGGGATAATTCGGGAGCTGTGCAAAGCGCTGGTTTTCTATCCACCTCTATTCACAACCGTTTAGCTATCGAGAACATTTTATTTAACGGTTCCTAATGTTTTTTTTTATGAATGACATAAACACATGTTGGGTTGCTGGCATCAGAAGACGTCATTTACCGATCGCGTGCAGAAAAATGGTAGCGGTGGTTTGTGGGCGGCGATTTATATCAATTCAAAAATCACCGATCGGCTTTTTCCATATGTCTCGTCTTCGCCGGACATTGCCGGAAAAAAGCATGCAGTCCATGACCTCGGCTAAAAGACGGGGTCATTTTTTGGGGCTCATTTTGGAGGGAAGAATCCTCTTGTTATAGCCGAATTTTTATGGTACATTTCATGGTTCACTGACTTGGTGAATTATTTTGACCATGCTAACTTTCACCCTTATGTAAGAGTCCGTTTCTCTAGAACTATAAGTGCTTCATTGATGATACTTGGTACAAGCTTGCATCTAGGAGTGACAACTTTTATGCAGGCATCCTTGTTTGACCTTGACCTAGATTTCATGGTTCAGTGACTTTGTACCCCCACAGGCGCAACATAAGCTTCGGCGGAATTTTTGTTTACATATGTGGGGAACACTCAATGAATACATCCATGTGACATAGTGCATTCTTTTTTACCTCCAGAACGGTCATTTTTCTGATGAAAATATGTGATACATGTATTTTTCAAAATTATATGCCATACTATAACACATCCGTGTGACATAGTGCATTTTTTCATTCCTCCAAAACACTCATTTATTCTGATAAAAACTTGGGATATTTTTTCTAAATTATATGCCAAACATGGGTTGTGGGAGCTCGTTAGAACTGTCTCATTTAGGCGGTTCTAACGAGTACCCACAATCTATCTTTTTAAGCAAAACTAAGAAAAATAATGAACAACCCTGTAAACCCCACTTTTCTCTATATAAAGTGGGTTTAGAGGGGTATGCATTTACATATATTTCTTAACCTGATGCGCATGACTTACCTGGGTGCTGTGGCGACAACATTTTTCTTTGGTTCGTAATCATAACTCTGTGTCTCACAGCCATAGTGCTCTGCCAGCTCATGAATACAGCGTCGTTGGTTACCGCTCATTATAGGGAACGAGTGACTCCTTGAAGCTTGTTTTGACTGAAAATACATACACGTTATTACTACTGTAAATTAGGCTGGCATGACTAACCGAAAACAGAAAATCTAATAGTCAATAGATTAATTCCACAGAAATGATTATCTTTCTTTGTTTGTTTATTTGTATTGGAGTTTAACGGCCCAGTCAACACTATTTTAGATCATTTTTTAGCCGGTCAGTTTACCTATCCACACTTTTCCTGGGCAGGCTTATACGTAAGCGGTTACCCAGTACAGTGCACATTCTTTTGCCAGAAACTGACAATTGCCAGAAATTGAATCAGGGGAAGGGAGAGAATGACCATAGAAAAGATTTCATGATCAATCTCCATAAAAGAATGTTGCCGACCCCACACAAGACATTGGGTGTGATGCTTAAGATCAGGGAACATCCAGGAGATGCAATACTGTGTGGCTGATGATGTTACTATAGTGGTAGTTTGTTTTGATATACCTGTTTTCATCCAATAAAGTCATTTTTCAAAAGTATACAATCAGAAAAATATTATGTTATGTCTGGCATGTATTTCATGTTAGCATGTTTAACCCTTATCTTGCTGAATATTCATTAAAGCCACACCCATTTCTGTCTATCAACCAATCAAATTACTTGATATAATTTATTGCTACAAATTCATAAATTGAATGTCAAACAGTGCAGATCCTGATCAGATGGCTTCTGAAGAAGCCATCTGATCTGGATCTACACTGTTTGCATAGATAGGGGTTGTCGTGAACAGCAAGATAAGGGTTAAATGTCTGGTTCCATGTTATTTGTCTGGTACAGTATTACACACAGCTGCGTTCAAACATAGCAGTTAAATATTGACATATTTGGTACCAGAAACCCCAAAAGGGGTAAGTGGCAAACAGTGCAGGCCCAGATCAGACGCCGCAGAACACGGCATCTGATCAGGGCCTACACTGTTTGCAAAAAGTTCAGTCAATCAAAATAAATTTTGAGAAAAACACAACTTTGAAATGATTTCTTGTGCTATATATAAGGTGGAAAATTCCATGTGTGTGTGCAGCCTCATTTTAACCCATTGTATGCGGGAAAACCCTTAAGGGGTACCTTGGCAAACAGTGCAGGCCCAGATAAGACGCAGCAGGGCCTGCACTAAATAAAAACGAAAAAATAGGCCCGACACCCCTTATACTGTATACTGTATTTTTTATCCGAAAAAATCAGGTTGTAGACAACCTCAAATTGAACAAACATACTGGGTAAAATGTTGAAGGATGGACAACCAGAGAGATGGAAGGATAAATAGATGGAAACTTGCACGCCTAAGTCTTCCTGCTAAAGCAGGGGCAACAACGAGTACCCAGTTTGACCAAGAATATGGAAATAATGTGTGCCTTTGCCGACTCCACTTTTCTCTTTATAAAGTGGGGTTTACAGAGGTATTCATTTAGATGATGTTAACCCTTATCTTGCTGTTCATGACAACCCCTATCTTTGCAAAGGGTGTAGATCCAGATCAGATGGCTTCTGAAGAAGCCATCTGATCAGGATCTACACTGTTTGGCATTCAGCTTATGAATTTGTAGAAATAAATTACATCAAGTAAATTGATTGGTTGATAGACAGAAATGGGTGTGGCTTAAATGAATATTCAGTAAGATAAGGGTTAACACAATGAGCTTAGCTCTGGCCCTACCTGTTTTGCTGATTGTACTAGCTCTGACAATGATTTCTCCACTCCAGCCACAAACTGAGAAAATTGCCTAAAACGTAAAAAAATATTAAGATAACAACTTCATACAAAGTCATGTGAAAATCATTATTCTTTTCTGTGAGTGTGTGTGTGAATTCGGATTTAATGTCGCTTTCAACAATTTTTCAGTCATATCACGACGGTGTCCGGTTGCGACAGGGAGCTCAATGCTCACTTTTATAGTGCTGCCTCACTAAAGTATCATGTCCCAGACACATTACATGATATCACACCGAGTCACATTATCCTGACACTGGGTCGACCAGTCCTAGCTCTACCCCGTAAATCTGAGTGCCAAGCGAGGAGCAGCTAGTACCATTTTTAACGACTTTGGTATGTCCCGGCCTATTCTTTTCTTTGATGTAGTTCAGTTTCAAATACGATTGTGTGCACTTGTCAAAAACACATCCTCAAGCCATGATTTACTTGGCCTTATCAAAAGTGGGTGGTAGGCGGCTAAACTACCCTCTACTTTTCAAGCCCTGTTGTCAATTTCTGAGTCTCTTTTGGAAAAGTAATACTTGGAATGGAGACACCCTCAGGGGGAGGCAACCCTTTCAAAATCTTCTTTGTCTATCCTATCCATAGAGGTCTTCTCTTATAACCCTTTTGGTACCAAATGGAATCTTCCTCCTTATACAGTAGAACTTCGATGGCTCGAACACCGATGGCTCGTTTACCATGGATGAGTCGAACCCATTCTTGAGCCCCTAGCGAAATCCTCTACATAAGAACTAGTGGGGGATACTTAAGGAGATCTTAGTCTTTTATCTTACAAATATATGCTGTGTGTACTCATTAGAATCGCCTCGATGAGGCGATTCTAATGAGTACACACAGCATACATATTCATTATGGAACACCGAAAATATGTCTAAAAGTATCTCGTTATGCCTCCTAGCAGTAGCCCTCAGTGGCTCGAACTCCCCCTGTCTCGAACAGATTTTCGAGGTCCCAAAGGTGTTCGAGCCATTGAAGTTCGACTGTATATAAAAGAGTCCATTTCAAAATTAAAGGGTGTCAGGTTGTGTTTTCTTCAAAATCTATTTGGAAAATGGCTTAATCTTTTGCAAACAGTGTAGGCCCTGATCAGACGCCGCATTCTGCGGCGTCTGATCTGGGTCGCACTATTTACCAGTTACCCGTTTAGGGGTTTCAAGTACAAAATGGGTTAACCCTTATCTCACTGAACATGACAACCCCTATCTTTGCAAACAGTGTAGACCCTGATCAGATGGCTTCTTCAGAAGGCATCTGATCTGGATCTACACTGTTTGTCATTCAGATTGTCAATTTTGAATGCATGTATAATATCAAGTAATTTGATTGGCTGACAGTAAGAAATGGGTGTGGCTAAATAAATTTAATCAGCAGCATAAAGGTTAATGAAAAGAACTGGCTTCTCATGAGCAAAGTCTTTCAAGAGTAGGCTCCCTTTTTCAGAAAAGCACAATTTGACACAACACAAACAGGAAGTCATAAAAAGTTGTCTCCCTTGTAAAAATGGAAAATAGGGGCATGTGCATCCGTACCTACATATATCTGCTGCCTTTTACTGTCACATTATGATAACATATCCGTGTGATGAGGTGAATTAGTTCAAATCTCTAAAACGGTTACCTATATTTCAGATGAATTTTGTGATATTTTTCATACATAGTTTGTGGGTGCTCTAACCAGTACCCACAAACTATGTCTTGGAGCAGAAAGGAGAATAATAAAGTAAACACTCCATAAACCCCAGTTTTCTTCGAAACTGGGGTTAAAGGGGTAGTCATTAAACAGACTAGTTAACATTATGAGATTCAAGCAGTCTATTGGATGGATGGATGGACAGGTGGAGTTATGGACAGATGGATGAAATCTTAACGATTGATACCGTCATGGTGGCTACTGTTGGTAGCAAACTTGCCTACCCCTTGAGACAGAAAATAGTAAGATCCCCCCCCCCCCCCCACCCCCCCAAAAATATCATAAAATTCAAATTTTATTCGTAAGGGTTTTAAGGTATCCGATGCAAGGTCAAAATAAGCCCGTTTCCTCGATTTTTTTTTTTTTTTTTTTTTTGCAATAAATCGTCCGATTCAGATTTTCTTTTTTCTCCATGTTTTTTTTCCTTTGTAAAGGCATCCATCTTGCTGCTCATACCGAAACAAATTTGTTAAATGAACTGTGATTGGATCACTTTCCTATCATTAGCCAATGAAATTTAATTTAATTTCCCAATGACAGTAAGCCAGGAATGACAAATAATGTCTTCTTCCGGTATAAAGGCACGCATACCCGACCGAAATAATTGCGCAGATTTACCGATTTTTTTTTACAAACACCAAAAATTGTATGGAATTCGGCCGTGGTCGTAATTTGGACATGAAAATAGTAAGCCTTACGACTAAGTCAGAAGGGTAGGCAAGTCTGTGGTAGGGTTGATTCTTGTGACTAAATTGTAGTCACATAAAAGCATTTTTGCAACCAAAAAAAATGTATTTTAAGTGTCTACAAAAATACATTGATTTTGTCCAAAAACCATATTCACCAAACCATTTATTTGCTTGCTCACACAGACAGATACCATAATGATCCTAAGAATCGGGATAAACAGGCCTAAGCAAACAGTGCAGGCCAAGATCAGACTTCTGATCAGGGGCTACACTGTTTGCAATTCCATCTGCACTTTTAGGACTTGCTAGATCGGGAAACAAATTTGTCAAAATTTTAGGAGATTCAACGTGTCTGAATTTTTAGGACTTTTACGGTAGATGGAGAACTGAAAACATATGTCACAGCTGAAAAAATGTTTTTAACACATTGGCTTTTGGACTCTTCCATTGCTATATGTTAGACAAGTCCATTTGTCTAATAAGGGGTGTCAGGCCTATTTTTGTTTCATTTTATTCCATTTTTGACAGAAAATTCTGTTAGCAAATAGTGCTGGACCAGATCACACGCCGCACTCTGCGGCGTCTGATCAGGGCCTGCACTATTTGCCAAGGTACCCATTTAGCAGTTTCCTGCATACAATGGATTAATCAAATTGAGACAATTAACACTACTCTTACTTGGCATAGTCCTTGAGGAAGTCACTATAAGTAGGATTTCCTAGTTTAGCACTCAGGTCTGGATTCTGTATCTCCAAGGCAAGGGCAAATCTCTTATTTCTCTCTAATAGAGCACACTGTTCATTGCACTCCAGGCTGAAAATGAATATATATGAGCTAACATATAAGCTGACAAAAGAGAAAATGGTCAACCATTCACCAATATATGTACTTTAACCCATTTTGTACCAAATGGAACCTTCCTCCTTATATATGGCAGGAGTCCATTTCGAAATTTAGGTGTGACAGGTTGTGTTATCTTTAAAATTATTTAGACAAGAAAGTAGTCCCAGGGACAGCCAAATCCACCCCCACTTTATATCAAGGCTCAACCTTGTGACCTTCACCTGTAACCGTGACCTTGAGTTAGCATGGTTTATTTATGGGTTCTGCACATTAGCTCACTGAGTGGGTAAAGGAGATATGGAACTGGCATAAAATTCAAGTTTCAAACTCGTGACCTTCAAGTGTGACCTTGACCTTGTGTCTCGGCATGGTTCATTTATCTGTTCTGCACATCAGCTCACTGAGGGGGATAACTGACCAAAGTTTACTGAGAATCCTTGCAGGTGTAAAGGAGATATGGAACTGGCATAAAATTCAAAGTTTCAAACTCTTGACCTTCAAGTGTGACCTTGACCTTGTGTCTCGGCATGGTTCATTTATCTGTTCTGCACATCAGCTCACTGAGGGGGATAACTGACCAACGTTTAATGAGAATCCTTGCAGGTGTAAAGGAGATATGGAACTGGCACAAAATTCAAAGTTTCAAACTCTTGACCTTCAAGTGTGACCTTGACCTTGTGTCTCGGCATGGTTCATTTATCTGTTCTGCACATTAGCTCACTGAGGGGGATAACTGACCAAAGTTTAATGAGAATCCTTGCAGGTGTAAAGGAGATATGGAACTGGCACAAAATTCCAAGTTTCAAACTATTGACCTTCAAATGTGACCTTGACCTGGAGTCGGCATGGTTCATTTATGGGTTCTGCACATCAGCTCACTGAGAAGAATATTTGGCCAAAGTTTAATGAAAATCTATCATAGGGTTCAGGAGATATGGAGCGGACAAGAAAGTGTTACGGACAGACAGATGGATGGACAGATGAAGGCCAGTCCTATAATCTCGCTCCGCTTCACGGTGGGCAATTAAAAATAGCTCAACTTTTTGCAAATAGGGTAGGTCCTGACCAGGTGCCGCGTTCTGTGGTATTTGATCTGGCCTGCACTGTTTTCCGGGGTACTCTGGGCCTGCACTGTTTTCAGTGGTACTCGTTTTGGGGTTTCCGGTACAAAATGGGTTAAATGTATGTATACAGCAAACTAACAGGGCTAGACACATCACTTTTTACCATAAGCTACCTCAAGAGATCCTCTACATTACAGCAAGCACTAAAGGCTCTGGTGAGACTTCAGGAGCAGTCTGATCTGAGTCTGCACTGTTTGCTTAGGCCTATCTGTCCCAATACTTATTATTAGGATCATTACAGTAACTGAACCTTAACCCATTGTATACTAGTGGATTCTTCCATTGCTTTATGTTGGAGAAGGCCATTTGTCATATAAGGGGTGTCAGGACATTTTTTTTTGTGTGTCTTTATTCTATTTTTGATAGAAAATTCTGTATGCAAATAGTGCAGGCCCTGATCAGACGCCGCGTTCTGCGGCGTCTGATCTGGGCCTGCACTATTTGCCAGATACCCGTTTGGGGTTTCCCGCATGCAAAGGGTTAACTACACTGTCACCTATAATGACTTATTTCAATTCAAATCTGCAGAGGTTATGATGTAAACATATTTGATACAGATACATACAGGATTTCACAGGAGTGTTCAATTCATAACAAGCCATGATGAGGCAGTTCAAATGAGTACCAACAACATGTTTTTGTTAAGATATAAGGAAAACTTTAATTGGTTTGTCACCTGTAGTAGTGCAGCCATAATATGTATATAGGTATATAGAGTGCATAACTGACCAGTGAAACTGGTCCAGACCTTTTAACCTAATGGTTGAGTCACTTGCATTGTAACCCAAGGGTCGTGGGTTCAATCCCCGGTCGGGGATATCAACTGGATTTTTCTTTACAGATTTTTCTCCTCCTACTACAGTGGTGCCTGGTGCCAGGATGATTACTGATGGGCTCAAGGGCAAAACAAAGGCTGCGGAGACAAAAAGAACCTGGATTTGTGATATGAATATAATATGAATAATTCCTAAAGATTTGAAACAAATGTCTCTTTGTAGGATGGAGCTGTAGTACGGCCATAATATGTACATATGTTTTATAGAGTGCATAAATGACCAGTCCAACTGGTCTGGACCTTTTAGCCTAGTGGCTGAGTCCCTCGCTTTGTAAGCCAAGGGTCATGGGTTCAATCCCCAGTCGGGGCACTTTACTGGAATTTTTTTTACAGATTTTTCTCCTCCTACTACACACCAAATACACACCTTATCTAGTCTACTGACTCATTCAAACCTCCTCATTGAGGTGGTTCTGACTAGCACCAACAATCTATGTTTGCTTTGACCCCAACAATTTATGTTTGGTTTGACACCAACAACCTATGTGTGGTTTGACCCCAACAATTTATGTTTCGACTAGAAATAACAAAATATCAATAGATTTCGTCATAAAAAAGCTAGTTCTAGAAATATGGAAGAAGCCATTAGCACATAGCTGGAGTGTTATCATGTTGATGACATGATGTTATCCACTATATAACAGTAATGTTATATGATAAATTCCATTATGATAATACACCCATGCAACATAGGGCATTTTTTCACATCTCCAAATGGCTACTTTTCTAATGAAAATCTGTGATATTTTTCTTATTAATACTGCAAGCATAGGTTGTGTGTGCTCGTTAGGACCGCCTCATTGAGGCGGTCCTAACGAGTACCCACAACCTATGTCTTGGAGCAGAAATAAGAAAAAATAATGTATACCCCCAAAACCCCAGTTTTCTCTATATAAACTGGGGTTTAGGGGGATGTTCTTTCGCAAACTTGTTCATGTAATGTAAAACTTACATTTTGCCTCCACCAAGTTTGTTAAACTTGCTCATATTCACAGAGCTGACACCCATCATACCTTGGATACTGTCCGCCAGGCTCTGCATAGTGATTCTGCAAAAACAAGCACTATATCAAAGTTAACCCATATCCCGCTGCATAATTTTTTTTAACCACATCCATTTCTGACTTTTAACCAATCAGCTTACTTGATGTAAATAATTCTTGCAAATTCACAAACTGAATGTCAAACAGTGTAGATCCTGATCTGAAGAAGCCATCTGATCAGGATCTACACTGTTTGCAAAGATAGGGGTTGTCGTGAACAGCGGGATATGGGTTAACCCTTGTAGCTTGATTGAAGCAAATCTGCAGTTGTGTTTGTTTAGAGTTCAATAGCCCAGTCAACACTAATAGAGGTCATTTTGAACCAGTCAGTTCACCTAATCACAATTTTCCTTGGCATGCTTGTACATAAGTGGTTAATCAGTACATTGCACATTCTTAAGGGAAATGGGACCACCTGGCAGATTTTTCCACCGTTTTTCAAAGGGAGACAACTTTCGAAACTTTCTGTTCTTTCTGTTTCCTGTCCCATTGAAAAAGGGGTCTACTCTTAAAGAAAAGAATTTGCTCCTCAGGAGCAAATTCTTTTCTTTAAGAGTTGACCCCTATTGACATGGGAGACAAAAATACTTTTGCAGGAGTTGCCTCCCCTGAAGGTGTTCCCATTCCCCTTAACCATTCTTTGAAGCTACTGAGCCATTAACAGTTAGCCCTGTTAAGTCTCTGATTTCTGTATTTAATTTTTATGCCATGAATTGACACTGATGCTTTTACCAACTAGGGGCCAGATTGGGGAGGGGGGGGGGTCCTTTAGCATTTTACAGATCTGAAAGTTTTCATATTCCATCTAGTAGGTCAAAAAATAATTCACCAGGTACCTCAAATAGAAAAAAGATAACTCAAGAACTAGAGAGGCCAAAATAA
The DNA here is from genome assembly GCA_963580285.1 of Lucinisca nassula. Classification (NCBI taxonomy): domain Eukaryota; kingdom Metazoa; phylum Mollusca; class Bivalvia; order Lucinida; family Lucinidae; genus Lucinisca; species Lucinisca nassula. The sequence goes on from OY757025.1 coordinate 24,358,396, forward strand.
TATGCTACATAGTGGTCTACATATGAGGGGTGATCAATAAATTCGAGAACTTTTGCTATAACTTAATAATGAAAAACGATACTCATGAATACTGTTTATTATTTCTCGACATAGGATCCCTTGACCTTGACACACTTTTGACATCTGTTCATCCACGTGCCGAACGGGTGAGGTAAGCCGTCACGTGACACCTCCCTAAGCTCCACCGTTATAGCAGCCCCTAGTTCATCTCGCGTCTCATATTTTACTCCACGCAGCTGATCCTTCACATTTGGAAACAGGAAAAAGTCACAGATAGTCTAGTCTGGGCTATCCAGTGGATGCGGTAGAATTTCGATACCCAGTTCCTTGAGGGTGGACGTCACAAGTTGACTCACGTGCACTGGAGCGTTGTCTTGGTGCAAAAAAAACCCAGACCTTACAAGTTCAGGACGTTTATCTCAAATAGCTCTCTGCAACTGGAATTTAATTTGATGTGCGTAGTATTCACTAATGACTGTAGTTTTAGCTGGCACCATGTGATTCAACACAATTCCTTTTGTGTAACACAATATGATGGACATAACTTTACCCGCTGACTTGGAAAGTCGGGCTTTTACAGGCAATGGTGACGATGCATGCTTCCACACGGAACTCTGTTGCTTGCTTTCCGGCTCAGAGAAGTGGAACCATGTTTCATCACGTTATTATTTTATTCAGGAACCCATCACCTTCCTCTGCATATCGGTTAAGGATATCTCGACAGATCTGTTTCCTTACTCTCTTCTGGTCAGGCTGAAGTAGACGGGGTACCCACCCTGCACAGACGCGGCTTAAGTCAAGCTTTTCCATCAGAATCTCTTGGGCTGTACCATAACTTAAGTTGAAGTCCTCCGCTAAATTTCTAACAGTCACTCGCCTGTCTTCCATTGCGTACTGTTCAATGGCAGTACAGTTTTCCTCTGTAGTATACTTCACAATGCGGCCAGATCGGGCATCATCTTTGGTCGATGTTCTTCCGTCACTGAAGCGATGCCACCATTTATGAATACAAGATTTCGAAAATACTGCTTCTCTGTATACATTTTGGAGAACCTCTTTGATTTCGCTCATAGTCTTCCCTAATTTTACGTAGAACTTAATGATAGTCCTCTGTTCTGCAACGTCGTTAGCCATTTCTGAATGGTGAACGTGAAGTATGACGTCGAAAATATGACGTCATTGAAAAACTAGTGATGTCACGAACGTAATACCTTAATGACGTTGTCCGTAACGTGCTATTCTATCGACCATATAAATTTTATTGCGATTGGTTGAATATTAAAAAAGTTATAGCAAAAGTTCTCGAATTTATTGATCACCCCACGTATCTGTGACATTTCATCCATATTCCGAACAATTAAGTAATAACAAGTCAAAACAATTTTTCAGGAAAAGAAAAAGAGAATTACTCAGTCAAAATTTGACAGATTTTTCCATTAAAAATTCAAAACCACATATCCTAAATACAAATGTATATGCAAAATCTGAAGAAATTACTCACCGATCAGAAATGAAGTGCAGACAGATGGACAGAAGTAAAGTCAGAGGGTAAAATGTAATACCCACCAATGTAGTGTGGTGGGGTATAAAAACCCTGCATGCATAATTACAGTAAAATTCCTATATTCAGACCACCTTTGGGACTGTTCAAAAGTGGTCTTTAAGACCACTTTTGAATAGTCCCAAAAGTGGTCTCTGACAATAGGACACTGCATGCAGAAAACACAAAGAAAGAATGCATCAAATAAGCTTTACAAAGCAGAATTGGTCTTAAATTTAGGTGGTCTTAATAGCGGAATTTCACTGGACTTGTTCCTGCACTTACTTCTGGTATTCTCCTAAATCTTGCTGTCCACCAAGAGAACACATCACTTTGGACTCTCTGTGACCACATGGACATTTCACTGTGACCTTTAAATATAGAAACAGCTGATTCAGAAAGATCAAATAAAGTTTCAACATCACATCAGTAGTCTTTGTTTTTATCATCACGAAAACACACTTATACAATTTTGAACCCTTTGAACCCCACTTTTATATAGCAAAACTGGGGTTTACAGGGCTATAAATTGATTTTCTTATTTCTGCTCTAAAATATAGATTGTGGATACTCGTTCAACATTTTGTGCAGAAATAAGAAAAACCTTATTTTTCTTATTTCTGCTCGAAAATATAGATTGTGGGTATTCATTGGAACCCACTCGATGAGGCGGCTCTGAAGAGTATCCACAATCTACATTTTGTGCAGAAATAAGAAAAATATCACAATTTTTCACCTAAAAATTTTGATATATTGCTGGTAAGGTTTACAATAAATTTGTATAGGCATGTTTTCATAATGGTTCTTCCCTTCTGACATTATATAAAACTATTGTTCTCTTCCAATTCCAGTTTGTTGCTTATAAGTTTGGCTTAACCCTTAACCTCCTGATCGCGACAAGGCCTACCTTTGCAAATAGTGTAGATCCAGATCAGATGTCTTCTGATGTAACCATCTGATCAGGATCTACACTGTTTGTCATGCAGTTGGTGAACCGAATAAACATATTATATGAAGCAATCTGACTAGCAGATAGTCAGAAATCAGTCCTGGGGTTGCTTTGGCGAAGATGCAGGTCAAAGCAGTGAAAAGAGATGGTTGGGGTTCATCTCTCAGAAGGGTTGTAGTGGTTGAATTCTTCCTTCTTCCCATCATGTGAACAAGTCCGTGAATTGAAGACCCCCCTGAACCCCACTTTATATAGAGAAAACTGGGGTTTACGGGGGTCTTCATTATTTTTCTTATTTCTGCTCCAATAAATAGGTTGTGGGTACTCGTTAGAACCGCCTCAATGAGGCGGTTGTAACGAGAACACACAATCTATGTTATGAGCATTTATAAGAACATAAAAATATGACAGATTTTCATCAGAAAAGTAGCCATTTAGTCCGGCAGAATTCTTGAAAGACCTGGAAATACCGTATAAAGTTTTTTTCCTTGCTGATTCTTGAAGGACAGACCTTGCCAATACAGAATCCAACGGGTGCCACCCTGGCACCCTTGAGCGTTTTGAGATATCCAAGATGGCTGCCAAGATGGCGGGAAAATATCGTTTTTAAGCATAGTATGGACTATACCAGCCATATTATGATAGTTTACTTAGATTTTGTTTTATGATTTGATAGGAGATGCATCATGGATGACCTGTCTGTCAAATGGTAGTCGTTTTACATGATACTTTTTAAAGGAAGGTGTCCAAAATGGCTGCCAAAACCATAAAATGCTCATAATCGCAACAAATCAGCTCCAAAAACTCCCTGCAATGTAATTTGTTTGGGGTTTCATGATGGTTGGAACTCATACTTATAAACATTGATAAATATTGTGTTGTTCCTCAGTCAGGCATCGTAGATGGCATTCAAGGTGGCTGCAATATATTGGACACTTTGCCGCTATTATAGTTAGTAGACTGAGATGCAATTTTGGTACGAGTTATACTTTTTGATCTGGCGTGGTATCTCTGAAAATAGACCCACCATGATTCAAACTGTAGTTGACAATTTTGACGCGGATATAGCATCCCAAAATGGGAAGTTGTCCACACATTCACTTGCTGTCCTTATGACACAGACAGTCCCAGCAGTTTCATCTGAAAATTCACGAGAAACCATTAAGCGGCTGCCACATTCAGAACTTACCGAATCAATAGACTACACTGTGGATATAGAGCATTACAGAGGACCTAAGAAACCCGACATGCCAGTTACAGAAGCCATCAAACCTGTGCCATCATTGAAAATTTTGGCAAGTCAAATTATTTCATTGAATAGATCACAGGAAACCGATTTTGCTTTCATACAGGATGTAGTAACATCACAGAATTGCCCAGAGTTTAATGGCTACAATACCAGGGAATGCAGAGAGGCAGGTCAATATGTAAATGCAAAGACAAGTGCAGACTATCTCCCTTTGATTGACATGGTACCATCAGACCCTGATACTATGATGACTTTAATGAGTAAAGCTATGGAACTAACTAGGAAGTATGGACAGGAATTCACTATTTTTACTGGTGATTTACAACTCTATCGAGTTGCCGTCAATATTCTATGGGCATACCCTGAGCGGTTTGATGGCTTCATCATCCGGCTAGGTGGGATGCATCTTCTGATGAGCCTTATAGGATCTGTTGGTACCTTGATGGCAGAAAGTGGGCTAAGTGATATCATGGAGACAACATTTGGAGGGGTCCAGAAAATGTTAATTGGAAAGAAGTTTCTTCAAAATATGCGGGCATTGCGATTAGTGGTTGAAGAAATGTTAAGGTCACTATTTGAAAAAGTAAAACTGCACAGTTATAATGATTTGATGAAAGTTCTTGAAGAAATTGCACTTCAGAGTAGAACATCAAAGGTATGGATTGACTGTCTGATAAAAGCTGTGTTCATAATGATGATTTATGTAAGAGCAGAACATGAAGCTGACTGGCCCCTTCATCTCAAAGCTGTTAGTATGATGCTGCCTTACTTCTTTGCAGCAGGCCACGTCAATTATGCACGCTTTGGTGTTTATTATCTGCGGTCAATGGAGAGATTGCCACACCACATTCTACAGCATTTCATGAAAGGAGAACATGTGATGAGACACATTCCTGGTGTATGGAACGCTATATGGAGTGATATGTTTATAGAAAGTACATTCATGAGATATGGTCATGGTAAGAGGGGCATAATTGGTGTGACACTTAAGCCAGAGACTTTGAAAATATGGGGACTCAGTCTTCATGTCTGTAGTCGGCTTGAAGAAGACATTACAAATATCACTAGCCCAGATAAGTCTGATGGCCAAGATAAACACAAGGAAGAAGGAAGAGGTCGAGTGACAGCAGATGCTAAAGACAGAGAAAGTATTCGCAAGCAACTTGAGTTATGCATAGACCCTCTGGATCCTGTGAAGCATCCAGAAACGATTATCAATATTGCAACAGGACAGTTAGCTAGCGAATCAGTTAATGTCGATCTTGCTGTTGAACTCGAATCAGAAGCAATGAAGAAGTTTGAAAAGTCACTTCCAGAGGGATTCGACCAGAAAATATCAAAAAATGTTATCACTCAAGCTGAAGGCAAGAAACACGTAAAAGTTGGTGAAACAAAGGTGTTTGACACAAACTTGATATACACAAGAGTGATCGGACTTCAAGTTAGTTCTCGTGATGTAAATATTGATAAAATATTGTGCTATGAATTAGCACCAGTTCCAACAGCTATGTTTACTGATGCAGGTGACTTGAGAATTTGTACAGCAAAGTCAACATTAAAGAACTGTTGCAGTGTACAGTCTCAGCTAGACAAACAGAAAGGGACATTGCATGTTACATTCTAGATGGATCAGCAATCCTCTATGTGGTACGTTGGCCTAGTAATGGGACTCTGAATGACTATGTCAGTAACTTAAAAGACTATGTCAGTAAACTTCTCAAGAAGGGAGATGTTTACTTAGTATTCGACAGGTACAAGCCATACAGTATTAAAAGCATCACTCGATCAGGAAGGTCAACAAATGTCAGTAGAGTTCACCAGCTTAATCTGACGATGCAACTTCCTGCACAAAAGGCTGTACTCACAGTGACTGAAAACAAACAGCAATTGATAAAGATAATATGTAATGAACTGACACAAGACGAGGAGTTTCGTCAACAGAACACAGCTGAACATAAACTTGTCGTAACAGGGGAAAATGACACACCAACAGAGTTGAACAAGGGTATAGTTATTGAGAGAGAAGACCTCAAAACATCTCATGAAGAAGCAGATAACATCTTATCTCAACAAATGGTTTCTGCTTCCCATGAAAATCAGAAGGGTATTTCTGTCATTTCAGATGACACTGATGTATTCGTGTTACTGCTACATCATTACCAGGAGCAAAAGCTTACAATACCTGTGGTAATGGAATCCCCAATTAGAGATAGGACTGCTATAGACATTCGGGACACTGTACATAAGAACAAAGATATTGTGCCTGATTTGATAGCAGCCCATGCACTGTCAGGTTGTGACACAGTTGCCTGTTATGGAATAGGTAAAGGAAAGGTAGTTAAGAACCTGAAATCTGGTTTCCAACTCAATGCAGTAGGTGATATTAGTGCAGAGTTGCCCTTGGTGGTTCAGGAGGCCACAACCTTTGTTTCAGCCTGCTATGGTTATCAAAACAGTTCAAGTATGTCCGAAACACGACAAAAAATGTGGAAAAACAAGGTCGGACGGTCATTTAAAACCGTTCCGAATATATCATCCCTTCCCCCAACAACGGAATCCTTTATCAAAAATGTTAAACAGGCCCATTTACAAGCTTCTGTTTGGAAACATGCTTTGGATTTAAATCCACCTGACCTTGCACCCGAGAACTTTGGATGGCTGAGAAATGAAGTTGACAGATCATTGTCGCCAACAACTGTACCCGATGGTGTTCAACTTGCCCCTGAAGACATTCTTAAATTGATCAAATGTCAGTGTGAGAGTGTAAGTCCTTGTGCTTCCTTACGTTGCAAATGCAACAAGGCAAGACTCAGTTGCACAATATTTTGCTCGTGCCAAGGCGGTATAACTTGCTGCAATGAACAGTCTAGTCCTACATAAAACTTGATACATGCGTTGGCACTATGGATGTTACAATACAAGAAAGACAGTAAATTTCATTCGAGAAATTCTCATTTGGCAGCCATTTTGGGAGCCTTCCCAAATATTCTAGGCAACAGCAGTATAAATCTGTCAGATGATGCGTTATATGACATACTTGTTTTCATCTTAATCAGCATTGTTTCTACCTGTGTGTTCAATTAAACACTGTTTATTAGAGAAATTTCTATTTGGCAGCCATGTTGGACGCCATCCGAAATATTCGAACTTGTAAAAATATTCATAAATCTTTTTTGACAAAGCCAAAGTTGATTCTACAAAAAAAAAAATCAAAGAATTGAATGCACAGCTATATTTTTCTAGCCTAAATATTTGATAATAAAGCCAAACCTTCACCCGCATGACATCTTGGACGCCATCTTGAATATCTCAAAACGCTCAAGGGTGCCAGGGTGGCACCCGTCTGATTCTTCAAAGGTTATGTCTATACAACATGAATCCAAAGAAAAAAAAACTTTATACGCAATTTCCAGGTCCAGCCAAAATCAGCCACTATTCTGCCGGACTAATTTTGGAGATGTGAAAAATGCACTGTGTCGTACGGGTGTGTTATCGTAATGCAAGCTACTGAGCCACTAATCGTCAGCTGTGTTAGCTGTCTGAGACCACCCATGTTTTCTGTTTTTATGTCGTGAATTGACACTGATGCTTTTACTGACAAGGCATGGCAGGTGATACAAATCCCCTTGCACTTGTAAGACAATTTATAAATAAACACAGTGACATTGAGCCTAGTGGCCCTGTAAGTCAAACTCGCCCTAGATATTATCACTCCCAACATTTGTGTGAAGTAACATTAAAATCCATCAATAAATGTAGGCACTAGAGCAATTACAAGGTTTTTCTAAAAATATCCTGTGACCTTGACCTTGAATCAAAGATCCTGAAAATCAAACTTACTCAAGATATAATCATGTGCAACATTTATATGAAGTTATATTAAAATCCATCAATAAATAAAGGCTCTAGAGCCATGACAAAGTTTTTCTAAAAATAGCCATTGTGACCTTAAACTTGAGCCCAGGAACATTAAAATCCATCAATAAATGTAGGTGCTAGATGAATGACCAAGTTTCCTAAAAATAGCCACAGTGTCCTTAACATTGTGGCCTTGACCTTGAAAGTCGAACTCCCTCGAGATATTTTCATGAGCAACACTTGCGTGAAGTTATAAAAAAATCTGTCAATATATGTAGGCGCTAGAGCGATGACAAAGTTTTTCTAAAAATAGCAACAGTGACCTTGACCTTGAGGCCATGACCTTTAAAGTCAAAATTGCTCGAGATATTATCATAAGTAACATTTGTGCGAAGTTATATCCATTGATAAAAGTAGGCGCTAGAGCGATGACAAAGTTTTCTAACAATAGCCAGTGACTTTGTCCTTGAGGCCATGACCTTGAAAGTGGAACTCACTCAAAATATTATCAAAGCAACATTTGTAAGCAGTTATATTAAAATCCGTCAATAAATGTAGGCACTAGAGCGACGACAAAAGTATGTAGGCACGCACGCTATATCCCCCCCACACAACTTTGTTGTGCCAGGGGATAATTAGGGACCAGGGGCCAGTTGTTCATAGCATTGAAAGTCTAACAAGCTCGTTAGTGGTCAAAATGTTAACTTTTCTAGCAAGAACAATGTCAAAGACAGCAATAGTCTTGCAGAAAAATATAAGTAGCTTTTTCGCATTTGCAAAAGCTAGTTTTACTTTTTCAGCAAAATTATTAGCAAAGGAGCAGTCTCTATAAGGCTGTTTTCATGGCCACAACCGATTTCCTTTAAACTTTGTAGCTTCAAATTGGTACATATTGACTGTCTAATGGTGAATTTTTAGACTCTTTGGTTCACTGGTTTTTGCTGTATACACTATTAAAGTGGGTGGGGTAATGTCACCCCATCAAGGATATACCAACAAAAATGTTATTATTTTTGTTCAAAGTGCATGACTGGAGGCGATGTTTGCCGTATGCTTACTACCCTTTTAGGCATAACAGCCGGTGATAACAGTCTCATAAATATCAAACAAGAGAAGAGTTTATACGCGCTTGTAAGTTGTACCCAAATATCAGTAATTTTTATTCACCAACTTTACGAAAAACCACAACACCTTAACAGTTTTCAACTTTTTTCAAAGATCTTTCATAAATATAATGTTGATGTAATAGTCATTCTAGGTATATGTCAGAATTATTGTTAGTTCATAAAACTTAAGAGTTACCTGCCCCTGAAATTGGACTTTACCCATTTTTTTAAATCGGAGGGCATTTATCCGTTTGTAGTACTCACAACTTCATTTGAAAGTGAATAAACCGATTCCAAGCACATATTATTAAATAGATGTGGACAAGGTAGTCATTTGATTTAATAGTGCATGCTGCTATTTCCTTTTTTTTGGTTATATATGAACTCTTAATTTCCAGGTGCAAATGGAACAATTGTCAATTGTCAAACATTTTTACCACCAAAGCAGGCTTTGCTCATGTTGTGGAACTTCATTTTAGACTGATACTGTGCTTAAATATAAACCTGTATGGTCTCTAGACATGTTTAAGACTTTGTTAATTTACTGATCTTCCTCTGAATCGTTAGATGTACTCCATGTGTCAACAGCAGCATCATAAACAAAATCAATATGTTCCCGGCTTGGTTTTGCTTCACAATTTTCTGTTATGTTCCGGTAATATCCCAAATACCAGAGAACAGAAGCCACATGTGCGCAACATCCCACGGTACGAACTCCACTTCTGCACCCACAATACCACCAAGTGATTGGGTTCAGTCCTTGTGTTTATTCAACCCACATGTTATATGTTTTATTAGACGTGTGGCAATAACGTATCTGTGCTTTGAGAACACCATCTTCTCCTTTGTGTGCAATTATCTCATATGATCCATTGTCGTCAAAATGTTCATCTGTGTAGGATTTGGCTTGTTTCAGCTGGTAAATACCCAGTTTCAAATCCCTGAGTTCATCCTCAGTCATCTCTGGGAAATTCTCAAGTTTCTCATCATCGATCTTTATCCAAATAACCCGTTTTTTATCCCAGCCATTTTTTGTCGCGCCTGCTATTAGCATGGCGCGATATAGGCGCCCGGTTTTCCGTCCGTTCGTTCGTCCGTTCGTCAAGGCTTCAACATTTGCGACGACCCTAGCGTTCACCCTAATGGTCAAGTTTATTTCTCAAGAACTATAAGAGCTTTATTAATGATACTTGGTACAAACTTGTATCTGGGGATGACAACTTACATGCAAGCATCAATATTTGACCTTGACCTACATTTCATGGTTCACTGACTTTGTAAAATATTGCGACCACCCTAGCGTTCACCCTAATGGTCAAGTTTATTTCTCAAGAACTATAAGAGCTTCATTAATGATATGTGGTACAAACTTGTATCTGTGGATGGCAACTTGAATGCAAGCATCCATATTTGACCTTAACCTACATTTCATGGTTCATTGACTTTGTAAAATATTGCGACCACCCTAGCGTTCACCCTAATGGTCAAGTTTATTTCTCAAGAACTATAAGAGCTTTATTAATGATACTTGGTACAAACTTGTATCTGGGGATAGTAACTTAAATGCAAGCATCCATATTTAACCTTGACCTATATCTCATGGTTCACTGACTTTGTAAAATATTGTGACCACCCTAGCGTTCACCCTAATGGTCAAGTTTATTTCTGAAGATTTATAAGAGCTTCATTAATGATATTTGGTGCAAACTTGAATCTGGGGATGCCAACTTAAATGCAAGCATCCATATTTGACCTTGACCTAAATTTCATGGTTCACTGACTTTGTAAAATATTATGACCACCCTAGCGTTCATCCTAATGGTTAAGTTAATTTCTCAAGAATTATTAGAGCTTCATTAATGATACTTAGTACAAGCTTGCATTTGAGAATGGGATCTTTTGAGCAAGCATCTATGTTTGACCTTGACCTACATATCATGGATCGATGACTTTGCGCGCCACATGCGCGACATAGCCTTCGGCGGAATTCTTGTTAAGACCATATCCGGCAGCTTATTTGGAGCTATTGCTAGGGCCATCATTCTTCTAGCAATTACTTTGCCTGAATCTCTGCTTGTTACCAAAGGTAGTCTAAATGCATTGCACAATGAGCAAAAAACCCTTACATAGTCGCCAACATATGGTATTTGACTATTGGGCATTGTGTTGCTAAGGGCTTTCTACTTTTTAATTCTCCCATTAGCTGATTCGACAACCCATCTCACCTTTGTAACTAGCCTTGACTCATTCGCCTCTTCAGTCGTATGTTGCTTTTGAGATTTGTTTAGGAAGTAAGGCATATGAGAATTGATTCCAAAATCCTTTAGTATATCTATAGCATCTCTGAAGCCGCGGTCTACAACGAGAACATCATCTTTTTCAAACCAGTCAGTAATATTTTCTGCATTAGTCTTAAACATGTGTTCGGTAAGCTTAGCATCTGTGTTTTTCCCATCTGCAAGATACGGTCCCATCACAGTCAAAATGTAACCATCAGTGGCCAAAAGCATCATAGGTTTCAGCAAAGGCTGTCCTTTACGTACGGAATAAGATCTTCTCTGAAATGAGTAGTTTCCACTCTTCTCAATATATATGTATGTTCCATCAGCCACTGCGATTGCAACATCAGAATTTGAATCCCCAAATAGGACATTTGCAAAAGTTGATGTATGATTCAGGGATGTTAGAGAAATACTAAAGGGTTATGAAATCAATTCTCATATGCTTCACTTCCAAATCAAATCTCAGAAGCAATATATGACTGAAGAGGCGAATGATTCAAGGCTAGGTACAAAGTGAGATAGGTTGTCGAATCAGCTAATGGGAGAATTACAAAGTGGAAGGCTTAGCAACAAAATATCCAATAGTAAAATACCATATGTTGGCGACTATGTAAGAATTGTTTGCTCGTTTTGCAATGTGTTTAGACCACAAGGACTGAACCCAATCACTGGATGGTACTGTTGGTGAAGAAGTGGTGCTCGTACCGTGGGATGTTGTGCTCATGTGCTTGCTAGCATGCACTATTAAATCAAATGACTTCTTTGTCCACATCTATTTAATTATATTTGCATGGAATCGATTTATTCACTTCCAAATGAAGTTGTGAGTACTACAAACGGATAAATGCACTCTGATTTAAAAAAATGGGTAAAATTCAATTTCAGGGGCAGGTAACTCTTAAGTTTTATGAACTAACAATAATTCTGACATATACCTAGAATGACTATTACATCAACATTATATTTATGAAAGATCTTTGAAATAAGTTGAAAACTGTAAAGGTGTTGTGGTTTTTCGTAAAGTTGGGGAATAAAAATTACTAATATTTGGGTACAACTTACAAGCGCGTATAAACTCTTCTCTTGTTTGATATTTATAAGACTGTTATCACCGGCTGTTATGCCTAAAAGGGTAGTAAGCATAAGGCAAACATCGCCTCCAGTCATGCACTTTGAACAAAAATAATAGCATTTTTGTTAGTATACCCTTGATGGGGTGACATTACCCCACCCACTTTAATAGTGTATACAGCAAAAACCAGTGGACCAAAGAGTCTAAAAATTCACTATTAGACAGCAAACATGTACCAATTTGAAGCTACAAAGTTTAAAGGAAATCGGTTGTGGCCATGAAAATAGCCTTATAGAGACTGCTCCTTTCCCATAGTTAATGATAAGTCTTAACCCTTGTCCTGCCTTAACTTTGAAACAATGTAGATCCAGATCAGATGGCTTCTGAAAAAGCCATCTGATCAGGATCTTCATTGTTTGCCATCCAGTTTATGAATTTGTTGCAATAATTTGCATCAAGTTATCTGATTGGCTGATAATCAGTAGTGGGTGTGACATATTTAAATATTCAGCAGGACAAGGGTTAACAATACATTCACAAACAACATCATTGGTTTTGAACAACTGGACCCAGTAGATGACCAGAGACTAACCTGAGCTTTACAAGGTGTGTTCGGGCAATGTGCCTCTCCATGACAAGGTGCCCCACAAATATGCTCGCATGCCTCCCTCTTCCTCTGACAAGGTTGCGTACACGACTCTCCTTCTTCAAGACAGCGACCCTGCAATGATCAAATACAGTGAAACTTTAATAACTGGAACACCAATAGCTTTTTGACTATGGTTGATTCATATAAGAATCTTACATTCATGAGTAATGTGTGTGTGAATTCGGGTATAACGTATCTTTCAACAATTTTTCAGTCATATCACGACGGTGTCTGGTTGCGACAGGGAGCTCAATGCCCACTTTTATAGTGCTGCCTCACTGAAGTATCATGTCCAAGACACATTACATGATACTACACCCAGTCACATTATCCTGACACTGGGTCGACCAGTCCTAGCTCTACCCTGTAAATCTGAGTGCCAATTGAGGAGCAGCTAGTACCATTCTTAACGACTTTGGTATGTCGCGGCCCGGGATCGAACCCGTGACCTCCCGTTCCCCGGAGCGGACACTCTACCCACTGAGCTATCGGGGCCGGTCTTACATGAGTAATGAGAATGAGGGGTGGATAGAAAAAATCTGTCCCGAGGATTACTGTCTGGCATCACAAACATCATAGTGCTAGCCGCTTTGTACAAAATACACCTCAACCTCGTTATAACACGGAACTCCGGGTCCAACCAACAGACCGTGTTAGTTAACCGAATCGTGTTATAAGCGCCGACCGTATTTGTCACACATCAACCATTGACACAATGGTGATCAATAGTTTCCCAAACAAGATGATGTGCGGTCCGGTTAATGACCGTATTTCCCGACTAAAATGTGTTTAGAACTAATCAATGGCAGTAAATACCATGGCCCATCAAGTCAAACAAGTCTCTTTAATCGAAACCAGCTGATAAGCCATGTTTTATATCCAGAAATCGTCCGATCTGACAGCGAGTATGACGCCATTTTGATAGCTGGTTCCCGGCTAACTTTGTTGTATCTGAGCGTCCGGAACCGTACCGAACTACAGTACTGTTAATGCATTTCAATGGTGATATTACCGGGTTAGGGTTCGGAACCGGCAATGATCAACGCTTACAAGAAATTTGAATTACTTCCCTTGAAATGTCTTACCCTTAATATTTTAGCCTTTTGAAACGATTTTTAATGGCGCAAGAAATCTTTGAATGATTTTTTTACCGCGAAAATCGATCTTGAATATGTTTTATCATTTGCTTTTAAGCTGGAATAAATTTGACTTTCTTTTACATGCGGCTCTAGAAAATGAGTTTTATTGCAGTGACCGATTACATTGTCTGCATCGATGTTTAAAATTTCTGCTGAGCAGTGATCCTTAACAGAGCGTGATAAATATTTTTTTCCAGTTGTGTAACTGAATTCTTTAATCTCTTTATCTCACTAAGCCAACACTTTTGATTGTGCCGATGGCAGTTCATGTTTATCATGCGTGTCAAGCTAAACAAGTTAATATACTGTATATTCAACTCTGATGGAGGCCTGCAATAAATATCAAAAAGTACCGTTATGAACCGTGTTAGCTACCGTGTTAGCTACCGTATTACCGCAGTCAAAAGTGAGAGGAAAATAATGTTGTTGTGCTTGAGATCTGATACAATCCTTGGATAATATTTATAAATGTTGGTTGGGGAAAATTTGGGGTCCAAACCAAAACCGTGTTATATCCAAATTCGTGCTGTAACGAATCGTGCTATAACGAGGTCCGGGTGTAGTATAATTTTTAACAAAACAACTGAATAAATGAATTAGAACGGAGATAACTGTATTGAAAATTGTCATACATCATCAGTTTTACAGTCACAAACTAGAGCTGTCAGTGAAACTGACTAGGGCCCCGGCAGCGCTATCAGAAATTTGTGGACGGACAGACGGACATTCTCACGAACGGATACTTAAGTGGCTAGGCGTCGGCATATTGACTACTTAAGCGGCAAATTCTCTTAAGCGGCAAGCCACCTAAGAGCAAATTTTTGCCACTTAAGTACCCAAATAACGGAATAAACCGCATTTGGACTCACGAATATATACTTAAGTGTCAAACTGTCCAAATTTTTCGCCCCCTAAATGTCGTTTCGTTGGTGCGGACAGACAGACAGACGGACGGACAGAGTGATTACTATAGGGCACCCACACTTTCAGTGCGGGGCCCTAATTACGTTTTATGGCACTGCTGACGCATCACCATAAAACAAAAGTTCCAACCATAAAACCTCCCATTTTCAGTTATCCCCTAAATTATCCTCATTTGCTCCTCTGAATCTAAAACATACACCAAAAGAAAGCTTACAATTCAAAACATTGTGACATCACAATCTCTTTATAACACTGTTCATTATGACACAGTATTGGATAAAACATATAGTTTGTGTATAACACAAATTCTCATCACGAAAACACGCCTATATAATTTTGACCCCCTTGAACCCCACTTTATATAGTAAAACTGGGGTTTACAGGGGTAAACCTTATTTCTGCTCTAAAATATAGATTGTGGGTACTCGTTAGAACCGCCTCGATGAGGCGGTACTCACGAGTGCCCACAATCTATATTTTGAGCAGGAATAAGAAAAATATCACAATTTTTCATCTTAAAATTTTCATATTTTCGGTGATAAAGGTGGCAATGTATTTGTATAGGCATGTTTGCGTAATGTGCCAAGGGCTATGTCACTCGTGTTTGAACTGTAACATTTGGGTGAATGCTGGGTTGTTGCGTATGTTGACAGCTTAACAAGCATATGGATGGAAAACTGGGTCCATTTGTTCAAAACTAACGACGTCATTACTTAGCATATCGCTAAAACTTGGATCATTTAATTTGGCAAATATGTTAGTATTTTTGCTGAAAAAAATGTGAGCAGCTTATGCTCACGTTTTTCCAGCCAAAAAAACAAAATTTTAGATATTGCAGTTGCTAAAAAAAAAAGTAAACAATATGACCACTAATGAGCTCATTAAGCTAACAATGCTTTGAACAAGTGGGCCCTGGACTCCTATATCACATGCCTAAATCAGGTGCAATGAAAATGATTTTTTTTTTTATGAAATCTATACTTTTTTATTTGGCTCTATAACATGGTTGTTTAGCCCATATCCTGCTGAATATATCGATTTAGCCATATCCATTTGTGACTATCCACCAATCAAATTACTTGATATTATGACTATCCACCAATCAAATTACTTGATATTATGACTTTCCACCAAACAAATTACTTGATATCATGACTATCCACCAATCAAATTACTTGATATTATGTATTCGTTAAATTCACAAACTGCAGGACAAACAGTGTAGATCCTGATCAGATGGCTTCTTCAGAAGCCATCTGATCTGGATCTGCACTGTTTGCAAATGTATGGGTTGCCTTTTGTCAGCAGGATAAGGGTAAAGTAACATGGTTTCTGCTTTGGAAATCTCAAGTCAAGAACACTTACCTTGTGACATATCCTCTGACACGCATGTTCACCACAGGGGAGGGGCTTTCTACATGGCATACCACATGATATATCCTGAACATTACACGGAATGTTGGCTCTTATCTACAGGTAGAAAAATTCAGCCAAACTTCAACGACTCAATCAACTTTAAGACCATGAACATTTTCTGGCTCGAACAGTTTTGAGACCATGAAAATTTCATGGCTTGAACAATTTTGAGACCATGAAAATTTCATGGCTTGAACAATTTTGAGACCATGAAAATATCATGGCTTGAACAATTTTGAGACAATGAAAATTTCATGGCTTGAACAATTTTGAGACCATGAAAATATTATGGCTTGAACAATTTTGAGACAATGAAAATTTCATGGCTTGAACAATTTTGAGACCATGAAAATATCATGGCTTAAACAATTTTGAGACCATGAACATTTCATGGCTTGAGCAATTTTGCAACCATGAACATTTCATGGCTCGAACTTTGCAACCATGACCATTTCATGGCTCGAACAACTTTGCAACCATGAACATTTCATGCCTCGAACAACTTTGAGACAATGAACATTTTGTTTGAAACAAGGGTAGTTTGAGCCACTGAGTGTTAATCACAGAGCAGGGCCACGAGCCATTTCATGTTTCTTTAAAATAAATGTTTATCATGTGTACTCGTTAGAATCGCCTCATCCAGCTGAATCTCATGAGTATACGCAGCATACGTTTTCAAGAAAGAATACAAAAATTTTCCCTTAATTATCCCAAACATATTTATCTGCAGTAATGGGGATGTTTTTCTAGGTGCTCAAGAGTGAGTTCAAAACAGTTTTGTTTGATTTGAGGTTTAACGTCCCCGTCAACACTGTAAAGGTCATTTTGGAGACGTTGCTTCCAATTTTGTGGGACTTTTACCCGACATTCAGATGAAATGACATCTCAAGCCCTGTCGCCCAATGAAACCGATAGGGTTTATTAGCATAGACGTTCCGCCTCACAACGTTCCGCCTCACACCGCGGTTCCTGGACAGGCTTAGATCCTCTAAGCGGTTTACCAGTACTAGTGTGCGGGCCGGATTCAGCTCTGCGTGAAAGCATCATGCAGCCCATATATTTCTTCAAGCCCCTATGGGCGGGGCTAGCCATGGTACACAAGCTCCAAGGTTATAAATTTTTTTCATGCTCATCTCACTTGAGCATGAAAATAATCCTGCTCATAAATTTTAAAATGCCAACAAATGTTGGCATTTTAAAATTTATGAGCAGGATAAATGACATAAATGGTATTCTGTACTGATCTGAGCAGAAAATTGCCTCTTTCATTTGGATTTTAATTTTTATGAGCATTATAAATTTCATGTTCAGCTGAGCTGAGCATGAAGAAAGTTTTATGACCTCGGGACCAAGTTCACTGCATATGGAAAAGAGGTAAATTTTACCTGAGGTTATAGAATTTTTTGTATGCTCAATTCAATTGAGCTTGATATTTATCTAAAATGCCAACAACTGTTGGCATTGTGTGTATGTGTATGTGTGTGCACATGTCGCTGGTATTTAGTGGATAATATCAGGTCATAACAAGAGGACCACATGCAGGTGCCAACGCTCGGCTGCAGCCCCTTTTCATAATGAACAATTTGTTTGTTTGTTTGTTTGATTTGAGGTCTAACGTCCCCGTCAACACTGTAAAGGTCATTTTGGAGACGTTGCTTCCAATTTTGTGGGACTTTTACCCGACAGTGAGATGAAATGACATCTCAAGCCCTCTCGCCAAATGAAACCAATAGGTTTTATTAGCATGGACGGTCCGTCTCGCACCGCGGTTCCTGGACAGGCTTAGATCCTCTAAGCGGTTTACCAGTACTAGTGTGCGGGCCGGATTCAGCTCTGCGTGGAAGCATCATGCAGCCCATATATTTCTTCAAGCCCCTATGGCCGGTATGAACAACTAGTCCGAGTTTCAAGTAAATATGTTCAGTAATGACAGAGATATTACAAAATGTCCAAGTTTTTGCACGACGCAGAGGAAAATGTCCAAGTTTTTGCATGATGACGACGCCAGAGCTATGACAATACCTTGTTGTTTTCTTCGAAAACAGCCGAGCTAAAAAACATATGACCACACATAACAGCATATGATTACTGAAGGGTTACACCTGCAGATGAAAATGTCCAAGTTTTTGCATGATGACGACGCCAGAGCTATGACAATACCTTGTTGTTTTCTTCGAAAACAGCCGAGCTAAAAAACATATGACCACACATAACAGCATATGATTACTGAAGGGTTACACCTGCAGATGAAAATGTCCAAGTTTTTGCATGATGACGACGCCAGAGCTATGACAATACCTGGTTGTTTTCTTCGAAAACAGCCGAGCTAAAAAATCATATGACCACACATAACAGCATATGATTACTGGAGGGTTACACCTGCAGATGAAAATGTCCAAGTTTTTGCACGACGACGCCAAAGCTATGACAATATCTCGTTGTTTTCTTCGAAAACAGCCGAGCTAAAAATCATATGACCACACATAACAGCATATGATTACTGAAGGGTTACACCTGCAGATGAAAATGTCCAAGTTTTTGCACGACGACGCCAAAGCTATGACAATACCTCGTTGTTTTCTTCGAAAACAGCCGAGCTAAAAATCATATGACCACACATAACAGCATATGATTACTGAAGGGTTACACCTGCAGATGAAAATGTCCAAGTTTTTGCACGACGACGCCAAAGCTATGACAATACCTCGTTGTTTTCTTCGAAAACAGCCGAGCTAAAAATCATATGACCACACATAACAGCATATGATTACTGAAGGGTTACACCTGCAGATGAAAATGTCCAAGTTTTTGCACGACGACGCCAAAGCTATGACAATACCTCGTTGTTTTCTTCGAAAACAGCCGAGCTAAAAATCATATGACCACACATAACAGCATATGATTACTGAAGGGTTACACCTGCAGATGAAAATGTCCAAGTTTTTGCACGACGACGCCAAAGCTATGACAATACCTCGTTGTTTTCTTCGAAAACAGCCGAGCTAAAAATCATATGACCACACATATAAGCATATGATTACCGAAGGGTTACACCTGCAGACGAAAATGTCCCAGTTTTTGCTCGACGACGACGCCAGAGCTATGACAATACCTCATTGTTTTCTTCGAAAACAGCCGAGCTAAAAATCATATGACCACACATAACAGCATATGATTACTGAAGGGTTACACCTGCAGGCGAAAATGTCCAAGTTTTTGCACGACAACGACGCCAGAGCTATGACAATACCTCGTTGTTTTCTTCGAAAACAGCCGAGCTAAAAATCATATGACCACACATATAGAGGATCTTACACGAGTGGTCATTTCATATGATATTTATGAAACGAGCCTTCGGCGAGTTTCATAAATATCATATGAAATGATCACGAGTGTAAGATTCTCTTTATCATATGACTACTTTAAATTGGATTTTATCGCCTTTTAATTTGACAATTTTTCTACGAAAATTGCATTGTTGACATGGATGTTGTCATGACGTTACTTAATCCCGCCAAAGTGTTATAACACGTGTGGTCATACGATTTTTATTACACAACGTTATTCACTGCTTATCAACGACGTCATATGATAAAACAGCATATGATTACTGAAGGGTTACATCATGATCCGGTCTGTGACATTCCCATGTTTTCTACCAAACTTCTTCATCAACAAAATCAGATTTAAAATCATACAGAAGAACTTTGATGGCTCGAACACCGATGGCTCGTTTCTAGGAGTGTAACGATGCATCGGACCATCGATGCATTGCGATAGGCACTGGGCCGATAGTACTGCATCGATGGTAAAGTTAAACATCGATGACTATCGCCGATAGTGTTTTGAACTATCGATAGTTTCGATAGTTTTCTATATCACAAGTTTTTCAGATAATTCCCGAAGCTGTTTTCATTCTAATATAATTTATATTCTTTATTACCACCTACGTCTTGTACCCGGTCAAGCGTCAAACTGTACATTGTCCTAATTATAATCCAATAATCTCCTGTGTACGGGAGACAACGACTGCTTGTCGCCAGATAAAGGCAATAAAATTCCAACTGAATCGTGATTTGGCGGTCGTGATTTGGCGGTAGCCTGCAGGTACACTGTGTGTATGTATCCTATTTTGTTACACATTATCAACTTAACACCCAATGTCCGTATAAGGTCAGAACGCTGAATATTCCTTCATTGAACTGGTAAATTTACAACTTTCTGAAGCATATTTCAACATCACTTTGATGTTAATTGATTTGGAAATAATTGACACGGACCACCACCCATATTTTGATTACGCTAATCTGCAAGCTGTCTGTAAGCCAGTGATAAGAAAAGCGATAATTAATGCTTGTTTACACAGTGGTATTTATTATCAAAGGGTGCCGCCCGCATTAATTAGCACATGAAGCATGGAAAGTCCGCACATGTCACTACCGCTTCAAAAAAATGTTCTGGTTGATGTTTTAGAGGATTCTTATTTTGTCAATAACAGACATCAAAGGAAATGAAATACGTGTCGTCCTGCAATAAAACGTTTATTATTTGGGCATCCAGACATGTTTATACAGCCGAGGAATTTATTTTGAATCTTGGACACCGGGCACTAGAAAACAATTAAAGAAAATAAAAACGTGGTACGATTTTCTGTTTATTTGTATTGCTAAAATATTTCAAAAGATTTTACCAAACAACAAAATGAAAATACAAATGATGTTTGGAAAAAAAAACATTACACAATGAAAATGATGGAAAATTAGATAAGTTGGCAGATGCAAGAATGTCGGGATGACATTGTAAGGCATGTTCGGCACGTTACTGATGATGTCATCGGTCGACCGGGGCCGATTTGGATATAAAAATTCTTTAGCCCTGATCTCAAAGGTGTTCCGTTTAACAAACGCATGCGATCGATTGTGTACCGAAACACTGTGACTTATATTAAAAATTTCCTCAGATTTTCGGTCTTAACATTCAAATCTAACTTCCCAAAACACATGTTCTGGTGTATGGATTCGTTTGACGTGTCATCGGTAACAATTCTGATTCTGAATCGTATGCATTGCTGACATATTTTTTCAGCTATCTACTATTTATTTTAATGCAGCGTATTTCTTTCATAACCGGTAAAACATATTTTCTCAATAGCTAAACGGTTGTGGATAGAGGTGGATAGAAAACAGCGCCCTGCACAATTCCCGATTCATACCCGGAAGCTCGATCCGTGTCACCAACAACAGCATACAGATGTGTTTACACAAATTAAAGCGTTCGACTTTTCCCGCCAAGCGTCTGCTATTTTGGCGCCAAAATATAGCCATGCACGAGGCAGTAGAATAGTCTGTTTTTATTAATATGCATACATCTACCGATAGATGAAGCTAATCGTCTTTGGAGCGATTTGATTGTGGATTAAATTTTATGATTGAGGGATAAATGCAAATTAGAGACATAACTTGATCTTATTTTCACACCTTGTCAAGCGTAACATTATAGGCTTATCGGTAGCGCCGGAGGCTTGTGTTTACAGTGTAATTATAGAATAGACTGCATATCCGGCGTTTATTACACGATTCGGTTAACTAACATGGTCGGTTTGGTTGGACCCAAAGTTCAGTGTTATAACGAGGTTAAGGTGTATTTAGTCACATTGTCAAGCCTGAAGTGTGTTTGAAGACAAGCAAAGATTTCATTGCCTTCGTGAAGAGCTTACATTTATTATAGCCCCGCTTTGAAAAAGTGGGGGCTATATTGGATTTGGCTTGTCCGGAATTCTGTCTGTCTGTCTGTCTGTCTGTCTGTAATCTTGTCCGGAATTCCGTCTGTCTGTACTATTTGATAGTGGGTACCTTGTTACCGCAACTCCTCTTACAGTTCTAGGTCAATCCTTTTGAAACTTTACAGGTGTTTTCATATAGGTCTGAAGATGTGCATATTCTTTTTTCATTATCCTTAAATAATTTTTTTCACTTATTTCACCTTTTTTAACTTAGACAATTTTTGAGATCTACTAATGTTAAAATGTATAGGGAGTAGCTACCTTGTTACCGCAACTCCTCTTACAGTTCTAGGTCAATCCTTTTGAAACTTTACAGGTGTTTTCATATAGGTCTGAAGATGTGCATATTCTTTTTTCATTATCCTTAAATAATTTTTTTCACTTATTTCACCTTTTTTAACTTAGACAATTTTTGAGATCTACTAATGTTAAAATGTATAGGGAGTAGCTACCTTGTTACCGCAACTCCTCTTACAGTTCTAGGTCAATCCTTTTGAAACTTTACAGGTGTTTTCATATAGGTCTGAAGATGTGCATATTCTTTTTTCATTATCCTTAAATAATTTTTTTCACTTATTTCACCTTTTTTAACTTAGACAATTTTTTAGATCTACTAATGTTAAAATGTATAGGGAGTAGCTTCCTTGTTACCGCAACTCCTCTTACAGTTCTAGGTCAATCCTTTTGAAACTTTACAGGTGTTTTCATATAGGTCTGAAGATGTGCATATTTTTTTTCATTATCCTTAAATATTTTTTTCACTTATTTCACCTTTTTTAACTTAGACAATTTTTGAGATCTACTAATGTTAAAATGTATAGGGAGTAGCTACCTTGTTACCGCAACTCCTCTTACAGTTCTAGGTCAATCCTTTTGAAACTTTATAGGTGTTTTCATATAGGTCTGAAGATGTGCATATTCTTTTTTCATTATCCTTAAATAATTTTTTTCACTTATTTCACCTTATTTAACTTAGACAATTTTTGAGATCTACTAATGTTAAAATGTATAGGGAGTAGCTACCTTGTGATCGCAACTCCACTTACAGTTCTAGGTCAATCCTTTTGAAACTTAACAGGTGTTTTCATATAGGTCTGAAGATGTGCATATGCTTTTTTCATTATCCAAAACTTATTTTTTAACTAAGACAAGGCGTAGGTACCGTGTTAGGGATTTAACCCTCTCACAAGTCTTTACCTTTAATTCATGAGTCTTTCTCCTCTGACAGGGCTATAGCGGGGCTATAGTCAGATCCTCTGACAGTTCTAGTTTTGATTAAGAAACTGATTTCACATTCTCACTGTGAATTGATACATTTTACTTGGCTACTTCTATTAAAATGAGTCTCCCGGCTCTTCCAGAAGGATTTACACTTAAAGGAAAAAAGATGCTCCTGGGGAGTTGTTTCCTCTTCATGTAGGGCAGACAGAAAAGCAAACAGGAGTTTACAGCAGGTGTCCCTCTTGTGTAAAGTATCTTGTTTATTTCTTGTATGCAGATAAAGCATTCAGAGAAAACAGTTTGAAGGATTGAATAGTTTTTATTTCCTTCTCAAACAAGAAAATATGTTTCAGACAATAGTATCGCAATAGTATTGCAATAGTAGTCAGCAACAGTAATAGTATCGCAATGGCTATTCCTGCAATGTCAATACTATCGCAATAGTCATTTTCTGACTATCGTTACATCCCTACTCGTTTCCCATGGCTGGGTCGAACTCCTGCTTGAGCCCCTAGGGAAATCCTCAAGATAAGAAATGGTTGGGGATGATTAAGGAGATTTTAGTCTTTTATCTGGCAAATGTGTGTTGTGTGTACTCATTAGAATCGCCTCGGTGAGGCGATTCTAATGAGTGCACACAGCAAACGTTTTCATTATCTAACATCGAAAGATGTTCAAAAGTATCTCGTTATGCCTCTTGGCAGTGACCTTCAGTGGCTCGAACTACCGCTGTCTCGAATAAAATTTCATGGTCCCAAAGGGGTTCGAGCCATCAAAGTTCGACTGTAATTTGATGAATAGAAGCTTACACTAGTGGTAATTCCTTATGAAACTAGAGCTATCACTAAAGGTGATGAATACCCCCACAAAAACTGCCTTGATAGTACAACAGCGCCATTTTGCAATTTTTTCACTTGAAAGGGGCCATAACTATGTTGAAAATTGACGAATTGTAGTGGAAATCGAACTTGACCTGTATTTTATGATGTTACATCAGTGTACCAAAAATTATAAAAATCGGTGAAACGCTTTTTGAGTTATCGTCTGGAAACCAAGTCAACAGACCGACCGACCGACAGACAGACCGACAAGCTCACTCTTATATACCCCCCCAAATTTCATTTGTGGGGGTATAATTATTACCTCGTGGCTCCCCATGCAAGCCTTCTTTGTCAGCTCAGTACAAGGTGGACATTTTTCCTCACTGTGACAGTTATGGCGAACTGAAAGAAACACATAAAATACAGTAAAACTTCGATGGCTCGAACACCCATGGCTCGTTGACCATGGCTGAGTCAAACCCGTGCTTGTGTCCCAAGGAAATTTCTCCACATAAGAAAAATTGAGGGTAATTAAGGAAATTTTCTCCTATTCTCCTGAATATGTATGTTGTGTCCACTCATTAGAATCGCCTCGATGAGGCGAATCTAATGAGTACACACAGCATACATAATCATTATAGAAGACCGAAAAGATGTCAAAAAGTATCTCGTTATGCCTCCTGACAGTAACCTCAGTGGCTCGAACAACCCCTGTCTCGATCAGATTTTCGAGGTCCCAAAGGTGTTCGAGCCATTGAAGTTCGACTGTACAGTGAAATTCTGCTATTATAGGGAATGTGAACACCTTCAGGGGAGGCAACTTCTTCAAAGGTATTTTTGTCTCCCATGTCAATAGGGGTGAACTCTTAAAGGAAAGAATTCGCTCCTGAGGAGTGAGTGAGTGTTTGAGTTTTACATCCCACCAACAGCTAAGGTCATACGGAGACGGCACCTCGGTTTAAAGACTCATCCGAAAGTCTGGAGAAGCCCGGGATCGATCCTGTGACCCCTGGTTTACAAGGCGAGTAGCGTAACCACTACATCATGGAGGTTTCTTTGCTCTTGAGGAGCAAATACTTTCCTTTAAGAGTAGACCCCTTTTTCAGTGGGACAGGGCTTACAGAAAAGCGAACAGGAAGTTCCAAAGTCTCCCTTTGAAAAATGGCAGTAAAAACAAAACAAAACAAGGAACCTACATGCCAAATACGAAGGCTCTATCTTAAACGATTCGAAAGTTATGATCAATTTTATTTGTTCTTTTAAGTAGGTCAAGGTCATGGTAAGAAAAATTTGCATTGATGTAAAGCTCTTATCACAAGGAACCTACATGCAAAATATGAAGGCTCTATCCCAAACGGTTCACGTTATGATCAATATGTTAATTTTTTTCTTTTAAGTAGGTCAAAGGTCAAGGTCACAGGTCAAAAAGTTTTGCATGAATGTAAAGCTCCTGTTACAAGGAACATACATGCAAATTATGAAGGCTGTATCTCAAACGGTTCAAAAGTTATGATCAATGTTATCTTTTTCTTTTATGTTCGTCAAAGGTCAAGGTCACAGGTCAAGTATTTGTGTGTGAATGTAAAGCTCTTGTCACAAGGAATCTACATGCAAAATATTAAGGCTGTATCTCAAATGGTTCAAAAGTTATGACCAAAATGTTATTTTTTTATTTTAAGTAGGTCAAAGGTCAAGGTCAAGGTCACAGGTCAAAATTTTTTGCATGAATGTAAAGCTTTTGTCACAAGGAACATACATGCCAAATATGAAGGCTGTATCTCAAGCGGTTCAAAAGTTATGACCAATGTTATTTTTTTTTCTTTTAAGTAGGTCAAAGGTCAAGGTCACAGGTCAAATTTTTTGTTTTGGCATAAATGTGAAGCTCTTGTCACAAGGAATGTTCTTGCCAAATATGAATACTCTATCTCCAACGGTTCAAAAGTTATGACCAACGTTAAAGTTGTCCACATTCAAACCAACAGGGCAAAAACAATGTTTCCCCGCTATCGCTACCTGGGACATAAAAAACGTATTTAAAGGTTTTGGTAATTATTTGTTTTCTACACCCAATGTCCTCTGGTAAAAGACCACCTTTGGGAGGTCGTAATGTAGGAATTTTAAATTGTAATTTGTATCCTTTATGTCTAGTTTGTTTGGCTGGAATAAATGAATTTAACCAATTACACCTATAAAGTGACCTTAAACTGGTATTGAGCCTGGAGACCTGGTGTAAGATCTGCCATGCATGCAGCAAGCCAGCTACCTGGATGGGGGCCCACTTATGTGAACTTTGCCCCTGTACCTGCACGTTAATCAAAAATCCGTTGATGATGATGATGATGATATGTCTGAAGCTATTAGCTGTCAGAAAGAGTCTGTTAAGCAATACAGGTAATTTTTTAACTTTAATGAAGTGTGAACAAGATTGGGTCACTAGCAATGTTAAGTGAACCCCTTTGTCACCAGCAAGTAAGTGTAACTGTAAGTGCAATGATTATTTAACCCTTATCTTGCTGAATATTCATTTAAGCTACACCCATTTCTGTCTATCAACCAATCAAATTACATGATGTAATTTATTGCTACAAATTCATAAACCAAATGCCAAACAGTGTAGATGCTGATTAGGTGGCTTCTTCAGAAGCCATCTGATCTGGATCTACACTGTTTGCAAAGATAGGGGTTGTTGTGAACAGCAAGATAAGGGTTACTATGTTATTTAGGAAATAACCCAGCTGCATTTTTCTATTTGCATTCTCATATGCATGAGCAACAGGAAAACACACCTATGTGACATAGTGCATTCTCCATAATCACCCAAACTACTTTTCTCATGAAATTTTGTGATGTTTTTTCTTATTTCTGCTCCAAACCTAGATAATAGATGCTCTTTAGAACTGCCTCATTGAGATGGTTCTATCAAGTGACCACAATCTAGGTCTGCCTAAACACATTTGAAATTGGAGATGCTGCTTCTGATTTAGTGAGACACTGAAATGGAACGGCATCTCAAGCCCTACTGATCCAAGAAACCACTAGGGTTTAAGGGAGGTCCAACTCACATCACCATTTCTGCTAGGATGCACCATGCAGCTCAATCTTTTTCTCCTAACTTTGGCGGGTCTGGGCACAATTTGATTGATTGAATTGAGGTTTAACTCTCCGTCAACACTATAGAGGTCATTTTTGAGACGCTGCTTCCAATTTTGTGGGACTTTGACCTGACATTGAGATGAAATGACACCTCAAGCCCTGCTGACAAATGAAACCAATAGGGTTTATATGCACAGACAGTCTGACTTGCACCACTTTGCCTGGGCAGGCTTAGAGCTTCTTAGCGGTTTAGCAGTACTCATGTGCGGTCGGCCTCAGCTCTGCATGGAAGCACCATGCAGCCCAGTCTATTTCTCCTAGCCCCGATGGGCGGGGGCCAGGTTCGGGGCGCAATCTTTGACTTTGGAGCAGAAATTACAACAATAATGTACAACTCTATAAACCCCTGTTTTCTTTATATAAAGTGGGGTTTAGATGCATGTTCATTACATTGACATGTTAACATGGTGTCCAATCTAACAATGTTTGGTATCTGCAAGGATGCTCCCGTTACCAGGTTGTTGGGGTTTAGGGGTTTTCATAATAACACAAACAATTTAACATGATGGTATGGCAATTTTGTGATCTCATATCCGAGCCGGCGCATGACAAAATCTACAATGAGACCGGTGCAACCAGCTGGGACTCTAATCAACCTGCGCACCGATCCACTGTGACAAGAACTTTTGCTTATGTCTCTTTGCATAGATATTAGCCTATAGTAGGTACATGCGATCAGCAAAGACTCTGATCAGGCTGCGCGAATGCGCAGGCTGATCTGAGTCTTCGCTGGTCGCCCAAGATGTCTTGTAGATTTCGTCACGCGCTGGCTCATCTATCTCACCTGGGTGTTTACAAGCATGCTCCCGGGTACAAGGCTGGTGACATTCCGGTGGTCTGGTACCACAAGGTACCGGTGGCAACAGAACTTCAGCTCCACATGTACAGGTGAGCTCATCAAAACCTGAGGGAAAAGTTTATATATAGAGTATATATAGAGTATCTTGCATGAGTGTTCATTTCATATGAAATTTATGAAACTTGGCCTTGCATATTCATTAGTTTTGTTTGTTTGTTTGTAATGGAGTTCAACGGCCCATTCAACACTATTTTAGGTCATTTTTGAGCCATTCCATTTACCTATCAACACTTTTCCTGGGCAGGCTTATACTTAAGCAGTTAACCGATACAGTGCATATTCTTTCTCCAGAAACTGACACCTGCCATTCTTGAATCAGTGGAAGGAAGAGAATGACTGCAGAAAAGATTTCATGACCAATCTCCATGACAGAATGTTACCGTCCCCAGCAGGTATCGAACCCGTGTCCTCCTGATCACCAGTCAGACGCGCATCTGACTGAGCTATCGAGGCCGGCTCATAAGTTTAATATCAGTTCATCTTTAATGACCACAAGTATGAGAGTCTTTTAGTTTTTAACTAGAATTGTTTTCTAAGAAAACAGATGTCCCCCCACCACACTCATTATTTTTTAACCAAATCCATCCACTGGTTCAGGAGATAGAGTGCAGACAAGGCAATTTTCAACAGTCTAAGTCCCGTGGTGACCTTGAAAATTAGGTCAAGGTCACCAACATCTAATCAGTTCTTAAGACCAGCCTACTGATATAATGTACCAAGTTTGATCAAAATTCATCCACTGGTTCAGGAGAAAGAGTGCAGACAAGCCAATTTTTAAAAGTCTAACTCCCGTTGTGACCTTGAAAATTAGGTCAAGGTCACCAAAAGCTAATCAGTTCTTATGACCATCCCACTGATATAATGTATCAAGTATGAACCAAATCCTTCCATTGGTTCAGGAGAAAGAGTGCAGACAAGCCAATTTTTAAAAGTCTAACTCCCGTTGTGACCTTGAAAATTAGGTCAAGGTCACCAAAAGCTAATCAGTTCTTAAGACCATCCCACTGATATAATGCATCAAGTATGAACCAAATCCTTCCATTGGTTCAGGAATTAGAGTGCAGACAAGCTTTTTTGGTCTAAAATTTGACAATGGTTTCAGCCATGTGACCTTGAAAATTAGGTCAAGGTCACCAAAATCTAATCAGTACTTTTCCCCCTCCCAATGGTGTATCTGTGTAAGTTTAATCAAAATCCATCCATCCATTCAGGAGATAGAGTGCAGACAAGAGGCAACGCCGACGCTGACAGGATCCGCACCAAAACCAATATGTCCCCCTCCCTTTCGGGTGGGTCAAGGTCACCAAAATCTAATCAGTACTTATCCCCCTCCCAATGGTATATCTGTGTAAGTTTAATCAAAATCCATCCATCCATTCAGGAGATAGAGTGCAGACAAGAGGCAACGCCAACGCTGAAGCCGACGCCGACAGGATCCGCACCAAAACCAATATGTCCCCCTCCCTTTTGGGTGGGTCAAGGTCACCAAAATCTAATCAGTACTTATCCCCCTCCCAATGGTGTATCTGTGTAAGTTTAATCAAAATCCATCCATCCATTCAGGAGATAGAGTGCAGACAAGAGGCAACGCCGACGCTGATGCCGACGCCGACAGGATCCGCACCAAAACCAATATGTCCCCCTCCCTTTCGGGTGGGGGGACATAATTATTTGGCCAAAACACCAGAATTAATTAGGATGATACTGTGCCTGAGAAAATGGCTTTGGTTACAATAATGAAATAAGATTATATGGATTTTATAGTAAAAAAAAATGGTCATGTTTTCTTTATAATCCAAACATTTTTAAACAACTGTTATAGGTTGTGAAATGAACAGAAAATACCTCTTGGGTTCTAACAATAGCATTATTAAGACCAAATTGCACGACCCGCAGAAAAAGCAACCGACTGAAGTCGGTTTTTTCTAAGAGTGCCCTAAAATCACCGTGTCATTCTGTCATTCTGTCAATCTGTCAGTCTGTCATTCTGTCTGTCCGTCCGTAACCCGTTTGTGAAAATTGGTGATAGTGACTTAACCACTTGGAATATTTAAACAATTTTTGGCATACTGATAGATATCAATGAGATCTAACCAATGAACTTACGAAATATTACATTCCATTTAGTATAGCCTCGCCGAGGCGAAAAATGTGAAAATTTTTGAACATTTTTGAACTGCTTCTCCTCAGAAACCGTTGGGCCGATTGAAGTCAAATTTCATATGGAGCCTCTATGGGATGGGGGACACCATAATTTGCTCATGGGGTCAAGGTCACATGACCAAAATGGCCGCCAAGCCATATATGGTTTGTCTGTCTGTCCGTCCGTAACCCGTTTGTGAAAATTGGTGATAGTGACTTAACCGCTTGGAATATTTAAACAATTTTTGGCATACTGATAGATATCAATGAGATCTAACCAATGAACTTGTGAAATATAACATTCCATTTAGTATAGCCTCGCCGAGGCGAAAAATGTGAAAATTTTCGAACTGCTTCTCCTCGGAAACCGTTGGGCCGATTGAAGTCAAATTTCATATGGAGCCTCTATGGGATAGGGAAACCAAAATTTGCTCATGGGGTCCAGGTCACATGACCAAAATGGCCACCAAGCCATATATGGTCTGTCTGTCTGTCCGTCTGTAACCCGTTTGTGAAAATTGGTGATAGTGACTTAACCGCTTAGAATATTTAAACAATTTTTGGCATACTGATAGATATCAATGAGATCTAACCAATGAACTTACGAAATATTACATTCCATTTAGTATAGCCTCGCCGAGGCGAAAAATGTGAAATTTTTCGAACATTTTTGAACTGCTTCTCCTCGGAAACCGTTGGGCCGATTGAAGTCAAATTTCATATGGAGCCTCTATGGGATGGGGGAAACCTAAATTTGCTCATGGGGTCAAGGTCACATGACCAAAATGGCCGCCAAGCCATATATGGTTTGTCTGTCTGTCCGTCTGTAACCCGTTTGTGAAAATTGGTGATAGTGACTTAACCGCTTGGAATATTTAAACAATTTTTGGCATACTGATAGATATCAATGAGATCTAACCAATGAACTTGCGAAATATTACATTCCATTTAGTATAGCTTCGCCGAGGCGAAAAATTTTCGAACTGCTTCTCCTCGGAAACCGTTGGGCCGATTGAAATCAAATTTCATATGGAGCCTCTATGGGATGGGGGAAACCAAAAATTGCTCATGGGGTCCAGGACACATGACCAAAATGGCCGCCAAGCCATATATGGTCTGTCTATCTGTCCGTCCGTAACCCGTTTGTGAAAATTGGTGATAGTGACTTAACCGCTTGGAATATTTAAAAAATTTTTGGCATACTGATAAATATCAATGAGATCTTATCAATGAACTTGGGAAATATTACATTCCATTTAGTACAGCCTCACCGAGGCGAAAAATGTGAACATTTTCGAACTGCTTCTCCTCGGAAATCGTTGGGCCGATTGAAGTAAAATTTCATATGGAGCCTCTACGGGATGGGGGAAACCAAAATTTCCTCCTGGGGTCCAGGTCACATGACCAAAATGGCCGCCAAGCAATATTTGGTAAAAACCCTTCAAAAATTGTCTTCTCCAGAACCACTGTGCAGATTTCCACGAAATTTGATAAATAGCATCTGGAACGTAGGCCCATCATAAATTGCTAAAATGGTGACCCTGGGTTGACCTTGACCTTCTTTGTGCCTAGGTCAAACTTTGACACATATGCTTTTGTGTTGGATTTTATCCTGCAAATGATTCAGAATACAGTACTAAAGTATAAGATATATTTTTGCTCCTTACGATAAGGCGCATTTATTGGGGGAACCGTTTTATGTCCAGGTCACATGACCAAAATGGCTGCCATACCCATATATGGTAACACTCATAAAGCTAAAAGCATCCGGCGGGTCGTGCACTTCAGCTGAAGCACTGGTTCTGATTGATGATGGCAAATAATTAGGGGATAACTGTATCGAAAATTGTAATTTGGGGAGGTAAATTGGAGGTTTTACGGTCGGAAATTTCGTTTTACGGTGACGCGTCAGCGGAGCCGTAAAACGTAATTTGCGACCGTAAAAACGACAATTTACCTCCCCAAATGACAATTTTCAATACAGTTATCACCAATGAAAAGCGACGTTACGTGATGACGTCGGGTTTCCGGCAGTATTTCGCAGAATATACCGTCGCAAATTTTTGACGTTATCCAATCAGACATCGCGTTACATACGCAAGTGCATTAGAATGGCTGATTATGTATTCATTTACTGGAGTAAATCATCAAATAAGGCTGTGTCTGATTGTAAACTAGCCTAACTATATATGCTGGGAACCAGCCAACCAGAGTATGACCATCCTAAAAGGATGGTGAGACTATGGTTGACTGGTCCCCAGTTTTCCCTGTTACAGTAACAGAAGAACACTAGAACCAGTAATTTTGTTTCGTCGTCATTGATGGGTTGTTTCTTTCAAAAGGGAGTGTCTAACAAGTCTAATAAAAGTAACGGTAACTATTGTCAGACTATTTACCGCTAAATTGATTAATCGGCAAACCATGTTTATAGCTATTAGTCAACTTTGACAACAACTGTTGCCTTTATGATATGTGGTGGATCTAGACTATTTGATAAAGTGCCTAAAATGGTCTATAGGTTTGCAAATGTAAGTAACTGTTGCGTTTATGATATGTGGTGGATCTATGTTATTTGATAAGTTTAGTTTATACTCATTTATTTTAGTTCGACTGCGATGAAAGCTTCAAGCTTATTTGAATCGCTCTCAAACACTCATTCCAGATGTTATCACGTGCCCTCGATAGAGGCAGTGACTTTTACACCACTGCTATCCATTACACCTGGGTGGAGTGGGGCAGTGTCAATACGTGTCTGGCCCAAGGGCACATCTTAAATGGTCTATAGGGTTGAAATTTATGCTCTGCATGCATGGTATTCTTTTCAGCAGATGAAATTTTGAAGAATTTTTCTTATTTAGAATATCTACTTTTGATTATCAGAGAGATTAAGGTTGATAAGAATAAAACAAAATGTCAAATTCAAGTACTTTTCAGGGTCTATGGACAGTTTTCAAGCACTTTTCAAGACAAATTTTATTTTCAAGGACTTTTCAAGACAGCCTTTCATATTCAAGTACTTTTAAAGCCTGTGCGAACCCTGGGGAAAAATGAGAAAAATATCAACAATCTATCATCTGCTGAATTAGCCTAGAGAGTGATTAAGATTAACAGTCAACACTTACTAGCCATCAGACAGGGCGGACAGTTGCCTTTATGACAAGGTTCCTCACACTGGTGTAGGCCACAACTTAACTTCCTTCCACATATCAAATCACATGGGTGCTCTGTTTTCTGAATAAAAAAAAAACATTTTTCATGGGAATCCAATGCCTTTCAATATAACTCAATTAAACCTTGTCTTGCTGAATAAATTAATGTTGTCCTACACAGCTCTGACTATCAACCAATTAAATAAGTTGAGCTACTCACATTTTGTTCAGCACAAATATTAGCATATTTGCCATAGTAAATAACTGAAGTTACAATGATATAGCTAACGACATTGTTAGTTTTGAACAACTGGCCCCAGGTGTATTCATTCAGCTTATACTTACAATACAGCAATTTTGTCCACACTTGTGTCTTCCACAGGATTTCTTTCTATTACATCTTTTATCACACAGGTACAGTCCATTCTCTTCTGTAAAATACAAGTAAACAAACACAACTAGACAAGTGTCTAAAGGACATTGATGCACCGCCTGGTAGCATAATTAAGAAAATTTGAACCCAAATTGCTGATGCCATCTAGGACACAACTATGAAGGATGAACAGATGGACAGGGCATATGCCCTTTCCAACATTCTTTAACCCTTTTTGTACCAAATGGAATCTTCCTCCTTGTATATACCAGGAGTCCATTTCAAAATTAAGGGGTGTCAGGTTGTGTTTTCTTCAAATTTTATTCCGAAAACGGCTTAACTTTTCGCAAACAGTGTAGGCCTGGATCAGATGCTGCATTTTTGGGCATCTGATCTGGGCCTGCATTGTTTGACAGGGCACCTGTTTTGGGGTTTCGGGTACAAAATGGGTTAAATGGCAGGGGCATAAAAAAACTTGAAAATTGCGAAGTTATTTTAATGCACAAATTGGGAATATCATGATCTGCATATTACAGATTGATTTAGGATTGTTATCTCTTCACATGATGTAATGTACAAATCACTCTTTGGTTATGTCACTATCATGACTGTTTTCTTATATTGTCATGTATGCCAATTTTAGATATAAAATTTTATTGAAACAGAATGATTTGTTTGTTTTCATTGGAGTTTAACAGTCCAGTCAACACTATTTTAGGTCATTTTTTAGCCGGTCAGTTTACCTATCCACACTTTTCCTGGGCAGGCTTATACGTAAGAGATTAACCAGTACAGTGCACATTCTTTCGCCAGAAACTGACAACTGCCCTTCTTGAATCAGCGGAAGGGCGAGAATGACCGTAGAAAAGATTTCATGATCAATCTCCACAAAAGAATGTTGCCAACCCTGGCAGGTATCGATCCTCCTGATCATCAGTCAGACGCGCATCCGAATAAGCTACTGAGGCCGGCGGTAAGAAATAGAATGTGTTAGGAAATTTACCTTTTATGGACCAGAGAACTTGGATTCAGAAACAGTTGCCAAGTTACTGGTCTTTATAATTTTTTTTTTTGAACTTGGTGGCATTCTTTAATAGTTAAAATCACGAAAGGCTTGCTGAACAAGAGCATCAGTGAAACCGAGGTATGCTCCCTGAAGATGCGCAGTAGTAGGAGGGTTATTTCAGAGAAATGGTCCTTTACACTTTGAAGTGTGATTTGTTTGAAGGCAAAGGTTATGGGTACTCATTAGAACCGTCTGAATGAGTACCCTCAGCCGATGTTTGGAGTGCAAATAAAGAAACTAGGTAGTGATTTCCAACAAAGAATGCAAATAAAGGAAAAATGTAAGGCCCCTTCCCTGCAAGAGCCTGTAAATCTTAAACCATAAGGCTAAGAAACTCAGTTTTGTGTTCCCTAGTAATAGATGTCACAAGGAAATATGAAAACTCTATTACCCATGGTTATGAAATAACAGGAGACATGTTTTTGAAAAAGGGGAGATCATTCAGTGAAAATAAGCAATCCAGTTATGGCCCTTTGTCAGAATGTAGGTTTTGTGATGGTAAGTATGTGTGAAGGACAAATATTTTTAAAATTTTGATTGAGGTTAAGTTTTTTGGTTATGGCGGGACAAACACACACCCAAAAGCAATTTCATGATGGTAATTATGTGGGTTATGTTTCATAAGAGTAGGGAAAATACTTTTGAAGTTATCACCGAGGTTTAGGTTTTTGGTTAAGGCATGACAAACACACAGACAAAAGCAATATAGTTATTCTCCTTTGTCAGATGTAGGTCTTGTGATGGTAAGTATGTGTGTGAAGTTTCATGAGAGTAGAGCAAATTCTTTTGAAGTTATGACCAATGTTAAGTTTGTTGTTTAAGACGTGACAATCAACACACAGACAAAAGCAATATAGTTCTGGCCCTTTGTCAGAATGTAGGTCTTGTGAATGTTATAATGTGTGTGAAGTTTCATGAGAGTAGGTCTAATACTTTTGAAACTATGCATGAGGTTAATTTTTTTGGTTTAGATGTGACAGACTGACAAGGTGATTACTATAGGACACCCAAACTAATGTGTGGGGGCCCTAATTAAGAAGAGAAGTAACTCCGTAAATACTGCTGGCAGGGTTTTTGTTCTTTCAATCTGCTTTTTCTTTCATGGCCCCCTAACAGTGTATCAAGTTTCACTAAATTACCTTTAAAACTTTTAGAGATATGCTCCGGACAGGCTTAATATAGCAAAAACTAAAAAAGGGAAATAACTCTATAACTAGAGCTGCCGCCTAACGGGCGCCAATTATACCCCCGCATGCGTTGTCAGACAAATTTTTACAAGTATTTGACCTTGAGGAAGGTCAACGTAAAGGTCAAGGTCAGGTTTGTGTATATCAATCTTAAGTACTAGTGGCAAGGTGTGTGGTGTGTGAATATTAAAGAAATCGGTCAAAGAATAAGGAAGTTATGAGCAATGTTAAAGTTTTTTGTAACGGACCGACGACAGACGACGACGACAGACGACAAGCTGACTCCTATATACCCCCTTCAAACTTCGTTTGCGGGGGTATAATAACTACAGAGTTACGGTTCTTGCACTCTGCACTGCCTCTGATGGCCATCTATCAATGTATTAAGTTTCACTTAATTCCCTTCTATACTTTCAGAGATATGCTCCGGTGAAATAGTTAACAAGGGAAGTAACTCCATAAATACTGGTGACTGGTCCTTGCTTTCTGAGATTCCCCTCATGGGCCTCTATTTGGACAGTATATCAAATTTCTCTTAATTACCTTTAATACTTAAATTACCTTTAATACTTTTAGAGATATATAGAGTGTGACAGACAGATGGACAGACGGAGGGACAAAGTGGCGACTATATGCTCTCCCTTCGGGAAGCATAAAAACTAGTAGTTATCCAAACAGACTGTTATTTTGTAAAGAGTGATTGTAAGGCTCGCAAGAAATTGAAATTTAACACTGATAAGCACAATAAGAAATGCTGAAAACAGCATAAACTTAACCCATTTTGTACCGGAAACCCCCAAACGAGTAGTTGGCAAACAGTGCAGGCCCAGATCAGATGCCGCAGAATGCAGCGTCTGATCAGGGCCTACACTGTTTGCAAAATTCTCAGCCAATTTCCAAATAGTTTTTGAAAAAAAAAAAACACAACCTGATACCCCTTAACCCTTATCTTGCTGTTCACGACAACCCCTATCTTTGCAAACAGTGTAGATCCATATCAGATGGCTTCTGAAGAAGCCATATGATCAGGATCTACACTGTCATTCAGTTTGTGAATTTGAACAAACTCATTATATCATGTAATCTGATTGGCTGAAAATCAAAAATAGGTGTGGCTAAGTTAAATATTCAGCAAGATAAGGGTTAATTTTGTAATGGCCTCCTGCTATATATAAGGTGGAAGATTCTATTTGGTACAAAAAGGGCTAAGCAGAAATTTAGGTAGTCTTCTAGACACAAAAAGTTATGTTGATTCAAATGCAGTTCTATATTTTTTTTTAAATGACTAATGTACCAGTTCAATATTTTGAATCATGGCCAATGTGGGAGCCGGACAAAACGCCCCATGGACAAAACGCCCCATGCCTTTTTTGACCAGGTGGACAAAACGTCCCACATCATTTTGTCAGGGTGGACAAAACGTCCCACATCATTTTTGCAGGGTGGGCAAAACGTCCCACATGATTTTGACAGGGTGGACAAAACGTCCCACATGGTTTTGACAGGGTGGACAAAACGTCCCACATCATTTTTGCAGGGTGGGCAAAACGTCCCACATGATTTTGACAGGGTGGACAAAACGTCCCACATGGTTTTGACAGGGTGGACAAAACGTCCCATGCTTTTTAGACAGGGTGGACAAAACGCCCCATATTCAATTCAAAGGGAACCATTATACCTAATCTAATCTATCTAATCTAATCTATCTAATAAATGACTAATTGTTGTTTGTTGAAATGGTGTAATTGACCTCTAGTGTCATGCATTTCGCCCCACCATGGGACCCACATGTATATCTCTTATCTCAGGTGAGCAAATTATTCCCCTTGTTATACCGAATGGATTCATCCTCCTTATATATTTATTGAAATTAAGGGGTGTTTTCTTTTAAATTTATTTGAACTTTTTGCAAATAATGTAGGCCCTGATCAGACGCCCCAAACATAATCCCCCCACCCCCGGACAAAATCCCCTCTTTTTGTAAAGGCTGACAATATCCCCCCCCCCCCCCCCCCCCCCACTCCTCCACATGCACAATTACTGATTTTGGAAAATCAGTCTGTATATACATGTGTTGAAAACTGTAGATTTCAATACTGTCAAAGCTATTTTGGTGCTCATGGAGAAATTATTGCAACAGGCAGGTAGTACTGCACATGTACAAAAGGTGAAAAAATGTATAACAGTGAAATCATCAATGCAAAAATTCTAACAATGAATAAGAAAATTACAACCTTAGATTAAATTCATTGAACTGACTTAATAATGTTTGTTCAATTATGATCAATTTGATCATCACCATTAATTTTCATCATACAGATTATAAAGACCCTTCACAAAAATCAATAAGAATTTTCAAAAGTTATACATTTTCCTATCAACAATTTAATTTTGTAATTAGCAGCTAATCAAAGAAAAGGCCTTTGTTAGATTAAAGTGAAAAGGGCATAATTACTTGTAATAACTTTTTTTATTATACATGTGTGCTTAGGGGTTTTATGGACCTCTCAACCCATTAGGATTATATTTGGCATGATCAGTAGTTCCAGTAGTTCCAGGCAACTTGTATAGTGTGTTTTAAGGGGGTCAAAATTATAAAGGCATGTTTTTCGTGATGTTTTCAATATTTTATACAAGATACCTTAAGTATTTTTATACAAGATATATCCAGTAATGACACAATAGGTGAAAACTGTGTTTCAGATAGGGATATCAGGTTGTGTTTTGTTTAAAATTAATTTGGAATGTGGCTTATAGTTTTGCAAACAGTGTAAGCCCTGATAAGACCTCGTGTTCTGAGGCATCTGATCTTGGCCTGCACTGTTTGCCAATTACCCACTGATATTATTTTTTTTTTCAACAGAGGAAGATAAGTTGTACACATTTTCTTACATGTGCTACCATAAAAAAAATTCTTTTATGTAAAAAATTTGCTCTTAACCATGTGCTCTTTAATGATTGTGTTTGCATATTCACGTTTTGTAAATAAAAGCATCTAACTATATTTCCTAATTCATTTTTGTAGTGTTCATGTAAGTACAGTAAATTCATATATTAAGACCACCCTTGGGACTGTTCAGTAGTGGCCTAAAAGACCACTTTTGAACAGTTCCAAGGGTGGGCTTCAACTAGAGCAGACTGGACACTACAAACACAAAGAAAATGTTCCTAAAACCTTCTAAATATGCTTTTAAAAGCATAATTGGTCTTACTTTAAGGTGGTCTTAATAGTGAATTTTTACTCTATATTGTCACATACCCTTCCGAATCCCTTCCACCTCCCTAACACCACCTCAAGAATATGGGACGTTTTGTCCACCCTGTCAAAATAGCATGGGACGTTTTGTCCACCCTGTCAAAACTGTGTGGGACGTTTTGTCCACCCTAAAAAAATGATGTGGGACGTTTTGTCCACCCTGACAAAATGATATGGGATGTTTTGTCCACCCTGCAAAAATGATGTGGGACGTTTTGTCCACCCTGCAAAAATGATGTGGGACGTTTTGTCCACCCTAAAAAAATGATGTGGGACGTTTTGTCCACCCTGACAAAATGATATGGGACGTTTTGTCCACCCTGCAAAAATGATGTGGGACGTTTTGTCCACTTGCTCAAAAATGGCATGGGACGTTTTGTCCATGGGACGTTTTGTCCTACATTCGGCCAATGTATTTGCCATTGAAGAAGTGTAGCATTTCTTTTTCTCTTGAGAGTACAACACAACCTCTTTATAACACTATTAATGAGGTCCAAAACAGAAACCGTGTTAGATAAACAACCATGTTATATCCAAACAAAAATGTATAGATTATGCAGAAAAATGACCATTTATGGTCATTTTTCTATATATTTTTGGGATCCATATTGAAACCGTGTTATATTCAAACCATGTTATAATGAGGTTGTGGTGTACTTACCTGTGAACTGGTTTAATTCTGAACACTTGAATTCTTTCTCCATGAGACCACACCGGCACGATACCTCTGTCTCCCCATCACAGGGGCCGCAGGGACCAGTGTGACACACCTGCTTACACCTGTGCCTCTTACCTGCAGAAAACAGTGTAAACTTTACAGTTAAACCTGTGTTAAACAAGCAAATACAGGGAAATGTCAATGGCTCTAACACCAATATACCATGGTTGTTTTGAACAAGTTCTTCAGTCCCTAGGAAAGATTTGTCTGAATTGAAGCTATTGATATACATTTATTTGAGAGAATTTCCTTATTTTATCTTTGCCGGCCTTGGAAGCTCAGTCGGATGCGCAACTGACTGGTGATCAGGAGGATACGGGTTCGATACCTGCCGGGGTCGGCAACATTCTTTCGTTGAGATTGATCATGAAATCTTTGTTGACTGGGCTGTTGACATAATAGTTTACTTCAGTGAACCATTAAATGTTGGTCAAGGTCAAATATGGATACTTGTATAAAAGTTGCTATCCCTATATGCAAGTTTGTACCAAGTATCATTAATGAAGCTCTTGTAGTTCTTGAGAAATGGACTCTTACATTAAGGTGAACACTAGGGTTGACACAATAATTTGCAATGTCGGTGAACCATAAAATGTAGGTCACAGTCAAAGTTGCTTGCATGAAAGTTGCCATCCCTGTATGCAATTTTGTACCAACTATCATTAACAAAGCTCTTATAGTTCTTGAGAAATGGAGTCTTACATTAGGCTGAATGCCAGGACTAAAGTTGCCATCCCTAGATGCAAGATTGTACCAATTATTATTAATGAAGCTCTTAATAGTTTTTGAGAAATGGATTCTTATATTAGGGTGAACACTAGCCATAGGGTTGACGCAAAAGTTTACAAAATCAGTGAACCTTGAAATATAGGTCAAGGTTAAATATGGATGCTTGCATTAAAGTTACATCCCAAGATGCAAGTTTGTTGATGTACCAATTATCATTAATGAGGCTCTTATAGGTTTTGAGAAATGGACTCCTGCATTAGGGTGAACGTTAGCGTGAATGCAATTGTTGACGGTCGGAAAACCAGACTACTATACCGTGCAATGCTTTGTTGCTGAACTCTGTGCCTCACCCTGATGCAGTAATAAATTTCCCTTAACCCTTTTTGTACCAAATAGAATCTTCCTCCTTATATATACCAGGAGTCCATTCCAAAATTTAGGGGTGACATTTAAAATTTATTTGGAAAATAGCTGAACTTTTTGTAAATAGTGTAGGCCCTGATCAGACGCCCTGATCAGAAGCCACGTTCTGTGGCGTCTGATCTGGATCTGCACTGTTTGCCAGGGTACCCGTTTTGGGGTTTCCGGTACTAAATGGGTTAAAGACACAATGTTACTTCTCACCTTCAGGTCCACATGTGAGTTCTTTATTACAGGTGTTATCACAAGTAGGTATAGGGTCCATGCAGCTAGTCCGGGGGTCAGGAGACAGTTCAGAGAGGGCTTTAGCACCACAGGGGCAGTGGGTCACATTGGCGGGTAGATCAGGACAGCTTTCACAGTCTCCAGGATGACACTTTGCCTCACAGGTATGGTTACCACAGTCTAAAATCCTGAAAATATACCATACTGTATTTAGAGAACTTTTTCTGATACCCTAACAATCAAGCATACTAAAATTAGAACAAGAATAATTTACTACCCGATGTTGTGTCTAAGAATAGCAGGATGAGTGGCAAACAGTGTAGACCCTGATGAGATGCCGTATTCTGCGACGTCTCATCTGGGTCTACACTGTATGCTCATGCCTGTCTGTCCGAATACATATATGGTTAAATGCGGCACTATATTGAACCGTACACCACAACCTCTTTATAACACTATTAATGGGGTCCAAAGCAGAAACTGTGTTAGTTGAACAACCGTGTTATATCCAAACAAAAATGTATAGATCTAGATTTTATCATATGACGTCGTGTCTGAGAGTGTACTAACGCCATGTATTATTTTCGATAATCCACTAGTGGATTAAATATGCAAATTAGCTAGATACGTCCCGTAACGTTACATGTACGACGTCCTTAACGACGTTGCGTTAACTAATGGTGGAATATTGACATTTTTGTTAAACAATCATGAATAAAATGCGTTTTAAACGTCATATGATAAATAGAATCTTGCATTCGTGCTCATGTATTATTGAATTCATTAAACTCGTTGCGGAAAAGGGTTAAAATGCTCGGCAAAGCCTTGCATTTTATCCCTTTTCCTCAACTCGTTTAATAAATTCAATAATACATGAACACTCATGTAAGATCCTCTATATATAGAACTGGCAAAAACTATGATTTAACTGGAGGCTAATGTTCCTCATTTCTTCATATAAACCTATGTTGTGGGTATTCATTTTAACCGCCTCCAAATGAATACCCACAATGCAGGTTTTTATGGAGAACAGACAAAAATCATCAATGAATTATCACTAAAAACAAAAGCTTATCTCTTTCTGAATATCTTTATTTGAATGACGAGACTTGTCATACAATGTCCAGTTACCTCGATGGCTCCCAATTTTAAGTTCTCATTAATAAAGACGGCTCATTATCTCATTCACTGGTATCTCAAATTACTGCTTAAGTCAAAATAAATTTTGGGTAGTGTTCCTTAGTTTTAAACTCTTACATTACGATAACACATCCGTGTGATATAGTGCATTTTCATGCCTCAAAAAAGGTATTTTTCTGATGGAAATTTGTGATATTTTTCTTATGTATACTCCAAACATAGGTTTTGGGTGCTCGTTAGAACCGCCTCATTGAGGCGGTTCTAACGAGTACCCACAACCTATGTCTCGGAGCAGAAATAAGGAAAATTATGTTTACCCCCGTAAACCCCAGTTTTCTCTATATAAAGTGGGGTTGATGGGGTGTCTTTATTTCACGGACTTGTTCACGCGATGAATAATATATCAAACTACTGTTATCTAGAAAAAAAAAAGAAAACAGTCTGATAATAATAATAATAATTGACCTTATTTATAGAGGGTAACACATTTAGTACTAGTACTAATCTTCCATGTGGCCCTCTTTTCCTGGGAAGAAACCAGTACTAAGCAATGTGGATAAAGTTTCTTGCCCAAGAAAACAACACGTGGCGCTTGCGAGGATCGAACAGGCTACCTCTCGATCTCAAATCCGATGCTTTACCACTGCACCACAGCACTCCACATTGAGAAGAAAACTGACTTTATATAGAATTAACATAAATGCCCAGCATATGATTCACATGTAAGAGTGAGTTTGAGTTTTACATCCCACCAACAGCTAAGGTCATACGGAGACGGGACCTCGGTTTAAAGACTCATCCGAAAGTCTGGAGAAGCCCGGGATCGATCCTGCGATCGCTGGTTTACAATGCAAGTAGAGTAACCACTACACCACGGAGGTTTCTAAACATGTAAGAACAAGGCTTATTTTCTCTGAATGAAAAGAAAGAAAAAGTACTTTGTCATAAGGTTTACATGTTTGTGATTTTCCATATTTTTGCTACAAAAAAATAGATTGTGGGTACTCGTTAAAACTGCCTAAATGAAGTGGTTTTAATGACCACCTACAGTGTTTGTTTGATGCAGAATTAAGGAAAAAATATCAATTTTTGTTTTAATCAGAAAAGTGTCTGTTTTTTGCAAAACAGTGTGGACCCAGAGAGGATAATTTCCTGTAGAGGAGCAGTCTGATCTTGGCCCA
Source organism: Lucinisca nassula (assembly GCA_963580285.1). Lineage (NCBI taxonomy): Eukaryota > Metazoa > Mollusca > Bivalvia > Lucinida > Lucinidae > Lucinisca > Lucinisca nassula. The sequence goes on from OY757025.1 coordinate 24,402,023, forward strand.
CGCTGTTTGCCTGTATGCACAAATATTTCTAAAACGTTTGCATGAAAGCATTCACTATCATTATGATAACATGCCTATACAAATACATAAATTTAAGTGCCCCCCCCCCCCCCAAAATAAAAAAAAATTAAGATGTAAAATTATGATATTTTTCTTATTTCTGCTCAAAATAATCTATATTTCAGAGCAGATACAAGAAAAATTGGGTTTACCCCGTTTTGCAATATAAAAGTGGGGTTCAACGTGGTCATAATTATATAGGCATGATGGGTGTGCTTTTGTAACATAAATGCCATCTGTTAGTCCGGATTTGTACCGTAAAAATCCTAAAAGTTTGGACACCTTGAGGACTTGCTGTAATTCTCTTAAAATGTTAATAAATCTGTTTCATGATCCAGCAAGGAGTCCAAAAGGTGTATTCGGAATGGCAAACAGTGTAGACCCTGATCAGACTGCTCCTTCAGGAGCAGTCTGATCTGGGTCTGCACTGTTTGCTTAGCCCTATCTGTCCCAATACTTAGGATCACTACGTTAAGTGTGACAGTGAAACAGTGACCTACAAGTGAAAACAAGGAATCTACAGCTATTGTCTTCAACATACCTTGAACATAATTTACCACAACAGTAAGACTGAGCAAAGTGTTCTGCACTACCACACGCCACCTCTCGCTTTTCATGACAGCCATAACAATCTAGAATAAAGAAGAATTCTGTCAAATGATTTTTAATTGCATACTGGCATCTTCAAACAAGAGGGCCAAGATGACCCTGAATCACTCACCTGATTTCAAGATGTCACATACCTTTTGAAAGTCATATGAGTAACTGACAGCCATCTTTTTCCTTGGAGCAGCCGGCCTCGACAGCTCAGACGGATGCGCATCTGACTGGTGATTTTGAGGACACAGGTTCGATACCTGCAGGGGTTGGCAACATTCTTTCATGGAGATTGATCATGAAATCTTCTCTATGATCATTCTCTCCCTTGTACTGATTTAAGTTGTCAGTTTCTGGCAAAAGAATGTGCACTGTACTGGTTAACCACTTACGTATAAGCCTGCCAAGTTGAAGAGTGGATAGGTAAACTGACCAGCTCAAAAATGACCTAAAATAGTGTTGAATGGGCCGCTACAAAGGAACAAACAAATTCCTTGAAGCATATCTGCTGCACTTCCATAGACAGTCACCTTGGCAACAATCTTGCAAAGTTGAAAGAAGCAAATTGTTGACATGTTTCTATGTTTGAAAGCAAGTGAGCGCTCGGCGGGCACCCTCAGGTGTTCAAAACTAGCGATGCAGTAAGTTAATGTATCATATCACTGTATAATTGTTGCAAATAGCTCCAGATAAGGAGATTTTTTCATCCAGAAAGAACTGGTATTTTTCTTATTTCTGCACAAAAACATTCATAAGCGCCTCACCAAGTCACCTCTAATGTGTACCCACAATGTATGTTTTCGTGGAGACATAAGAAAAATAACATTTCTATCCTGCCATGATTGCAAAATTACTTATATTGCAAAAGCTGCTCAGACTTTTTCAGCAAAAATATCACTGTATTAGATATTGTACTTACTGGAACAGTTAAAATACGACCACTAACAAGCTTGTTAAGCTAAGCATGCTTTGAACAACTGGCCCAAGATGTCTTTCTTCCTCATATTTAATCAACCTAATGCACTAATGAATGAAACGTGGCATCTGACTGGAAAACATCAAATGCTGCAGAAAATTCTAGAGAAGAGGGTAGTCTAATTTTCTAATCATTTTTCATCGTAAATCAGGTTTCAGGGCGAGGATTGTGGCCACGTAAAATCGATTTAAGCCCCCCAGTGGAAATCTTCCACTGACCTTTCCAAGGTGGCTCTTCTGTGGCGATTTATTTATGTTGTTGTTTGTTACTTACTGTGTGTATCACTTTTGTCTTTTTATTTTGGATGGCCATATGGCCATTTTGTGGGAAAGTAACTGTCCTTATGGCCTTCCTTTGTTTAGGTTTCCATTATGGTCTTGTCGCTTAATGTTTGTATTTCTTTCCCTTTGGTGTCTTTTATGGGTGGAGTAAGTTAATTGTATCAATTCCTGATCTTTGTTTTACTTCTACTTTTCACAGTTCATATAAATCCTAGCAGATAATTCACATATCATGTAAAGAAGTTCTGCATTGTTGGATCCTTTGGAAGCAAAGGATACACCAAATAAACAAAAACAGCAGACTCGGTTTTATTGAAATCTGTTCATGACCAGTACTGAAATGTGCAACACGCCCTCTAGCAGCCGTTTAAGCAGAACTCGATTTTCAAACTGATTTTAAATGAACTCAATGATCCCAAAGGACCAGAAAATATAATCTGGACTATGATAATCTGCACGATGATAAAGCCTCATTTTTGTTGAAAAGTAATAAAATAATATTTTTGAAAATAATGTCCACTAAATGTGCTTAGTAACTAAAGGGTTACAAAGTTCAGACAAACTTACCTTGATGGATGGTTTTCATTGTTTTTTTCTGTTAGCTTAATGAGCTCGTTAGTGGTCATATTGTTAACTGTTCTAGTAAGTACAGTATCAAAATATTTTGCATTTTTGCTGAAACAATGTAGTAGAATATTTTCCATAATAAATGATCCAAGTTTTAATGATTTGTTAACTAAAGACTATCATTAGTTTTGAACAACTGGCTCCAGACCTACTTACCTTGTTGTATGGTTTCTTCACATTTTTCACATGGCCCTGCATGACACACAGCCTTACAGAAATGTTTCCCACAGTTCAACTGTCTATCACAGGTACTGGTGCACTTAATAGCTGCCGACTGACCACACTTTACAAGCTGTCTAAAATGTAGGAGAAAAAGCCGTCAGGAGTAGAGGGAAATGGATATGTCATCAGGGTAGGTAATTATTTTAACCGTTTAAGAGGTGCAGAAAATTGTAGAGTGGACAGAAATCTAATGTTGTTTTTTTTTTTTCACGTCAATTATTTTACATCTGTCCCGACTTGATGGCGTGGTTTGAAGATTTGTCATTTGTTCTCTGCTTGACTGAAAGACATGTATGTTGGTCATTCAAACAGTTTCTATGTTTGTATGTGTGTTTGAGTTTTACACCCTATCAACAACTTAGGTCATCTGAGACTGGATCTTGGATTACAGACTCATCTGAAAGTCTGGAGAAGCCTGGAATTAAAATCACGACCCCTTGTTAATGAGTAAAGTAGCGTAACCACTACACCACTGAGGCCTCCGATAGTTCCTACCTTTATAATGTGCACATTCTAGAGTGAAACAGAAATTCACATTGACTGGTGTAGTATTTTTCATCAGGTTAGCAAGTCCGTGAAATGAAGAACCCCTATACCTCACTTTATATAGAGAAAACTGGGATATATGGGGGTATACATTATTTTTTCTTATTTCTGCTCCAAGACATAGGTTGTGGGTACTCGTTAGAACCGCCACAATGAGGCAGTTCTAACGAGCACCCAGAACTATGTTTGCAGTATAAATAAGAAAAATATCACAGATTTTCATCAGCAAAGTAGCTATTTTGGAGATGTGAAAAAATGCACTATATTGCACAGGTGTGTTATCATTATGCAAAGATTTTAATATGTGGGCTCTGCATTGTCCACTAAACATCTCCTGACTTAAACCGCCATGTTTGTGACTCAAATGTTTTGTGCAATTCAATACAATTTGTTTGCAAGTCCATATTATTATTGATTAACCTTGCTGGCCTCCGTAGCTCAGTCAGATGCACATCTGACAGCTGATCAGGAGGACACCGGTTCGATACCTGCCGGAGAGATTCGTGGAGATTGATCATGAAATATTTTCTACAGTCATTCTCTCCCTTCCGCTGATTCAAGAACGGCAGTTGTCAGTTTCTGGCAAAAGAATGTGCTCTGTACTAGTCAACCGCTTATGTATAAGTCTGCCCATGAAAAGTGTGGATAAGTAAACTGACCGGCTCAAAAATGACCTAAAACAGTGTTGACTGGGCCATTAACCTCCAATACAATCAAACAAATAATTGACTGACCTTGACTACAAACACAGTCATGTGATTAGATAGACGAGTATTTTCCATTACAGAATGCACAACACAAATAACATTCTTTACTTTAGTGGGTGACAACAGACCTAGGCTGTAAATTTGTAATGCGTAGACAGAGCTAATCTTGCTTGTGTTGAAAGTAAACATCAGCAACAAAAGGTTTTAATTATCGATTAAGGGAAAGAATAGTTGTGACATAAACTCTAGAAGGCAATAAACGGGATGTGACTTTCATTATTTAATTTCATTTCTGAGCTTTTTTTCTCAACTTGTTTTTGCCAAATGACTCCAATTGTGCCAGATTTATCTATATTGCAAACAAGAAACCATAAAAACAATATAATATTGTGGGTACATGATTCATACAATGGTCTGATTAAGGCAATTTCAACCCATTTTGTAACCAGAAACCCCAAAATGGGTAATTGGCAACCAGTGCAGGCCCAGATCAGATGCCACAGAACACGGCATCTGATCAGGGCCTACACTGTTCCCAAAAATTTCAGCCATTTTTCAAACAAACTTTTGAGAAAAAACAACCTGACATCCCTAAATTTTGAAATGGACTCCTGCTTTTTATGAGGAAGATTCCGTTTGGTTCAAAAAGGGGCATCACATGAACAAGTCTGTGAAATAAAGACCCCCCTAAACCCCACTTAATATAGAGAATACTTGGCTTTATGGAGGTGAACATTATTTTCCTTATTTCTGCTCCAAGACAAAGGTTGTGGGTACTCGTTAGAACCGTCTCAATGAGGTGGTTCTAACGAGCACCTAAAACCTGTGTTTGGAGTATAAATAAGAAAAATGTCACAAATTTTCATCAAAAAATTACCTTTTTTTGAGATATGAAAAATGCACATTATCGCAAGGATGTGCTACCATAATGTAACAAGTAGCCAAAGCATACATTTGTAACAATAAGGAAAATTATCCCTTAATTCTCCTCATTATCCCTCTTTAACCCTTTTTGTACCAAATGAAATCTTCCTCCTTATATATAGCAGGAGTCCATTTCAAAATTTAGGGGTGTCAGGTTGTTTTTTCTTCAAAATTTATTCGGAAAATAGCTGAACTTTTAGCAGGCAGTGAAGGCCCTGATCAGACGCCGCATTCTGCGGCATCTGATCTGGGCCTGCACTGTTTGCCAAGGTACCCCTTAAGGGGTTTTTGGTACTGAATGGGTTAATAGGAGCTGCCAAAAATAGTTTTCATTACTTCTCATTACTTTACTTACTTTGTCTTCCCACAGTCACATGACTTATTCACCATAGCATTGCACTCAGGACAAGGTCCGGGATGGCACAACCTGTATAAAAAGCGAGATTTATCAATCTGTGCTGTACAATAAGAGGATCTGTTTATAACAATTGTAGTTATGCTTCCGGCCATTGGGGCCTTGAGAAAAAGACTGGGCTGCATGGTGTTTCTCCGAAGAGCTGAAATATGTTCAGTAATGACATAGGTATTACAAAATGTCCAAGATTTTACACGACGACGCAGACGACGATGCAGACGACGTCAGAGCTATGACAATACCTCGTCATTTTCTTGGAAAAGCCGAGCTAAGAAAACAAATAACATATTAGTCAGCAAAGGCTCAGGGCCCGAGGTTATAAAATATTTTTCATGCTAAGTCACTGGATGCATGGAATTTTGTCCTGCTCAGAAATTTAAAATGGCATTTTCAAACTAGAGAAAGCGACCAGTGGGTCATGTATACCCCAGGCCAGTGCCACCCTCTGATATAACTTTCGAGCTTGTATGTAACATGGATGAAGAAGTCAAGAAGCTATAAGAATCTATAACGTGCTTATAAAATCTAAACCAAACATAATCTTTCTAAATGGACCAAGGGAGTGTGAGAATCAATGTTACTGAAGCAGCAGGGTGGGGTATGTATCAATGAAATCTTTGAACTGGTATGCAACATTGATGCAAGTATCAATTGAATTTGTCTTAAGAGTTTAGAACATTATGAAACAGGCATCTATAAACTTTGTCATAAAACTTTAACCAAATGTAAACTTTCTAAGTCCATGACCTTGAGGTCTAGGTCACTGTGGGTGGGGAAGGGACATGCATCTCGAAATCTTTGGACTGGTATGCAACATTGATGCAAGTATCAACTGAATTTGTCTTAAGAGTTTAGAACAAACAGGCATCTATAAACTTTGTCATAAAACTTTAATCAAACATAAAATTTCTAGGTCTGTGACCTTGACCTCAAGGTCATTGTGGGGGGTGGGTGATGCATCAATGAAATCTTTTGACCAGTATGTAACTTCAGTGTAAGTATCAACTAAATGTATCAAAGGGTTCAGAAGATACAATCTCTTAAAAACTTTAACGCAAAACTTTAACCAAAATGTAAAATTTCTAAATATGTGACCTTGACCTCAATGTCACTGTGGGGGTGGGACATGCATCAATGAAAACTTTAGACCAGTATGTAACTTCAATGTAAGTATCAACTAATTCAATCAAAGGATTCAGAAGATACAATCACTTAGAAACTTTAACGCAAAACTTAAACCAAAATGTTAACGGACGGATGGAAGGACGGACAGACGGAAGGATGGAAACACGGACGGATGGACAAACTGCAGGACGAAAACTATATACCCCAATAGCATACTTCGTATGCAGGGGGTATAATAAATGAGCAGGACAAACAACAATCTCTGCTGAGCTGAGCAAGAAAATTGCCTCCATTGCTTGCATTTAAATATTTATGAGCATGGATAAAGTTATAAAACTGATGCCCCTGATCATTACTATGCCTGCACACAATCTGATCTGCCTGCGCAATGTTTAATCTTTAAGCTTTTTCTGTCCACATATGGCTTTTTAAGAACACACCACAGGAATGCGCCTGATTGGTGATTCAAGAGAAAATGCCAAAAGGTAAGTGATAAACTTCTCCATATTTTGATGTATATATTATTATTGGTAGACATTATCATAAAGTAGGCTCAAATTCTGGACCAAAACTTATTTTTGCTATAATTAACTATCTTTTCTATGTCACAAACTTTCTCAATGTCTCAAAACTCAAAGTGAAAGACATGTTTCTAGTCAAACTGTATGCTTTTCATGCAGTACTTAATACGTCATTACAACTATCATCAAGATAAGAGTACACTTAATCCACTTTTAAGAGTTCTTAAGGGGAATGGGTACACCTTCAGGGGAGATAACTCATGCAAAAGTGTTTTTGTCTGCCATGTCAATAGGGGTCAACTCTTAAAGGAAAGAATTTGCTCCTGAGGAGCAAATTCTTTCCTCTAAGGGTAGACCCCTTTTTCAGTGGGACAGGGCTTATAGAAAAGTGAACGGGAAGTCCCAAAAGTTGTCTCCCTTTGAAAAATGGCAGAAAATTGTGCTAGGTGTTCCCATTCCCCTTAAAAGCAATATGTAACTGATTGTATTGGGGTTTAACAACACATCAACCCTTGTGGGTTATAATGTGTAATCTCCCAGAGAAAGAGAGAAAAGAGACAGAAGAGATTGTAGATGAAATGAAAGAAAGAGAAAGGGGAGAAAGAGTTAAATGAAAGCAAGTGAAGAGTGAGTGAGTGAGTTTTAGTTTTACGTCCCACCAACAGCTAAGGTCTTACGGAGACCGGACCTTGGTTTAAAGACTCATCCAAAAGTCTGGAGAAGCCCGGGATCGATCCTGCGATCCCTGGTTTACAAGGCGAGTAGCGTAACCGCTGCACCACGGGGGCTTCTACAAAAGCAAGTGAAGAAACAGAAAAAATAATAAATACAGTAAAACTCCCATATTAAGACCACCTTTTGGACTGTTAAAAAGTGGTCTTTAAGACCACCTTTGAACAGACCCAAAGGTGGTCCCTGACCAGGGGACACTGTGAGCAGGAAATACAAAAAGAGAATAACTGCACCATTCTAAATGAGCTGTTTAAAGCAGAATTGGTCTTAAGTTTAGGTGGTCTTTCAGTGAAATTCCACTATTAAGACCACCGAAAGTTAAGAGTAATTCTGCTTTAAAAAGCTTATTTAGAACGTTTCAGTAATTCTTTCTTAGTGTTTTCTTCAACCAGTGTCCTCTGATCAGAGACCACCTTAGGGACTATTCAAAAGTGGTCTTTTAGAGACCACCTTAGGGACTGTTCAAAAGTGGTCTTTTAGAGACCACCTTAGGGACTGTTCAAAAGTGGTCTTTTAGACCACTTTTAAACAGTCCAAAAGGTGGTCTTAATATAGGAATTTTCAGCATGTATACCTAACCTGCTGCAAAAACAGCAGGCCTTGTCCAACTGTAAAGCCAATATCAGTTTGACCCCCAGGTGACAGAAGATAACTCACCCAACCACCCAAAAAGGCCATGTGCAAAACTTAATGGATTTTGTGGATGCAGACACAGCTGTCAATTGGTTTGGTTTGGAGAAACAAGGCCTAGTCAACACTACTTAGATCTTATTAAGTCAGTCAGTTACCCTAACCGCGCTTTTTCTGGACCAGCTTAAACATAAGCTGTTAACCAGTACAGTGTACATTATTTTGACCTTGTTTGTTTGTTTGTATTGGAGTTCAAAGGCCCAGTCAACACTATTTTGGTAATTTTTAAGCCAGTCAGTTTACCTATCCACAATTTTCCTGGGCAGGCTTGTACGTAAGTGGTTAACAAGTACAGAGCACATTCTTTCGCCAGAAACTGACAACTGCCCTTCTTGAATCAGCCGAAGGGAGAGAATGACCGTAGAAAAGATTTCATGATCAATCTCCATGAAAGTGTGTTTCCAACCCCGCAGGTATCGAACCCGCATCCTCCTGATCACCAGTCAGCCGTGCAGCCGACTGAGCTACCAAGGCCGACTTTGCCCTTCTTGAAATGGCAGAAAGGACAGGATGACAGTAGAAAATATTTCAAGATCAATCCCAACAAATGAACATTGCCAGCCCCAGCAGAAGAGCTACTCATGGAGGTAGTACAACAATTCTTAAGTAATACTGGTGGGGGAAAGGACTTTGATGAAATTGACTGATACATTACAATGTAAGACTGGCAGGGTGGAGCTATCATTTGCACCTGCCTTTGGACTACTCTATAAAATAGAAAGGAAACCGTGTCACCCAATAATGTGAATTCAACTGTAACACAAACAAAGCTATGGTAGAAGCTATATGGTCAATCGGTCTGCTTGCAAAGAACATGCAAAAGGTAAGTATCTTATTATCGACTCGGCAAATTTAACAGATACTGACAACACCGAACTGCCCCGCCCTGTTAATCATATCTGCGTCTTCTGTTCTCTGACCCTACCCCTAATCCTAACAGTAATATATATTTCTGCCTATCAGAAATATATATTTCTGTCTTACTGGACAGAGAATGAATTTTTTGTTTTAATGTCATGAAATCAGCTGATCAACAGATTGATTGATTGATTTGGGTTTAATGGCACATCAACCTTGTGCATTATTTTGTGTCGTTTCCCAGAAATGGAGAAAAAGTAGAGGAGATGGAAGTGAAGGACAGAGGCGAAAGAAGAAAATGAATGGAAGAGTAGAAACAGAAAAAATAACATTATTCCCCCTCTACCCTAACCTGCTTCAAGGACAGCAAGCCTTGTCCAACTGTAAACCAATGTCTGTTGGATGCCCCAGTGACGAGAGATACACGTCACCTTTGCCTCACACAGCCTACCTATCTACTGAAGATTATCAGGCTATTGTGGAATATTTTAACCCTTGTCCTGCTGAACCCGGATATGTCTTATCTTTCAAACAATGAAGATCCAGATCAGATGGCTTCTGAAGAGGCCATCTGATCAGAATCTTCATTGTTTGCCATTCAGTTTATGAATTTGTCGCAATAATTTGCATCAAGTAATCTGATTAGTTTATAATTGGTAGTGGGTGTGGCATATTTAAATATTCAGTAGGTCAAGGGTTAATGGTGTAAATCGATTAAATTGGTTTCAGCTTTGATTGTACTCACACTATACAAGGGTGTTTGCAATCGTCTCCTCTATCTTTCTGACAAACATTGCCACAGCTGTGGGGAGTCTCCATACGATTAAAATCTGGGTCTCGTACCTTACCTTAAATAATACAAATACCAGATTTAACCTAAATACTCAGACACCTTAACTCCTTACCATACTTGTTCTACAATTTGAACAAGTACCGGTATAACTTACGACCCAATGCTTTGTCTAAAAATAGCTGGATGAGTGGAAAAACAATGTAGACCCAGATGAGGCGCCACAGAATACGGCATCTCATCTGAGTTAACATTATTTGGCTAGTGTTTGCCCAGGCCTATCTGTGGCTAGTGTTTGCTCAGGCCTATCTGTCTGAATAAGTACAGAAAATATGCTATCTTTGTGGAGACATACTGGCAAGAATGAGTGATCAATACACCATTAACTATAATATGATGTTATTAATCAAGTAATTTCGTTTTGGCCCAGTTCCGAGGACTGCTGTATTGGCCCGAGGCAATCAAGTAATTTTGTATTGGCCCAGTTACAGGTCCGAGGACTGCTGTATTGGGCCGAGGCCAAAGGTCAAGGCCAAATCAGCAGACTGAGGACCTTAACTTGGCCTCGGACCAATACAGTAAACAGAGGACCTGTAACTTGGCCAATACGAAAATACTCGATTAATGACAATTTTATTAACTGACGCAATAAAAAAAAACATGATTATTGATTTTTAAGGCTGACACGATTAATCGATTAATCAATCGATAAATTCCACAAAAATGATTATCATTTCTGATTTGCTTTTAATCGATTACTTCATAGGTACAATTTACTACCCAAAGTTATGCCTAAAATAGAGGGATGAGTGGCAAACAGTGCAGACCCTGATGAGACGCCACAGAATGCATCTCATCTGGGTCTACACTGTTTGCTCAGGCCTGTCTGTTCAAATATACATATGGTAATGGGCAACATATGGTAAGAGTCATGCCCAGACAGGTAAAATTATGACAAAAACCTTAGCGATTACTAATTGATTATTGATCGCAATCGCATGACTGATAATCGATTATCTTTTCAGCTCCGATTAGCCAGCCCTATTGATTTTAGACCTCCGGATAATATTGGATGACCTGGTATTAATAGGGATGACCTCCGATCAGAACAGTATAGTCAAATAAAAAACAGCATTTATTACCTAGACCAGAGAACACAAAGGTACTGATCAGACTCTGCACAGTCAGATCTGCACCTTTGTTGTTTGCAAACTAAAAATGCTAAATTACAGAATACAAAGAAACTTTGGAAACTCGAACATGGCTGGCTTGTTCACGATTGCTAATTCGAACTTGCTATTACGTTGTTTGAGAATTCTCTCAATAGTTGCAGAATATCAATATCTGTAAGAAAATTTATGGAGTTTTTTTCGGATTTTATCTTAAAAAGTTATGTTGTGTAAACTCATTAGAATCGCCTCTGAGGCGATTCTAATGAGTACACACAGCATTCCTGCACAAATAGTTATCCTCAAGTCATCCAAATTATTTCTCATGGCCTGGCATTAGGATTAACCCTCATTTGTTCGAACCCATATTTTGTTTGGTTTGATTTGAGGTTTAACGTCCCAGTCAACACTATTTAGGTTTGTTTGTTTTGGAGTTTAATAGCCCAGTCAACACTATTTAGGTCATTTTTGAGCCAGTCAGTTTACCTATCAACACTTTTCCAGGGCTGGCTTATACCTAAGCGGTTAATCAGTACAGTGCACATTCTTTTGCCAGAAACTGACAACTGACCTTCTTGAATCAGTGGGAGAGAATGACCGCAACACTATTTAGGTCATTTTGGAGACGTTGCTTCCAATTTTGTAGGACTTTTACCAGACACTGAGATGAAATGGCATCTCAATCCCTGCATGCTAAATGGCTTTAAGCAAAGAGAAAGACTTTTGATGAAATGGTGTGTCGCCCATTATCATACTTGCGATGTGTATTGGAAATAAAGTTCTGCCAGTTTGTTATTCTTTTAATCTTAATTGGCGGCTTTTAATTTTTGCGTTTTTTTCTTGACTGCCAATAGCACCAAACTAAAATGACCGCCAAATATATTAATATAAGTGTATAACACTAAGCAAACAAAAGATCTGTGCATTATGATTAAAGTGATTGCTGTGTGCTTGAGGATGCCATTGAGCCTGACCCAATGAGCCACAGGGGCTGACCCACCGAGCCACAGGGGCTGACCCAGCAATAAATAGCATTGGAACTGCACTTTTTTCCGACCTGGATGTCATATTTTAGAGTTCCCAATAGTTTACGTATGATACTTAGTCTACCCACCACCTGTGTGCTGGGATACATGCCTATGCATAGGTTCAGGGCATAAAATTTCCCTTCATGTACCGACAAGAAAAAATTCAGACTGAAAAAGTACTTCTTTTTAAATAATACCTTCTCCGTATGTTTAGGTAACACCTACATTTATTAATTGATTATCCTATATTACACAAGGTCAACCAATATTCAAAACTCATAAATCATGTTTTTAATTGCGTCATTTAATAAAAATGTCATTAATCAAGTAATTTCGTATTGGCCCAGTTACAGGTCCTCGGTCAGCTGTATTGGCCTCGGCCTTCGGCCTCGTGCCAATACAGCAGACCTCGGACCTGTAACTGGGCCAATACGAAATTATTTGATTAATAACATTATAGTTTAAGCACACCACCACCTCTTAATATTTTGTTGGGGTCCAAAGCACAAACCATGTTTGTTAAGGCTGACACGATTAATCGTATAATCGGTTAATCGATCGATAAATCCCACAAAAATGATTATCATTTCTGATTTGCTTTTAATTGATTACTTGATAGGTACAATTAACTACCCAAAGTTATGCCTAAAATAGCTGAATGAGTGGCAAACAGTGAAGACCCTGATGAGACGCCGCATTATGCGGTGTCTCGTCTGGGTCTACACTGTTTGCTCAGGCCTGTCTGTTCAAATATACATATGGGAAAGTGCAACATATGGTAAGAGTCATCCTCAGACAGAAAGCCAGTCAGGTAAAATTATGACAGAAACCTTAATGATTACTAATCGATTATCAATCGCAATGGCAGGACTGATAATCAATTATCTTTCCAGCTCCGATAAGCCAGCCCTAATGTTTGTTAAACAACAGTTACTGTGTACCATCCAAACAAAAATATATACTATATATATAATATAGATCAAGTAGAAAAATGACCATCTTCTATATTAAATGTTTATACTTTGAACATGTTTTACCGAAAAATGTTTTACAATTAACAGTGCTATAAAATGGTTTATGAGTACATGCAAAATTATTGTAACAGCAAGTTACTTTCAAATATTTTTACAATTCTGAGGATGCCACTGAGCCGCAGGGGCTGACCAAATGAGCCACAGAGGCTGACCCACCAAGCCACAGGGGCTGACCCAGCAATAAATAGCATTGGACCTGCACTGTCTTCCAAACTGGATGTCTCATTTTACATTTCCCGAAAGTTTAAGTATGATACTTGGTCTACATACCACAGAAGCACCTGTACTGGCTTGGGAACTTGAAGGTAAGGTTCTGACAGGCAGGGCACCGCCAACCATTCTTCTCGGGACCTGAAAATGTCAGTATACATATACAGTTGAACCTGTGCTTACAGTCATGAACGGTCACATCTGAAATGAACGGTCATCTCCGAATAACGGTCCCCTTATTACAACGGTCATTTTCAACCCTTCCCATCGAAATTCCCTAATAAATCACCTGGGAATAGAGGTCCACTGTGCACTACGGTCAACGGTCAAGTTACTCAGTCCCAACTGAGTTGCTGTCCTTGAATAACAGTCTATAATTGAGTCCGCCACGCTCATGATTGTAGCTTCGAGGTAATCGCCATTGATTGGCATATAATTGGCCTGCTTGATTGGTATTGCTGTCCTTAATCCTGGCGATCTGGTCATACATGTTATGGTTTGTGAATGAGTGAATTCAATTGAATAAAATCATTGCATTCTATTTTACACAAGAACTGTAGATAGTTTGTTTGAAAGTGAAGAAAAATTGTCTAAACATTTTTTTTTAAATTGGAGGACCGTTTGACAGTTGCACTTTGTGGCAGTTTCACCGGTAAGGAGTTTGACCTTATTGTTTGTAATGCTAAATGAACACCACATCATGTGACGATCATGTGATTTTGTGTATCAACATTTTTGTTTGATTTGAGGTTTAACGTCCCCGTCAACACTGTAAAGGTCATTTTGGAGACGTTGCTTCCAATTTTGTGGGACTTTTACCCAACATTGAGATGAAATGACATCTCAAGCCCTGTCGCCCAATGAAACCAATAGGGTTTATTAGCATGGACGGTCCACCTCGCACCGCGGTTCCTGGACAGGCTTAGATCCTCTAAGCGGTTTACCAGTACTAGTGTGCGGGCCGGATTCAGCTCTGCATGGAAGCATCATGCAGCCCATATATTTCTTCAAGACACTATGGGCGGGGGCCGGTGTATCAACATGGTCGCTTCCATTATTGATCATGAGTTTGACCTAAATTTTGTCATTTTGCCATGTTTTATTCACCAATAATTGTAAGAATATTTGGACAATGTCGGCCTGATGGTAACTGTCAAACCTTTTAAACAAATGTCACCTGTGAATAAAGGCCAAATTTGTCCTGTCCCACAGCTGGCCTTTGTTCACAGGTTTGACTGTATAGTCAAACTTCAATCTGGGACCAGCGAAGTCTGTTAACCCTTTTTGTACCAAATGGAATCTTCCTCCATATATATAGCAGGAATACATTTCACAAGTTAGGGGTGCCAGGTTGTGTTTTCTTCTTAATTGATTTGGAAAATGGCTTAACTTTCTGTGAAGTCTGACCTGGGCCTGCACTGTTTGCCAGAGTACCCGTTTTTGGGTTTCTAGTACAAATTTGGTTGATCCTTATCCTGCTGTTCACGACAATCCCTTGGCCCCGGCCATCGAGGCTTGAAGAAATAGATGGACTGCATGATGCTTCCACGCAGAGCTGAAACTGACCGCACATGAGTACTGGTAAACCGCTTAGATGATCTAAGCCTGCCATGGCAAAGCGGTGCGAGTCGGTCCGTCCATGCTTATAAACCCTATTGGTTTCATTGGGCGACGGGGCTTGAGATGTCATTTCACCTCATCGTCGGGTAAAAGTCCCACAAAATTGGAAGCTATGTCTCCAAAATGACCTATACAGTGTTGACGGGGACGTTAAACTTCAAATCAAACAAACAATCACGACAATCCCTACCTTTGCAAACAGTGTATATCCAGATCAGATGACTTCTAAAGAAAGTGTGGCTAACTTAATTATTCAGTGGAATAATGGTTAAAGACAGGAGAAGTTTGTTAGGCTTTTTATGACATCTTGAAAAGTTATGCTGTATGCAGGTGATTCTAATGAGTACACACAACATATAAATCTTAGTGGATTTGGTTGCCACTTTTTGTAACATTATAAATTTAGCAAGTCTCGCTACTTTGGGCATCTCCTTCCTGATGCCCGGGACTTCCGTGGAGTGTGGGCCATGTCTGCTGATGTTGGCTCGGTGGCGGACGCCTATAAGTTCCCTGGTAGGCGTCTCTTGCCTGATGCCTCCAGTTGACCTGTCTCATGAGCTACGTCATGTGTGTGCTCGGAAGGGGATGTGCTGTGTTTGCCTGGTCTTGTCCATCATCCGTTTTGGTTTCAAAACTTTGGGGTTTAGACACACTGATGAAGATTAGATATCAGAAAGGCCTCTGTATCACTAAATTTGGTATAGTTACGCATTACAGTCAAGCCTGTCATAGTGGCCACCTATATTAAGCAAGCAACCTGTCTTAAGCAAGCAGGCATTCACTTCCCAATAAAGGCAAATGTGTTAAATTTCACCTGTATTAAGCAAGCACATTTAAATTTTTGATTATCCCTTAGTTGCTTGCTTAACACAGGTTGGACTGTAATTGCAACCACTGGGTCGGTATCTCTGCTGGTGGATGATTTGTTCGTCCCCGAGGGTATCATCAGCTCAGTATGTTCCTTAGTGCTGAGTTTGATACTGCAGTGTTGACGTCAGTACTCAAGTACTGATTTAAATAAATATATTATATCTTTAACTTTTGAAGTATAAATTTCTAATTTTTCTAAAACTAAGACTGACTTGTCAGGTGGGACATGTATCTTAGCGGATTTGGTTGCCACTTTTTGTAATATTATTATATTATAAATATTGCAAGTCTCGCTACTTTGGGCATCTCCTTCCTGATGCCCGGGACTTCCGTGGAGTCTGGGCCATGTTTGCTGATGTTGGCTCGGTGGGGGGGCGCCTATAAGTTCCCTGGTAGGCGTCTCTTGCCTCCAGTTGACCTGTCTCATGAGCTACGTCGGTCAGTGTGTGCTCGGAGGGGGATGTGCTGTGTTTGCCGGGTCTTGTCCATCATCCGTTTCAGTTTCAAAACTTTGGGGTTTAGACACACTGATGAAGATTAAATATCAGAAAGGCCTCTGTGTCACTAAATTTGGTATAGTTACGCATTAACCCTTGTCCTGCTAATCCCGGATATGCCTTATCTTTGAAACAATGTAGATCCAGATCAGATGGCTTCTGACGAAGCCATCTGATCAGGATCTACATTGTTTACCGTTCAGATTGTGAATTTGTTGCAATAATTTGCATCAAATAATCTGATTGGTTGATAATCGGTAGTGGGTGTGGCATATATAAATATTCAGCAGGACAAGGGTTAAATTGTACTATAGAAAACAGAAAAGATATCCCAAAAGTATGCCCATGATATCTCCTTGTCTGGTACTTATTATGAGTACTGTAATGATCCTAAGTATTGGGACAGATAGGCCTAAGCACACAGTGCAGACCTAGATAAGACTCTCCTTCAAGAGCAGTCTGATCTGGATCTGCACTGTTTGGAACTACAGTCGAACTTCGATGGCTCGAACCCCTTTGGGACCATGGAAATTTATTCGAGACAAGGGTAGTTCGAGCCACTGAGGATTACTGCCACGAGGCATAACGAGATGCTTTTGAACATCTTCCGATGTTATATACTGAAAATGTTTGCTGTCTGTACTCATTAGAATCGCCTCACCGAGGCGATTCTAATGAGTACACACAGCATACATTTGCAAGATAAAAGCCTAAAGTCTCCTTAATCATCCCCCACCATTTCTTATCTTGAGGAATTTCCTAGGGACTCAAGAACGGGTTCGACTCAGCCATGGTAAACGAGCCATCGGTGTTCGAGCCATCGAAGTTCTACTGTACTATCTGTCCCAATACTTAGAACCATTATGGGAACATGTGAATACAAGTATATTTCCCTTTCGCGCTTGTGTTCGTTCAATTGCGATGTCCGCCATCTTGAATGTTCTGCACAGCTGATAAGAAATAAAAGCAAAATAATTTCATGAATCACAATAAAATCGAAACTTTTGATCGTTTTACATTCATTTGTACTTCATTTCAATGTTTTCCATTACAAACTCTCATTATACCAGCCTGCCTCGGTAGCTGAGTCAGATGCCTGTCTGACTGGTGATCAGGAGGATGCGGGGTTGATTCCTGCAGGGATCAGCAACATCCTTTCATGGAGATTGATCATGAAATCTGTTCTATGGTCATTCTCTCCCTTCCGCTGATTCAAGAAGGTCAGTTTCTTGCAAAAAAATGTGCACTGTACTGGTTAACCGCTTACGTATAAGCTTGCCTGGGAAAAGTGTGGATAGGTAAATTGACTGAATCAAAAATGACCTAAATAGTGTTGACTTGGCCATTAAACTCCAATACAAACAAACTCATTCTACCATGACATAAACATATTCCCACTGAGCCTTGTGATCAACGTAGTGAGTGCAGAAGGGTGTATTTGATGATGTCACATGTAAACATGTACTTCTCACAATGTCCTCTACAAAAGAAATCTTTGGAAAACATTGCAAGAAGATAGACAGTGTCGTCTAAATGCTCCCTGCCTGAGAGTGGTATTTATCCTCACCGGACACCTTGGGCAAATATCGCTGTCAGATGGGGAATGTGATCCCATGTTCCTCCTCAACAATCAAAAGAACTTATATTGTAGTGCATATAAGCTAAAATGTTCCGGCTTTCTTTGTGAATATAGTGATATAAGCTAAAGCCATTTTTTACCTGCAACGATAGAGTTTGGAGATCTTGCCCACTGTTTGATACAGCGCAGATGGAAGACATGGAAACAGTTACTACATGACCACACTGCATTCTGAGCTCGCACAGTCTCGCAACAAACCATGCACTCGTAGGTTCCTCGGGTCAGCTGATCTATTAACACTCCTGAAAAGAAAAAGATATATCTGGTCCAAGCTTTCAAATTAAATTTGGTAAACAATTATTTACTTCCTTCAAAATGAATACTGCACACAATTCAGGATCTATGATAAGCTAGAAGCTTACTGAAGTCATCTTCTGAGACCATCTGCAGAATACATTTTGTTATGAATTTTTCAACTTAAATTTGAACAGTTCTTGAGCAATTCTTACAGATTACAATTGTGAGTGTCCAAGAATTGATGATGTAGGGGATTAATAATATGTCTCCCCTTGTGGGTCACTTATCTACTCTTACATGTACCTGCAGCAAGGCGACCTTGCCCAACTGCAAGCCAATAACAGTTGGATGCCCCAGTAACATAAGCTACACAGCAATTTTGCCTCACCTAACCAGCCCCAAAAGGATCTACAGAATGAATTTGAATGATTGTGTTGATATGGCCATAAAGCACAAGCAATCATGATTCTTTCAAGATACAGAACTACCGACAGGTTCATGGACTTTTTTAGCTATGCTTCTTTCCTTTGTTACGACTCATGCCATAAGATGGGGGCTCCTCTGAGATCAGACTATTTTGCCAACAATGGCTTCCCGTCATCGTATATGATGACTTCCTTGAAGAGGGGCAGTGTTACTGACCGCGATTCCTCTCTTCAGTTATCTACCTTGGTAGATTACGCATAGCTTACAGGTCTATCACTACTCTCTGACAATTGTGTAAGGGAGTCAACTCTTTGGCTCAGTGGTTAGAGCAGTGGACTTTCACACCCACCCCCTAAGACTGCCCATGCAAAGCGGTGAGAGTCAGACTGTCCATACTTATAAACCCTATTGGTTTCATTGAGTGACAAGGTTTGAGATGTCATTTCATCTCAATGTCGGGTAAAGTCCCACAAAATTGGAAGCAATGTCTCCAAAATGACCTATACTGTGTTGAGGGGGACGTTAAACCTCAAATCAAACCACAAATCTTATATGAGCCAGCACATGATAAAATCTACAGGGTCTGAGCCATCAGCGAAGACTCAGATCAGCCTGCGCATTCGTGCAGCCTGATCAGAGTCTTTGCTGATCGCATGTACCTACTATAGGCTAACACCTATGCAAAGAGACATAAGCAAAAGGTTTTGTCATAGTGGATGGGTGCACAGGTTGATTTGAGTCTCTGCTGGTCACATTGGTCTTATTGTAAGTTTTGTCATGCGTAGGCACATATGATATTTTACCTCTCTGACTTTCATCCAATTTCTTAGCGACTCTGTTCCTTGTAGTTCTCCTCTGATATCTACCTTGCTGAGCCCTGGTGTGCATTCCTCCACCTTCAGACCTGTAGTCAAATGTAGTTTTATCACTATCATCTTTACTATCTTTCTTAGCTAAACTTTCAACTGTATTATATTTTCTATGTTCTTGTCTGTTAACATCACTGAGTTGACTATTAGCTCTCCTCCCATAGTCTTTCACAGGTGCATTATTATTCACATTTTCATCAAAGTTTTGTTTTTGCTGCCTATCAGAGGTGTCATTTCTCCTTCCACTGAATCTATGCTTTTCTGGAAGATTTTCTTTTCCATGTCTATCAACTCTGCCTCTTTCGAACTTCCCTCTATCATTCCAACTCGAGTACTGTCTAGATTCTTTTGGCTTTGCACCAAATGTTTCTTTACTCTCATTTTCATTCTTAGTTTCAGCATCAACTTCATGCTCCACTGTTTTTAAATCCTTCACACTTGTTATATCACCATCTCTCATTTCATTATCTTGTCGACGACTTCTGTTTTCAAATGGCCTTGATCTGGAATCACTGCCATAAAATCTTCCACCCTGCTTTTTGCCTCTATTACTTGCACCATCATTTGAATTTGCTACAGGATTGATGTCATCCTTTTCATATTTACCGCCTTTATCTCCTTGATTTGCTTCCTTGCTAGTCCCCTCTACAGCCCTGTTTACTCCTTGAAACGGAGCATCTACTCTCTGCCTGTTTCTACTGCGATTTTGTGAGTAGGAATGTTTGGCCCTCGTCTGTGGTTTCTGAACACTATTACCACTTACAGATGTCTGGATTGCCTCTGTCCCCTGGGCACCCCCTTGGTAATAATCTCCGTTATAACCATATGAGCTTGTATCATAAAAGGTACTCTGCTGAGAAAAGTTGTTGTAATAATTCAGGTCGGAATATGGACCATAATCATAATGGGCCCCATATGACTGAGGGGGCCCGTAATACTCTCCCTGAACTTGGTAATTTTGATAGAAAGTCTGTTGTGGATTGTTGTAGTAGTATTGGTCATTATTTCCATACTGATAGTCTTGGAAGTCCTGATATTCTCTGCTCATTTCAGCTTACACCACAGCTGAAAGAAGGAAGAAAAACCAACCCATTACGAAAATACAGCCGTGCGACATAGTGGGTTTTTCACATCTCCAAAATGGCTACTTATGTGATGAAAATCTGTGATATTTTTCTTATAAATGCTCAAAACATAGGTTGTGGGTGCGCGTTAGAACCGCCTCAATGAGGCAGTTCTAAGAGTACCCACATCCTATGTCTTGAAAGAAAAATAATGTTGACCCCCGTAAACCCCAGTTTTCTCTATATAAAGTAGGGTTTAGGGGGTCTTCATTTCACGGACTTGTTCACGTGATGTATTCAGAAACCACAAAAAAAAAAAATGTGAATTTTCAGAAAGAAATTCTAATATTTTTCTCATTTCTGCTCAAAACATACCATAATTGAAGAGTTATCAGAAAAACAGGTTTGTAATGTGATTCATATGTAAAATGAGCAAAGGAATGAAATTGTATAACGTTTTTAACATTTTGTCAACATACTGACCACTCGCTTTGACAGATGGTTTTTCTGACAACTAAAATTGATTGAAGTTTCAGACTGGCTATAACAGTAAAATGTCCAAAGACGAAATAAGGTCAGTACAAAACTCATCTTATGTTCGATCTTTATCAGATATTGCTTCCTTTTCTGTGGGTTTCACCACATTTGTGGTCTAAAGGGAAGGAACTGTGTTGTTTTATTTCTTAATTATTTTCTATCATTAAAATGCAAGGTTGGCAAAAAAGTGGGAAATACTTATATTACCCTGGACGGTTGGAAATACAGGGGATTCCAGAGAAATACTGGGAAATATATATTTACTGTAGGTGGCATGGTTACTGTAACATTAACTACCTTGGTACCATGGGAAGCTGGGCTATAGTAGAATGAAAGAAAATATTCTCCCAAACTTGGGCATGTTATATGTTTACACATCATTGAAGCATGTATGTCTAAAAGTACATTAATCAGGTTAAACTTGGTGATATAATTTGTTTTCGGTTATGAGAATTGGTTTTCGGTTGTTTCCGGTAACAGTTTGTTATAGGTTTTTCCAAAGGAAGTGTCTACAGTGCCGGTAACGGCACCCTCGACTCTGAGGCTAGAATTCTGGTACATGCACCAGACTCGGTGGCTAAAACGACTGTCCCGGCACTCCAGCCATTCCTATGTGGCCAGGCTAGAGTGCCGGTAATACCCAGTAATACAATACTTGATACATGTAGCTGTAATCCACCAGAGTGCATCATACTAAGGATGAATTAAACAGCCAGGTGCATAACCTGAACAAGTTAAAAAAAAAACTCATTTGCGTTATATTTGGGTTTTCAAGAATTGGTCCAAATCGGCATAGTTTTTCTCTTCTTTTCTGAAATTCACAGTGTTTTGCGTCTTATAACATTATCGCGAGATTCCAAGAGAAGCGCCCTTTCTAACAAGATGGTGGATTCGTCAACACTATAGAGTTTTCATTCAGAAAAAAATTGTTTTTTTGAGTGGATTTTGAGCGCCGAAAAGGTAAAATTAATGGCTTTAAAACTTGAATTCCCATCTTATCGCAATTCTGCCACATGTGGTGACAATTTTTAAATGGAAAGAAGACTTTAATTTGATGATTGAAATCAAAATTCTTTATACACATCATCTAAAAAGTTGTACGCATGTGTTTCAAACAAGACTGGGGTGACAAGAATATTAACGCATTCACATTAATATTTTTGTATTTTTCAATTTAACATTATCCTAAATAACTTGTGACATAACCTAAACAAGTTATTTTCTATAGTCTCACTTTGAAATTCAATTGCGATATGTGACTTTATAACTGTAACATGTTATAAAAAAAAAACTTATATAGGTTATGCACCTGACTGTTAAACAATTTAGACTTGTGCAGTATGTGAGGTGTGTCCAATACCCCCAGTCTGAACACTGGGCCCATTTCAAACAAGAGGGCCATGATGGCCCTGGATCGCTCACCTGATCCTTATGGAAGGTAATATAAGGTGGAGTGGAGGGTAAGAGTAATTTTAGCTGACAGTGACTCAAGGAACATTTCAAAATCAATCTAGCTATTTAGGAACTTAAAGGCATTTATTCTGTAACAGTAAAACACACGGTGTGTCCATAATTGTTTTATTGCCCCCTGTGATATACTGACTATAGCAGATCAAAGGCGGCCCTTAATTGGGTGATTAGTAGCTCTTGTTGAATCCCCTGACTGAGACACTTAAGGGGAAAATCAATAATGTACACCAGTCAACAGTAAGTAATTTATTGATTTTCCCCAAGGCGGCCCCTTACCTGTTGAAGACAGAGGATTTCTCTCCAGTGAGCACAGAGGACTACATAATATTATGTAATGAAATGATAGTCCTCAATAATCAAGAATAAATGCCTTTAAGTCATTTTAAGAGTCATACATTTTTTTTTCTGGTGTTGATCGTGTTCAGTGGAAAATTGTCAGAGTGTCACTCCTGGAACATTCCTTCAAAATTGTTTTCTTTTTTGAGGAAGAAGTCATTCAAAAGTTCCCTTTGACAATACAGCGCCGACTTGTATGTCGCTATCTGGGCACCTTGTGAACATTAAGGGTCAGATCCTAGTGCACCAGACAGAGATGAAAGGGCTCAGTCTAACTAACTAGCAATGACGCATGGTGACAAGGGGGGAGAGGGGGGTGTCCATCTCTTTGACAATACAGAGCTGACTTGTATGTCACTATCTGGGCACCTTGTGGACATTGAGGGTCAGGTCCTAGTGCACCAGATGGAGATGAACATGCTCAGTCTAACAATGGTGACAAAGGGAGGGTGGGCGGGGGAAAGGGGGTGGCCCTTTGTAAATGGTACCACTATATTCCTAAAATAACCCTCCTGACCAAGGTATTACCAAAAGAGGTCAATTCTGAGCAAGTTTGATGTTGATTGGACTAAAACTGTGGCCTCTAGAGTGTCAACAAGGTTTTTCTATAATTTAACCTACTCCCCTCTTTTTGACCCCACATGACCAATATTCGCCCTTGACCTAGATATTGTCAAGATGATCATTCTGAGCAAGTTTGATGATATTTAGACTAAAATTGCCATCTATAGAGTGTAAACAAGTTTTTTCTATGATCTGACCTACTGACCTACTTTTTGACCACACATGACCAATGTTCGAACTTGACCTAGATATTGTAGAGATGATCATTCTGAGCAAGTCTGAGAATGATTCGACCAGAACCGTGGCCTCGTGTAAACAAGTTTTTCTATGATTTGACCTACTGACCTACTTTTTAACCCGACATGACATGTATTTGAACTTGACTGAGATATTGTCAGGATGATCATTCTGAGCAAGTTTGAAGATGATTGGACCAAAACTGTGGCCTCTCCAATGTTAACAAGGTTTTTCTATGGTTTGATCTACTGACCTACTTTTTGACCCGACACGACCCATATTCGAACTTGACCGAGATATTGTCAGGATGATCAGTCTGAGCAAGTTTGTGGATGACTGGCCCAAAACTGTGGCCTCTACCGTGTTAACAAGGTTTTTCTATGATCTGACCTACTGACCTACTTTTTGACCCCAAATGACCCATATTCAAACATGACTCAGATATTGTCAGGATGAACATTCTGAGCATGTTTGAGGATGATTGCACAAAAACTGTGGCCTCTAGAGTGTTAACAAGGTTTTGCTATGATTTGACCTACTGACCTACTTTTTGTACTGACATGACCCATATTCGAACTATAACGAGATATTGTCAGGATGAAAATTCTGAGTAAGTTTGAGGATGGCTGAACCAAAACTGTGGCATCTAGGATGCTACACAAGGTTTTTCTGTGGTTTTACCTACTGACCTACTTTTTGAACCAACATGACCCATATATATTCGAAAGTGACTGAGATATTATCAAGATAATCGTCCTGAGCAAGTTTGAGGATGATTGGACCAAAACTGTGGCCTCTCGGGTGTTAACAAGGTTTTTCTATGGTTTGACCTACTGACCTAGTTTTTGACCAAACATGACCCATATTCGAACTTGACCTAGATAATGTCAGGATGATCATTCTGAGCAAGTTTGAGGATGATTGGACCAAAACTGTGGCCTCAAGAGTGCTAACAAGGTTGTTTGGTGGTTTGAACTACTGACCTACTTTTTGATCTGACAAGACCCCTATTCAAACTGACCAAGATATTGTCAAGATGAACATTCTGAGCAAGTATGAGGATGATTTTTTTTCTCCTATTACTGCTACTCACTCACATCTGAGCATTACAAGCAGAATTTCCTGGGTGGTAACCAGTACTTTTTTATTATTTTATTTTTTAAGCAATGTGGATGAAGTGCCTTGCTCAAGGACACAACACTTTGGTCAGTGTGAGGCTCGAACCCGGACCCTCTTGATCACAAATCCGATGCACTACCACTGGACCAAGCTGTGGCCTCTACGAGTGTTGACAAGGTTTTTCTATGATTTGACCTACTGACCTACTTTGACCCGACATGACCCATAATCGAACTTGACCTAAATATTGACAGGATGATCGTTCTGAGCAAGATTGAGGATGACTGGACCAAAACTGTGGCCTCAAGAGTGCTAACAAGGTTTTTCTGTGGTTTGATCTACTGACCTACTTTTTGACCCGACATGACCCATATTCGAACTTGACCGAGATATTGTCAGGATGATCATTCTGAGCAACTTTGAGGATGACTGGAACAAAACTGTGGCCTCAAGAGTGCTAACAAGGTTTTTCTTTGATCTGACCTACTGACCTACTTTTTGACCCGAAATGACCCATATTCAAACTTGACCGAGATATTGCCAGGATGAACATTCTGAGCATGTTTGAGGATGATTGGACAAAAACTGTGGCCTCTAGAGTGCTAACAAGATTTTTCTATGATTTGACCTACTGACCTATTTTTGACTCGACATGACCCATATTCGAACTTGACCTAGATATTGTCAGGATGATCATTCTGAGCAAGTTTGAGGATATTTGCAGGGATGTCATAAAGTGCACCGTCCTTCTGATCGGGACTTTAACTGGAGGCCCCCTGTGCAGGGAGGACCATCCCCTGTGCAGGTTAAAGATCCCTACCGTAATTACATGATTACTGTGTAGGCTTTCATCCTGCAAAACCTGGAGTGCATGTAATATACACCTGTGGTAATGGTCAAATTTGACGACGCAGTATCAGTAGATAGATAGATATATATAGTAACAATACTTTTTTTTCCTTTTCGGTGCATTTTGGTTGATTCTTTAAATAGTAAGGTTAATCTAAAAATAGAAACCATTAGAAAATAAAAAATTTGATCGTTTAAGGTGATTTTGATATGTTTATTAAATTTTCTATGTACACATGATAAAAATAATAAAATTTAATAAACACATGATAAAGGACGGTGCACTTTATGACATTCATCCCTGCAAATGATGCCAATGGAGCGTGTTCGGACACCGAAATTTTCACACCGCTGCCGGGGATCGAACCCGGGACCTCTAGCATCAGAGGCAAGTGCACTAACCACTGAGCTATCTATCTATCTATCTTCTAATACTGCGTCGGTCACATTTGACCATTACCGCAGGTGTATATTAAATACACTCCTGGTTTATCACGCTCCTTTCGCCTCCTTTTTTGGCCCCTAACCCTAGTCGTTTTGACCCCAAAAAATTTTTCCCATGATTTTTTATATAAAAGATTTGTTACCTCCATGAACGAAATTACTAGGGGGGGGGGGGGGGGGAAACTATCATGGGGAAACAACCAGGGAGGAAACATCTTTGGGGCAAAAAGACTAGGGGAGGAAATGGTTTGGGGGCAAAACGTCCCGGAACCCTTTAGACAGGCCACACAGTTTGGTTAGAGTGCCGGTCAGTCACCGAGATTAGAGTGCCGGCACTCTATTCCCAGTGTCTAGGGTGTATTTCATTTCATTGAACTGTTAGTGTAACGGCACTACCGATCTTTCCCCACCCACCAATTTTCAACTGTTTTGACACTGGCTTACTTCGAGAAAGAATCGAGATATGTGCTTGTTTTTCATGTATGATTCATTTTATCATTTAAACAGACAATCACGGAAACCGGTGAGGTCATAAAACAAAAAATGAACATTCAACAAAGTGAGATGTCGTTTGTCTGTTGGGCAATAACCCAGTCGTGTTCGATTGGCAACTTCGGAGGAAAAAAAAAAAAATGATACAGGTATATAAAACATCGGACAATCTGCGGGTTCCCCTTAATAGCGAAAAGGAGTCCTTTTCGCTTTTAGCGCCTTCAGTTTGAATCAGATCTTTCTGAAACTTATATGTAAAATGGCTGGGGATAAAACCTCGGAGGAGTTTGACAACCGGCTAAGTCGGCCCATTTATCACAGAGTTACGTCCCTTTGATTGCTGAAAATGACTATTTTTGACCTTGTCATCACCGTAGCCTCTTCTTCTGCTTCTGCTTCAATACTGTGCAGGGCTTTTCAGCGTAACGCACAGGGAGAGAGAGAGTTAGTCGCGCTGAAGGAGGGTTTTAAAGCCCTCAATTTTCTCTGCATGCACGACTGCTGCTTCAAGGTGATTCCACTCTAACACAGTTCTTACAAAGAATGAGTGTTTTAATTGATCACTATTGCACTGTTTAACTATAAATCCTCTATCGTGGTTTACTGTGTGTCTTTCAAGCAAGTTTGTGTATGTGTAGTCACTATATTTTTTAGGTTTAACTGTTCTTTTAGGTTTGTGTGGTGTTAGCACCTCATCTGGATTTATTGCTGGAACCAGCCCCTCGACCACCTTAAAAAGAAAAATGAGTCTGCAACTACTGCGCCTACGTTGGAGTGTTTCCAGGTTTAGTGTTTCAAGCATGTTAGTGACACTGCCTTCTTCTCTAGAAGTGTAATCGCCGGTTATAAAACGCGCTGCCTGTCTTTTAACTCTTTCAAGTTTTTCAATGTCCCGGATAAGATAAGGGTCCCAAACTATTGATCCATAGTCGAGTACTGATCGCACCAGCGATATATATGCCGTTTTACGACAATCCTGTGGGAAATTTCTAAGGTTTCTTCTCAAAAACCCAACTGTGGAATTCGCTTTGCTAGTTATTTTAGTTATATGTGATGACCATTTCAGGTTTTCGGTTAAAGTAAGACCTAGGTATGGGTTTTCATCCACTTGTTTCAGTATGTGATTGTTTAGACTGTAGAAATGGGTGGAACGGTTGTTGATGCTCATAATGTAGCACTTCTTGGCGTTGAATCTCATGCCCCATTTCTCTGCCCACTTTTCCAGTTCGTCGAGGTCATTCTGTAGCAAGATGTGATCTGACTGTGATTTTATTGGCCTGTATAGAAGACAGTCGTCCGCGAAGAGGCGTACTTGAGACGTGACTGCTTTCGGTAAGTCGTTTATATGACATAGGAATAGGATGGGTCCGAGGACCGTACCCTGAGGTACGCCTGAATCTACTGTTACTTTCTCTGATGCTTCTCCTTCGATAACGACCTGCATATGTCTTTGAGTAAGAAAAGTTCTGAGCCACGTATGTAATGATCCTGTAATTCCGTAGCTTTCAAGTTTACATAAGAGTTCATCATGCGGAACAGTGTCGAAGGCCTTTGAAAAGTCTAGAATGGCGACATCTGTTTGAAGGCCTTCGTCATTAAATTGTAAAAGATCATTCGATGTAATTAACAACTGTGTTTCGCACGAGTATCCTGACCTAAAGCCGTGGTTCAGAGTTGTCAAAATGTCATTATTCTCCAGATGGTTCAGTAGATGTTTACAAATAACATGTTCTAAAAGTTTACATGAGACTGAGGTCAAAGATACTGGTCGATAGTTTTCTGCTAGATGTACGTCACCTTTTTTAAATACAGGTGAACCATTTGCATTCACCCAATCTTCAGGTAATTCACCACTGTCGATTGACATTTGAAATATGGCAGAAAGTCCTGGAGCTAATTGTTTGGCATAGTTTTTTAAGGATTACATTTGAAATACTATCTGGACCAACCGATTTTGAAGTATTTATTTCTTTCAACAGTTTTTCAATTCCCGGGATTGTGATGTGGAGTTTTGGCATGATTGAGTTATAGCACTTTTTCAAAGTTGGTAAAGTTCTTTGACCCATTTTGGTGAAGACTGAGTAAAATTGTTCAACTAGGATCTGAGCCTTTTCTTTGCTCTCACTATAAAGATTTCCTTTCTGTTTCAGGGGTGCTACTCCAATGTTGTCTTGGCGTTTAGCCTTAATATATCTCCAAAATGGCTTGCATGTATTGTTTTCAAAACCTTCTTGTATTGTCTTATTCACATAGTCAATTTCAGTTTGCTTGAATTCCTTTTTACACAGTTTCTGATACTGTTTAAATTCTACCCACTGTTTGCTCTTCTTCGCGTGTTTGTAAAGTCTTGCTCTCCGTTTACACATTCTTTTCAATTTTCTGTTGAACCATGGTACAGTGTTATTCTTTTTGAAAGTTTTTGAAGGTATGAAAGTGTCCATCGCTGACTGAATGTCTGATTTGAATGTATTCCAGATGTATTCGATACTGTCTTTCATTTTGACCATGTTTATAATTTTTTCTGATAAATTTACACAGGCCGAATAAATTTCTTCCCAGTTTGCTTTGGAGAAGAGATAAACTTTCCTCGGGTTTTGTTTGTTGTAAACAGGTTTGATATCACAGTCTGTAACTACCATGGCGTGGTCGCTAATTCCAGGTATACTGTAAGATGATTTCACAAGGGATGGATTGTTAGTAAATACTAAGTCCAAAATATTATCATTTCTCGTAGGCTGATTTTGCACCTATTTGAGTCCATGCTCCGTAGTTATGTCTATCAATTTTTGTTGGATCTCTCTATCTGGGGCGTTTGGTCTGACTGTTAGATTTTCCCAATTTACGTCTGGACAGTTAAAATCTCCGGCTGGTAAAATATGTCTGTTTCTACTGGAATTTGACAATTTCTTAAGTGATAAGTCTAGATTCAGTAAGTCGTTCATGTTTCTATGTGGCATGTAGAAAGACGAAATATATAAGTTTTTGCTGTTTTTCAGTTTTACTTTTGACCATTCAATTTCACATTCAGTGACTAAATCAGTTTGTTCAGTAGCCACCAAGTTCTTCTTCACACCGGTGAACACTCCGCCGCCGCGAGACATTCTATCATTTCGGTGAAAGATGAAATCATCAGGAAATACTTCGCTAGATTTGATTGCACTTTTTGTCGGTTGTTTTCCTGGTTTAATTCCTTTGAGCCATGACTCAGTTCCGCAAATTAAATCGGGTTTCACATAGTCCATAGCTGCTGTAAATTCTGCTTTATGTTCGCGAATACTGCAACAATTCACTGTGAGCAGTCTTAAGTTTGTTTGTTTGGGTAAAAAGTTACTGTGTGATTCATGCGGCATGGCACTGCTACTAAGACGCTGGTTTGTACTTGACTGTGATTTCGATTGGCTTTTAGAATGTTTATTTCGTGGGCTCTTTAGTTTTGATAGGATCTTTCTGAAACTTATATGTTTTGTTTGTTTGATTTGAGGTTTAACGTCCCCGTCAACACTGTAAAGGTCATTTTGGAGACATTGCTTCCAATTTTGTGGGACTTTTACCCGACATCGAGATGAAATGACATCTCAAGCCCTGTCGCCCAATGAAACCAATAGGGTTTGTTAGCATGGACGGTCCGCCTCGCACCGCGGTTCCTGGACAGGCTTAGATCCTTTAAGCGGTTTACCAGTACTAGTGTGCGGGCCGGATTCAGCTCTGCGTGGAAGCATCATGCAGCCCATATATTTCTTCAAACCCCTATGGGCGGGGGCGGCAAACTTATATGTAAGGTGGCTGGTTAGCAAAACAACAGACAAAACATATGTTAACCTTCATGGTGTGGAGATAAGCACCATTGACTATTTTCTATAGACACATCCAAACACTACGTCATCGCTCAATAATACTATTTGCCGGACTTACCGGTGGTGGGCAAAAAAAAAAAGTCTTTGGCCGTTTATCGCCATTGTAAATGCGATGTTATTTTCTCTTAACTTGTATTTTGTTTGGAATGGAAACGACAAAATTGACCTTTAAACTTTTAAAATAGACATGTCTTAGCTAGTAATTATTGGTTTCTGGAAGATTTGAGGAAGTTTTGATGATTAAATTACCTGTTAAACTTATACAGGTAACGAGGCGGGACGGTCTTAATTATTTGTGATAAAAATGCGCAAAACGAATGATTAAACACGGAAGATGCATGAAGGAACTCTACAATATATTTATCACAGTGTGTCAATGAACTACGGGTGGGGGATAAAGTCTACTCAACAAAGGCAGAGATTTTGGATGGTTTCCGAGAGCACGTCCAGACCCTTGCCACGCCAGGTGATAATTCTAGTTTTGACCAGAAACATAATAACATTGTCCAAATGGAAGTTAATGAAATTATTGAAATGTGCTCTAATAGTGATATAGGGAGCAAGCAAGTAACCCAAGATCAAGCGAAAAAGGCAATCAACTCACTTAATAGGGGTAAAGCAGCAGATATATATATGGCGTGGCAGCCGAGCATTTTCTCTACGGAGGAGAAGCTCTTCTAGAGACCACAACAGATATAATTAACAGTTTATATCAACAGAAAGCCATAAAATGTATGAGAATAGGTGTGTTAAATCCAGTTTTTAAGAAGAAGGGACCTCATACGGAGGCCAAAAATTATAGAGGGATCACAATTCTCCCGACTATCACAAAGATCCTGGAAGCTGTGCCTAAGGAAGTGATAAGACCTGCGGT
Source organism: Lucinisca nassula (assembly GCA_963580285.1). Taxonomy (NCBI): domain Eukaryota; kingdom Metazoa; phylum Mollusca; class Bivalvia; order Lucinida; family Lucinidae; genus Lucinisca; species Lucinisca nassula. Next base: position 24,433,533 of record OY757025.1, read on the forward strand.
GGAGGAGGTACAGAATAATATGCAACGTGGCTTCACCCCAAACTCTTCACCGATGAACTGCTCCCTGATACTGGAAGAGGTCATTAGGGAGAGCAAAGACAGAAAGCAGCCCCTGTACGTTTCGTTTTTGGATTTGAAGGCCGCCTTTGATGTGGTGTCCCACGACAGTTTGCTTAGGAAACTCTTTCATTTAGGACTTGGGGCCACAGAATGGTCTTTGGTGCGTTCTCTACATTGTGGCGCGGAATCTGTAGTCAAGTGGGAGGGCTCTAACTCACAAAGTTTCCCGTTCAACAAGGGGTCAGACAAGGAGGGATCTTAAGTACTGTTATTGTTTGTCTTTGGGTGTTTGTGTCGCTTATATTATTTTATTTTGGATAGCCTATTGGCCATTTTGTGGGAAAGTAACTGTTCTTTTGGCTTTCCGCTATTGATGTTTCGATTAGGTCTGTTGTTTTATGTTTGTGTTTCTTTCCCTTTGGTGTCTCTTTTTGGAGCTGTATCGATTCCTGATCATTGCCTCCACTTCTATTTTTCAGCTCTGTGTGGAAGCCTCATGTAGCCTATCTATTTCTTCCAGCCCCAATGCGCGGAGGCCGCTCTGCAGGCTGATCTCAACCATTTCTCATCTGTAGCATGCCTCTGGTGGGGCATTGATGACATAAGCTTTTTTTCGAAATTGAACAAAAACTTGCTATGGCAACCACAAGGTCCCATAACTTACAATGGGAAAATGCTTGTCATTACAGTAGATCCTTCAGTTTTGATCGGATCTTTCTGAATCTTATATGTATGGTTGCTGGGCATACAATCTCGACTGAGTTCGAAAATCGGCCAAGCAAAATAGAAGTGGAGGCAATGATCAAATCGGCCCTTTTTATGGTAGAGCTACGTCCCCTTGATTGCTGAAAATGGCTATTTTGATCTTGTCATCACCGTAGCCCCTTCAGTTTTGATCAGATCTTCCAGAAACTTACACACAAGTCAGGGTTAAAAGCTCAGATGAGTTCGAAAACTAGTGATGTCGGTCCATTACTTTCGGAGATATGTCCTCTAATTTGCTGAAAATGCTTATTTTTGTCATTGTGATCACCGTAGCCCATTCAGTTTTGATTGGATCTTCTCGAAACTTACAAACATGTAAGTGAGGGATAAAAGCTCGCATGAGTTCAACAACTAACGATATCGGTCGTTTTCTTACGGAGTTCTGTCCCATAATTTGCTGAAAATGTTTATGTTTGACCTTGTGATCACCGTATCCCTTTCAGTTTTGATCGGATCTTGTTGAAACTTACAAACAAGTAAGTCATGGATAAAAGCTCGGATAAGTTCGGAAACTGGCGATGTCGGTCAATTACTCCGAAGTTATGTCGCCTACTTTGCTGAAAATGATTATTTTTGACCTTGTCGTCACTGTAGTCCCTTCAGTTTTGATCGGATCTTCTTGAAACTTACAAATAAGTAAGTCAGGGATAAAGGCTCGTATGAGTTAGAAGACTAGCGATGTCGGTCGATTACTCACAGAGTTATGGCCCCTAATCTGCTGAAAATGCTTATTTTTGACCTTGTCAAGTATCACTGTAGCACCTTCAGTTTTGGTAGGATCTTCTTGAAACTTACAAACATGTAAGTCATGGATAAAAGCTCGGATGAGTTCGAAAACTAGAGATATTGGTTGATTACTTAAGGAGTTATGTCCTCTACTTTGCTGAAAATTCTTATTTTGACCTTGTCATCACTGTAGCTCCTTCAGTTTTGATCGGATGTTCTTGAAACTGACAAACAAGTAAGTCAGGGATAAAAACTCGGATGAGTCCGAAAACTGGGAGGTCGGCATATCATAGAGTTACGTCCCCTTGATAGCTGAAAATGCCTCTTTTTGACCTTGACTATAGCCCCTTCAGTTTCCATCAGATCTTCTTGAATCTTACATGTTAGTAAGTAAGGGATAATACCTCAGCTGAGTTTAAAAATTGGCGAGGTCGGCCTATATTTTATCCCTTTGATTGCTGAAAATGTCCATTTTTGACAATGTCATCATCATAAGTCCCTAAGTTTTGAACAAACCTTATTACATATAAGTAAGTTAGAGATAAAAGCTTGAATGTGTTTGCAAACTAACATTTGTTTGTTTGTTTGATTTGAGGTTTAACGTCCCCGTCAACACTGTAAAGGTAATTTTGGAGACGTTGCTTCCAATTTTGTGGGACTTTTACCCGACAATGAGATGTAATGACATCTCAAGCCCTGTCGCCCAATGAAACCAATTGGGTTTATAAGCATGGACGGTCCGCCTCGCACCGCGGTTTTTGGACAGGCTTAGATCCTCTAAGCGGTTTACCAGTACTTGTGTGCGGACCGGATTCAGCTCTGCGTGGAAGCATCATGCAGCCCATATATTTCTTCAAGCCCCTATGGGCGGGGGCTCTTGCAAACTAACATTGTTGGCACATTACTCCCAGAGTTAAGGCCCCTTGTTTGCTGAAAATACCTATTGTGTACCTTGTCATCACATTAGTCATTTAGTTTTGATCGAATCATCCTGAAACTAGCAAATAAGTAGGTTGGGATTAAAAGTTCAGACGAGTTTGAAAACTGCTGATGTCTGCCTATCTCTCAGAGAGTTACGTTTCCTTGTTTTCTGGATCTTTCTGAAACTTATACATAAGTAAGTCAGGGATAGAAACTCGGATGAGTTTGAAAACTGTCAAGGTAAGCCCATTAATTGTAGTGTTGCATCACCTTACTTGCTGAAAATGCCTATTTTTGACCTTGTCATCACCGTAGCCCCTTCTGTTTTTATCAGACCTTCTTGATAAGTCAGGGATAAAAGCTTAGTTGAATTCTAATACTGATGAGGCCAGCCTATCGTTCATAGAGTTCCATCCCTTTGATTGCAGAAAATGCCTATTTATAACCTTGTCATCACTCTAGCCCCTTTAGTTTTCATCCGATCTTCTTGAAACTTATGTATAAGTAAGGCACGGATAAAAGCTGAAATGAGTTCGAAAATTGACGAGGTCAGCCAATCTGTCATAGAGTTACATCCCTTTGATTGCAGAAAAATCCTGTTGTCGCCTGTTTTTACCTTGCCATCAGCATAACTCCATAAGTAACAACTGGAACTTCCTGAAACTTTGAATCTGTTAGCTTAGGTGAGCGATACACTGTCATCCCTGGTCCTCTTGTTTATATTTTCTCATAGAATTTGGACCATGAAAGTATATCAACATTCTTAATAATATGCAAAATAAAACTGTTTTAGTCAGTTTTGGGAAATATTTATTTTATACATTGATTTCGCTAATACATGAATATGAGTTGCTTTCGCACATGTGATTTCCAGCGAAATCAAGTGACATAGATTTTCCTGTCAAAAACATAATATTGAAATTTTCTTATGAAACTTGGCTCATAAAATGTATGTTAACATTCTAGTTAATATGCAAAAACATTTTTTTGCCTGTTTTTGTAATTGTGTATTTTATAGGTTGATTTCCCTAAATCCGGTTGATTTCGCGAAATCAAGTTGATTTCGTATATTATACATACCCGTCAAACACATAATCTTTGTCTACTCCCGGGTCCAGATGGTGTAAGCCTACTCAGGACAGACTCTTCTCTGAGAGGCTGGCTGTTTCATGGGGGAGTATGTGATTCCCTGGGACGAGGACGGGTGGGTTCTAGTATGTTATAGATCCACCGTTCCGGCTGGAAAACGGGAGGGGCATATAGTCTGTATTAATTTAATCAATTGTTTATTGTATACTTGAGTCATGCTTATGGGGCTGGTGACTATTATCCTTGTGTAGCAAACGAGTTTCAACTTAGATACCACCTGTTCCCTGGGCATGACTGTAGTATACCTCTTTCTCTGCATGTCTTATAAAACCGTAGTTCTGCCTTATTTTAATTAACAGAATATTAACTTGCATCTTATCCAACATTATGAGGTTTTCAAATGCAATAATATCATAAATTTTAAATTTGCCAATGTCTTAATATCAACATTTTATTTCAGATATATGTATATGTGTACAAAGTTCTCTGTGATAGTTTTAAATTCTCTGTGATATTTAACCTCCTTGTTGATATACCTTTGTTTGTCGAAATAAAAGCATGATAGCTCAAATGGAGCGTGATAGCTCTAGTGGAGCGTGATTGCCCAAGTGGGGCGTGATAGCTCAAATGGAGTGTGATAGCTCAGTTGAGCGTGATAGCTCAAGTGGAGCGTGATAGCTCAGTGGAGCGTGATAGTTCAAGTGGAGCGTGATAGTTCAAGTGGAGCGTGATAGTTAATCAGGTTAAAGTGCGATGTGATGCATTGAATACATCTACACATTCTCATGTGGAATGTGTCATTCCTTCTGTCTATGTCTATAAGGATACTACTGGCAACAGAATGAGCTCTAACTCTATATCCAGGAAGAAGTTAATCTGGGCCAAATTGGATGAGAATAAATATCGTGATGGGTTATCCCACAAACTTCACCCTAGGTGTTTGGGAGAGTTATCCAAAGAACAGCTAGATGTACAGCTACAGGAATTCTGCTCAATTGTGGTAGAAACTGCTACTCAGTGTGCACCTAAAGTGAAATCTGGAGAGAAGAAAAGGCTGTGGTCCATGGACCTTCAAAAGGCTGAGGCTGTCAGTAAGAAATCTTATTTTCAGTGGAAACAGGCTGGTAGACCTGGTCCTGAATACCCTCTGTCTATACAGAGAACAAAGGGAAAGAGACACCTACGGACTCAACGCCAACAGCAGGCAGAATATCGCTCGTCTGTGTACAACGATATTATGGACGCTGACTCAACAAATAAGAGGCTGTTTTATTCTCTTGTTAATAGACAGAGAAGGGGAGGTAGGACTTCGTTGGGGAAGTTAATTGTTGATGATGTTCATGTAACAACAGATGAAGCTATTCGCGATGGTTGGGCCTCTTACTTTCAGAAATTAGCTACCCCGAAGGAGAGAGAGCGGTATAATGTTGAATACAGGAAGCAGGTTGATTTGGATTTTGATTTGATCTGTGACATATGTTCTCGCATACAGGACAGTCCCCCTGAGGTATCAGTGACAGAGGTCCTACAGATTATCAAAACTTTGAAGAATAATAAAGCCGCCGATGGATGTGGACTAGTTGCAGAGCATCTGAAGTTTGGTGGTAGGCCAGTTGCTGCTTTTATCACTGACATACTGAATTCAATATCCCGCTTGGGAAAGGTTCCGGAAGTGTTTAAGCTTGGCTTTATTACCCCTATATACAAAAAACATGGAAAGCCCATTCATGATCCTAACTCGTATAGAAGAATCAACATCACAAGTCTGATTGGTAAGATTTTGGAGAAATATATACTGCAAACTGCCTTTGCAGAGATTGAGAGGTTACAGAACCCCTTGCAGAAGGGTTTTACAAAAGGAACATCTGCCACAGCTGCTGCTTTGATGTTTACAGAAGCCATAGCTGAAGCTAGAGACACCAAGACTACCCTGTATGCTGCCTGTATTGATGCCTCGAAGGCCTTCGATGTTGTGTGGCACAATTCTATGTTCGCAAGTTGTACAATTTTGGACTAAATCCGGCTTGCTGGAGTGTCATGAAAGACAGCTATTCTGAGATGTCATCAGTTGTGAACTGTGGAGGTGCTGCTTCATCGCCTTTTGTGGAACGTCAGGGAGTCCGACAAGGAGGTATTATATCACCCTCAGCTTATAAAATGTTCTTAAATCCTCTGCTGGACCTGTACAGTGGAAACAGAATTGGCTTGCAGATAGGGAATGTGTACCTAGGAGTTCCGGCTTGTGCTGATGATCTTCTGTTCCTGGCAAGATCTCCTGTTGAACTTCAGGGAATGTTGTATGTGCAAGGATTCTATGCAGATGATGAATATTATGATATTAGCGATACAAAAACAAAGGTATTTATAGTAAATAGTCCAATATCTACTGAAACTTGGAATGACAGTAATGTGTTTAACTTAAACAGTAATAATGTTGAGGTTGTTGAGGAATGTACTCATTTGGGCATTCAGAGGAGCAGTGTATCAAGAACGGGACATTCTAAGACTATAGATGAACGTGTTCAGTCTGCCCGTAGGTGTGCCTATTCCCTGATGGGCGCGGGGTTACATGGGCAAAATGATGTAAGCCCCAGGGTGTCACTCTCGATGTGGGGAGTTTATGTATTGCCATGCCTTTTGTGTGGACTATACATCTTGACCCTGAATAAATCTGACCTTAGAGGAATCGATCAGTATCACAAACAATTCTTAAAACAAATTATGCATCTTCCAGACAGGACTGCTGACTCTGCAATCTACATATTATCAGGTCATATCCCAATAGAGGGGTGAATCCATAAACGTATGTTGGGAATACTGGGTAGTGTTTAAGGCGTAACTATACCAAATTTAGTGACACAGAGGCCTTTCTGATATTTAATCCTCATCAGTGTGTCTCAACCCCAAAGTTTTGAAACCGAAACGGATGATGGACAAGACCCGGCAAACACAGCACAGCACATAGTATATTACGTAGTGATTCTATTGAACGCAGGTTGGCTGAGAGACAAATCCTGGTCAAGGATGGAGGGTCAAAGAGTTGTTTCGTATATGTGAACAGGGTATTGAAGCAGTATGAACTACCAAGCTCGGTTGATTTACTTTATGCTTTCTATTCTAAACCTCAATGGAAACAGCTCTGTGATAAAGCAATACATGAGTACTGGTCAAGTAAGGTCTTATCAGATGCTAAAGAGAAAAGGACCTTAAGGTTAATGAATAATACTAAATTCTCAGTAGGGCCATCTCATTTGGTCTGGCAGGATGCAGGGTTTGCAGTTTATATTTTACTTTTGGTCCTTTGAGATCAGCGTGAATATTCTGAGAAATCAGAAATAAATTATTGGTTTAGACTCATATTCTAGACAGGTTTTCAATTATTTGGACCCCGTTTTGGTTTGTGTCGGTCTTTGGGTCGGCTGCCTGTTCGAGGTTCGCGGGGTTGCAGTGTGTTTCCTCTGGCTTTCTTTGCCGGATCATTACAGGGTCACTGATGAGGCTTTATTAGCCGAAACTACGTAGTATGACCCATCTTCTTTCTTATGAATGTTTTCATTGCTCTTAAAGGAACTCATTTTTGATTTTTATTTGCCCTCACTGCAGCTGGTGTTGTGCCGTGTGGCGGCCGTAAAACGTCTCCCCGTACATCAACCATAGTGCAGTTTATATTTTACTTTTGGTCCTTTGAGATCAGCGTGAATATTCTGAGAAATCAGAAATAAATTATTGGTTTAGACTCATATTCTAGACAGGTTTTCAATTATTTGGACCCCATTTTGGTTTGTGTCGGTCTTTGGGTCGGCTGCCTGTTCGAGGTTCGCGGGGTTGCAGTGTGTTTCCTCTGGCTTTCTTTGCCGGATCATTTCAGGGTCACTGATGAGGCTTTATTAGCCGAAACTACGTAGTATGATCCATCTTCTTTCTAATGAATGTTTTCATTGCTCTTAATGGAACTCATTTTTGATTTTTATTTGACTTAATCTCAATACGTAAAGCGGGCATTAAGTGTAAGTTAATGACTGGCACATATATGTTGCAGGCTACTCGTGCTAGGTTTAATCAGTATGAAGTAAATCCCCTGTGCCTGTTATGTCATAATGAACCAGAGAATGTGGAACATTTCATTTTGAGATGTGACGCCTTATCGGGAGTTAGAGCACCTTTTGTGGACAAGTTCATTTCAACTCTTAGTGAGTGCTGCGGTGGTGATTGGTCAAAAGAACTTAAATCTAATGAAAGCAAGTTCGTGGCGATTATTCTGGATTGTACAGTTCTGGAGCGTGAAATTCAGCAACCAATTCTGGGCACTCTTTTGCACGATCTGGAATCAACGTCTAGGGGACTTTGTTCTGCCCTCCACAACAAACGCTCTGAACCCCTTAATCAAAGTTAATGAGACCCTGCAGTATAGGCCAAAAGCTTTGTACAGTGACTGTATATATGTTCGTTGAACATCTGTGACGTCTGTTAATATGTAATAATATTGGTGGGGTGCACATCAATTTAAGGACCTACACGTTACTACGTGGTTCTCCTGGAAGAGGAGGGATCTACAAACACGAACAAATGATAGCTCAGCGGTCAGTGCACTTGCCTCTGATGCTAGAGTCTTCGATCCCCGGCAGCGGCGATTAAATTTCGGTGTCCGAACATGCTCCATTGGCATCATTTGCAGGGTTGAATGTCATAAAGTGCATCGTCCTTCGGATCGAGACGTTAACTGGAGGTCCCCTGTGCAGGGAGAACCATCCTATTGCAGGTTAAAGAACCCTACCGTAATTACATGATTACTGTGTAGGCATTCATTATGCAAAACGGTGTGTATATAGTGTACCCCTGCGAGTAATGGTTAAATGTGACCGATCGCAGTATCAGTAGAAAGAAAGAAAAAGCCCTGGAGGACTTATCTTGATTTGTTTAAGATATTCGAATATAAAGAAATATTCTGATCTGACGTCCTTATCGTACTTTAGGGTCCTTTTCGCAATTTAGGGTAACCTTTCCAATACCCTCCGTCGGCGTAGAACAGTCTGGTCTAAACGAACAAGCAAATGAAAACAAGATTAGCTTTTAAAAATGCTATGGACTCTGTTACCTGCTAATTTCCATGGAGAGTTCGCGATTTATTTTATGGAAGAATAAAAACACATCTCCTGCCGCCATTCTATAATTGAGTAATGAGGTGAATCATAGAGGACCGACACGGGGTCATTACTTTAGTATCTATCTTGATTCTGGGTGCTCCCTGGACAATTCGGCCCATAACAAAAATCTGCCCATGACAAAATCGGCCCCTAACAAAATCGGCCCATACTAAACCGACCAATAGCAATTTAATGATGGTATGATTACTATGTTTGCATATAATTGGTTTGCATGCACATCCAAATCAGTAGCATTTATATTGGTCGGGTATAAAAGCCAAGGCCGGGCCTAGCCAAAAATGCAGTGCCAAAGATTTTATATTTTGTCTCTTGTTATAATTAAGATATATATCTGGGTCATTTGGGTATCAAATTATTATAAATAACATATTTGATAACTGCACGAAGGTTTATTGCTCTACATTGTTTAATTTTCTTGAAATAACCTTTTTTCCGAAATCGAGGGGTATAAAAGCCAGGGCCGGGGAAAATGATAATATTTCTTAATTTCTTGCAAATCTACAGGTTTAAGTTCTTCTTATTTGTCCTGAAAATATTTGAATGTGATTATTGTTATCACTTCTTCACAGAAAAATATAACAAACATATAAGACTACCTTAAATTATCAATTTTCTTACTTTTTAATTGTTTCTATTTTTAGAATGACTTAATTAAAGAAAATGATGGAAAAGGATGGAAAAGGAAGAAAGTTTTGTTTACTGCTAGCTGCAATTATAAAAAAATAAACAATAACAATTTTTTTCTTTATCATTTTAATATACACATACATGTTAGCAAATATAACAATCAATTTTTATATTTCTTTAATTCCAGCTAGCAGTAACAATACTTTTTTTACCTTTTCGGTACATCTCGGTCGTTTCCTTTAGTAAAGTTAATCTAAAAATAGAAGCCATTAGAAAATAAGAAATAAGATCATTTAAGGTGATTTTGATATGTTTATTGTATTTTCTATGTACACATGATAAAATGTTATCAAATGTAAATAATATCAGGGCAAAAAGAATTTCTTTAACCGATAAAATCGTAAGAAATTAAGAAATAATTCCATTTTTCCCCGGCCTTGGCTTTTATACCCGACCATTTACATTATCGAAAAATGGCACTAGAAAAAGAGAAGTTTTTGTCTTGTTTATATTCAAGAATTAAAAGCAATTTTGGTTTTTAGAAATACCTAAGTTCCCTTCATTTCACCCATAGAAAAGATTTGACTAGACTACGTATTTCATCTCAACAGTACGTACAAACACCGGATTGGAACCAATTACAGGATCAGACCCTATTTGTCCCATTATTTCCTTAGTTTTTTTTACTTTTTCCATATTGTTTTTATTTTTATTATTATGCCCCCAGAATCTAAGAGATTCAGGGGTATTTAATTTTTGGTCTGTTTGTCTGTTCGTTTGTCCATTTGTCTGTCTACAAAAACCTTAACATTGGGCATAACTTTTGAATGGTAATAGACAGAGCTTTCATATTTCACAGGTGTATACCTTATCACAAAACCTTTCCAGTGGTACCATAATTTTTGATCTCTTGACCTTTGACCTACTTTTTTCAAAATTTATAGAAACTTTAACATTGGCCATAACTTTCAATTGGTAATAGATGGAGCTTTCATATTTCATATGTGCATTCCTTGTCACAAGACCTTTCTAGGGGTACCATAATGTTTTACCTTTTGACCTTGATGTTTGACCTACTTTTTAAAAACCTTAACATTGGCCATAACTTTCAATTGGTAATTGGTAAGGTTTTCATATTTCACATGTGCATTCCTTGTCACAAGACCTTTCTAGTGGTGCCATAAATTTTGACCTTGTGACCGTGATGTTTGACCTACTTTTTAAAAACTTTAACATAGTCTATAACTTTTGATTGAGGCTTTCATATTTCACATATGCATTCTTTTTCACAAGACCTTTCCAGTGGTGCCATAATTTTTGACCTCGTGACCTTGACCTTTGACCTACTTTTTAAAAACTTTAACATAGTCTATAACTTTTGATTGAGGCTTTCATATTTCACATATGCATTCTTTTTCACAAGACCTTTCCAGTGGTGCCATAATTTTTGACCTCGTGACCTTGACCTTTGACCTACTTTTTAAAAACTTTAACATAGTCTATAACTTTCGATTGGTAAGTGTTAGGGCTTTCATATTTCACATGTGCATTATCTGTCACAAGACCTTTCAAACGATCCCATAATTTTTGACCTTGTGACCTAGTCAGTAACTTCTGGATGAATTTTGAATTTACTTGGCAGAAATGTTAACCATCATGAGCCGATGTGCAGTGCGCAAAACACAGGTCCAAGGTGGTACTTAGAGGTCAAACATGTCCGAAACTTTAAAACTGTCAATTACTTCCTTATTTCTGGTTGGATTTTGAAATTACTTGGCAGCAAAGCTAAACCATCATGAGATGATGTGTCGTGCGCAAAACCATGATCCGTACCTTCAAGGTCAAGGTTGTACTTAGTGGTCAAAAGAGTTTTTTTCTGTGTCTGGTTAATAATTGTTGTCTTCCTGGACCGATTGTTATTTTTCTTGTTTCTACTCTACACTTTAGATTGTGGGTATTAGTTAGAACCGCTTTGATGAGTTGAGCAGAAATAAGAAAACAATTACAATTCTTTATCTTAAAATTTTCGTTTTGTCCGGCAGTAAAATTTCCAACATATGTGTATAGGCTGGCAAAGAAGTTCAATGTGGCCAAATGCCATTCAATGAGGATGTCACGCCGCCCACGAGACAAGCAGATTAAATTCGACCACTCACTACACCAACATACATTGGAGCAGGTTTAATTCGCAAAAATATCTTGGCACCACCATCACTGACAATTTCGATTGTGATCAACACATTACTGAAATTACATCGAAAGCAACTAGGACATTAGGATTTCTTAGGATGTTGCATCGGTTCGTCCTCAACTTGAGTATGCATCACCTGTTTGGCATCCCGTGTTAGGACGGCTGCTCGATTGACCTGCAGGAGATGGCGTAGTAGTGTTGTGATATGTTTGATATGCTGGATTGGCCATCGCTAGAGGCCCGTCGTGAGCAGTCTTCTTTAATCTTCTTTTATAAAATACACTCTGTTACAATGTCTTTTAATAAAGGTTGTGACCAGTTCAACTCAAAGAAAGGCAACAAAATTAAACAGTCAATATCATAGGTATCAGGCATATAGTGATGCTCTGAAGAATTCTTCTTTCCCAGAACTATTCCTCAGTGGTATAGTCTTCCCTCCTCTGTGGTAAATGCCAAAACTGCAGAACAGTTCAGCCCGCATGGTATAGATCAGGACTCAGAGGTATACGTTATATTACACCTCTGTAGCAGACTGTAAATACTTTTAAGAACTCATCCTTTGATTTTATTTTGCTAAATTTAGCGAACCACCTAAATGAGGTAATGGTCAGATGTGACAGCCTCAGTTACGAGTTTCTGATAGACTCTTGGGAACTAGAATGTGTGTTTGGAGCTGCTGCGATGATGTGGGAGCTACTCCGCCTGAAAATTTGTGGCATTACCCCTTCACTGTACATGGATTGATCTTATATTTTTTTAACATCTAAATGACGATTGATGGCTGACATACCCAGAATATGTGCCAAAGACTTTTGTTCTTAGCGAAAACTTACAAAACTATTGCTTCATACATTCATGCTGACATAAAACTAAAGTCAGATTACCCTGTGTTCGATTTTGTTATGGTATGTCTTCTTCTCTGAAACCTCTGGGCCAATTTCAATTTAATTTCACATGCAGCCCCCCCCCCCCACCTGTGAATGCTAAGGGTCAAGGTCATTCATTGACCTTGGGGCTTGAAGAAATATATGAACTGGATGATGATTCCGCACCGAGCTGAATCAGGCCTGCACACAAGTACTGGTAAATCGCTTAGAGGATCTAAGCCTGTCCAGGAACCACGGTGCGAGGCGGACCGTCCATGCTAATAAACCCTATTGGTTACATTGGGCGACAGGGCTTGAGATGTCATTTCATCTCAATGTCGGGAAAACGTCCCACAAAATTGGAAGCAATGTCTCCAAAATGACCTTTACAGTGTTGACGGGGGATGTTAAACCTCAAATCAAACAAAACAGTTGCAGGTCTATTGACATATTAGAATACATTTTCTCTAACAGCACTGGACCAATTTTATTTAAATTTTATATGCAGCCTTAGGACACTTAGGGAACAAAATTTTTTTCGGATGGTCCAGGTCACATGACCAAGATGGCCGCCATGCCCAAATGTGGTAAAAACCTTAAAAAAATCTTCTCCAGAATCACTAGGCCGATTGTCTTGAAACTTGGTGTGTAGCATCGGGTGACTGGGTACTCCCTCTATTTGCAAAAATGATGATCCTAGGTTGACCGTGACCTATTTTATCCAAGGCCAAATTTGGCTCCTTAGGCTTTTCAATGAGAAAAAGGTAAATGAATGCATTTTCTGAAAAATATTGTGGTCTTTGATATGAGAATGGGTAATAAATGAATGCCTGTGAATGCTTAGGGCCAAGGTCATTCATTGACCTTGGCCCAAGGTCACTTGTATTGCAGGTCCATTTACTTATTAGAATACATTTTCTCTAATATCACTGGGCCAATTTCATTTAAATTTTATATGCAGCCTTAGGACTATAGTGAACAAAAATTATTGGGATGGTCCAAGTCACATGACCAAGATGGCCGCCATGTCCAAATATGGTAAAAACCTTATTAAACAATTCCTTCTCCAGAACCACTAGGCCGATTGTCTTGAAACTTGGTTTGTAGCATAGGGTGACTGAGTACTACCAATTTTGCAACAATTATGACCTTAGGTTGACCTTGACCTGTTTTTCGCCAAGGCCAAATTTGGCTCCTTAGGCTTTACAATGGGAAATAGGTAAATCAGTGCAATTTTCGAAAACTATTGTGGTCTGTGATATGAGACTCACTGGGTAAAAAATGAATGCATGTGAATGCTTAGGGTCAAGGTCATTCATTGACGTTGGCCCAAGGTCACTTATATTACAGGTCTATTTACATATTAGAATACTTTTTCTCTAACACCACTGGGCCAATTTCATTAAAATTTTATATGCAGCCTTAGGACACTTAGTGAACAAAAAGTTATTGGGATGGCCCAGGTCACATGACAAAGATGGCCGCCATGTCCAAATATGGTGAAGACCTTAGAACTCTTCTTCTCCAGAACCACTAGGCCGATTGTCTGGAAACTTGGTATGTAGCATCGAGTGACTGAGTACTATCAAGTTATCAAAAATGATGACCCTGTGTTGACCTTGTCCTATTTTATGCCAAGGTCAAATTTGGCTCATTAGGCTTTTCAATGGAAAATACCGGTAGCTAAATCAATGCATTTTTCAAAAATATTGTCGTTTGTGATATGAGAATAGGTTAGAAATGAATGCCTATGAATGCTTGAGGTCAAGGTCATTTGGTGACCTTGACCCAAGGTCACTTGTATTGCAGGTCCATTTACATAGTAGAATACATTTTCTGTCTAACACCACTTGGCCAATTTCATTTGAATTTTATATGCATAGAGAACAAAAAATTATTTGGATAGTCCGTCACATGATCAAGATGTTAAAAAACCTATTTCTCCAGAGCCACTGGGCCAAATGTCTTGAAACTTGGTCTGTAGCATCGGCTGACTGAGTACTATTATTCGGTGACCTTGGCCCAAGGTCGCTTGTATTGCAGGTCCATTGACATATTAGAATACATTTTCTCTAAAACCATTGGACCATTTTCATTTAAATTTTACATGCAGCCTAAGGACTGCAAGGGAACAAATATTTATTCAAATGTTCCGGATCACATGACCAAGATGACCCCCATGCCTGATTATGGTAAAAACCTTAAAAAGCTTCTCCTCCAGAACTAATGGACCGATTGTCCTGAAACTTGGTATGTAGCATTGGGTGAGTAAGTTTGCAACAATGATGGCACTAGGTTGACTGTAACTTATTTTACCTAAAGGTCAAATTGGTTGGTGTGTCTTTTAAATGGTGAAAAATGTGAACAATGCATTTTTCGAAAACTATTGGGGTCTGAGACATGATAATAGTTACAAAATGAATGCTAAAAGGTCAAGGTCATTTGATGACATTGGCACAACGTCAGTTAGATTGCAGGTCCATTGATATTTCATAATACTTTTTTCTGAAACCACTGGGCCAAATTCATTTGAATTTTTTTATAATGGACATGGGGTTGTGCCAGTTTAGTTGAATGGTTCAGGTCATGTGACCAAGATGGCCACCATTCCTTATTATGGTAAAAACCTTAAAAAAATCTTCATGTCCCGGATCACTCAGCTGATTGTCTTGAAACTTTGTATGTAGTATCAGGTGATTGAGTACTACCAAATTTGCACATGTCTCAGGGGAGCGACCAGGACCTCATTGTCCTCTTGTTTCAATATTGTTTTCGGCCTGCTTAGAAAGGTAAATCATTTTAACATTGCTTAGCATCGCCAAAACTTTATATTATTCTCTCATTCTTCTACAATAAATCAAAACACCTACCTTTGTTTACCATTTCCATGTCCAAGGAACTTTCTCGAGAGTTCCCGGATGTGGCGTGGTAACAAAATTACGTTGACGCGATTGCGATAGCTCTCTGATATTTTGTTTGTTTGATTCGAGGTTTGACACCGTAAAGGTCATTTTGGAGACGTTGCTTCCAATTTTGTGGGACTTTTACCCGACATTGAGATGAAATGACCTCTCAAAATTGCAGTGGAGGCAATGACCAGGAATCAATACAATCAACCCACAGCTCCTATCAGAGACACCAAAGGGAAAGAAACACAAACATGAAACAACAGACCCTAATGGAAACGTCAATAGCGGAAAGCCAAAAGGACAGTTACTTTCCCACAAAATGGCCAATAGGCTATCCAAAATAAAATAATATAAGCGAAACAAACACCCAAATACAAACCATAACAAAAATAAACCGCGACAGAAGAACCACCTTGGAACGTTCACCGGAAACGAATTCCACTGGGGGGCTTAAATCGATTTTACGTGGCCCTTACTTCCGTCGCGATTTAGACAAATAATTTGTTCAGTCCGCATGAAGGCCTCCGAACTCATCAGTGCAACATCTCCGTGAATACAAATAAACAAATAACCACATAGATGAAACAACGGTGAGGACTCGACAGCAAGAAACCACTGAAATGCTGGAGCAAACGAAAACCAACAGTTAGACTCCGATGGGCCCGACCAGAGACAGAGCATCAGGCACCAACCAACATTACCTTCAGTGATTTTTTTACAAATTTTCAACTATGCGTCCTGGGACTCGCTAAACCAAAAAACTGTGCGTCCCAAATCTGAAAGTATGAGTCCCAATATTTGGAGGGAAAAAAAGGAAGTATAAAAAAGATCAGTTCAGTATAAATGCCATTATTCATAGTTAAAAATAATGCTGTCTAGTATATTTTATATGCAATGAACAGAATCAATCATCAACTTGTGTTGTTTACTAACCCCCCTGCTAAAATGTACGTTTTTTAGTCTATTTTCCGTAATGTTTTCTACTTTCGTTTTCGATAAATGCGCACCACAACATGTGCGTGAAATTTACTTCATGCACAATGGAGATAATATTCCAAACCATTATCGACAAACGTTTCCTCCCCTGATTGGGACACCAGCTACCTAGGGGCCGACAAAGCCATTGCCCGACCGCCCGGTACAAGTCCAAATCGCACCAGGAAGGTGCACTTTGATCTTAGGACGCTCGGTCGGGCAAGTGCAAAAAAAATCGTCTACAGCTGTCACTCTTCTGAGTCCTTAAATACAGTAAAACTAGAGTAAGTAAATCACAATAATTGTGCTGCACTGCCCTGCTTTGTCGACTATTCAGAGACAAACCGTCTGTGTATTTATAACAGTTCAATTATGACACTATTGTTAATCCCTGTCATATAATTGCCAAGTAAACATGAGTGCCCTGCGGTGCGTGTCTTTCATTTCTGGCAATAAGCCAACTTGAACGAGGTGTGAAAATATGGTCAAGTTATGTCTCTAATTTGCGTTTATTCCCCAATCATAAAATTTAATCCACAATCAATGTGAAAATGATGTACTCGCTCCTCAGACAATTAGCTACATCTAACGGATCGTGATTGGTTATGTTTTGGCGCCAAATAGCAGAAGCTAGGCTTGGCGGGAAAAGTCGAACGCTGTTGTTGGAGGTGCTGGGGATAATTCGGGGGCTGTGCAAAGCGCTGTTTTCTATCCACCTCCATTCACAACCGTTTAGCTATCGAGAAAATATTTTTTACCGGTTCCAAACAATTTTTTAAGAATGGGATACAGCCCATTAAAATAAAACAATGGCATTAAACACATGCTGAGTTGCTGCATCGGATGACGTCATTTGACACATTTACCGATCACGTGCAAAAAAAAAATGGTAGAGTTGGTTTAAAGGCGGCGATTTGGATGGCGGAAAATTTTGATGTTCGCATTGAACTTGCTTGTGTGAAAGTTTGGGCTCATTTTGGATGGAGGGGTTTCTCGTCTTGTGGTTGGATCATTAAATTGTACCTGTATCGATTTTTCGGTGACTCGTTGGGCAGTTGAAGGTTCGGTAAAAGTGCGGTATTTTATCACTTCCGCCGATATTTACAGCAGTGAAAACGAAAGTTGGATTTTTCGCCCATGAAATATTTGCGTCCGGCGGACGCACATATTTTATGATCGTGCGTCCTCAGTCCTTTTTATGAGTCCTGGACGCAGGACGCAGGGGTAAAAAAATCACTGACCTTGAATTAGATCTCTCTAATTCTCAATAAGCCGTTACGCTGGAACCTTCATAGAATTTGAGGCCTGACCCACCGGCCTACAATTAAAGAGGGAAGCAAAGCTGTCAACTGTGATTGGGTTAACTACCTAGCATGCAGTCTGTCGTATATGATACCGATAACCCTGATTAAGAAGTTTAGCCGTTAACAATTTATTACGAGTGTTGAAGTAAGTTACATGACTACACACTCTGGCAAATCAAATTAACTGCGAAATATAAACGCCATAGGATGGCGCACGAGGAAAATCATCCATCCAAAAAAGGAAAATATACAATCTCGAAACCAAAATCGTAGCTTTTATCATAAATATTGCACGAAAAAAACCCATCTACAATAGATAAATGTAAATCCAAAAACGGGGCCTCGATATCAGAAGAATTTGCTTATTTAACTGAAGTTCTGGGGAGGGGGGGGGGGGTAAATTTGACTGATCAAACCATCGAAATAGGTATTATCAATATTTAATAAATCATCCAAATATCTAGAAGTGGAGCTAAAAGCTTCAATGATTTATTTCAGACTGGTTCTCAGCGGAAAGGGACATCATGGAGTCTCTCTCATAACAAAACAAAAACAGATCAGCCACAAGTGGTGCGCAATTAGTACCCATCGGAATACCCACAGCTTGTCTAAATAACTTAGTACCAAATCTTATGTAAATATTGAAATGGTGACATGACCAGAAAGTATAATTTTTATGCTCTTCAGAAGTGAAAAAAAACAAAACATTTCTTACATTACATGCAAGATAGAGGGAGTCTTCCCTTTGAAATGTCCATTCAATTAAATCATTAAGTTTTTTCTTTTATAAGATTATGAGGAAGTGTAGTGGACAAATCATAAGTAGACAGGCTTGAAGCACGAAAACGTCTGGATTTCAATTTATTTAAAACTTCATTAGAATTTTTATAGACCAAAACAGATTTCTACCTGATCTTTCGAAGACTTTGACGCAATATTTTATCACATGCTTTTTGATGGCAGTAAAACATGAAATTAATAATTTGGAGAGTTCAGTGGTGGTACAAGAGCTTCAATTTGCAATATTGTATGGTCTCTTAGGAAGTTTAGGTAACCGATATTACGTAGGAAGCTTGTCTTGGCCTTCTGTAACACAGACAACAAACTTGGTGGCTGAATGACAAATGTGGTCATCAACTAAAGACCTCTCTACAGCTAAAGGCTGAAATTCATACGCTTTAGTACCACCAAGTTCTTGCTGAAGAGTGTTAACATAGTGAAGCCGTCAAACAACGACCACATTGTTAGCGGCCTTATCAGCTGGAGCCAAAACAAACTTCCTATGAAATTCTCCAATACCTAGTTTAAGGTGACGTAAAGACGTCTTAGGCTTAGGAGGTAATAAGTTCATTTTATTTTCCGAATAAAAAGAAATGCGTTTGTTCGCTAATTTCAGAATGCTAAGTTTCCATTCCTTGAGAACTTAAAGCCCAACATACTCTAGTTTACATCATCGAATACCAAATCCATACAAGGCAGCAGCGATTTCATCTCTACATTTATTGAAATCTATTTTAGAAGGAAATCGATATTCAGGGCCTTTAGATATTGTATTACGAATCCTAGAATCAGGAATAATTTTTAAATTGCCAGTAATAATATGACCAGCAACAGGATAGCAATACACGGAATTTTTACAATCACATGTATCAGGAGTGTAAGTTTGTTTGTTTGTTTGATTTGTGGTTTAACGTCCCCGTCAACACTGTAAAGGTCATTTTGGAGACGTTGCTTCCAATTTTGTGGGATTTTTACCCGATATTGAGATGAAATGACATCTCAAGCCCTGCCGCATGGATGTTCCGACACACCGCTTTGCCTGGGCAGGCTTAGATCCTCTAGGTTTGCCAGTACTCGTGTGCCGGTCGGTTTCAGTTGTGCTTGGAAGCATCATGCAGCCCATCTATTTCTTCAAGCCCCGATGGGCGGGGGCCGAGCTCCCCTGATGTCCACCTGCGATCTTGCAAAAAGTGAATTCTGCCATGCATTTTTGACATTTGTATGTCATGCCGTTTGTCAAAGTCATGTGAAACCCATAGATGCTACAGTTGAAGCCCACTCATTTTCCCGTACCTTCATGCAAAAGACAATTGTTGCGTTTTCTTGGTATTGCTGGTTATAACAGAAAGTTTGGTAATAATTTCTCATTGCTCATTTCTAAAAAGTTTAGTAAGCATCACAGAAATTACTCTATTATAGGAAAGAAGCGTTTGGCTCTGATTCTTGTTCTGCAACATTTTGATCTTTATCTGACTTCCACAGCTATAACAATTTTCGTTTTCAGTGATCACAATCCACTGACTATAATAGATAATACTAGATCGCGCAGTCGATGGCGCGCCATCGCAAATCCCCACGTTTTGACCTCTTCCAGGGACCCCTGGGGGCTGGTCCAAAAATTAATGTGCTCTTGCAGAAGCCATTCATGTAAGTAACTCACACACCAAATTTGGTTGAATTCCAATGAACGGTATAGGAGGAGATAGCCGGACAGACGGACGGACAGACGGACGGAGGCGATAACAATATCCCCACTTTTCTTCAAAAAACGTGGGGATAATGAAAAACAAAAATCAGCGGTTGCTCAGGTGGAGTTTTATGTTACAGTAGTATAATTTAGATATAAGACATATCAGAGGGAGAGATACATGTAACATTGTCCCTGATGCTCTTTCAAGAGTTTGAGGTGTGTCAGAATTTATGCTTTCCTTCATACTGGATTGATTGTATATACTTTATAAATGACAAATGTAACGTTTATATACTATGTTCTATTATTGTAATGACAAAAGAAAACATTATTTCATAATTTTTTCTTTTCCTTGAAGAGGGTGAATGTTGTGTATAATAATTGTGTTTTTGATTCCCACTTTTGCCCCACTAGATTGCCTAATAGGCTATGTAGTATTGTGTTTACTTCTAACTGTGAAGAAAGGTCTAGAATATTTATGGTTGGTAAATATTTTGTTTACAAGAAAAAGGATTAATGAATAATGTAGAGAATTCCAAATCGTATTATTTTTAGCATATTAGCAAATTTTCTATCTAAATGGTCCTCGAATGTTCACTGACTTCATATAAAGAGAGAAAATTTACCTTAAGTTCTGTTTGAGAGTTTTAAGAATTTCATTTTAAATTACTCGAGGAGTACTGTTCGTTCTGGACTTAGTCTTCGTGAAAAGTACAGGACTGTCGAACAAAACCGACAAATTTTCATTTTGTCCTGAAAAAAAACTTTTAGCCTGCCTGACAGATGTCCTGTAGATCTTAGCAAAGAAAATGATATTCTCACAACAAATATGGCTTCAGTCCTGCAGATACTTATTCTGTCCCGCAAAAGGTTTCATTCTGTTTGACAGCTGTCCCGCTCCGATAGAAAATATTTTGTGAAGACTGGACTGGAACTCATTTTTGATTTTTATTTGCCTTCACAGCAGCTGGTGTTATACCGTGTGGCGGCCGTAAAACGTCTCCCCGTACATCAACCATAGTGCAGTTTATATTTTACTTTTGGTCCTTTGAGATCAGCGTGAATATTCTGAGAAATCAGAAATAAATTATTGGTTTAGACTCATATTCTAGACAGGCTTTTAATTATTTGGACCCTATTTTGATTTATATCAGTCTTTGAATCGGCTGCCTATTCGAAATTCGCAAAATTGCAGTATGTTTCCTCTGGCTTTCTTTGCCGGATCATTACAGGGTCACTGATGAGGCTTTATTAGCCGAAACTACGAAGTATGACCCATTTTCTTTCTTAAGAATGTTTTCATTGCTCTTAAAGGAACTCATTTTTTATTTTATTTGCCTTCACTGCAGCTGGTGTTGTGCCGTGTGGCGGCCGTAAAACGTCTCCCCGTACATCAACCATAGTGCAGTTTACATTTTACTTTTGGTCCTTTGAGATCAGCGTGAATATTCTGAGAAATCAGAAATAAATTATTGGTTTAGATTCATATGCTAGACAGGCTTTTAATTATTTGGACCCTATTTTGATTTATATCAATCTTTGAATCGACTGCCTATTCGAAATTCGCAAAATTGCAATCTGGCTTTCTTTGCCGGATCATTACAGGGTCACTGATGAGGCTTTATTAGCCGAAACTACGTAGTATGACCCATTTTCTTTCTTATGAATGTTTTCATTGCTCTTAAAGGAACTCATTTTTTATTTTTATTTATGCTCATACTATAGTATCAGACAACGGGATTTTAAGGATATTTAAAATACGAGCTAATCACAGTTTCATGCTTAATAATAATATCCGCGGACGCTTGATTACATTCATCTGGAGTCCATGTCTGTTGATCTGAACATTGATATTTGCCATTTTGTCTATGGATTAATGGTTTTGGATTAACGCTTTGGTACAACGACCTAAACAACTTTCAAACATTTTGTCAATAAATTTTGTTGTTTGTTTTTTTTTCTTTCTGCTATGCTTAATTGGCTCTTAACAATAATGTCCGAGTCATTATTACATTGCAGTACGGTGCAAATAAAGTTTAATTAAATTAAATTTAATTATGTACTCATTTGTTCTAACCCTTTCCCTGTTGAATAAATTAACTTAGTCACACCCATTTCTGACTATCAACCAATCAAATTACTTAATATAATGCATGCATTCAAATTTACAAACTGAATGACAAGCAGTTTAGATCTTGATCAGATGGCTTCTTTCTCTGATCTGGATCTGCACTATTTGAAAAGATAGAACCTTAGACTGAGCCAGTGCATGGCAAAATCTACAAGAAGGCATGAGCGACCAGTGAAGACCTAGATCAATCTGTGCATTCGTGCAGTCTGATCAGAGTCTTAACTTATCGCATTTACCTACTATATGATAATATCTGTTCAAAGAGACATAGCAAAAGGTCTTGTCATAGTGGATGGGTGCGCAGGTTGATTTTAGTCTCTGCTGGTCTCACCGGTCTTATTGTAGGTTTTGCCATGCGCCGTCTCATTATTATTTCATATTAGTCTGATGTTTTCGCGATGAGTGGGATAAGGATTAAACACGTTATCATCAAGGAAACAGAATAATTGTCAACTCAAACCACTGCTGTCTATATAATTTCAGATAAATGCCCCTGCCGGATGGATAGTGGCAGTGTATCTTTGACAGTTCGTCTCATCAGATCATTTCCTCACAGAAACATCAAGCACATTGTGTTCAGAGATGTAGACTTGAATACTACTGCAAATGACTTCAAATCAACCATACTGCAAGGTATGTGTAAGGTGTTGTGGAGATGAATTTTGATTGCTTTGGAGTTTCGCGACATGTCAACCCTTGTTGGTCATTTTGTGTAGTCACCCAGAGAAAGGGAGAAAAGGGGTAGAAGAGAGTAGAAGAGATGATAATCAAGGGATGGGGAGAAAGAGGAAAATGTATGAAAGTGAAGAAACAAAAGAAATACATGTAACAGCTTTCCACCTGTTCTCTTTCCTGCTTCAAGGACTGCAAGGCTTGCCTAACTGTAAGCCAATATCAGTCGGACGTCCTGATGAGGTAAGATAAACGACCTCTTCTCCTCACCATTGTTGAGATGGAGTGGATGAGGAATTGGGATTACTTCACTTTTAGTACACCATTTAATGACCCTGTGCATTATTTAAGATGACAAGTTCTGTAGTGGAAGTGCCAGCTTCGGTACCTCAATCGGATGCACGTCTGACTGGTGATCAGGAGGACCTGCCGAGGTGGGCAACATACTTTCGTTGAGATTGATCATAAAATCTTTTCTATGGTCCTTCTCTCCCGCTGATTCGAGAAGGGCATTTGCCAGTTTCTGGCGAAAGAATGTGTACTGTACTTGTTAACTGCTTACGTATAAGCTTGTCCAGGAAAAGTGTGGATAGGTAAACTAACAGGCTCAAAAATGACCTAAATTGTGTTGACTCGGCTGTTAAACTCCAATTCATGGTTTTCATCCACCACATGCTCTAAATTGATGATGGGCTTAATATTAGTAAAAAAAGAACAACATGAAAGTGCAGTTAAACCGTGATTAATCAAAGCACTGACGACACTGATGGGTCGATTGTCTGGAAAGTAGGCCCTGAACAGGACTGAGACTGTTTCGTTTTATCCTTAAATTCCTTTTTTGTATGCAACACACTGGTCAAAACTTTCACACAAGAGACATCACAAACGCACGAGTAACGGCTGACAAACGCTCGAGTAACCGCTTTTTCCGTGATTTTGACAAAATTAATTCCCAGTTGTTTGACAGGGGCTTCAAAAGTTTTCTAAAATTTGAATAATTTCTCACTGACTCCTCTCAAACTGTTCGCTTCTCTAAGAATATCAAAAGACACTAACATTTTTAACAAAAATTAACCCTTATCTTGCTGTTCACGGCAACCCCCATCTTTGCAAACAATGTAGATCCAGATCAGATGGCTTCTGAATCTGATCAGGATCTACACTGTTAGACATTCAGTTTATGAATTTGTAGAATAAATTACATCAAGTAATTTGATTGGTTGATAGACAGAAATGGGTGTGGCTTAATTGAATATTTAGCAAGATAAGGGTTTTGTTTTTAGCTCACCGTCACGTAGTGACGATGTGAGCTTTTGGGATCACTTTTCGTCCGTCGTGCGTGCGTCCGTCCGTCCGTGCGTGCGTCCGTCCGTAAACAATTCTTTAAACTACATCTCCTCCTAAACCACTGATCGGATTTTGACCAAACTTCACAGGAATGATCCTTAGGTGGTCCCCTTTCAAAGTTGTTCAAATGGTTCCGGTCCGTTGCACATCTAGGTCAAAGGAGCCAAAAACAGACTTTTTTCACCAAAAACTTAAAAAATCTTCTTCTCTGAAACCACAAGGCCCAGGTCTTTGATATTTGGTATGAAGCTTCATCTGGTGGACCCCTACCAAGATTGTTCAAATTATAGTGCTGGGGCAAAAAATGCCCCCGCTCCGGGGCCCTTTGGTTTTACATGGGTTTATATAGGGAAAATCTTTAAAAATCTTCTTCTCTGAAACCGTAAGGCCCAGGTCTTTGATATTTGGTATGAAGCTTCATCTAGTGGACCCCTACCAAGATTGTTCAAATTATAGTGCTGGAGCCAAAAATGCCCCCGCTCCGGGGCCCTTTGGTTTTACATGGGCTTATATAGGGAAAATCTTTAAAAATCTTCTTCTCTGAAACCGCAAGGCCCAGGTCTTTGATATTTGGTATGAAGCTTCATCTAGTGGACCCCTACCAAGATTGTTCAAATTATAGTGCTGGGGCCAAAAATGCCCCCGCTCCAGGGCCCTTTGGTTTTACATGGGCTTATATAGGGAAAATCTTTAAAAATCTTCTTCTCTGAAACCGTAAGGCCCAGGTCTTTGATATTTGGTATGAAGCTTCATCTTTCCCCCCCCCCCACCCACCCCCCCCCTCCCACACTCCGGGGCCCTTTGGTTTTAAATGGGCTTATATATAATTTGAACAATCTTGGTAGGAGTCCACTACATGAAGCTTCATACCAAATAGCAAAGACCTGGGCCTTGTGGTTTCAGAAAAGAAACCTTCCCCCTTCCCACACTCCGGGGCCCTTTGGTTTTAAATGGGCTTATATAGGGAAAATCTTTAAAAATCTTCTTCTCTGAAACCACAAGGCCCAGGTCTTTGCTATTTGGCATGAAGCTTCATCTAGTGGACTCCTACCAAGATTGTTCAAATTATAGTGCTTGGGCTAAAAATGTCACCGCCCCGGGGCCCTATGGTTTTACATGGGCTTATATAGGGAAAACCTTTAAAAATTTCTTCTCTGAAACCGTAAGGCCCATGTCTTTGATATTTGGTATGAAGCTTCATCCCACACGGCCATGGTCCTTCTTTCCCCCCACCCATCCACCCCCCCCCCCTCCCACACTCCGGGGCCCTTTGGTTTTAAATGGGCTTATATAGGGAAAATCTTTAAAAATCTTCTTTTCTGAAACCACAAGGCCCAGGTCTTTGCTATTTGGTATGAAGCTTCATGTAGTGGACTCTTACCAAGATTGTTCAAATTATAGTGCTTGGGCTAAAAATGCCACCGCCCCGGGGCCCTATGGTTTTACATGGGCTTATATGGGGAAAATCTTTAAAAATCTTCTTCTCGGAAACCCCAAGGCCAGGTCTTTGCTATTTGGTATGAAGCTTCATCTAGTTGACCCCTACCAAGATTGTTCAAATTATAGTGCTAGGGCCAAAACTGCCCCCAACCTGGGGCCCTTTGGTTTTACATAGACTTATATAGAGATATTCCTTAAAAATCTTCTTCTGAAACAGTAAGGCCATGGTCGTTGATATTTGGTGTGAAGCTTCCTCTAGTGGACCTCTATCAAGATGGTTTAAATTATAGCCCTGAGGCCAAAAATGCCCCCGCCCTGGAGCCATGTGGTTTTATATAGGCTTATGTAGGGAATATCTTTAATAAAAATCTTCTTCTCTGAAACCCGCAAGGCCCAGGTCTTTGATATTTGGTATGTAGCATATCTTGTGGACCATTGCCAAGATTGTTCAAATTATAGCCTTTGTTGATATTCGTATGAAGCTTCACCTTTTTAGACGTCTCTAAACATTATGCACATTATAGCCCTGGGGTTAATAATGGCCCTCCCCGGGTCCCACTTGTTACTCTATGGATCAGGTGAGCGATCCAGGGCCATCATGGCCCTCTTGTATAGGCTTATATAGGGAAAACCTTTAAAAATCTTCTTGTCTGAAACCAGAAGGCCCAGGTCTTTGATATTTGGTATGAAGCTTCATCTAGTGGACCTCTACCAAGATTGTTCAAATTATTGCCCTGGAGCCAAAAATGGCCCCGCCCAGGGGCCCACTGGTTTTATATAGGCTTATATAGGGAAAACCTTTAAAAATCTTCTTGTCTGAAACAAGAAGGCCCAGGTCTTTGATATTTGGTATGAAGCTTCATCTAGTGGACCTCTACCAAGATTGTTCAAATTATTGCCCTGGGGCCAAAAATGGCCCCGCCCCGGGGCCCACTGGTTTTATATAGGCTTATATAGGGAAAAACTAAAAAATCTTCTTGTCTGGAACCAGAAGGCCCAGGTGTTTGATATTTGGTATGAAGCTTCATTTAGTGGACCTCTACCAAGATTATTCAAATTATTGCCCCGGGGCCACAAATGGCCCCGCCCCATGGCACACTGGTTTTACATAGGCTTATATAGGGAAAACCTTTAAAATCTTCTTGTCTGAAACCAGAAGGCCCTTGTCTTTGATATTTGGTATGAAGCTTCATCTAGTGGACCTTTACCAAGATGATTCAAATTATTGCCCTGGGGCCAAAAATGGCCCCGCCCCGGGGCCCACTGGTTTTATATAGGCTTATATAGGGAAAAACTTTAAAAATCTTTTTGTCTGAAACCAGAAGGCCCAGGTGTTTAATATTTGGTATGAAGCTTCATCTAGTGGACCTCTACCAAGATTGTTCAAATTATAGCCCTGGGCCAAAAATGCCCCCGCACCAGGGCCCCCTGGTTTTACAAAGGTACATATGGGAAAAACCTTTAAAAAAATGTTTGTTTGAAACCAGAATGCCGTGGCCTTAGATGTTTGGTATGAAGCTTCATCTAGTGGACCTCTACCAAGATTGTTCAAATTATGAGCCCTCGGGCCAAAAAAAATAGCCCCGCACCAGGGCTTCCTGGTTTTACAAAGGCATTATAAGGAAACCTTTAAAAAACTTCTTGTCTGAAACCAGAAAGCCCATTGTCTTTGATATTTGGTATGAAGCTTCATCTAGTGGCTCTCTACCATGATCGTTTACCCCACTAGTCTTACATAAACTTATATAGGGAAACTTTTAGAAATCTTCTTGTCTGAAACCAGAAGGCCCAGGACTTAATATTTGTCATTAAGTTTCATTTAGTGGCCCTCTACCAAAATTGTTCAAATTATGGACCTGAGGCCAAAAATTGCCCTGCCCCGATACCCACATATAAATCTCTTAGCTCAGGTGAGCGATATAGGACCATCATGGTCCTCTTTTGATGCCCTTGTTTTTGATTTTTATTTGCCTTCACTGCAGCTGGTGTTGTGCCGTGTGGCGGCCGTAAAACGTCTCCCCGTACATCAACCATAGTGCAGTTTATATTTTACTTTTGGTCCTTTGAGATCAGTGTGAATATTCTGAGAAATCAGAAATAAATTAATGGTTTAGACTCATATTCTAGACAGGTTTTTAATTATTTGGAACCCATTTTGATTTAGGTCAGTCTTTGAATCGACTGCCTATTCGAAATTCGTAAAATTGCAGTATGTTTCCTCTGGCTTTCTTTGCCAGATCATTACAGGGTCACTGATGAGGCTTTATTAGCCGAAACTACGTAGTATGACCCATCTTCTTTCTTATGAATGTTTTCATTGCTCTTAAAGGAACTCATTTTTGATTTTTATTAATAAAATTGTGGTATTTTTATGTTAGCAGATGATTCACACGTACTGTCAAGTCTTATTTTTGCAGAAAAATTAGAAAAAATAAAATGATGTTTGCAAAGATCCATCATGATTGTCACAGTGTTAGGAGTAGTCTCAACTTGATAAGGGTGACAAAGTTTTCTCCCCTGTATCCATTGGCCCTGATAATGAAACTTGCATTATGATAGCGCATCTGTGTGACATAGTACATTCTTTTGTATCTCAATACCGGTCACTTTTCTGATAAAAAATGTGATATTATTCTGTTTTATGCACAAAACATAGGTTGTGATGCTCGTTAGAACTACCACACTGATGCGGGTTCTAACGAGTACAAACAACCTATGTCTTGGAGCAGAAATAAGAAAGATAATGTATACTCCTGTAAACCCCAGTTTTCTCTACATAAAGTGGGATTTAAGAGGGTATTTATACACGGACTTGTCAAAGTTATGACTTCATCAACTTTCAGACTTGAAGACAAGGCAAGGTTTGCCCCCGCCATTCAGGAAACACAATTATGGTGAGTTAACTTTCAAAGTTATTTCCCTTCCTTAAGGCATGTGTGCACCACAAAATTTTTGTCTGTCGATGCATTGGTTAAACCCATACTTTTGTTTGTTTGTTTTTGTTAGCTCACCTGTCACGAAGTGACAAGGTGAGCTTTTGTGATCACTTTTCGTCCGTCGTCAGTGCGTGTGTGCGTGCGTAAACAATTTCTTCAAATGACATCTCCTCCTAAACCACTGATCGGATTTTGACCAAACTTCACAGGAATGATCCTTAGGTGGTCCCCTTTCAACGTTGTTCAAATGGTTCCGGTCCGTTGCACATCTGGGTCACAGGGGCCAAAAATAGATTTTTTTCACCGAAAACTTAAAAAATCTTCTTCTCTTAAACCACAAGGCACAGGTCTTTGATATTTGGTATGAAGCTTCATCTAGTGGACCCCTACCAAGATTGTTCAAATTATAGAGCTGGGGTCAAAAATGCCCCCGCTTATATAGGGAAAATCTTTAAAAATCTTCTTCTCTGCAACCGCAAGGCCCAGGTCTTTGATATTTGGTATGTAGCTTCATCTAGTGGACTCCTACCAAGATTGTTCAAATTATAGTGCTTTGACCAAAAATGCCCCCGCCCCGGGGGCCCTTTGGTTTTACATGGGCTTATATAGGGAAAATCTTTAAAAATCTTCTTCTCTGCAACCGCAAGGCCCAGGTCTTTGATATTTGGTATGTAGCTTCATCTAGTGGACTCCTACCAAGATTGTTCAAATTATAGTGCTTGGACCAAAAATGCCCCCGCCCCGGGGGCCCTTTGGTTTTACATGGGCTTATATAGGGAAAATCTTGAAAAATCTTCTTCTCTGAAACCGCAAGGTCCAGATCTTTGCTATTTGGTATGAAGCTTCATCTAGTTGACCCCTACCAAGATTGTTCAAATTATAGTGCTGGGGCCAAAAATGCCCCCGCCACTGGCCATTTTGTTTTACATGGGCTTAATATAGGGAATTTTTTTTAAAATCTTCTTCTCTGAAACCACAAGGCCAAGGTCTTTGCTATTTGGTCTGAAGCTTCATCTATTGGTCCCCTACCAAGATTGTTCAAATTATAGTGCTGGGGACAAAAATGCCCCCACCACAGGCCCTTTGGTTTTACATGGGCTTAATGTAGGGAAAATATTTACAAATCTTCTACTCTGAAACAGCAAGGCCTAGGTCTTTGATATTTGGTATGAAGCTTCATCTAGTGTACCCCTCCAAAGATTGTTCAAATCATAGTGCTGGGGCCAAAAATGCCCCCACCCTTGGTCCCTTTGGTTTAACATGGGCTTATATAGGGAAAATCTTTAAAAATCTTCTTCTCTGAAACTGCAAGGCCCAGGTCTTTGCTATTTGGTATGAAGCTTCATCTAGTGGACCGCTTCCAAGATTGTTCAAATTATAGTGCTCGGGCCAAAAATGCCCCTGCCCCGGGGCCCTTTGATTTTAAAATAGGCTTATATAGGGAAACCTTTAAAAATCTTCTTCTCTGAAACCGCAGGGCCCAGGTCTTTGCTATTTCGTATGAAGCTTCATCTAGTGGACCGCTACCAAGATAATTAAAATTATAGCCCTGGGGCCAAAAATGTCCCCGCTCCAGGGCCCTTTGGTTTTACATGGGCTTATATGGGGACAATCTTTAAAAATCTTCTTCTCTGAAACCGCAAGGCCTAGGTCTTTGATATTTGGTATGAAGCTTCATCTAGTGGACCCCTACAAAGATTGGTCAAATTAAAGTGCTGGGGCAAAAAGTGCCCCCGCCCTGGGTCCCTTTGGTTTTACATGGGCTTATATAGGGAAAATCTTTAAAATTCTTCTTCTCTGAAACTGCAAGGCCCAGGTCTTTGCTATTTGGTATGAAGCTTCATCTAGTGGACTGCTTCCAAGATTGTTCAAATTATAGTGCTCGGGCCAAAAATGCCCCGCCCCGGGGCCCTTTGATTTTACATGGGCTTATATAGGGAAAACCTTTAAAAATCTTCTCCTCTGAAACCGCAAGGCCCAGGACTTTGCTATTTGGTATGAAGCGTCATCTAGTGGACCGCTACCAAGATTGCTCAAATTATAGTGCTGGGGCCAAAAATGCCCCCGCCATAGGCTCTTTGATTTTACATGGACTTAAAGTAGGGAAAATCTTTAAAAATCTTCTTCTCTGAAACCGCAAGGCCTAGGTCTTTGATATTTGGTATGAAACTTCATCTAGTGGACCTCTACCAAGATTGTTCATATTATAGCCCTTGGGGCAAATGCCGCGGCGACAGGGCCACAAGTTTTACTCGGACTTGCATAGGGAAAGCCTTTAAAAATCTTGCTGCCTGAAACCAGATGGCCCAGGTCTTTGATGTTTGGTATGAAGCCTTATCTAGTGGACCTCTAGCAAGTTTTTTCAAAGACCAAAAATTGCCCCGCCCCGGGGTCCATGGTATTACATGGACTTACATAGGGAAAACATTTAAAAATCTTTGTGTCTGTAGCCAGAAGGCCCAGGTCTTTGATATTTGGTATGAAGCTTCATCTAGTTGCTACCAGGATTGTTCAAATTATATCCCTGGGGCATAAAATGGCCCAGCCTTGGGGTCCACCGGTTTTACAACTTTTACAGTGAAAACCTTTAAATATCTTCTTGTCTGTAACCAGAAGGCCCAGGTCTTTGAAAGTTGGTATGAAGCTTCGTGCAGTGGACCTTTACCAAGATTGTTCAAATTATAGTCCTAGGGCCAAAAAAGGCCCCGCTCCAGGGTCCATCGGTTTTACATGGACTTATATATATAGGGAACACATTGAACAATCTTCATCTAGTTGACCTCTAGCAATATAGCCCTGTGGCCAAGCATGGCTCCACACAGGGTCTCCACTGGTCTTATATAGGGAAATAGAAGTGGAGGAAATGATCAGGAATCTATACAATCAAATAGAAGTTAAGGCAATGATCAGGAAGCGATACAATCAACCCACAGCTCCCATCAGAGACACCAAAGGGAAAGGAACACGAACATGAAACATTAGTCCTAATGGAAACATCAGTAGCGGAAAGCAAAAAGCACTGTTTCTTTCCCACAAAATAGCCAATAGGCTATCCAAAATAAAATAATATAAGCGACACAAACACCCAAAGACAAACCATAACAAACATAAACCACGACAGAAGAACCGCCTTGGAACGTTCAGCGGAAAGGAATTCCACTGTGGGGCTTAAATTGATTTTACATGGCCACAATCCTCCCCCTTACTTCCCTTTAAAATTCTACTTGTTTCAAATCAGAAGGCCGTGGTCTTTGATGTTTGCTATGAAGCTTCATCGAGAGGACCTCTACCAGATTTGTTAAAGTTGTAGGACTTGACCAAAAATTCCCCCGCACCAGGGCCCCTGGTTTTACATAGATTTATATAGTGAAACCCTTTAAAAATCTTCTTGTCTGTAACCAGAAGGCCCAGGTCTTTGATATTTGGTATGAAGCTTCATCTAGTTGACCTCTACCAAAATTGTTAGTATTGTATTGGCCCTGCGGCCAAACATGGCCCCGTCCAGGAGTCCACTGGTTTTACCCGGACTTATATAGGGAAACCATTTTAAATCTACTTGTTTGAAACCAGAAGGCCGTGGTCTTTGATGTTTGCTATGAAGCTTCATCTAGAGGACCACTACCAAGTTTGTTCAAATTATAGCACTGGGGCCCCTGGTTTTACATAGTTTTATATAGGGAAAATCTTTAAAAATCTTGTCTGTAAACTCATTCTACTCTGATGAACAAGATGGCAGCCAGAGTTAAAAAAAAAATCTTCAAACGCCATCCCTCCAGTACCATTGGACCAATTTCATTTAAACTTTGAAGTAATGTTGCTTAGATGACCCTCTACCAAAAAAGCTAAAACAATCCTGCTCAGATGTACAAAATGGCCACGGGAGCTAAAAATAGAAAAATATTGTAAATATGATTCAACATGAACTCCTCCTAAAACCTTAGGCAAATTTGATTAAAACGTCACAGGAATGTTGCCTAGGTTACTCCCTACCAAATAAGCTAAAATCACTCTGCTGATGAACAAGATGGCCACCAGAGCTAAAAGTAGATTGTCCTCGAGGCAGTGACACTCAGGTGAGCGAACCAGGGCCCTCTGGGTCCTCTTGTTTGATTTGAGGTTTAACGTCCCCGTCAACCATGCATAGGTCATTTTGGAGTCGTTGCTTCCAATTTGTGGGACTTTTACCCGACATTGAGACGCACAATAGAACATTTCTTGAATAAATGGCAGTTTTGTTTGTCTGAATAAGGGTGCATGTATCTGAGAATTGAAAGCCTGCATCTGAACTGTCAGTCATTTGCTTCAAGGGAGAAAACTTCCTCAAAACAAGAAGTGACACCTGTGGTATTTAACCCATTTTGTACCAGAAACCCTCAAAACGGGTACTTGGCTAACAATGCAGGCCAAGATCAGAGGAAGATTTCATTTGGTACAAAAAGGGTTAGCCCCTTTCAAAATAGGGCTTAAAAGTGAAAGTGAGGGTGATGGCTGGGATCCCATAAAGTTAACTTAAATGCACTAGTATTTTTACTGACCATTCCAAGTCGGTGCTTTTGCTGTGGTTCCTTCATGTTTTGTGTTGGTGGTTCTGATTCTTTCCCTAATCATATATGTAGTTACTTTGATTATTCTGATTCTTCCCCCGTTCTGATTGTTCATTTTTAGTTACGTTTATCCTTCCAGTTTAATGTATGTCATGTTGGTGATTCTGATTCTTTCTCCCATTGTATATTGCTCCTTTTTAGTTACATGTAGCTTTAGATATTCTGAGTCACCACCTGTTTGGGAAAGAGCCGCTGACTCGGTTTGCCTCTTGTCCATTTGGTTACTGTCGTCGCTCCATGTTTCGACTTCTTTCCCTAGTGATATTGTGGGGAGAATTTGGGATCCGATTGTATCAGTTCCTGAGCGTTTCTCTTTTTAATTTTTATACTCTTATTTTAAAGGAAACCATATTTGCTCCATATGGGAGTAAATGCATTCCTTTAAGAGTTTGTTTGTTCAAATGGAGGTTTTACATCACCGTTAACACTGTTTATGTCATTTTGGAAACGTTACTTCCAATTTTGAAGGTCTTTTTCCAGACATTGTTTTTGTTTGTTTGATTTGACGTATATCGTCCCCGTCAACACTGTAAAGGTCATTTTGGAGACGCTGTCCAATTTTGTGGGTCTTTCACTCGACATTGAGATGAAATTACATGTCAAGACCTGTTGCCCAATAAAACCTACAGGGTTTATAAGCATGGACGGTCCTACTCGCACCGCTTTGCCTGGGCAGGCTTAGATCCTCTAATAGGTAAACCAATACTCGTGTGCGGTCGATTTCAGCTCTGAGTAGAAGCATTATGCAGCCGATCTATTTCTTCGAGCCCTGATGGACGAGGGCTGTACCAGACATTGAGATGAAATGACATGTCAAGCCCTGCCGCTCGAACAAACCAAAATGGTTTGTATGTATGGAAGGTCAGATTCACACCACTTTGCCTGGACAAGCTTAGTCCTTCTAAGTGGTTTACCAGTACTCAGGTGTGGCCGGTTTTAGCTTTGCGTGGAAGTGCCATTTCTTTATCCTGTGAGAGGATAAGCAATCTTTTTATGCAAGATTAGTCTCCCTGTTACAATTTTAAGATTCAATCTCTGCAAATATGAACATAAATATACTTGTCTCAGAAGTGCAAAAGTCACTCAGTCTGGATCCACACTGTTTGCAAAGGAAGGGTTGTTGGGGACATTCGTTTCTTGGAGTATTAAATGCAAAATTCTCGAATATTTCCAGTAATCTCATCCTGAGCTAATTAGGATTGAAATTGCCGTATTATGGGTGTCATTGTTATACATTATACATTACGTAAACACGCAAATACATTGCCACCTTTATCGCCGTAAAAATGAAAATTTTATGATGAAAAATTGTGATATTTTTTTTTTATTTCTGCTCAAAATATAGATTGTGGGCACTCGTTAGAACCGCCTCATCGAGGCGGTTCTAACGAGTACCCTCAACCTATATTTTAGAACAGAAATTTAGGTATACCCCTAGAAACCCCAGTTTTACCATATAAAAGTGGGTTACAAGCGGGAAAAAATTTTATAGGCGTGTTTTCGTGATGTCTAGGGCTGGCTAATCAGAGTTGAAAAGATAATCGATTATCAGTGATGCCATTGCGATCGATAATCGATCAGTAATCACTGAAGGTTTTATCATAATCTTACCTATCTGGTCATCTGCCATAATTTTACCAATCTGGCTTTCTGCCTGAGCATGACTCTTGCCATATGTTATACTTTACTGTATGTTTTAGGACAATCAGGCCTGAGCAAACAGTGTAGACCCAGATAAGATGCCGCAGAATGTGGCATCTCATCAGGGTCTGCACTGTTTGCCACTCATCCAGCTATTTTAGACACAACTTTGGGTAGTAAATTATACTTGTCAAATATTTGATTATTATCAAATCAGTAACGATAACCATTTTACTAGAATGTATTGATCGATTAATTGATTATGGGATTAATCGTGTCAGCCCTAGTTATGTCGAATATCAGGATAAAGCGTACAGGCTCAAATCATACTATGCATGACTGCACATCAAGTGTTAACCCTTATTCTGCTGTATACGACAACCCCTACCTGTGCAAAGTTTGAACATTGTAGATCCAGATCAGATGGTTTCTGAAGCCATCTGATCAATATCTACATTGTTTGTCATGGAATTTGTGAATTTAACAAATACAGTCGACTCTCATTATCTCAAACACCAAGGGACTAGAATATTTGGTTTGTGATAACAGTAGTTTGAGATAAAAGTAGTTGACATATAAGGAACATACAGTAGAACTTCGATGGCTCGAACACCGATGGCTCGTTTACCATGGATGAGTCGAACCCACTCTTAGGCCCCTAGCGAAATCTTCTTCATAAGAAATAGTGGAGGATAATCATTATAAGGCTTGCAAATGTTTGCTGTGTGTACTCATTAGAATCGCCTCGAGGAGGCGATTCAAATGAGTACACACAGCATACATTTTCATTATAGAACACTGAAAAGATGACTAAAAGTACCTCGTTATTCTTCCTGACAGTAACCTCAGTGGCTCGAACTACCCCTGTCTCGAACAGATTTTCGAGGTCCCAAAGGTGTTCGAGCCATTGAAGTTCGACTGTATTACAAAATAGCAGTGCACAAATATAGTTTGATTTTAGCAGTATTTGTTTGTTTGATTTGAGGTTTAACGTCCCTGTCAACACTGTAAAGGTCATTTTGGAGACGTTGCTTCCAATTTTATTGGACTTTTACCCGACATTATTATCCGCCATTGAGTTGAAATGACATCTCAAGCCAATGAGCCAATGAAACCAATAGGGTTTATAAGCATGGATTGGCCGACTCGCATCGCTTTGCCTGGGCAGGCTTAAATCCTCTAAGCGGTTTACCAGCACTCATGTGCGGGTCGGTTTCACCTCTGCGTGGAAGCATCATGCAGACCATTTATTTCTTAAAGCCCTGATGGGTGGGGGTGGTGATTTTAGCAGTAGTTTGAGCTATCAGAGTTTGAGATAATGAAAGTCAACTGTATATTATATCAAGTAATTTGATTAGTTGATAATCAGCAATGGGAGTGGCTATATTAGTTTATGCAGTGGGATAGGGGTTTAATGTATTTATTTTTTCAGATACCTTGAAGATCTCACACCAGCCCTTTGGAGCAAAGGTCAGTATTACTTCACTGTACTATCAGGCACCTTAACTCTATTTGGCATCATGCTGACAAGTCTGTTTAATCATCACGAGAACACGAAAAGCAAACAGGAAGTCCCGAAAGTTGTCTCCCTTTGATAAAGGGTGGAAACATTTGTCAGGTGTTTCTTAAGGTTAATAAATCCGTGTATTGAACACCCCTTTAATGATATTCCTCTTTATGTAGAGAAAAGTTGGGTTTTTGGGGATAAACCTTAAATTTGCTCTAAAACAAAGCTTGTTGGTACTGGTTAGAACCGCCTCATTGGCACAGTTTTAACGAGCACCAACAATCAATATTTGAACTAGAAATGAGAAAAATATTGAATATTTTCATGTGAAAAAAAAAGCAAAGACTTATACTTTTCAAGTGGGTCAAAATTATATAGGCGTATTTCGTAATGGATTACGGCATTTAGAATGAGCGTTTGATATCGGTAAACAATGATCAAAGTACTGAATGAATTTGAAACAATTAAAAGTTTTTATTTATTTATTTATTGTTTGTTTGTATTGGAGTTTAACGGCCCAGTCAACACTATTTTAGGTCATTTTTGAGCCGATCAGTTTACCTATCCGGACAGACTTCTTGCTGTCGAGTCCTCACCGTTGTCTCACCTCTGTGGTTATTTGATTATTTGTGTTCACGGAGATGTTGCACTGATGAGTTAGGAGGCCTTCATGCAGACTGAACAAATTATTTGTCTGGGTCGCGGCGGAAGTAGGGGCGAGGATTGTGGCCACGTAGAGTCGATTTAAGCCCCCCAGTGGAAATCTTCCACTGACCGTTCCAAGGCGGCTCTTCTGTGGTGATTTATTTATGTTGTTGTTTGTTACTTACTGTGTGTATCACTTGTGTCTTTTAATTTTGGATGGCCATATGGCCATTTTGTGGGAAAGTAACTGTCCTTATGGCCTTCCTTTGTTTAGGTTTCCATTATGGTCTGGTCGCTTAATGTTTGTATTTCTTTCCCTTTGGTGTCTTTTATGGGTGGAGTAAGTTAATTGTATCAATTCCTGATCTTTGTTTTACTTCTACTTTGAGGAAAGAAAGACGCCATTTTAGTGTACGGGTGTTACTGTAATTTGGTACCAAATGGAATATTCCTCCCTATTATGTAGCACGAGTCCATTTTAAAGTTATGGGATGTCGGGTTTTGTTTTCTTCAAAATTTATTTGGAAAGTGGCTGAACTTTTTTCTGCAAACAGTGTAGGCCCTGATCAGACGCCACATTGTGCGGCGTCTGATCTAGGCCTGCACTGTTTGTCAGTTACCCGTTTGCGGGTTACTGGTACCAAATGGGTTAAATATCCATTTCAATAACAAGAAAAATGAAAAGTGTTATATATAGAGGATCGAACATGAGTGTTCATGTATAGGAGGTTTTAGGAATTCCGTTTATGACGTCATTCATGGGCATGTGCAAAGCACTGGCCGTCAACTGAAACGGCCATCGCTATTCAAATGCATTGGCAGAACTTGAAAAGCTAATATTATTCAGACATTTTGAGGGAAAATATATCAGTTTACATAGATGATCTTTCATGAGTGTTCATGTATTATTGAATTTATTAAACGAGTTGAGGAAAAGGGATAAAATGCGAGGCTTTGCCGAGCATTTTATCCCTTTTCTTCAACGAGTTTAATAAATTCAATAATACACGAGCACAAATGCAAGATTCTATTTATCATATGACATATAAAACGCATTTTATTCACGATTGTTTACAGAAATGTCAATATTCCGCCATTAGTAAACGAAACGTCATTAAGGACGTCCTACATGTAACGTTACAGGGCGTATCTATCTAATTTGCTTTTTTAATCCACTAGTGGATTATCGAAAATATTACATGGCGTTATTACACTCTCAGATGCGACGTCATATGATAATTAGAGTATCTTACATGAGTATTCATGTATTATTGAATTTATTAATCGAGTTGAGGAAAAGGGATAAAATGCGAGGCTTTGCCAAGCATTTTATCCCTTTTCTTCAACGAGTTTAATAAATTATTTATTAGAGGATCTTACATGAGTGTTCATGTATTATTGAATTTATTAAACGAGTTGAGGAAAAGGGATAAAATGCGAGGCTTTGCCGAGCATTTTATCTCTTGTCCTCGACAAGTTTAATAAATTCAATAATATAAGTGGACGATTGCAAGATTCTGTTTATCATATAAAATTTAAAGCACATTTTAGTCACGATTCTTTACAAAAATGTTAATTTTATCCCGTTAGTAAACGCGACGTTAAGGACGCCATACATGTAACGTTACGGGATGTATCTTGCTAATTTGCATATTTTATCCACTAGTGGATTATCGAAAATACTACATGGCGTTATTACACTCTCAGATGCGACGTTATATGATAAACCTTAATATTTTTTTAATTTTCTTGTTTACCTGACCAAACTATGCCTGGGCAGGCCTATACCGAAGCAATAAACCAGTACAGTGTCATTATTTCGCAAGTTGTATGTTCCTGTTGAAGGTATGTGCATTGTACTGTTTAATAATTTATTTATAAGCCTGCCCAGGCAATTTATGGTCAGATAATCAACTGGCTCGATATTACAAAAATAATGTTGACTAAGCTGTTAAACTCTGCACCAAACCAAACCAAATATTCCGCTTCAGGGGAATGGATACACATTCAAAAGTTTTTTTTATTTCCCATGTCAATAGGGCTCAATTCCTCAGGAGCAAATTCTTCCTTTAAGAGATGACCCCTTTTTCCATGGGACAGAGATTATAGAAAAACAAATAGGAAGTCCTGTACCTTGTCACCCTTTGAAAAATGGCAGAAAAATCTGCCAGGTGTGTCCATTCCCCTTAAATTCATTTTTATTGCTAGACGACTGATCCAGTGATCAACAAAGAGAATGATGAGTTGATTCTACAAGCGGATAAAACATTGGCACAGTCAGGCATAGGTAATACATAGATCTTTCTCAAGTGGTCATTTCATACAGAATTTTCGAAAAAAGCCCCAGGAATGTTTCATATTAAGCATCAGGAGATTGATAAATTTGATATAAAATGATCACTTTCGTGAGTCTTCTGGGAGTTGACACAAAATGACCCACAAGCGTAGCTCCAGCGCTTTTTTCATCTAAAAGGTACTGATATTTTTCTAATTTCAGCACAATAACATATGTTTCTATGCAGAAATAAGAAAAATAATATTTGGATACCCCCGCTTATCTGTTGGTTAGAAAAGCAAGGCATTTAAACCAGCCCATGAGATGAATACCCTAGCAAACACTGCTTTATCTAAGTTTGTGGGTACTTGGTAGATAAGCCCCCGCACATCAGGGCTTGGAGAAATAGATTGGATTGCGTGATGCTTCAACGCAGAGCTGAAACTGACCGCACATGAGTACTGGTAAACCACTCAGACCGTCAAAGCCTGTCCAGGTAAAGTGTTGCGAGTCAGACTGTCCAGTGCATATAATCCCTATTGACTTCATTAGGTGGCAAGATTGAGATACCATTTCATCTCAATGTCAGGTAAAAGTCCCACAAAATTTGAAGCAAAGTCTCCAAAATGACCTAAATAGTGTTGACAGGAAAGGTAAACCTCATATCAAACAAACAAGCAAAACTAGTTAGATAAAAGTGGTTCTAGCCAGCACCTACAACATTCCTGTGGCAAAGGAAGAGAACACGAATAACTTTCACCTGAAAAAGGGTCAGTCAATGTCAATGAAAGATGCCATTATATAACACAAGGATAAATCATCAAATGGGTTGATGTTTCTTAAACTCCACCAACACCTCAACAGGCACACGTCGCTAGGGCAATGTCAAATCAATGTCGGCGCAACGTTGGTTGATGTGATGTTGCATAAACGTCATGACCTTGCACCGACCTTGATGTGACTTCACAATTACGTCATGTGCCTGCTGGGAACAGGCAACAATTTTTAGAAATATTTGGTGAAAACATAGACATACAGTCGAACTTCAATAACTTAAATAACTTTGGGACCATGAAAACTTTCTCAAAATAGGGCATCACGTGAACAAGCTTGTAAAATGAAACCCCACTTTATATAGAGAAAACCTTTTTTTTTTCTTATTTCTGCTCCAAGACATAGCACCCGTAACCTATGTTTGGAGTAAAATTAAGAAAAAAGATCACAAATTTCCATCAGAAAAACGCCTGTTTCTGAGAAATGACAAAATGCAGTATGCCTTACCGCCTTGGAACGTTCAGTTTTGATTTGAGGTTTAACGTCCCCGTCAACACTGTAAAGGTCATTTTGGAGACGTTGCTTCCAATTTTGTGGGACTTTTACCCGACATTGAAATGAAATGACATTTCAAGCCCTGTCGCCCAATGAAACCAATAGGGTTTATTAGCATGGACGGTCCGCCTCGCACCGCGGTTCCTGGACAGGCTTAGACCCTCTAAGCGGTTTACCAGTACTAGTGTGCGGGCCGGATTCAGCTCTGCGTGGAAGCATCTTGCAGCCCATATATTTCTTCAAGCCCCTATGGGCGGGGGCGTTGGAACGTTCAGTGAAAATAATTGCACTGGGGGCGGGCGTGGGGGGGGGGGGGCTTAAATCGGTTTTACGTGTCTACAATCCTCGCCCTTACTTCAATCGCAATTTAGACAAATAATTTGTTCAGTCCGCATGAAGGTAACTCATCCGTGCAACATCTCCTTGAACACACAAAATCAAATAACCACAGAGATGAAACAACGCTGAGGACTACCACTGAAATGCTGGAGCAAAAGAAAACCAACAGTTAGACCCCGATGGGCCCACTATATTAAAGTCGTATGGTTAAAACGTTACAAAGTGGATACAATATATTCCGCGACTACTTAATCATGTAGATAAGACATCGGGACCGTTTTCCTGCATTGTTGATTTTGATGCTGTAGCTGAAAAGAGTTGATCTGTGCGTTTGTTTACGTTTCGTAGTGTGTTATCATAATGGCAACTTCAACTACTGAGGGTGAATCATAGTGCCAGACCACGAGGCATAATAATAATAATAATAATCGAACTTCTTTATAGAGGGTAACACATTTAGTAAGCTAGTACTTATTTTGCATGTGGCCCTCATTGCTTCCTCTTCTTAGGTAGAAACCAGTACTAATTATTATGGATAATGTCTCTTGCGCAAGGAAACAACACTTGGCGCTTGCCGGGATCGAATCTGCTACCTCTTGATCTCAAATCATATGCTTTACCACTGCAACACAGCACTCCATAGTGATAACTTAGTTATAATTTTCGATCTACTATAAAATAGTGGAATGTTGTATATACTCATTGTAATCACCTCACTGAGCATTAGCATATATCCCCTGGAGCAGTCGCGCAAGCCACTCGTCCATTCAAAGTTTTTTCAGTGCCCACCAGATGACTTTCCGAGGCACACAATCAAATGGCTTCTCCAGGTCTACAAAAGCCATGTAGTGATATTTCTCTTGCAGCTGCCGTACAACAAAGAATGCGTCTGTTGTGCCTCATCCTGGGACAAAACCAAACTGGGAGTCATCAGTCGACACCAACTGTCTAATGAGGCCATCCACAATCCTCTCCAGGACTTTCATGACCTGTTCTGTCAGCTTGAGACCACGGTAGTTGCCCCCGTCCAATGCATCGCCCTTCCCCTTGTAGAGACAAACATTGAAACCCCGTTCCCAGTCAGAGGGTATCTTGCCATCACCGATGATTGAAGCTGCAAGGTCACGGATCATTGAAGCACCCACATCACCTGCTGCTCTTATCATCTCCACCACTATGCCCGATGGGCCCGGTGCTTTGCCAGCCTTCATCTGAGAGATAGCCTTCTTAACCATATCAATAGTGATAGGGATGCGCGGCTCTTGTATTGGTGGTTCATCAGAAATGTGGTCCGGATCCCACTCAAACTCAACGTTGAGTAGCCTATGGTAGTGTTGTAACCAGGCCCTCTGCTTTGGTTCTTCACCCATTGACATCTCCCGTGCATCTTTCTTTACTGGTTTGTCACCTACAACATCGGCCTTGTCTCTTCTCATCTGGTTAGCAAGGTGGTATACTTCTGAAGACTTAGGGTCAATATTCTTGTAGATGTCCTTGTTGGCCTCTTGGCGAGCATGGTGCACCGCACTTCTGGCTATGCGTTTGGTCGTATAATATGATGACCTAGTGCCTTTACCAGTCTTTCATGCCTTGGTGGCTTGCACCATTCTGATTTAATTTCAAAATTCAATATTGGACTTAAATCTCTTCTGCAACAAGGTCTATCGGAACCCGAATTTTATGGTGACTTAGTATATAA
Organism: Lucinisca nassula; assembly: GCA_963580285.1. NCBI lineage: Eukaryota > Metazoa > Mollusca > Bivalvia > Lucinida > Lucinidae > Lucinisca > Lucinisca nassula. Next base: position 24,476,166 of record OY757025.1, read on the forward strand.
ATTCAGAAAAATATATAACCGCAATGACTTCAGCACCCAATTTCGTAAAATCATTCTTCGATATAAAAAGATTGGGTACAACATGGATATTATACGACAGACTGCATGCATGGCAGTTAACCCAATAACGGTTGGCAACTTTGCTTCCCTCTTTAATTGCACGCCGGTGGGTCAGGCCTCAGATTCTATGACGGCTCCAACGTAAAGGCTTATTGAAAATTAGAGAGATAATGTTGGTTGGTGCCTGATGCTCTGTCTCTGGTCGGGCTCATCGGAGTCTAACTGTTGGTTTTCTTTTGCTCCAGCATTTCAGTGGTTTCTTGCTGTCGAGTCCTCACCGTTGTCTCACCTCTGTGGTTCTTTGATTTTTGTGTTCACGGAGATGTTGCACTGATGAGTTAGGAGGCCTTCATGCGGACTGAACAAATTATTTGTCTAAATCGCGACGGAAGTAAGGGCGAGGATTGTGGCCACGTAAAATCGATTTAAGCCCCCCAGTGGAAATCTTCCACTGACCGTTCCAAGGCGGCTCTTCTGTGGCGATTTATTTATGTTGTTGTTTGTTACTTACTGTGTGTATCACTTGTGTCTTTTGGTTTTGGATGGCCATATGGCCATTTTGTGGGAAAGTAACTGTCCTTATGGCCTTCCTTTGTTTAGGTTTCCATTATGGTCTGGTCGCTTAATGTTTGTATTTCTTTCCCTTTGGTGTCTTTTATGGGTGGAGTAAGTTAATTGTATCAATTCCTGATCTTTGTTTTACTTCTACTTTGCTACTTGGCTGCAATGACCATATCAATGTGCTCATTCCACCACCAGGTTTCACGATGCCAGCGGTGGGGCCGAGTTTAACCACACACCTCTTCAGTTGTCTTGAGCAGTGATGTCTTGATGTTGTTCCATATATCCTCAGTGGTAGCATCAGCTGCACTTGCAGAAAAACTCATATGCTGGTTGAAAACCTCCTGGAAATGATTTTATGTCTGAAGTTCTTTAAGCTTCCAAACTTTAAGTGTGGGTATGAACTTGCGCTTGGGTTTAGGTGGCACATCAGTCCTCATGTCGCATACATGTAGCTGATGTTGCAGGGCTACTTCCTCACCAGGGATCACTTTCACATTCTGTATCACAATGTATGCCAATAATTGCTGTTTTCAGTCATTATGTGCATTTTGACGGATTTGATTAGTTGAAACCAAAGTTTTATAGTCTGATAAATTCCATGAGCAAGAATCTCAGATCTGTTTCACATAGCGACACGTAGCAATATGATGTGACGTCAATGAGCACGCCAAAAACCCGCGTGTTACATCCATGTATGTAAATGACGTCAAGGGCATTCGATTAAAAGATGGAAAACTATCGAAAACGTAAATGTTAGCAGACGAATAAACTGAATATAAAGACTTGACGTTTTTTCTTTTCGCCTGGGTTTCTTTCAAAGATGACAGCTTCTAATGGAATAATCATTCCGCCGTGGCCCTTGGCAAGTTCATTCTGACACTGTCCAAAGATTTCCTAAAATCTTACCATTTAGGAGACATTTTTAACATTTCGATGACGTTCGAGCCTCGCTCGGGTTATATGTGAGACGCCAAGTTCTGCAATGTATGGTCAGGTGGTTTTTCCCCGGAGACCTCTGGTTTTCGCCCACCTCTGATTAACTATCGGCTCGATATGAGTGAAATAATCTTGAAAGGGCCGTAAACACAAAATTTAAAAAAAAACATTTCAATGACAAAAAGTTGAAATTATAAGGAATGAATTATCATTTTTGTAAATTGTAAATTCCGGCGAATCACTCCCAAACTGGGCATGAAGCCCTATAGTAAATTTCTTCAGGCAGCTTTGCACTGTTATAATATCCATTATTGTACAATATATAGCAAACTTCCTGTATTAGGACCACCTTTAGGATAGTTCAAAAGTAGTCTTTAAAACCACTTCTAAACAGTCTCAAAGGTAGCCCCTGACCAGAGGACATTTATGCAGAATACACGACAAAAGAATAATTACACCCTTCTAAATAAGCTTTTTATAGCAGAATTCGTAGGTTGTCTTAATAGCGGAATTCACTATATAGAGTTTCTGTGAAATGCATTAAGATGGGTTTGCTTTTAATGTTTGTTCGCTAGTTTTCTGATTAATGATGTTTTTATTTTTCAGTGAATGAGACAGAAATTTCATTTTTCAACTTGAAAGAGTACCGAGAATATCAGAAAAATCCTGAACTGACCTGGTGATCTTTGTGATGAATTTCCAACAAAAAGCAGACTTGACGGGTGTTCTGTGATATGTAGTATGGTTCTGGTCCTAAGTATTGGGACAGACAGACCTAAGCAAACAGCGCAGAGCCAGATCAGACTGCTCCTGAAGGAGCAGTCTGATCAGGATCTACAGTGTTTGCCATTCCATCTGCATTTTTTTGGACTCCTAGCTTGAACGTGAAAGAAATTTCTGAAATTTTAAAGAGAATTACAGCATGTCCTCAAAGTGTCCCAATTTTTAGGATTTTTTCAGTACTCATAAACCTCTTTATGACACTGATCATTGTATCATGGTTCGAATGTAACCTGTTTTCACTGTTATCCTGCTTAACATGAAAACCCCATACCTTTGCAAACAGTGTAGCTCCAGATCAGAGCCTGCCCAGGTAAAGCGGTGTGAGTCAGATCGTCTTATGCATATAAGCCTTCTGGTTTCATTGGGTGGCAGGGCTTGAGGTGTCTTTTCACTTCAGTGTCGGGTAAAAGTCCCACAAAATTGGAAGCAACGTCTCCAAAATGACCTAAATAGTGTTGACGGAGACGTTAAACCCCAATTCAAACAAAACCAAAAAACAGGATCAGATGGCTTCTGGAAGCCATCTGATCAGGACCTGCAGTTTAACATTCAGTTTGCAAATTTGAATGAATACATTTTTTAAAGTAATTTTATTGATTGAAAGTCAGAAATGTGTGCGGCTTAATACATTTATTCAGGAGGATAAGGGTTAAATATGTTCTGTTGTATGGTTATACTTTGGAAGCAAGGAAAACACCGTAGAACTCAAAACTATGAAGTAACACTGAAAAACAAGTGTGTAGATTGTGTAGAAAAGGGCAATAGACTATACATTATTGTTTGAATATAAAATGCTTGTTTTACTGACACAGTTTCTGCTTTGGACCTGAACAATTGTGTGTTGTTTCAGCAAATGAAGATCTGACCTTGTGATCTTTGATCAGTTATCAATCATATGCAGTGCAATATACAAGATCAGTTATCAACAATATTATTTACAAGATCAATTAGCAAAAAAGCAGTGGGTTGGTATCTACGGGATGAAATATCAGAACCGAGTGAATTTGGGATAATGTCCCCATCTGAGATAACTTTGTGAGCTACAAGTTTTCCTGGTTAAAAACACTGTTCTCAGTAAAAGTCTGGTTGCATAGCACACACTTGTTAACCCTTCTCTTGCTGAATATTCAGTTTTGCCACACCCATTTCTGGCTTTGAACCAATCAGATTACTTGATGCAATTTATTCCTACAAATTCATAAATTGAATGTCAAACAGTGTAGGTCCTGATCAGATGGCTTCTTCTTCAGAAGCCATCTGATCTGGATCTGCATTGTTTGCAAAGTAAAGGGTTGTCGTGAACAGCAGGATAAGAGTTAAGGTTGGGGGCTTGGTGAAGTACCTCTTTAAGCAGATTAAGAGTAAATCAATTAACCCACAAACAACAACCAACCACAAAAGCTGCCCTGGAGACCACTGGCCTCCGTGCCTTCTTCACGTGAACAAGTCCTTGAAATGAACACCCCCAAAACCCCACTTTATATAGAGAAAACTGGGATTTTCCGGGGTACACATTATTTTTATAATTTCTGCTCCAAGACAGGTTGTGGGTACTCGTTAGAAGCGCCTCAACGAGGTGGTCCTAACGAGCACCCACAACCTCTGATTTGTTTTGAGCATTAATAAGTAAAATATCACATATATTCACCAGAAAAGTTGCCATTTTGGATAAGTGAAAATGCACTATTTTGCACGGGTGTGTTATCATAATGTTAGTTGGGTGCTCATCAGACTAGTGTTGAGAAGGTTGCGAGTTTTAACCCCACAATGTCCGGTAAAATTCAAATAGTCATTCTCTCCCTTTCATTGATTCAAGAAGGCAGTTGTCAGTTTCTGGTGAAGGAAAGTTCACTGTAGTGGTTAGCCACATATATGTTAGCCAACCCAAGAAAGTACAGTTAGGTAACAAAATAGCTTGGACATTTGACTTCAAAACAATACCTCAAAATGTACTATAGACCTAGTTGAAATCATCAACTGTATTGCTATACTCAATCAGATCATTCGAAAATCGAGTTAGCTGGGTATCAAAATCACAACCCAGAATTGACTTGGCAAAACGAAAGACCCCCTGTCCAAAGCATGTGTTTTAAACTATTTTGTGCTGAATAGAAGACTTCCATAATTATAGCAAGTTTGCATTTTGAAATGTAAAACGTCTCCCTGTCCTACATCATAGTGTAATTTATATTTTCTTGTCATTTGGGATCATTGATTCCATTGTGGAATATTGAAAATACTTGAGGGTCACTGATGAGTCCTAATTGGCCGAAACTAGCTAGTCTGGCCCAGAAAACATTCCCAGTTCTGTGGTGTATTCCTTGCTTCCAAAGGATAACCCTCTTATAGAACATATTAGGAGTGTTGTGTTTATAGGTATTATTAGCTCACCTGGCAGGTCAGCTTATTCCATTACTTGTCCGTCGTCTGTACATCATTAGCTTTTAATATTTTCTACTTCTTTACCAGAACCTTAAGTCAGATTGAGCTGATAATTGGTGGGAGGCTTCAGGGCAATATGGAAATTCAGAATAGCGAAAATTGTTGAATTCCAGCATAAAAGATGGCTTCAATGGCATCCATCTTGAAATTCTTCCAACAACATATCCTCCCAACCCGAGGGTCAGATCGAAATAAAGCTTATCAGAAGGCATCAGGGTAACATGGAGATTCTGTATTGCTAAAATAGTTTAGTTCTGATATCTAAGATGGCCGCCCGCAATGGTGGCCATCTTGAAATCTTTTGGATGACATCTCCTCCCAAACCGAAAGTCTGATTGAGCTGAAACTTGATGGGAGGCATTGAGCTGACATTTAATGGAAGGCATCAGGGCGACATGTAGATTCACAAATATTGCTAAAATCATTTTGTTCTGATATCCAAGATGGCTGCTGTGGCAATCATCTTGAAATTTATTAATCAAAATCTCCAAATCCGAAAGTCTGATTATGATGAAACTTCATGGTAGGCATCAGGGTGACATAGAGATTTAGACATTATGAAAACAAGCCTATACAAATACATTGCCACTTTTATCGCCGAAAAAAAAAATGAAAATTTTATGATGAAAAATTGTGAATTTTTTCTTATTTCTGCTCCAAAAATAGATTATGGGCACTCGTGAGAACCGCCTCAATGAGGCGGTTCTAACGCGTACCCACAATCTAAGTTTTAGAGCAGAAATAAGAAAAATAAGGTATACCCCCGCAAACCCCAGTTTTACATTATCAAAATTATATAGGCGAATTTGCATGATGATTGCTAAAATTGTTCTATTCCATTGTCCAAGGTGGCTGCCATATTGGCCATCTTGAAATTTTCAAACAACATCTGAATATTAAGTCCATTGATCTGAAAAGATTGTGTTTGAGTTTTACGTGCCACCAACAGCTAAGGTCAAACGGAGATGGGACCTAAGTTTAAAGACTCATCCAAAAGTCTAGAGAAGCCCGGGATCGAACCCACGGCCCCTGGTTTATGAGGTGAGTGGCTTATCTACCACACCACAGAGGCTTCTAAATGTTGATCTGAAACTAATGGAAAGCATTGGGACGACATGAAAAACAGTGGCAGCCCTGATTAGACACCACATTCCATGGCATCTAATCTGGATCTGCACGTTACACCCATATATGTGCCTAGCGCCCCATTTTTTGGGACATTCGCAAACAGTGTTGACCCCGATCAGATGCCGCAAAACTCACCACCTGATTTGTGTCTTCTACAATGTTAGTTTAAGATGCATACATTTTGTATAAAACTTAACCACAAACAAGACAAACCTAGCACCTCAATAAATGGAAATGGATTACACGTGAAATTTTCCATTGTCAGATATTCATCATATTTGCATTATTTGCTGGCTCCCAGCTTGCACATTGTCAATATTGGAAAATCAGGTAACCAGACCCCCCTGACCTTGAAAGGTCTGGGAGTCTGGTTACCTGTTTTTCCAATATTGATAACCTTCAGACATGGAACCAGCAGATAATGCAAATAAGTTGACTGGCTTAAGTGTAGAGGGTGATTGTAAACTAAGTTTTCAATGCCCAGGCCTCATATTTTTCAGGCATTTGCAGGATTTAAGGCTTTAAGAGCCTAATTTTTTCTTGATTTCAGGCTTTTAGACTGATTTTTCATCCTATATTCTGTATAAAATGACATATTATTTAGCCACACCCATTTCTGACTACTCACAAGTCAGATTACTTGACATAATGTATTTGTTCAATTCACAAACTGCATTGCAAACAGTGTAGATCCCGATCAGATGGCTTCTGAAGCCATCTGATCTGGATTTACACTGTTTGCAAAGGTTATGGCTGTCATGTTCAGCAGGATAAGGGTTAATGCTGCAAAATCGGGCCTTTCAGGCATGGAAAAGCTTGGTCAGTATGAGGCCTGATGCCCCACATTCTATTGTGAAATGTTTTATTCATTAGAGATTAACATTCCAAATGCTAGGCACTTTTAGCAGATGCCATTTTTGAAGTGTTTTTTCTTTTCTTTTCTTTTTTCAGCAAAAATAAGGCAGACGATTCACATGAAATGTCAAGCCTTGTTGCTGAAAAATGATGAAAACAATTGGATTTCGAATTTTCTGCAGTGTCTGAAGGGTTGATCCGTTTTTACATGTAGGTGAACTGATATTTTACTGCAAGCATTTATCTTACAAAGTGTCAAGCAGAAAGTTGCAAATAACATTTTTATATATAAGACGTAGATTGTCTGCTAAGCAGGTGATGTTTTTGTTTGATTTGAGGTTTAACGTCCCCGTCAACACTGTAAAGGTCATTTTGGAGATGTTGCGCCCAATTTTGTGGGACTTTTACCCGACATTGAGATGAAATGAAATCTCAAGCCCTGTCGCCAAATGAAACCAATAGGTTTATTAGCATGGACGGACTTATTAGCATGGACGGTCTGACTCGCACCGCGGTTCCTGTACAGGCTTAGATCCTCTAAGCGGTTTACCAGTACTAGTGTGCGGGCCGGAATCAGCTCTGCATGGAAGCATCATGCAGCCCATATATTACTTCAAGCCCCTATGGGCGGGGGCCGTTGATGTACATGAAATATGATGCCTTATCTGCTGTGTTCGCCAATGTCTTCTGTTGAATTTTGGTTGGTGCTTTATGGCTAAGAATAAACAAAATGCCTCAGACATTGTTGTTTGTACTTTACTAACATAACTTTTAACATGTCTTATTACCAACTAATTACTTGACACAAGTGACAGCAACAATTAGTCGTCCCTCGTAGTGAACAATATATACGAGGACTGTTCAAATATGAATGCAACTAAGCACATAAAAATGATTCCGTGATAGATTTCAATGAAAAATTTATTTTTTCCCCTCAAAGTATTCCCCTTTAACAGATATACAAACTTTCAGTCTTCTGATCCAATCATTGAATACATTTTGGTAGTCTTTTCGAGGTATACTATGAAGGCACTGGAATATTGCAGAACCGAGGTGTTTGCGCTGTACAAATTTTCGACCAGAAAGGTATTTTTTCAGCCGCGGGAACAAAAAAAAAGGTCACACGGGGCAAGGTCAGGGGAATACGGGGGGTGAGGGAGTTAAACAACATTTTCCTGCTTCAGATAGTCTTGCACAATGAACGCCTTGTGCGATGACACATTGTCATGTAGCAATCTGACATTGGCCAAACCAGTATCGGGTCTTCGTTCTTTGAAATATTTCTTCAATTTTCGAAGAACTTTATTCTTGTAAAACTTCGCAATTACTGATTTGCCTTTAGGCACAGCAACGTGAATAGCAGGGTCCTGATTTGAAAAGAATATGGCATACATTACCTTCTTGACGCTCATGGTCCGCTTTGCAATGCATGGTCTTTTGCAATACTTTGTTGCCCATGTTTTGTTTTGAATCTTTCGTTTTGGCTAAAAAAAGTGAACCCATGTCTCGTCACCTGTGACGACATTAGCGAAAGACTGTGCATTGTAATTTGGAAACTTTTTAAGCAACTTCTTGGCGCACTGAACGCGTGTCTTTGTCTGCTCATCTGTCAACAGATGGGGAATCCATCTAGCACAGATCTTTCTCATTTTCAAATCCCGTTTCAGAATTGCATGAGCTTCTCCTAATGAGATGCCAACCATACTAGCTATTTGCCTGGTGGTGTATCGTGCATGGGTAGCAACTATTTCTTTCACTCTAGCAACCTTCTTGGCAGATGTTGCTCTTTTCGGCCGACGATCATGTGGTGCATCTTCTGTTTAGCATAGCCCACAGCTGAATTTCCTACACCAACGAAAAACTGTCGGAAAAGACATTTCATTATGCCCATAAACCGAACATATTTCATCAAAAATGTCTTTGCACCGTATACCAAGAATACAATGATTCTTAATATAGGACCGTATTTCAACGGCATACTCTGACCTTCTTCCAACCATGTTTTGTATTAGTATACAAGAGTAGACCGTGTTTATCGAACGATATACATGGCTAAAGTGAACAGATTTTGACAGGTTTGGTATCAATGTATAGGTAAAATGTTTTTCTACGCTGTGATATTTATTTCAAGGTGATTTTCGCATTAGTGCATGAGAAAACGTTCTACTTGCATTCATATTTGAACAGTCCTCGTATATTCAGGTGTTGTTATTGTCAAAATGGATCAGCTTTTGGAAATCTACCGTCTCTTTCAGTGACTTTATATCGGTGTACCTGCTAAACAATCCCCGTAAAACTTCCCAGCAGGCACACTTCGCTAGGGCAACTTCAAATCAACGTCGGTGCAACGCTCTGACGTTGCACCGACGTAGATGTGACGTTGCATAAAGGTCATGGCGTTGTACCGACGTTGATGTGACGTCACAATTACGTCATGTGTCTGCTGAGTTAGAATCAAAGTACTGGCGGCACGTCTTGGTTGATTGTAGGCCGGGAAAATGGTACGGGCGTTTGGTTTAATAACCAGTCCGATATTAAAAGACAGTAATTACAGATGTTTTATTTATATGGTGCTGTGGTTATTATCGCATTTATGAGAATAGGCTCTTCCTGCATAAAAGCTTGGGTCCTATCCATTTGTAATTAAACGGTTTCAGCTTGTTACAAGCCAGTACTTTAAGCAAACAGTGTAGACCCAGATCGGACACTACATTCTGCAGGATCTAATCTGTGAAAAATGTGAACGGATGGACATTGTGTACTGTTGTTGTGACCTTACATTTATAATCATTACGAAAACACGCCTTTACAAATACATTGTAAATTTTACCACCAAAATGAGAATTTTCAGATGAAAAATTTCGATATTTTCTTATTTCTGCTTTTTGAGCAGAAATAAGAAAAATAATGTATACCCCTGCAAAACCCAGTTTTACTTTATAAAAGTGGGGTTTAAGGGGGTCAAATTTACATAGGCGTGTTTTCGGGATGTGATGCATTATATGGTTTGCACGGATATTAAGAAAAAAAAATGGAAAATGTGGATGGACAGACAGACCTTTCCTGCACATTTGAGTATTGTCACTGTCAATAAGTACAGCAAGTTTCAGTGGCATATTTATAAGGGTTTTCAAATTATGAAGAAATGCTGAAATTTTGATTTTTTCAAAGTGCCATAACTAACAATATTGTAGCTAGAGTAACGTAACTTGTCATAGAATTGTGTATTGTTGTTGTGACCTTATGTTAAAAGTTGATGCGTTTAACAATTTGCAGAAGCATCCATGGTGTAGTGGTTACGCTACTCCCCTTGTAAGCCAGGGATCCCACGCTCGATCCCGGGCTTCTCCAGACTTTCGGATGAGTCTTTAAACCGAGGTCCCGTCTCCGCATGACCTAAGCTGTTGGTGGGACGTAAAACTCAAACACTCAGTCTTAACAATTTGCAAGTTATTGAGAAAAACATGAAAAATGTTGATTGACAGACAGGGTGATTACTTAATTTTGGGGGGCCCTAACCAGACTCTGTTGGTGGGACGTAAAACTCAAACACTCAGTCTTAACAATTTGCAAGTTATTGAGAAAAAACATGAAAAATGTTGATGGACAGACAGGGTGATTACTTAATTTTGGGGGGCCCTAACCAGACATCTGATTAGATAATGTAAAACATTTGCGACAGAATAGTCTGCGATATATCATCCGGTTGATTTAAGCCCCCAGTGGAATTCGTTTCACTGACCATTCCAAGGCAGTTCTTCTGTCGTGGTTTCGTTTTGTTATGGCTTGTCTTTGAGTTTGTGTATCGCTTATATTATTTTGCTTTGGATAGCGAATTGGCCATTTTGTGGGAAAGTAACTGTCCTTTTGGCTTTCCGCTAGTTATGTTTCCATTTGGGTCTAGATGTTTCATGTGTGTGTTTCTTTCCCGTGGTGCCTCTGATGGGAGCTGTGGGTTAATTGTATCGATTCCTGATCATTGCCTTAACTTCTATTTTACATTCTGACTGAAGACTGCACTGGTTTGTGCAGATAGAACAATTTGTAATAAAGCAAATGGATACACGTGTATTAGTATGGGGATAACTGCCATGTTGGGTAAATGGTTGGTTTTATGGTTACAAATTGTGTATTCCAAATTGAGTTTTCCGAAAGAGTCGGGTTTACAAATTTTATCAATTATTAATAGTGCTGCAGCCTTTTTGGGTCAAGTGACTGTCAACTGACTCATAGTTAATCCATTGCATGAGGGAAACCCCTTAAGGGGTATCTTGACAAACAGTGCAGGCCCAGATCTGGGCCTGTACTATTAGCTAACAGAATTCGTCGTCAAAAATAGAATACAAACGAAAAAATAGGCCTGACACCCCTTATATGACAAATGGCTTTGTCCAACATATAGCAATGAATGACTCCACTAGTATACAATGTGTCCTTCAAAGCTATTGTCCCCATGACCATCAAAGACCAACAGTAAAGTAGAAGTAAAACAAACATCAGGAATCGATATAATTAACTTACTCCACCCATCAAAGACACCAAAGGGAAAGAAACCCAGTCATGAAGCGACCAGACCATACTGGAAACCTAAACAAAGGAAAGCCATAAGGACAGCTACTTTCCCACAAAATGGCCAAATGGCCATCCAAAATAAAAAGACACAAGTGATACACACAGTAAGTAACAAACAACAACATAAATAAACCACCACAGAAGAACCGCCTTGGAACGGTCAGTGGAAAGAATTCCACTGGGTGGCTTAAATCGATTTCACATGGCCATAATCCTCGCCCTTACCTCTGTTGCGGTATACACTAATTTTGTTTAGTCCGCATGAAGGCTTCCTAACTCAGTGTAACATCTCAGAGAACATACAAATCAAAAAACTACAGAGAAGAAACAAGGTTTAGGACTCGACAGCATACAACAACAGAATTGCTGGAGCAAAAGAAAACCAACAGCTAGACTCCGAGGGGCCCGACCAAAGACCGTCTTCAAATTCAGGGATCGTAGGGTCAAGAATTAGGTCACTCACTTTAATGTTTTAAACTTTTTTTTTAATGTTCATCTTACGTCAACCACTGTCCATAATAATTTCGTAATTGGCATATGGTCGTATTACTGAGAAAACTGTTTGACCCTAACACCATATTCCGGGGTAAAGGTCATAGTGATCAAGTATTGGGTTACAATAACTTCTTAACATCAAAGTGTTTTGAAAAATATCTGTTTCAGAGCCTTCCCAGCAGGCACACGTCGCTAGGGCAACGTCAAATCAACGTCGGTGCAACGTCACGACGTTGCACCGACGTTGATATGACGTTGCATAATCGTCATGACGTTGATCCGACGTCGATGTGACGTCACAAATACGTCATGTGCCTGCTGGGTTTCCTCTGGTAAAAGTAATCACAAACTAGGGTAAAGTTAATTACCGTCCCAAAGGCTCAGAATCTAGGGTGGGGCTTAGTGGTCAAAAATTATTATGTCGAACTTGTCACGTGACTTGTGTTGAGCAGGGAGTTGAGCTCGTGCACAGCTCAGCTCCACACACCCAAAAGACAGCGTGTGCCAAGAAAGACTATGCGATAAATTTCTTTATCATATGACGTCGCGTCTTAGAGTGTAAAAACGCCATGTAATAAATTCGATAATCCACTAGTGGATTAAATATGCTAATTAGTTAGATACGCCCCATAACGTTACATGTACGATGTCCTTAACGACGTCGCGCTTACTAATGGCGGAATATTGACATTTTTGTAAACAAATCGTGATAAAAATGCGTTTTAAATGTCATATGATAAATAGAATCTTGCATCCGTGCTCATGTATTATTGAATTTATTAAACTCGTTGAGAAAAAGGGATAAAATGCTCGGCAAAGTACAAGTAAAACCAAAAGATCAGGAATCGATACAATTAACTTACTCCACCCACCAAAGACACCAAAGGGAAAGAAACACAAACACCAAGCGACCAGACCATAATGGAAACCTAAACAATGGAAGGCCATATGGACAGTTACTTTCCCACAAAATGGCCATATGGCCATCCAAAATAAAAAGACACAAGTGATACACACAGTAAGTAACAAACAACACCATAAATAAACCGCCACAGAAGAACCGCCTTGGAACGGTCAGTGGAAAGATTTTCAGCGGGGGTGGGGGGGGGGGGGGCTTATAACGATTTTACGCGGCCACAATCCTCGCCCTTACTTCCGTCGCGATTTAGACAAATAATTTGTTCAGTCCGCATGAAGGCCTCCTAACTCATCAGTGTAACATCTCCGTGAACACAAACAATCAAAGAACCACAGAGGTGAGGACTCGACAGCAATAAACCACTGAAATGTTGGAGCAAAAGAAAACCGACAGTTAGACTCCGATGGGCCTCGCATTTTATCACTTTTCCTCAATTCGTTTAATAAATTCAATAATGCATGAACACTCACGTAAGTTCCTCTATAAGTTAAGCTACATAATTATGACGTTAACGAAAAAGAAAGCAACTAGTACATTAAAACAATAACCCACACTCTCTCATTCAAACGTTCATGACGTCATCTTGTTCAGTAGGTGCACCAGTATAGATTCCAGAGTTCCGAGTATTATGTAGCAACGCCACCTATTCCACGAAACTCTTACGTGGATAACTGCACATAGATCCGGACTACATCAACAGACGTGGTATCTAGCCAACGGTGGGTACACTTAAGAAGATATCTCCTATACCACTGGATAAGGTGGCACGGTTATAAAGCTTTATACACGTCGGAAAATAACAAATATTTACATAATAACTACTAAACAACTCGTATTCTTCCCTGATATGCGATACTCTGTCCGCGCAGATGCAGGGAAACATAGCGTTCATCAATTACTTATGTATTGCCCAGCCTGGCGTCCCGGCAATGAGTTGAAGAATTCTGAGAAACATTCGCATCCTTGACTATATTTCTGCACAAACGAGGGGAGTTCAATTAATTCGTAGAACTGGGTATATTTATATATAATTCACGATTTGTTTTCATTTTTTGTGGTGTGTAGACTTGTCAGTTGAATGATAACAGCCGTTCAATCAAGACGTAATTTTTTTTTGCTCTTACTTTTTGTTTGAAAACCGATACCAATAGGCAAAAATGGAAAGTCATACTATTGAGTTCAGAGCAGTCATAAAGTTCCTCACTTGGGAGGGTGCAAAGGCCAAAGAAATCCATCCGCGCATGGCTGATATGTATGGTGATAGCAGCCCAAAGTATTCCACAGTGGCAAAGTGGTCAGCAGAATTTAAACGTGGGCGAGACTCCTCAGAAGATGATCCAAGACCAGGTCGCCCTGCTGATGTCATCAGCCAGGAGATGATCGACTGTGTTGAGAGACTTGTGCTAAACAATCGCCAAATCAAAGTTGCCGAACTTGCTTTCTGATGGAAGTGTTTACAGTATAATCCATGAACATTTAGGCATTTAGCATTTAGTCAAAAGTATCTGCCAGGTGGGTACCCAGAAACCTGAACCTTAAGGTCAAGGTCACTGTGGCTATTTTTAGAAAAAAAAATTGTCATCGCTCTTGCGCCTTCATTTATTGATGAATTTTAATATAACTTGACACAAATTTTTGGTATGATGATAACTTGAGTGACTTTCCGGGTCCGGGATGAAGGTCAAGGTCACTGTGGCTATTTTTTTTTTAGAAAAACTTGATCATTGCTCTAGTGTCCACATTTATCGATGGATTTTAAGATAACTTCATACAAATGTTGGGCATGATAATATCTCGAGTCAGTTCAACTTTCAGGGTCTGGGGCTCAAAGTCAAGGTCACTGTGGCTATTTTTAGAAAAACTTTGTCATCACTCAAGTACCTACATTCATTGATGGATATAATGTAATTTTACACAAATACTAGGCTAGGCTTTTTTTAATTTGTCTTGCACGAGGGGATTTGTATCATCTGTGATGCCTTGTTATTACTTGGAAGTTTGTAGAATTTTTGTATCAAATATAGATTTTTGTTTTTCATTTTTTTTTTACAATGGAAAGGCTTGAAAACAGGATGATTAGGGGTACTTTTTGGTTCTCTTACATTTGCTGCAGTCTGTTGGGCTGTTTTACAGAAGACAACTTTTTGATAACTTGCCCTCATCCATCTTAGCCCCCAAAGGCGAGCTATGTTGTCGTCTGACAACTCTTGTTTTGGCCTTTGACCTCTAAGTATGACCTTGACCTTGGAGGTATGGACCTGAGTTTTGCACGTGACATATCGTCTCATGATGGTTAACATTTCTACAAAGTAATTTAAAATCCATCCAGATTGACTGCGTTTAAGTTTCGGACCTTTTTTTTACCTTTGACCTCTAAGTATGACCTTGACCTTGGATGTATGGACCTGGGTTATGCACGTGACACATCGTCTCATGATGGTTAGCATTTCTACAAAGTAATTTCAAAACCCATCCAGAAATAACAAAGTTATTGACTGCGTTTAAGTTTCGGACGGACGGACGAGCGAACTGCCGACATGGGCAACACTATATGCCCTTCAACCATTCTTCAAATGGCGGGGCATAAAAATGGGCCAAATGCATTGAAGTAAAGGGGGATTATATTGAAAAATAGTGTTGAAACCATCTTCCAATCTGAGTTACACCCCAGAGTTCTATGAACTTATTTTATCATATGACATCGCGTCTGAGAGTGTACTTACGCCATGTAATGAATTCCGTAATCCACTGGTGCATTAATTTTGCAAATTAGTTATAAACGCTCCCTAACGTTACATGTAGGACGTCATTAACGACGTCGCGTTTACTAATGACGAAATATTGGCATTTTTGTCAACAAATCGTGCATAAAATGTGTTTTAAAACGTCATACGTTAACTAGAATCTTGGATGAGTGTTCATGTATTATTGAATTTATTAAACTCGTTGACGAAAAGGGATAGAATGCTCGGCAAAGCCTCGGGTTTTAATCCTTTTCCTCAACTCGCTCGGCAAAGCCTCGCATTTTATTCCGTATCCTCAACTCGTTTAATAAATTCAATAATACATGAACACTCATGTATAATCCTCTATGAACTCCCCTAGTATTAAATCCTTTACCTGACAGAAACTCATAGCCAATCATTGCCCTATAACAGTAAAAAATAGACGAAAGCTCTGACACTCCGCTTATACAAATCGCTAGGAGTAGTACAAGTTAGTAGGGTTTGCTAATCGAAGCTGAAAAGATAATCGTTTATCAGTCTTGCCATTGTGATTGATAATCGATTAGTAATCACTGAAGATTTTGTCATAATTTTACATGTCTGGCTTTCTGTCTGAGCATGACACCTACCACATGTTGCACTTTACCATATGTATTTGAACCGACATACCAGAGCAAACTGTAGACACAGATGAGACGCCGCAAAATGCGGCGTCTCATCCGGGTCTGCACTCATCCAGCTATTTTAGGCACAACTTTGGATAGTAAATTGTTCTTATCAAATAATCGATTACAAGGAAAGAAGTAATGATAATCATTTTTTGTGGAATCTACCGATCAATTAATCGATTATCCAATTTATCGTGCCAACCTTACAAGTGAGGCGTTAAGTCAATGCATAATTGCATCAACGATTGAGACGTCAACGTTAACTTGACGTCACGACGCTGCGGTCTTAATATACATGTTTGAAAAGTTATAGCCTCGTCATTTCACTCAAATACTCCTACATGAGCCACAACCCTTACATATATACGGCCCCCGCCCATTGGGACTCGAAGAAATAAATGGGCTGCATGATGCTTCCGACCGCACACGAGTACTGGTAAACCGCTTAGAGGATCTAAGCCTACCCAGGTAAAGCGGTGCGAGTCGGACCGTCCGTGCTTATAAAACTTATTGGTTTCATTGGCTACAGGGCTTGAGATGTCATTTCATCTCAATGTCGGGTAAAATTCCCACAACATTGGAAGCAACGTCTCCAAAATGACCTATACAGTGTTGACAGGGACGTTAAACCTCAAATCAAACAAACCATTACATATATTCAAAACAACACCGAAAACCATTTACTTTTATATCAATCTGAGAACCGCCTACTCGCTTAAACGGGCTATAATGTTTCAGTCAAACGCGGAGAATCAACGACTGTTTATACATCACAGCGATATAATGCTGCTTGAGGGTATTCTACGAGCACAGGGCATCAAACAGAGAGCAAAGGGTACCCACACATTCAGAAAACCAACAAATTATACAGCATCACGTAAGCATGCCTATAAGGTTTTGACCCCCTTGAACCCCACTTTTATACAGTAAAACTGGGGTTTACAGGGGTAAACCTTATTTTTTCTTATGTCTGCTCTAAAATATAGATTGTGGGTACTCGTTAGAACCGGTCTTTGATTTTTGTTATGAAGCTGAACATCTAGTGTTCTTTTCCCAAGATGGTTCAAATTATAGCCTTGGACCACAAATGGCCCCGCCCTGGGGTCCACATATTTTATATAGACTTATATAGGGAAAACCTTTAAAATCTCGTCTTAAACCAGAAAGCTCAAGTCTTCGAATTTGGCATGAAGCTTCTTCTAGTTTACCTCTACCTAATTTTAGCCTTTGGGCCCAAAAATGGCCCCGCCCCAGGGCCAAAATATTTAACACCGACGTTTATAGAGAAAAACCTTTAAAAGTCTTCTTGTCCAAAAAAGTTCATATCTCCGCAACCACTGACCAGAAGCCTTTGGTGTTTGGAATATGATCTTAAAATCAATAATATTAGTACCCAGAGCCATGCAGTGGGTCTAAGAGGCCACGAATTAGTCACATCCTCTTAAAATTTTACAACACAGTTGTTAGCTAACCACAGCCGAAGGCTCCTAGGAAGCTTGTAGGGCCGGCAGTGGTCCGCCATCGTACGTCTTCAACAACTTCTCAAAATCTGCTAGGCCAGTTGAAACCCGATTGCATGTGATGCCTCCATGGATAGGGGAAAATGCCCATATATGGTAAACACCCTAAATCTTCTTCTCAGAACGCAAATGACCAATGGCCTTCAGACTTGGTATACAGCATAAGGGACTTGGGCCCTACCAAGTTTGTTCAAATGATGACATTTACACCAAGATCAAGTATTGTCACAAAGACTTTTGTATGGAAAAAGGCAAAACGGAATTTTAGCTCGCCAGAGCCGAATGCTCATGTGGAACCTATAGGGTAGACTGTGGTTTTCGTTGTCGTCGTCAACATTTTAAAACGACATCTCCCCTGAAGCCCCTGGGTTAGTTGAAACCCGATTACATGTGGAACATCCATGGGGCGGGGGATTACAAGTTTGTTCATTAGAACAGGGTCACGTGACCAATATGACTGCCATATATGGTAAAACCCTTTAAAATCTTCTAAGAAACCGAATCCCTGATGACCAGATACTTGGTATGCACCATCAGAGACTCTGGCTTTACCAAGTTTATTAACATGATGATCCTGATGATCTTGACCTATTTTACGTCAAGGTTTCCTTACCAAAAAGGTCAAATAGTGGATTTTACTAATTCTGTTGTAGGCAATGACATCAAAGTTGATGTATGCCACTAACTCAATGAACTTTTATAAATACCAAAGATCAAGGTCATTTCCTGACCTTTATCAATAATGGCCATTATCCTGGTTTTCTCAGATTCAGTATTAAAAACTGCTTTTCCTTTAAAACTGCTAGGTTAATTGAAAGCAAATTGAAGCATGTGGGAAGGAAGAAAGAAGGATTATTCATGGTATACAGGCCACATTACTAAAATGGCTGCAATCCCCATACAGTAGAACTTCGATGGCTCGAACACCGATGGCTCGTTTACCATGGATGTGTCGAATCCATTCTTGAGTCCCTAGCGAAATCCTCTACATAAGAAATAGTGGGGGATAATTATGGAGATTTTAGTCCTTTATCTTGCAAATGTATGCTGTGTGTACTCATTAGAATCGCCTCGATGAGGCGATTCTAATTAGAATCGCCTCGATGAGGCGATTCTAATGAGTACACACAGCATACATTTTCATTATAGAACACTGGGAAGATGTCTTAAAGTATCTCGTTATGCCTCCTGACAGTAACCCTCAGTGGCTCGAACTACCCCTGTCTCGAACAGCTTTTTGAGGTCCCAAAGGTATTCCAGCCATTAAAGTTCGACTGTATATGGTAAAACCATTAAACATCTTCTCAAGAACTGAATGACTGATGACCTTGAAACTCGATGTGCAACTTTGGAGACTCTGGCTCTAAGTTTGACCCTTGGATGACCTTGACTTATTTTATGTCAAGGTCAATTTTTGTTTTTTGACTTTTGTCTGCAAAAAAGGCCAACCTGTGGATTTTTCTGATTCTGATCCAACTTGATATATGCAGTCAGCAAAATGAGCTTTAATAAATTTCAAAGGTCAAGCTCATTTACTGACCTTAACCCGGTTTCCTCAGATTCAGTAGTATTCACTTCTCTCAAACGGTTTTGTAACTTGAAAGCAAATTGCATATTGAGACTCTGTGGAATGGGAGAATATTTTATGGGACCTGGGTTACATGACCAACATGGCTGTCATGTCGATATATGGTTTAACTCTTTGAAAAATGTGTCCTCAGTAATCAAATTGTTGAATGCCTTGAAACGTAGAATGCAGCATTATGGACCTGGCCCTACCTACTTTACTCAAATCATAACCCTTTGTTGACCTTGGCCTTTTTCAGGTTAAGGTCAAAATTCGCTTACCCAGGTTTTTGTACACAAAAAAAGCAAAATAGAAGTGAAGGCAATTATCAGCCATCAAATACACCAAAGGTAAAGAAATACCAACACCTTACATAAAATAGCTTCTTCACCATAATGAAAATGTCATAAGCGGAAAACCAAAAGAACAGTTACATTCCCACAAAATGGCCAAAATAAAAGCTACTAGCAATGCATACATGCAAAGACGAACTATAACAATAATAAACCACAAAAGAACCGCATTGGAACGGTCAGCAAAAGCTTTTTACTCGGACCGGGGGTGGCGGGGTGGGGTGGGGGGCGGGGCTTAAATCGATTTTACATGACCACAATATTTGCTTTTCGTTCTGTCGTAGTTTAGACAAATAATGTGTTCAGTCCGCATGAAAGATTTCTTATTCATCAGTGCAACATCTCCGAGAACACAAGAATCAAACGAATACAGAGATAAAACAACGCTGAGGACTCAACAGCATGAACTAACTGAAATGCTGGAGAAAAAGAAAACAAACAGTTGGACTCCGGTGGGCCCGACCAAAGCAAAGCAACAGGCACCGCCTGAAATCTTTAGGAAAGGTTGAGTCTTTAGGCCGGAGCAGCCATTGTTTGAGGTTTAACCCGCCGGCGTGCATTTAAAAAGGAACGAAAAGTTATCAACCATGATTGGGTTAACTATTATGCATGCAGTGTATTTTCTCGATCTATTGCAGCCTGTTGGTCTATGCAATCAGCTGAATAAGCGTTTACAAATACCACTTGTCAAGGTCAAACACCAACGTTTAAGGTCATTTGCTGATCTTGGTACTGGGCCCCTCAGATTTTGTATTTCCATCTTCTCTAAAACCATTGCGTTGATTGAAACCAAATTAAATATGTAGCGGATCAGTTTTGGGCAATCAAAGTTTGTCTGAAGGGCCAAATGACCAAGATAGTAGCCATGCCCATATACTATAATTAACATATTTTAAAATTTTCATCTCGGGATCTGGAATATCTTGGTTTGCAGCATTGGGAAATCTGGCCCTACTAAGTTTGTTCAAACAGTGAACCTTAGTTGACCATATCCTGTGCAGCGGCAACAAAACAAATAGGGGTTGAATCCAAAACAATTTGACAGCAATGATCAATGGGTTGGACCTCTGGTATGTCATAATCGTCTACTGAAAAATCAGTATAGCCAATACAGTTCATTGCGGCTCTGGTGATCCTGGTTGCCCATGATTTTGTTGTAGCCTGTGGCATCAGAATTGACATTTGCAATCAGCTGAATGAAAGTCTATCAATTCGAAAGGTCAAGGTCATTTACTGACCTTTTTCCTAGATGGCTCAGGTTCAGTATCTTTTACCAGGTTGTTGGAAAACCCTGGTTATTAAAATGATGTACGTCGGCGGACGGACAGGCGGACGTCAACATTTCGTTTCCGGAGCATAACTCCGCACCTGTTTGAAATATTTTAATAATAATTGGTAGCATTATAGAACAGGTCGGTGCGGAGTGTCACGTGCAAGAACGACAACTCTTCTTGTCTTCGTTTTCGACTTATCTCCCCTGATCCATATTTGTACTTTGTTTTCATTTTCAGAGCATAACTCGGCATCCGCTTGAAATATTTAAATAATACTTGGTAGGATTACATAACAGATCATTGCGGTGTGTCGCGTGCAGGAATGACAACTCAGCTTGTCTACATTTTCGAATTTTGTTTCCTGAGCAGGACTCCGCAACCGTTTGAAATATTTTATTTATTGATTCATGTACTTGGTAGGATTATAGAACAGGTCAGTGCAGAGTGTCGCGTGCAAGAATGACGATCCTGCATTTGTAATGGTTTTTTTTTGGTTTCATGCAACTTTTGGAAAACATTTTTTTCGTAGAATTTCCACGTTTCTTGTTTTTTTTTTCTCCATTAAAACTGCCGGGCTGATTAAATCCAAATTACATGTGAAGCCTCTATGAGATGAGGCAATGAAATTGTTTGTGAGATTTGAGTCACATAACCAAGATGGCCGCCAGGCCCATATACGGTAAAAATTCTCTTGAAATCTTCCCTCAGAAATCAAACGGCCTTGAAACTTGGCATGCAGCTTTTGGGCTCAGTCCAAACCAAGTTTGTTCAAATTGTGACATTCGATCGATCTTGACTTTTTGCCATCAATTTTGATCACTTAGACCTTTTTATAAGAAAAAAAAAAATATGATTCTACTGTAGGCTATGATATCAGAATTGATATTTTGAGCTAGCTGAATTGGAAGTTAAACATTTCCAAATGTCCAGGTCATTTTACTCCTCTACTGACCATTTTCGTGGATGGTTGAGATTCAGTTTTTTTTATCTTCTCCACTACAACTGCAGGGCCGATTAAACCAAATTACATGTGGAGCCTCTAGGTGATGAGGCAATGAAACTTTATTAGTGGGATAGGAATCACAGAACCAAGATCGCTGCCATGCCCTTACATGAACCCCACCAAGAGAATTTGTGTCTTCGAGCATTCCGTCATGACAAATTTAACTGCGCATGCCCAGCCATTCAGAGGGGCCAGGGATATGGCTTTCTGTCTGAAGGTTCCTCTTGATTCACTGCTTGTATGAGCGAGCAGCGAAGGTTCTGGCGAGACTGCGCGGATGCGCAGGCTCGCCTGAACCTTCGCTGCTCGCATAGGCGATAAGTACCAAATTCGCTTGACGGGGCCCACATGGTAAAGACCATTTGCACATCTCAGGAACCAAAAGGCTGATTACCTTGAAACTTGGTATGCAGCGATGTGGACTCGGGCCCTAACCAACTGTATTCAGATGGTGACCTTGGTTGATCTTGATCTATTTAACGTCAATGTCAACTTTGATCACTTAGACCTTCGTCCATGTATATGAAAGAGGTAAAACAGTGGATTTTGACTTATTCTGTCGTAGCCGGTGGCATCATATTTAATATTCCTTGCAAGTCTGTTCAAATGGTGATCTTTCTTTGACCTTGACCCATTTTGATGTCCAGGTCATGTATGTGGTCACTTAGGCATTTGTAATGGAAAGAAGACAAACAGTGGGTTTTCTGATTCTCTTGTAGACATTGGCATCATAATCGATATTTGCAGTCAGTTAGGAGACCTTCATGCGGACTGTTCAAATTATTTGTCTTAATCGCGACCGAAGTAAGGGCGGGGCTTGTGGCCACAAAAAATCGATTTAAGCCCCCTCCCCCAGTGGAATTCGTTTCCGCTGACCGTTTCAAGGCGGTTCTTCTGTCGCGGTTTATTTTTGTTATGGTTTGTCTTTGGGTGTTTGTGTCGCTTATATTATTTTATTTTGGATAGCTTATAGGCCATTTTGTGGGAAAGTAACTGTCCTTTTGGCTTTCCGGTGTTGGTGTTTCCATTGGGATCTGTTATTTCGTGTTTGTGTTTCTTTCCCTTAGGCGTCTCTGATGGAAGCTGTGGGTTAATTTAATCGATTCCTGAACATTGCCTCCACTTCTACGTTGATAGTTATGGCCGAAATTGCTACCATGCCCATACATGGTGAAAAAAAAGGAGACTCTTCATTTCATGAACTGAAAGACTAGATTTTTCCAGCCGCCGTGGTTTGTTGAAAAACATGGCTGCCATGGGGCGGTGAGTTTTTCATACGACCACCGGTGAGCGTAGACGCTCATGGGCCTCTTGTTTAAAAGTTTAAATCACAGCACCCGCCGACAATAATTCTTTACTGTGCGAACATAATTTTTCAATAGTGCAAAAGTTTATTGTAAAACACCAGTCCCTGGAGTAAGAGTTAGTTCCTACTAAGAATCAAGAAATTGCAGCAAGTTTCCTGAAATGTTCATATCGTTACAACCACTGGCCAGTGCCTTTAGGTCGATTGTTTGTCAGTTGACCCAAAGCTAGTAGGCACAGTAGACCTTAGTTGTTAATGGCCATATGAATATCACTGATTTGTAGGAAATCCAGGTAATGGTTATTTATAGAAAATTATGAGCCCCGCCAAGCGAATGTGTGTCTTCGAGCATTCCGTCATGACAAATTTTAACTGCGCATGCCCAGCAATTCAGAGGGTCAGGGATATGGTTTTCTGTCTGAAGGTTCCTCTTGAGTCACTGCTTGTATGAGCGAGCAGCGAAGGTTCTGGCGAGACTGCGTGGATGCGCAGGCTCGCCTGAATCTTTGCTGCTCGCATAGGCGATAAGTACCAAAATCGCTTGACGGGGCCCATATAGAACATCTTACATGATTGTTCATGTATCATTGAATTTATTAAACGAGTTTAGCAAAAGGGATAAAATGCGAGGCTTTGCCGAGCATTTTGTCCCTTTTCATCAAGGAGTTTAATAAATTCAATAATACATGAGCACGAATGCAAGATTCTATTTATCATATGATATATATAACGCATTTTATTTACGACTGTTTTACGAACAATGTCCATTTCTCGCCATTAGTAAACGTGACGTCGTTAAGGACGTCGCACATGTAACGTTACGGGCGTATCTAACTAACTTTCATATACAATCCCCTAGTGGATTATCGAATTTATTACATGACGTTATTATACTCTCAGACGCGATGTCATATGATAAAGCCTGATTAGTCTTATCGCTGCGTTGCGAAAAGGGTTATTTATAGAACCTAGAATCATCTGCTGGATTTGGCAAACAATGCAAAACCAGATCAGACGCCGAATTAGAATCTACACTGACTGCTTACAATACAGGAATTTCATGGTTAAATGAAACATTCTCCGTTCAGAGCCATTTTCGCTGCCTACACTCAGTGACAATCGATCAACCAGATTACGAAAATACACCTGTTCAAATACATTGTTAATTGAATCCCCTGAAAGAAAAGACAACATTTTCAGTTGAAAAATTGTGATATTTTGATTACTTCTGCTCAAAATATAGATTGAGAGTGCACTTTAGAACTGCCTCATTGAGAAATATAGATTGAAGGTACACGATAGAACCGGTTCTAACAAGTACCCACAATGAATATTTTAGAGCAGAAGTAAAAAAAACAATATTTACCCCTGTTAACCCCAGTTTTACTATATAAAAGTGGGGTTCAAGTGGGGGGGGGGGGTTGTCAGAATTATATAGGCGTGTTTTCGTGATCAGTGCTGTCAGTGTTTTGATTATGTTTTTGGACTAAAATCATATAAAACACTTGTTGTAAGAGTTGTTTTAAAAATCTCTCACATGTTAATGTGAAAACATAGGTTGTCAATGTTCCTTTTGAACAATTAGTTTCATGTTATAAAAGTTTATCATACAATAATTGACAAAATCAGTGGTCCCGAAAGGCATTGTTGGTATCACTTTTACCTGAATTCGGAATCATGGTACATTGGAATCTTCTTGATGGTGTCTCCCTGGTTCCAGTCTTGTGCTGCTTGTTGATCATGGCTGTAATTTTCAGATTTTTCAGCATTCAAACTTTTTAACTCTGTGCCATAATCATTATCTGCTTTATCTTGTATCGTCTCCAGATTCGGTCTAGACACGGCCGTCATCTGATCATTTGTAATACTCGTTTGATTGGTTTCTTCTATAAACTGTGAATGGTTATGAAAAAAGTCGGGTATTTCTGATCGTGGCCTAGACACATCTTGTACTTGGATGCAATCGATTTTGTGGTCCATATTTACGTCGAAACTCTGTGTATTGGGATCTGTTTCCCCTGCATTGTTAGTAACAGCCTACAGACTCCAAGACATATCGTGTTGAAAATGATTTTTGATGCCCATCACGTTAATATTTAGTGTCTTAGGCTCTGCGTTAGAATTATAGATGACTGTGCAGTTTGGAATCTTATTCTTTATCATCGTGTCTCTTAGGTTTAAGTCTGAATTCAGCCGCTTGTTGTTCATGCCTACAAGTGTCAGATGTCGTGGATTCTCCACGATAACAATTGTCCCATGCTGTTGTTTACTTGAGTAATATAAGTTCTATAACGTCGTTACAAAGGAGACAGCGCAAGAGTAAAAAAGAATGAACAGTAAAGACAGGCAATACAGAACAAAGGCATTACGGAACACAGGAAATACATTACAGAATACAGGAATATAGAACATAGGAATTACAGAACACTGGATATAATGAACATAGGAATTACAGAACACAGGAAATACAGAACATTGGGATCACAGAACACAGGATAAATAGGACACAGGTGTAATATAGCATTAGAAATAAAGAGCATACGGCATATAGTAGATAAGTTATACTATAGAACACAAGACCTTCTAAAACAGAATTAGAACAACGGAGTTACGGTACAAAGGAACAAACAGGAATAACTGAAAAAAGATAAGAGGAAGACTATAATTTGCAGAAAAAGGGAGAGAAATTACAGTAGGCAGAGACTGTAAAATTAGATTGAAATTAAGATAAGCTCTACTTATTTTCATTATATATATTTATTTTATGACAATTTGGCAAATACAGTTTTTATTGTAAACTTTGCTCTCCCTCTATATCATTCGACACATTGATGGGTGCCGGAACCCGGGACTTGAAAAAGGGCGTTGAGTATATAAATGACAAAGATGGAAAATAAAACCTTTAATAAAGAAATAATTCAGACAACGCTGCACTTTCTGTGGTGGGGATCACTGGAATGACAGATGTCCAAATTATGTCACACCTGAAGAAAAAAGCAATTTCTATTACGATTAGGAGCTTGTTTTGTATGCCTTAAATGAGTACACAGAGCATTTGAGTGTTTTAACAATCAGACCTGTTTCTTCTGTGAAAAGGTCAATTTTCACCACAGAAGTATGTGTGAACAGAATGTCAATTATATTCGACTAAATAAGACCAAAGGGCGTAAAACAAATAAAGCAGAACTCAGTTCAAGACATGACGCTGTAAAAGGAATAATAATGCAAAGGGTAGAAGAAACAGCCAGCAAGGAACATACATTGGAGGAAAGAGTCAGTCAGTGTAACAATACACAGGGTATTTTCATACCAGAATATGACCAAGTTCTAGATGTAATGCAGCAGGTCAATGCAGAGCTTGCGGAGTCTTCTACTGAAATTTCACTGTTGAAAGAGAAAATCTCCGAACTACAATCAAAACAGGAAACAATTCTGTTAACAAATAGCATGCTGACTGAAATAACTCAAAAAAATAAAAAATGAAATAATTACCTTAAAGCATAAAATTGAACAGTTGGAGCATATGAACAATGCACTTTCTGGGGGTTCTCGTGATTCCTTAACTGAAACAGATGAAACTGCAACAGGAACTGAGAAGGCACAGAGAAAACAAAATGCAACTTTCTTTAACAGTCAGTCATTTGCTGAAGGTATTGGAAGGAACCCAGTGGAAAATGCAGACAATCAGATGGAGCAAGTGAAAACTTTTCTTAAAAGGCAGACACTATTACCAGAATGCAGAACTGATACACGTGGGTTATCTATAAATAACGAACAGATAGTTTATGCTTGGGTGAAAATGCTCGGCATCTTAACACAGAGCAAATAATTTCAAACATCTATTGAAACTTAACTCTTGTTGATGAAACATTTTCGGAGTCCATCATTTTCTATTATAATTGTCATATTTATATGTATATATTTGCGATAATTTGATTTGTTTAAACTTTATATTATTTATATCTATTCAGTGCATCAACAATACATATTTAGCCTGGGAAAACCAGAACCTAAAACGTAAATATATCTAAATATCTGGCGTGGGGAGTGCCGTGGATTCTTCACAATTACAATTGTTTCATGCTGTTGTTTAGTTGAGTAATATAAATTTTATTAGATACAATTAGACTTATATTAAGATCATTAGTGTCATTAACAGTTAAAGGATGTAACGTCACGACGTTAACGTCGTTACTAAGGAGACAGAGCAAGAGTAAAAAAGAAAGAACAGTAAAGACAGGAAATACAGAACATAGGAATTACAGAACACAGGAAAAGGAAATACAAAACATATGAATTACAGAATACAGGAATATAGAACATAGGAGTTACAGAACACTGGAAATACAGAACATAGGAATTACAGAACACAGGAAATACAGAACATTGGAATCACAGAACACAGGATAAATATGACACAGGTGTAATAAAGCTTTAGAAATAAAGAGACACGACATATAAAAGCCACGTTTATCAGAACTGTTGAACTATAGAACACAAGACCTACTAAAACAGAATTAGAACAATGGAGTTACAGTACAAAGGAACAAACAGGAATAACTGAAAATGGATAAGAGGAAGACTACAATTTGCCGAAGAAAGTGACAGCAATTACAGTAGGCAGAGACAGTAAAATTAGATTGAAAGTAAGAAAAGCTCTACTTATTTTCATTATATATATTTATTTTATGACAATGTGGCAAATACAGTTTTTAATGTAAACTTTGCTCTCCCTCTATATCTTGCGCCACATCAGGCTCCATGTAATTTATAGTTTTTAACTCGGTATCAGATTCGCTATCTGTTGTACCTTGTATCTCAAGATCACGCCAAGATTCGTTTGTTTTCTCATCATTTAGGATGCTGAATTCATTGGTTTTCTGTAACGATTTGGGCTCTGATTCTGAACGATTTTCAGATATGTTCGGGATCGCAGGTCTTCGTTCAGACACACCTTTCAGTGGAATGTAGTTGCTATTCGTATAAAAAGCCTTTATCTTGGAATCGCTTTCTTCTGAAGTGTCGACCGTAAGTTGCATCCTATCAAAACGGGAGTCTTGAACAATTATATCACTACCGGTAACCACATTCAGTGCCTTTCGCTCTGTATCAGAATCAAAATCTGCTGATTTCATTTCAGAATCCTTTTTTACATTTTGTCTCTTAGGTTTCAGGGCAGATACAGCTTCTTGGTGATCATTCCTGCCGTTTCCATGTTTCCCATCATTTAAAGGTTCTGTATGAGATTCACTATCTACTGTTCCATATTTTCCAGGTTCAGGCTTGGACACGGATATCTGTTGATCGTTCACCGTATTACGTTCATTGGTTTCAAGTAAAGCTTTCGGTTCTGATTCTAAATTACTTATGACCAAATTAATTATTTCTGGTCGGGGCGTAGTATTGTTTTGGCTCATATATTCGATATCGGAATCTCCTTCTCCAGCAATGGTGTTATCAAGTTGCAGACTTTCAAAAAGGGTGTGTTGAAAATTAATGTCACTCTTAGTTGCACTATCATCCAGTGTCTTTCCCTTTTTATCAGAACCATATTCTGCTGATTTCAGTTCAAATTCTCTTCCGTCCTCATGTTGTGTCTCGGGCTCCAGTTTGGATACAATGTTTTGCTGATCATTGTCCTCCCCATTATCTAAAGTTTTCAGCTCTGTATCAGATTCACTGTCTGTTGTACTTTGTATCCAAGGATCAAGCATAGACGTAGATATCTGCAGATCATTCACGTTATGAGACTGATTGGTTTCTTGTAAAGCTTTGGGTTCTGATTCCGAATTGTAGAGGACTGGATTCCGTATTTCAGGTCTGGGTCTAGTCACAGGTGGCATTAATATACCAGTAATGTTGGAATTCTTGTTATCATATGACGATGGCAATGTCTGTTCAATTTCTGCTCTGCATTCTCGTCTATAGATGACGCTATTGGTATTTTCTGAGGGTACTTCGGGTTCCATCTGCCAATTACATGCACCACCTTCAGGATGATACGACAGTGTAATGTTACAGGGATGAACTGGCGTAGGGAGGGCATGTTGTGATATGTACTTGCGTTGAATGAGCGTGTCTAACAGACGGTATTCTCGCAGCTGTTGCAGAGCGTAAGCAATCGTACTAATGCACACTGTTGAGACAAAGTTGCTCTCCATGTAATTCAGTACTTGTTCAAGACTGTTGGCTGCAGGAAATTCTTTGTCAGTCCTATTCAGAAAAATATACATTATGTTTAAATATATGTTGATGAAAGGGTGTGATCCGTATATTAAGGTTAACGAAAGAGGGATGTGCTTTTTATCGAGACATGTGAAATAAGAAGACAATGGCACTCATGGAAAACCATAAATGCAATATAAATAATTGAATATCCAAAGCTATGCAGAAATATTTAAATTCTCAGTCGTTTACTGAAAACCTATATAAATAAATACTGAGAAGCAATTTTGTTCATACTTCAATGAATACATTGACTCACGCGAGGTCAGTGATGTCGAACTAAACAATGGTTCTCTTCATTGTGCTTGAACGATGCGACGTTAAGGCACCAACGGCGCTGTTCCGCTGTCAACAGGAAAAGTGCGTGTATTTTTTTCTACTTTCATTTTAGCCCTTAAACAAAAGTTTTTTTTATCATATTATGAATGGCAAATTATATAAATATAAGTAACAAGAGCACCGCAAGCGGGTGCCAACGCTCGTCTGCAGTTTCTTTTAGAAAACAAAAGTTCTAAGTCAAATCAAATTGCAAGATGGAGTTATAAAACTTGTCGGGATTGTAGCTCTTGTGATGATGAGTATGTGTATGAAGTTTCATGAAGGTAGGCCAAATACTTTTGGAAATATGGTCAAGGTTAAGTTTTTTGGTTAATTTTTCGAAAAATAGGTCAAAGTTCAAAGGTCAAGATCACAGGTCAAAAAGCATGGTATGACTGAAAAGGTCTTGTCCCAAGGAACATTCATGTGAAGTTGGAAGGCTCTGTTGTGAATAGTATTGAAATAAGAGACAAAAACAATTTAAAAAAAACGGAGAGAAAAGGGGAGATAATTCAATCAAATTGCAAGATGGAGTTATAAAACTTGTAGGGAATGTAGCTCTTGTGATGGTGAGTATGTGTATGATGTTTCATGAAGGTAGGCCAAATACTTTTGGAAATATGGTCAAGGTTAAGGTTTTCGGTTAAATTTTCGAAAAATAGGTCAAAGTTCAAAGGTCAAGGTCACAGGTCAAAAAGCGTGGTATGACTGAAAAGGTCTTGTCCCAAGGAACATTCATGTGAAGTTGGAAGGCTCTGTTGTGAATAGTATTGAAATAAGAGACAAAAACAATTTAAAAAAAACGGAGAGAAAAGGGGAGATAATTCAATCAAATTGCAAGATGGAGTTATAAAACTTGTAGGGAATGTAGCTCTTGTGATGGTGAGTATGTGTATGAAGTTTCATGAAGGTAGGCCAAATACTTTTGGAAATATGGTCAAGGTTAAGGTTTTCGGTTAAATTTTCGAAAAATAGGTCAAAGTTCAAAGGTCAAGGTCACAGGTCAAAAAGCGTGGTATGACTGAAAAGGTCTTGTCCCAAGAAACATTCATGTGAAGTTGGAAGGCTCTGTTGTGAATAGTATTGAAATAAGAGACAAAAACAATTTAAAAAAAACGGAGAGAAAAGGGGAGATAATTCAATCAAATTGCAAGATGGAGTTATAAAACTTGTAGGGAATGTAGCTCTTGTGATGGTGAGTATGTGTATGAAGTTTCATGAAGGTAGGCCAAATACTTTTGGAAATATGGTCAAGGTTAAGGTTTTCGGTTAAATTTTCGAAAAATAGGTCAAAGTTCCAAGGTCAAGGTCACAGATCAAAAAGTGTGGTATCACTGAAAAGGTCTTGTCCCAAGGAACATTCATGTGAAGTTTGAAGGCTCTGTTGTGAATAGTATTAAAATGAGAGCAAAAAATGTGTTTCAGAAAAAAAATTGGAAAAGGGGAGATAATTCAGCCAAAATCAACAATGTTGTTATGGTCCTTGGTCAAAATGTAGCTCTTGTGATGATGAGTGTGTGTATGAAGTTTCATGAGGCTAGGTCTAATACTTTTTAAGTTATAGCCAAGGTTAAGTTTTTTTGGAACGACGCAGGACGACGCAGGACGACTACGCAGACGCCGGAGTGATGACAATAGCTCGAAAGTTTTTTTTCAAAAAACAGACGAGCTAATAAAGGTAATGTGTTAAAAGTTCGTCGAATTATAAACAGCATCCGGTCACAAGCAAAAATTTTGGGGTTAGCTTACATTTTTCGTGACCCGAAGTTGTTCATACTTCGATGAACGCTGAATAAGTTGAATAAATGACATTTACTTCTTAACTGCATTCATATTTTCAAAACGGTAAATGGTTTTATTGTGCAGTATTAAGGAAAATATAGTGTGAAAAAGTATGGAAAAGATATGAATATAGAAGTGAAAGCAATGATCAGAATCGATACAATTAACCCACAACTTCCATCAGAGACACCAAATGGAAAGAAACACATACTTGAAATAACTAGACCCTTATGGAAATATCAATAGCGGAAAGCCAAATGGACAGTTACTTTCCCACAAAATGGCCAATTGGCTAAGCAAAACAAAAATATAAGCGATACAAACACTCAAAGACAAACCATCACATAAATTAACCGCGGCAGAAGAACCGTCTTGGAACGGTCAGTGAAAAGAATTTCACTGGAGTCTTAAATCGATTTTTCGCGGCCGCAATCCTCGCCCCTTACTTTCGTTGCGATTTAGACAAATAATCTGTTCAGTCCGCATGAAGGTCTCTTAACGCATAAGTGCAACATCTCCGAGAACATAAAAATCAAACAAACACAGGGATGGAACAACTGCGAGGACTCTACAGCTAGAAACCACTGCAATGCTGGAGCAAACGAAAACAAACTGTTAGACTCCGTTGGGCCCAACCAGAGACAGAGAATCAGGCACCAACCAACATTACACAAAATTACATTCTAATTTTCAGTAAGTCAGTACGCTGGAACCGTGATATAATCTGAGGCCTGACCCACCGGCGAACAGTTAAAGCGGGAAGCAAAATAGAAGTGAAGGCAAAGTTGTCAACCGTGATTGGGTTAACTCCCATACATGCAGTCTGTCATGTAAGGTTATGTTGTACCAAATTGTTTTATATCGAATAATGATTTTACTAAATTGGGTGCTGAAGTCATTGCAAGTGTATATTTTTCGGAATTTATATACTGTATAGAAGTGAAGGCAATGATCAGGAATCGATACAATCAACCCACAGCTCCCATCTGAGACACCAAAGGCAAAGAAACACACGCATGGAATAACTAGATCCTAATGGAAATATCAATAGCGGAAAGCCAAAAGGACAGTTAATTTTCCACAAAGTGGCCAGTTGGCTATCCAAACAAAAATACAAGCGATACACACACTAAAAGACAAACCATAACAAAAATTAACCGTCTTGGAACCGTCAGTGAAACGAATTCCACTGTGGGGGCTTAAATCGATTTTACACGGCCGCAATCCGTCGCGATTAAGACCAGGTATTTGTTCAATCCGAATGAAGGCCTCCTCCGAATGAAGTGCAACGTCTCCGAGAACACAAAAATCAAACAACCACAGAGATGAAGCAATGGTGACGACTCGACAGCAAGAACTCACTGAAATGCTGGAGCAAAGGAAAACAAACAGTAACACTCCGATGGACCCAACCAGAGCCAGAGAATCAGGCACCAACCAACATTGCATGAAATTAAATTCTAATTCTCAGTAAGCCTTCACGCTGGAACCGTCATAGAATCTGAGGCCTGACCCACCGGCGTGTAATTAAACAGGGAAGCAAAGTTATCAACCGTGATTATGCTAATTACCATGCATGCAGTTTGTTGTATAACGTCTTTGTTGTACCCAATCTTTTTATATCGAAAAATGATTTTAAGAAATTGGATACTGAAATCATTGCAAGTGTATATTTTTTCTGAATCTATATACGTCGCCATAAAATTCGGGTTCCGATAGACTTTGTTGCATAAGAGCTTTAAGAGCAACATTGAATTTTGAAATTAAATCGGAATAAACTCATATATCACATGCAACCGAAACACTTCAGAGACTTGGTGACATGGAGGCACCTGCACCAACTCATGTACAAGAAGCAAATTAACACATACATGTAAGAAACGATTAGCGGGGACCTATTAGAGCCTGTGCTTTTCTACGTAGGCTTTTGAATGAGCCTTATTTACTAATTGTGATGTTTGCTGACGATAGCAATAAAACGAACCACAAAAACCCCCTTCATCAGGCATTTTATCAATAACATTGAAACGCCCATGTATCCTAGCCATCTCGAAACTGTTCGTCAACGTTAATCCCACATCGATGCCACGTTTTCCCGACATTATCAGCCGACTAGGCTCTAATCGGATAACAGCTTTGTTTGTTACCTTTTCATGGTGTCGGTGAGTTTACGAGCAAGGTCATCTTTCTTGTCAACTTCAATGTCATGAAGCAGGTACTGTTTTAAAGCAGCGAGTTTCTGAGACTCTATCAAGATCTGAAAAAAATATGGCCACAGTTACATCTCATGTATACTTAAATATTTACAGATGTATATAGGATGTATGACTATAAGAATCTTATATGGGTGTGAGGGGTGGATGGAAAAATCCGTCCCGAGGGTCTCTGTCCGGCATCACGAGGCTTGCCGAGTGATGCCGGACAATGATCCCTCGGGACGGATTTTTCTATCCACCCCTCACACCCATATAGGATTCTTTTTCTTGCATACCTTCCATTTCTTAGATAGAATTTGTAATGCTGCAGTCACTACGTTTACCGACGTCCGCCATATTGTGATGACACTACAGGAATGTTTAGTGACGTCACGTAACGTGCATGACGTCAACCTTAACGACGGGTCGTATTCAACCAGTGTATTTATCAAACACGCTAGAATATTCGATTTTGGGTAAGAACACCATGGTCAGAACATAAATTTCTATCCCAGGGTAAAATCAGCGGTTTTACAAAGATATAAATAATCCCATTAGTTTTTGCTCAAAAACAAAGATTGTGGAAACTTTTAGAACGGCTTCAGTCTCTGAATCAGAAATAAGAAAAATAATATATTTAGGGGATAACTGCATTCAAAATTTCATTTGGGGAGGTAAATCGGAGGGTTTTCGGTCGAAAATTTCGTTTTACGGCGACGCGTCAGCGGAGCCGTAAAACGGAATTTGCGACCGTAAAACCGACCATTTACCTCCCTAAATGACAATTGGGGATAACAATTTTCAATATAGTTATCCCCATTCTAATGCATTTATTCGGTTGTTTCCTTAAAGCTGCGTAAAACCAAATACCAGCCAAGCGACGTTACATGATGACGTCGGGTTTTCGACAGTATATCACAGAATATACTGTCGCAAATTTTTGACGTTATCCAATCAGACGTCACGTTTCATACGCAAGTGCATTAGAATCTTTTGTAGCTCCACCTTTTTACATGGCCTTGCTAATCCGATTGCAAAGTTTAGCACCTCACACGGAAATATCTTTTGTCATTCTTGGGTAATCCAGTAGTGTACAAGTTGGACGAGATTTTCTTGGCATGCCGATGTTCATTCGATTAACAAATCCGTGTTATAAACATCCCGTAAACACAACTTTATGAAGAGATAACTGAGGTTTACAGGGCTTACATGATTTTCTTATTTCTTCTGCATGACATTTCTCTTAGCCCCGATGGCGAACCGCAAATGTGTCATAGGGAGAGATAGAAAGAATTCTCTAGGAAGACAATAACGAGTTCGAGTTCGAATCAGCAACAGAAAACGGGTCATCGTCGAATAACACAGTTATTTGATGGCTGTTTTGACCATAGTTAAACCTGTTACCCCTCGGTGTTGTGGGAGACCTGAAACACTATTGTCGAAGACCGACGGCAATGGGGTTCAAGTCGTCAACAACCCCGATTAGGCCTTGGGGAATTATGCTTCATTTCGCCCACAACACAGACTGGAAATAGTTATGACTTTTGTCTAAACACCCATCGGATAACTGATTTATTACCTAATCCAACACTCAGATATATTATTTTTATGGACGCTTTCCTGTGTGATACTGAGCGGACGGGTAGGTGCCGTTGCATAGATATGGCTCCCGGATTCTACTGATTGTACAAAATGTCGAACACCGGAAAATCAACCAAAACATCAAATAGTAATTCGACGTTGATATAGTTCACTCAGGTTAAAGCTGGTTAAAACACAATATTTAGCCAAACTTATCTTAACATTTTATATAAGAGATTGGGAGATAAAAGTATAATTGTCATACCATTGTCATCCTCGATAGCGCAGTGGTTA
This sequence comes from Lucinisca nassula, assembly GCA_963580285.1. Lineage (NCBI taxonomy): Eukaryota > Metazoa > Mollusca > Bivalvia > Lucinida > Lucinidae > Lucinisca > Lucinisca nassula. The sequence continues at coordinate 24,511,732 of OY757025.1, forward strand.
ACGCGTTCGACTCATGATCGAGAGGTTGTGCGTTCGTATCCGGCACCCGGTATCGAGGGGTGTCCTTGGGGAAGATACATAATGACACTGCCTCACTCCACCCAGGTGTAAATGGGTAGCAGTGGTGTAATAGTCACTGCCTCTCTCTCGCGCGCGTGAAAACATCCGGAATGAGTGTTCGAGAGCGATTACATAAGCTTGCAGCTTCCATCCAATCGAACTAAAATAAATTAGTATAAATAAAATACCTCTGATCGGTCGCTCTCTCTCAGTGTCATTTCGTCTATGATCAGTGGAGTACGTGTAGGGTTTGCTCTTTGGTCCATCAATTTACATTCAATGTCCACTACACTTTGGACAACAAAGGTCGGCATTGCCTGGTTCTTGTTTATGAACCACCACCCCATTTGATAAGGCAGAGCATTGTCTGACTGGCAGCACCTTGACAAATCCTTGAGTTTCACGACCTGAAATGTGTATAATACTCCAAGAATGTCTTTTGGCCGGTTGTTTATCAATAGACCCAAACGTATAATTAGATAATACCAGATTCGTGACATTTGATATCAAGTTCATCAGGCAAGGCTTCGAGGACGCTTGTAGAATCGCGAGGCTTGCCGAGCGATTCTACATGCTTTCTCGAAGCCGAGCCTGATAAACTTGATATCAAATGACACGAATCTGGTTTTCTATTTATCAGTTTATCCCATTATTCACTCTTAATATTTGCAATTTACGCTCAGTTATCGACTATCCTCAGTGCGTCTCAACATTCCGGCATGCAATAAATGGTCCATATATTTAGTATAATCTGACCGTACTTTTTCCTATGATACTTTTTTTCAAGTACTTTTTCCAATTTTTTCCGTTATTATAACATTTTTGCCATTTTTCCGGTAGTCCGGTTCATTCATAAAAGTGCAATATCACGTTGACGTGATAAAGCTCACTTGTCCTGAGATAGCATATCTTTATCAGGTCAATGTGTTACAAGGCAATATATATACAGGGGGTAACTGATAAGGACAAAACCTCTATCAACGCTGAACTCCACGTGACTATCACAGGCCCATTTTCCAAAAGTGTGATTTGTCAATTTGTTCAGTGCTTTTCCGATGTACACTTATGAGGGTCAGTCACATATCCCGAAGGTTTAAAGTATGCACATTCGAGATCGAAACAGAAAGTCGCACTTACTGGTGTAGAAGTTTGCATATTTGAATATTATAGATCAAAGGCGTCTGTATTTGCTGCCTTAAACCACGTATTAAATGTTTTTGACTGCCTACATTCCAAAGCTTTGTACAACGTCCCTTCGGCTGGACGCTTCGTTGGCTGTTCTGGATTTTGTTTGTTTGTCAACACTCTATAGGTCATTTTTGAGACGTTGCTTCCGATTCTTTGGGATTTTTACCCGACATTGAGAGAAAATGACCTCTCAAGCCCTGTCCCTCAATGAAACCAATATGGTTTATACGCACGGACAGTCCAACTCACACTGCTTTGTCGGGACAGGCTTAGTTCGTCTAAGCGGTTTACCAGTACTTGTGTGCGGTCGGTTTCAGCTCTGCGTGGAAGCACCATGCATCCCATCTATTTCTTCAAGTCCTGATGGGCGGGGGCCGTGCACGGAATTTAATATCATTTTAACTAGGCCAGTGATTTGTTTTTACATTTTGATAGTGTGAGTGACCGAATTGGCCTTTTTATAGAAAATAAAAAAAATTGTTAAATGTCCAACTGATTACAGCAAAACGTATACCATTCTGTAGGTTAAGTCTTTAACGCGAAGTTAGCGGAGCTACAACTGAACAACTTTTTGCGGGACATATTGATTATAAATCAAAAATGAAAATGTTATCAACGAAAAACACGGAAAAAATATATTACAAGAGGCCCATGGGCCATTATGCTCGCCAGAGCTCAGGAAGTACTGCCCACAGGCAGCATGTATTTTAGTTAACCATGGAGGCCCTGGGCCCAAAGAAACTACAGATAAAATTTGGCCCCAATCAGCCTAGTGGCTTCAGAGGTCTGATGTCTCTTGAAGGTATTATTGCAAGACAATAAACGAAAATTTACAAGCATTTGTGGCAACCAATTTGCCTTTAGATCATTTGGCAGACGGAACATTGTTTAAGGAACATTTCTATGAAAGTTTTTAAAATATCTTGAAAGGTGTAAATGCGATTTTTAAATTTTCCCCATTATAAATCTATAGAAACTCTTAACTTCCCACAGAAACCAAACTAAAGAGCTAAATTTCATAAAAAAAAACTGTAAAGGCAAATATGGTCATTATTTCCATAAAGCCTCAGCCTCATAGAGCATATGGTTTATGAGGAGATGATTTTTCTTTTTTTTTCTATTTTTTTTATTTTGGTTTCCAATGGCCACCAATAAAAAGAGCAGTTGGCCTAAAATAATATGGCAGAAACAAGATTGCTGAAAAATATTTCTATGAACGTTTTGCCAAAATATCTACTAAGGCTGGGCAATTAATGCAAATTTTAATTTTCCCCATTACAAATCTATAGAAACTCTAAGATGCCATAGCAACCAAACTAAAGAGCCAAATTTCATAAATTAAAAAAAACACATAAAGCCTGTTCAGGCAAATATTGTGAATATTTCCATAAAGTCTCTGTCTCATAGAGCAAATGGGTTTTGAAAAGATTATTTTTAGTGTGTTTTTATTCAATTTTGGGCGCATTTTGGTTTCCATGGCAATCAACGAAAGAGACCAGTTGGCCTAAAATCATACGGCAGATAGATAATTGCTTAAAAACATTTCTAGGAAAGTTTTGTCAAAATATCTGGAAAGGCGTAACAGTAAGTTCCGTTTTTCAATTTTCCCCATTATAAGTCAATGGAAACTCTAAGTTGCCATAGAACCAAACTAAAGAGCCGAATTTCATAACAAAACAACAACTCAAAACCGAAAAGGCAACTATGTTGAATATTTCCACAAAGACTCAGCCTCAGAGAGCATACGGTTTCTGAGGAGATGGTTTTTTAAGCATTTTTTTTTTTTTTTTTTGGTTTTCAATGGCAACCAGTAAAAATGAGCAATAGGCCTAAAATCATATGGCAGATGATAGATTACTTAAGGAACATTTCTATGAATGTTTTGCCAAAACATCTGCATGGCATGGCAGTAAACGTCATCTTTTAATTTTCCCCATTATAAGTCAATGGCAACTCTAAGTTGCCATAGCAGCCAAACTAAAGAGCCGGATTTCGTAAAAAACACAAAACCTGTAAAGGCAATTATGGTGACTATTTCCATAAAGACTCAGCCTCATAGAGCTTACGGTTTCTGAGGAGATGATTTTTTAAAGTTTTTTTTTACTATTTTGTTTTTCATTTTGGTTCCCATGGCAACCAGTAAAAATGAGCAATATGCCTAAAATCATATGGCAGGTGGCAGATTACTTAAAGAACATTTCTATGAATGGTTTGTCAAAATATCTGCAATGGCATGGCAGTAAATACCATTTTTCAATTTTCCCCGTTAAAAGTTAATGGAAACTCTAAGTTGCCATAGCAAGCAAACTAAAGAGCCGGATTTCATAAAAAACACAAAAACCTGTAAAGGCAAATCTGATGAATATTTTTATAAACTCTCAGCCTCAAAGAGCATATTGTTTCTGAGGAGACGATATTCTATTTTTTTTATTATTATTTATTTTTTTTGCTATATTTTTTCATTTTTGGTTTCCATGGCAACCAGTAAAAATAAGCAATAGGCCTAAAATAATATGACAGATTGTAGATTGCTTAAGGTACATTTCTATGAAAGTTGTGTTAAAATATCTGCAAAGGTTTGGCAGTTAATGCCATTTTTTCAATTTTCCCAATTACAAGTCAATGGAAAATCTAAGTTGCCAAAGCAACCAAACTAAAGAGGCGAATTTCATAAAAATAAAAAACCTGTAAAGGCAACTATAGTGAATATTTCAATGAACCCTTAGCCTCACAGAGCATACGGTTTCTGCAGAGATGATTTTTTAAAGTATTTTTTCTATTTTTTTTTTTTCATTTTGTTTTCCATGGCAACCAGTAAAAATGAGCAATATGCCTTAAAGCATATTACAGATGGTGTGTTACTTAAGGAACATTTCTATGAAAGTTTTTTCAAAATATCTGCAATGACATGGCAGTTAATGTCATTTTTCAATTGTCCCCATTATAAGTCAATGGAAACTCTAAGTTGCGATAGGAGCCAAACTAAAGAATCGGATTTCATAAAAAACACAAAACCTGTAAAGTTAAATCTGGTGAATATTTCCGTTAACTCTCAGCCTTATAGAGCATATGGTTTCTGAGGAGATGATATTATAAGTGATTTCTGTGACAGTTGTGTCAAAATATCGGCAAAGGTTTGGCAGTTAATGCCTGTTTTCAATATTCCCCATTACAAGTCAATGGACACTCTAAGTTGCCATAGCAAACAAACTTAACAGCCGAATTTCATACAAAAAAAACAACAACACAAAATCTGTAGAGGAAAATATGATGAATATTTCCATAAACTCTCAGCTTCATAGAACATATGGTTTCTGAGGAGATGATATTTTAAATTTTTGTGCCCCCCCCCCCCTCCCCCTTTGATTCGGAGAGGGGGGCATATAGTATTTGCCCTTTCTGTATGTAAAGTCAAATCTGGTGAATATTTCCGTAAACTCTCAGCCTCATAGAGCATATGGTTTCTGAGGAGATGATATTTTAAGCGATTTCTGTGACAGTAGTGTCAAAATATCTGCAAAGGTTTTCTATATTCCACATTACAAGTCAATGGAAACTCAACAAACTAAACAGCCGAATTTCATAAAAAAAACCTGTAAAGGAAAATATGGTGACTTTTTCCATAAACTGTCAGTTTCATAGAGCATATTGTTTCTGAGGAGATGATATTTTAAGTTTTTATGCGTCCTGAGAATCTTTGATTCGTGGGTGGGGGGAATATAGTATTTACCCTGTCTGTCTGTCTGTCTGTCTGTCTGTCTGTTTGTTTGTTTGTTTGTCTGTCTGTCTGTCCGTCACAAAAACTTTAACCTTGAACATAACTTCAAAAGTATTTGACCTAGCCCCATGAAACTTCACACACCTATTCGCCATCACAAGGGCTACATTCCGACCAAGGGCCATAACTCTGTTGTCATTTTTGGCTGAACTATGTCCCCTTGAAATTTTGCAAAACTGTCTGTTTGTTTGTTTGTCTGTCTGTCCGTCACAAAAACTTCAACCTTGATCATAACTTCAAAAGTATTTGACCTAGCCCTATAAAACTTCACACACCTATTTTTTATTTTTTGGTTTCCATGGCAACAAGTGAAAATGAGCAATAGACCTAAAATCATATGGCAGATGGCAGATTGCTCATAATACATTTCTATGACAGTTGTGCCAAATTATCTGCAAAGGTTTGGCAGTTAATGCTGTATTTCAATTTTCCCCATTACAAGTCACTGGAAAAGCAACCAAACTAAAGAGCCGAATTTCATAAACAAGAAATATCTTTAAAAAAGATAAACGGCGTAGGAGATTTTGGAATATGAATATTGAAACTATTTTGTGGTTCAATATGAAAAGAACAACTGTTTTGGAATATAAACTTTATTATGAATTCAAAAACAGTATAAAAAGTACCTTCTTGATAAAGAGTACAAAGTGTAACACTGTGCAGCCCAATCTATTTCTTCAGGCCCGCCCAACAGAATTGTTTTAACAATATTTTAAGACCTTCTATTGAATGAAATTACACTTCCTTAAAAAACAAATGAATAAGCAGTTTGTAGTTGTTTTTCAATGAAAAATGAAGAAAAAAAGAAAAGATAATAATTGACACATGAAACATGTTCGTCATGAAACAATTATTGAGATTAATCGAAGGTATTGTGAAACTCAATTAGTTCAGTTCTACCATGACATAGTGAGCAATCTGGATAGGGCCATCAATCGTGGCCACAAACAGACTGACCTGATTATCATGGACTTTGCCAAGGCCTTCGACAAGGTACCTCACAGGAGGCTATTGTACAAACTGGATCATTTTGGGATTAGAGGATCCACACTTAAGTGGGTTAGCTCATGGCTCTCTGGACGCACACAACAAGTTGTACTTGACGGCCAAGCGTCGGATCCAGTCTCTGTTTTGTCCGGTGTCCCACAAGGTTCGGTACTTGGACCGGTCCTTTTCTTGATATTTATTAACGATCTTCCTGATAATTTCAGGTCATCTGTTCGCGTGTTTGCTGATGATTGTGTTTTGTATAGGAACATATATACTACTTCTGACTGTCTTATCTTACAAGATGACCTGGATAGCCTAGCACGTTGGGAGGCCGATTGGCAAATGAAGTTCAATGTGGCAAAATGTCATTCAATGAGGGTGTCACGGCACCCTCCAGACAAGCAGATTAAATTCAACTACTCATTACATCAGCATATTTCGGAACATGTCCAATCCGCAAAATATCTTGGTATCACCATTACTGATAATCTTGATTGGGGTCAACATATTTCTGAGATTACCTCTAAAGCAACTAGGACATTAGGGTTTCTTAGACGTAATTTGGCTTTTGCACCTAGGCAGACAAAGGGTTTGCATACAAAACCTTGGTTAGACCTCAATTAGGGTATGCATCACCTGTTTGGCATCCCCATGTTAAAACGCAGGTTCAACAGGTTGAGAAGGTTCAGAGGACGGCTGCCCGATGGACCTGCAGGCGATGGCGGAACAGAAGTAGTGTTGGTGAAATGCTCGATGAGCTGGAGTGGCCATCGTTGGAGGCCCGTCGCGAGCAGTCCTCTTTAACCTTCTTTTATAAGATACACTCTGACACAGTGTCTCTTAATAAAGATAAATACTTGACCCCTGTGACTACTTCAACTCAAACAAGGGCATCAAAACTAAACAACAGTCAATGTCGTAGGTACCAGGCCTATAGTGATGCCCTGAAGAATTCTTTCTTCCCTAGAACTATTCCTCAATGGAATAGTCTTCCCTCTTCTGTGGTAAATGCCAAAACTGCAGAGGAGTTTAAAGCCCGCATGGTGTAGATTAGGATCCAGAGGTGTGCGTTTTAGTACACCTCTGAAAGCAGATTGTAAATAGTTTTAAGAACTCATCCAGTGGGTGTTTTTTTTTTTTTTTGTTGTTGTTGTTTTTTTTTTGCTAAATTCTAAATTTAGCGCACCACCCAACTGTAGACAGATAGATAGATAGATAGATAGATAGATAGATAGATAGATAGATAGATAGATAGATAGATAGATAGATAGATAGATAGATAGATAGATAGATAGATAGATAGATAGATAGATAGATAGATAGATAGATAGATAGATAGATAGATAGATCAACAAAACAAGTTGTGAGTTGCATACCCTCTTTCAATAACAAACTAAATCAAAGACATTTATTCTATCCATTACCTCATATTAGATATTACCATATCTGAAAACACATAGGTTTGTTAAATTGGGTTCGGGATCGGGGTTTTGAGTTGTGGCTTTTATACTCCGTCGTTCAGAATCAGAATCAGAAATGTTTACTGGTGACACGCCCTTAGACAATCCTTCACCAGGATTATTTCCTTGTTATGAAAAATATTATTTATGTTGCCAATAGTTCTACAAATCTGAATGCATAGTCCCTGTATACTTATTATATAAAATGAAAAAAGCGATTTTACATTATTTTTTGAACATCATAAAAGACACAAGATAATTCCGTATATTATCGACTATTTGAAGTTGAACCCGCCCTTTAATTTGTTTGTTTGTATTGGAGTTTAACGGCCCAGTCAACACTATTTAGGTTATTTTTGAGCCGGTCAGTTTACCTATCCACACTGACCTGGACAGGCTTATATACGTAAGCTATTTACCAGTACAGTGCACAGCTTTTCGTCAGAAACTGACGACTGCCCTTCCTGAATCAGCGGAAGGGAGAGAATGACCGCAGTAGAAAAGATTTCATAACCAATCTCCACGAAAGAATGTTGCCGACCCCGGCAGGTATCGAACCCGCGTCATCCTGATCACCAGTCAGACGCGCATCCGACTGAGCCACCGAGGCCGGCCAACCCGCCCATTGTACTTGTTGAACGCCCCTTATTCACTTAGCCTTGCAAAAATCTACTTTCACTGTACGAAATATTTTATCGGTAGTGTAGTAGTGCTGTTCATTTTTAAAGCTGTTACTTGCCTATTTTTTATTTATATTTCCTCCCTTTTAAAAAAAAATAATTCCCGGATTTGTGCTTTTTAAGACTCAGTGACATTATTCCAATAAACAAGACTTTTTTGGTCATTGCCTTCACATCAGTTTTACCTAATTTCTTTCAAATGAAACACGCTTTGTAATATTATTGCGTAAGGAATACTTTGTGTTGAAACATGGAATATGAAGTCGTATAGTTTATGACACCGTTTTGAGTTTTAATTAACTTAGTTCTAATATAAAGCGAAACATTTCTGTAATTACGCAGTGATTACCTTTTTGCAGAAGTATATACACTTTCGACCAATCGCAAATTATAATTTATTCAATCGAGACTAATATCAATAAGTAGGTCAAAAGCCAGCTTATACAGCTACGCCGAAAAAAAAAATCTGTAAAAGCAAATATGGTTAATATTGCCATTAACTCTCAGCCTCAAAGAGCATATGGTTTCTGAGGAGTTGATTTTTTTATTTTTATTTTTTCATTTTGTTTTCCATGGCAACCAGTTAAGATGGCCTAAAATCATATGGCAGATGGTAGATTGCTTAAGGGACATTTCTATGAAAGTTGTGTCTGCAAAAGGTTTGGCAACAAATGCCATTTTTCAATTTCTCCATTATAAAACTATGTAAAATCTAAGTTGCCCTAGCAACCAAACTAAAGAGCCGAATTTCATAAAAAACACAAGGCTTATAAAGGCAAATATGGTGAATATTTCCAATAATCCTCAGCCTCATGGAACATACGGTTTCTGAGGAGATGTTTTTTAAGTATTTTTTTCTTTTTTTTTCATTTTGGTTTCCATGGCAACAAGCAAAAAATAGCAATAGGCCTAAAATCATATGGCAGATGGCAGATTGCTAAATGATCATTTCTATGAAAGTTGTGTCAAAATATCAGCAAAGGTTTGGCAGCAAATGCCATTTTTCAATTTTCCCCATTATAAGTCTATGGAAAATCTAAGTTGCCATAGCAGCCAAACTAAAGAGCCGAATTTCATTAAAAAACACAAGACTTGTAAAGGCAAATATGGTGAATATTTCCATTAACCCTCAGCCTCATAGAGCATACGGTTTCTGAGGAGATGATTTTTTAAGTTTTTTTTTTCTTTTTTTTTCATTTTAGTTTCCATGGCAACAAGCAAAAATTAGCAATAGGCCTAAAATCATATGGCAGATGGTAGATTGCTAAAAGATCATTTCTATGAAAGTTGTGTCAAAATATCGGCAAATGCTTTGCAGTTAATGCCATTTTTTCAATTTTCCCCAGTATATGGAAAATCTGAGTTACCATAGCAACCAAACTAGACAGCCGAATTTCATAAAAAAAAACACAAAACCTGTAAAGGCAAATATGGTGAATATTTCCATAAACTCTCTGTGTCTCATAGAGCATACAGTTTCTAAGGAGTTGATTGTTTTAAGTATTTTTCATTTTGGTTTCAATGGCATCAATTCGGCCCCCGCCCATGGGGGCTTGAAGAAATATATTGGCTGCACGATGCTTCCACGCAGAGTTGAATCTGACCCGCACACGAGTACTGGTAAACCACTTAGAGGATCTAAGCCTGCCAAGGCAAAGCGGTGTGAGTATCCGTCCGTTCTTGCTTATAAACCCTATTGGTTGCATTGGGCGACAGGGCTTGAGATGTCATTTCATCTCAATGTCGGGTAAAAGTACCACAAAATTGGAAGCAACGTCTCCAAAATGACCTAAATAGTGTTCACAGGTAAGGTAAACCTGATATCAAACAAACATGGCATCAAATAGAAATGAGCAGTAGGCCTAAAATCATATGGCAAATAGTAGATTGCCTAAGGAACATTTCTGTGAAAGTTTTGTCAAAATATCTGCAAAGGCTTAACAGTAAAGGCCTTTTTTCAATTGTCCCCATTATAAGTCAATGGAAACTCTAAATTACCATAGGAACAAAACTAATGAGCCGAATTTCATAAGAAACACCAAATTTCAATCCCCTAGCTCAAGGATGCCACATGAAATTTGAGCTCATTCGGCCCAGTGGCTTCAGAAACGATTTTTTTAAAGTGTTGATGGACGACGACGACGGACTACGACGGGCAACTGCCTATCATATAAGCTCTCGCGGAGCCTTCGGCTTGGTTGAGCTAAAACTCGACTTTTTAGTACTTGCATTATCTTCAACAGTACTACATGATCAGTGGTCAGGTAGCCTAATTTTAAAATTTGATATATAACTGATGCTTTTTTATTTGATGGAAGCACATTTTATATTTAACACAGATTTTTATTCCATTAAAGTTTGTTACATGAGAGAGCAATAATACGCCCCATCCTTGTTCCGTATTAAGGACTTTAAAATGTATGTATACACGCTTGAACGTATATGCATATGCCGGTATATTTCTGAATACGTAGAGAGATGTTACAAAGAATTTTACTCTTAAATCGTCAGTTACAATTGATAGCAATCAACATTATAGCCTGTTTCTTTTAATAAAATACTTAATAAAGTATTATAATAAACTAAAATTAAACTCAACAAATGTCAAAATGGAAGTGATCAGGAATCGATCCAATTGACCCACGCGGTAAGAAACACTAACGTGAAATAACTAGACCCTAATGGACGGACTACGACGGGCAACTGCCTATCATATAAGCTCTCGCGGAGCCTTCGGCTTGGTTGAGCTAAAACTCGACTTTTTAGTACTTAGCGAAACGTCAAAAGGACAGTTAAACGATAGCGAAACGTCAAAAGGACAGTTACTTTGTCACTAAAAAAAGGCCAATTGGCTATCCAAAACAAAAGGATATAAGCAATACACACATTCAAAGACGATCTATAACTAAAATAAACCGCGACAGAAGAACCGCCTAGGAACGTCCAGGTAAAAGTATTTCAATGGGGGTGGTGGGGTGGTGGGGGCTGAAATCGATTTTATGCGGCCGCAACCCTCGTGATCAGTTCCTGAAGTATCTTTTACTCACTAAATTTACCTTCGTTTCTGGTTCTATTTGTCTGTTAACTTTTGGATGGAGCTTATGTTCCCATATGTCACTGCTGTCGCCAGTTACAGTTGCAGTGATCTCCAGGTAGTCGTCTTCAACTAGGTCGCAATCTGGCAATTGTAGCATCTTTTCAGCTTCCTTTTTACGTCCCTCCGACTCTTCATTGCCAAACATACGCTGTCATAAAAGCGATATGACAAAAATAGAAATATTAAATGTATTATCCAAATGTTCTGTTAAAAATTAAACATTTTTAAAGCAATGTCTACTATACAGAGCTGCAAAAACATACAGTTTGCAGGTTTTTCTGTGCCAGGCTAGCAAGTTTCGGTGAAAAAGCCTCATCAGTGACCCTCATAGAGGATCTTACATGAGTGCTCATGTATTATTGAATTTATTAAACGAGTTGAGGAAAAGGGATAAAATGCGAGGCATTGCCGAGCATTTTATCCTTTTTTCTCAACGAGTTTAATAAATTTAATAATACATGAGCACGAATGCTAGATTCTGTTTATCATATGACATTAAAAGCGTATTTTATTCACGATTGTTTACAAAAATGTCAACATTCCGCCGTTAGTAAACGCGACGTCATTAAGGATATCTAACATGTAACGTTACGGGACGTATCTAGCTAATTTGCATATTTAATCCACTAGTGGATTATCGAAAATAATACGTGACGTTATTACAATCTCAGACGCGACGTCATATGATAAAAATATTTTCAAAATTCCGCACTGGCAACAGTGATTCCAAAGCACTAGAAAATAGGGAGATCTTTGTAACGTCGCCACATATTACCTTTACAAAAGCGTGATGAGGTTAAATGTTCTGTAAAATGTAATACTTTGAAAGCAAGGATTACAGCATAGACACTTATGAGTGGTCAAGTTTTTTTTTCAGGACCAGACTAGCTAGTTAATACCAATTAGGCCTCATCACGTCACGAAAACACGCCTATATAGTTGTGACCCCTTGAACCCCACTTTTATATGGTAAAACCCGGGTTTACAAGGGTATACCTTATTTTTGTTATTTCTGCTCTAAAATATAGTTTGTGGGTGCTCGTTAGAACCGCCTCATCGAGTACCCACACTCTATATTTTGATCAGGAATAACAAATATCACAATGTTTCATCTCCAAATTTTCTGGGTTTTTTTCGGCGATAAAGTTTACAATGTATTTGTATAGGCATGTTTTCGTAATGAGTTACTCTATTCCGCAGCGAAATCCAGGATTACAGCACTACATCTGATCATTGCCTTCATTCTTATTTTGGAATGCCCTTCCCGATTCGATTATTTCAACAGCTGAAAGTGCTGATGATTGTGTAGCTAAATTTACCTCTTTGGTTAGAGCGAGGTACTAACTTCCCACATCACAGGTCCTGGTGTATGAATGTCATTTGACGTGTCACCAGTATCAATTCTGATTCCGATTCTGATACAAAGGACTAGAATGTAAAACTCACACTAAGAATAAGTTATTTTTCGGAGTTTGCGGTCATGGAAGACTCGAAGACCAGCAACAGTCTTGGAATCTGAGATGACGTTCACGAAAAACTTTTGCACTACCACACCACCCTACCCCGCTCCGAGTTGGCGTCTCATATTTCCAAACTATCTCATGAATTTACTATTTGGATGGATATAGGTCCAAAGTTTGGCGAAACATTACACCCGCCAAATTTCTATGACCTGAAGGTAAAGGTCACGGACGCAAGAGATGTCATCTGAACAGGATCTACACTGTTCTTAACGCATTTGCAATTTCAATGAAGACATTGTGTTAATTAATTTGGCTGGTTGACAGTCAGAAATGGCTGCATTAATACCTACATAGAGGATCTTACATGAGTGTTCGTGTATTATTGAATTCATTAAACGAGTTGTTTTCCTCAACGAGTTTAATAAATTCAGTAATACATGAGCACGAATGCAAGATTCTATTTATCATATGACATTTAAAACGCATTTTTTTTTCACGATTGTTTACAAAAATGTCAATTTTCCGCCATTAGTAAACGCGACGTCGTTAAGGACGTCGTACATGTAACGTTACGGGACGTATCTACCTAATTTGCATATTTAATCCACTAGTGGATTATCGAAAATATTACATGGCGTTATTACACTCTCAGACGCGGCGTCATATGATAAATTAATTTATTCAGCAGCAAGAAAGGATCAAAACTGTAGCTGGTCTTCAAAGCGGGATTTCACTGTAGTAAGGCCTCCTTGAGATACTCTAAAATGGGTAGAACATTTTACTTAGGAATTTCCACGAACTAAGAAAGAGGAGCACGTTTTGTTTGTTTGATTTGAGGTTTAACGTCCCCGTCAACAAAACTAGAGCCAGTGTTTATGAAACACAATGCCTCCAACTGCTTGACCCTAACACTGCTTGACCCTTACACTGCTTGCCCTAACAGTAATTGAGATATCTTTTTTTATTAGGCTGCAATGCTGAAATTTTAGAAGGAACTTAACACAAGAAAAACTGAGTTAATCAGGTCATTAATTTATCACCCCATACCGGTGTTTTAAGTTACATGACAAAAGCTCATACAGTTTTAGAGTTACAGTCAAACCTTTCTTAGTGTCCACCTCTATTAAGCGAGCAACCTGTCTTAAGCAAGCATGCGTTAAGTTCCCCAAAAATGCAAATGCATTAAAATTCACCTAATCAGTTCATCTACTCATAATCCTGAACCAGCCTGTAAAGTTTCAGGGCAATAGCTCAAACAGTTTTTTGAGATATCTTGCATACAAGCTTTAATTGATTGATTGATTGGTTTGAAGTTTAACGTCCCCGTCAACACTGTAAAGGTCATTTTGGAGACGTTGCTTCCAATTTTGTGGGACTTTTACCCGACATTGAGATGAAATTACATCTCAAGCCCTGTCGCTCAATGAAACCAATAGGGCTTATAAGCATGGACTCATGCACACCACTTTGTCTGGGCAGGCTTAGATCCTCTAAGCGGTTTACCAGTACTCGTATGCGGGTCGGTTTCAGCTCTGCGGGGAAGCATTATGCAGCCCATATAGTTCTTTAAGCCCCGATGGGCGGGGGCGGCATACAAGCTTAAAACGCGCAAAATTTCAAAGGGCATAACACAAGAAAAAATGGATTTTTTGTCGAAGTTAATCAGTCCATCTTCTCATCATCCCCAACCATTCTGTAAAGTTTCAGGGCAATAGCTCAAACACTTTTTAGTTATCTTGCTTACAAGCTTAAAACACAAAACATTTCAAAGGGCCATAATTGAAGAAAAAAAGTTTGGATTTTTTCAAAAGTTAATCAGTTCATCTACTTATCATCCTGAACCAGCCTGTTAAGTTTTTGGGCACTAGCTCAAACAGTTTCTGAGATATCTTGCTTACAAGCTTAAAGCGCACAAAATTTGAAATGGGCATAACTCAAGAAAAAAAAAATGGATTTTTGTCAAAAGTTAATCAGTTCATCTTCTCATCATCCCCGACCATTCTGTAAAGTTTCAGGGCAATAGCTCAAACAGTTTTTAGTAATCTTGCTTACAAGCTTAAAATGCAAAAAAAATCAAAGGGCTATAACTGAAGAAAAAATGTCGGATTTTTTTTTTTGAAAAGTTAGTCAGTTCATCTACTCATCATCCCAAACCAGTCTGTAACGATTCAGGGCAAAAGCTCAAACAGGTTTTGAGATATCTTGCTTACAAGATTTCAAAGTATTTTGCAAAGGGGCATAACTCAAGACAGGGGCATAATCCTTCGGATTTTTTTCAAAAGTTGATCAGTTCATCTACTCAGCATCCGGAACCAGCCTGTAAAGTTTCAGGGCAATAGCTCGAACCGTTTTTTTGAGATATCTTGCTTCCAAGCTTCAAACGCACAAAATTTCAAAGGGGCATAACTCAAGAAAAAATGGATGTTTATCATAAGTTAATCAGTTCATCTTCTTAGCATCCCAAACCATTCTGTAAAGTTTCAGGGCAAAAGCTCAAACACTTGTTGAGATATCTTGCTAACAAGCTTAAAACACAAAAAAATTTCAAAGGGCCATAACTGGAGAAAAATGTTTGGATTTTTTTCAAAAGTTAATCAGTTCATCTACTTATCATCCTGAACCAGCCTGTAAAGTTTCAGGGCTATAGTTCAAACAGTTTCTGAGATATCTTGCTTACAAGCTTAAAATGCACAAAATTTCAAAGGGGCATAACTCAAGAAGAAAAAAATAGGATTTTTGTCAAAAGTTAATCAGTTCATCGTCTCTTCATCCCCAACCATTCTGTAAAGTTTCAGGGCAATAGCTCAAACAGTTTTTAGTAATCTTGCTTACAAGCTAAAAATGCAATAAAAAAAATCAAAGGGCCATAACTCAAGAAAAAATTTTGGATTTTTTTTCAAAAGTTAATCAGTTCATCTACTTATCATCCTGAACCAGCCTGTAAAGTTTCAGGGCTATAGCTCAAACAGTTTCTGAGATATCTTGCTTACAAGCATAAAGCGCACAAAATTTGAAATGGGCATAACTCAAGAAAAAAAATGGACTTTTGTCAAAAGTTAATCAGTTCATCTTCTCATCATCCCCGACCATTCTGTCAAGTTTCAGGGCAATAGCTCAAACAGTTTTTAGTAATCTTGCTTACAAGCTTAAAATGCAAAAAAAATCAAAGGGCCATAACTCAAGAAAAAATGTTGGATTTTTTTTTGAAAAGTTAATCAGTTCATCTACTCAGCATCCGGAACCAGCCTGTAAAGGTACAGGGCAATAGCTCCTACCGTTTTTGAGATATCTTGCTCACAAGCTTCAAACGCACAAAATTTCAAAGGGGCATAACTCAAGAAAAAAATGGATTTTTGTCAAAACATAATCAGTGCATCTTCTTAGCATACCAAACCATTCTGTGAAGTTTCAGGACAAAAGCTTAAACAATTTTTGAGATATCTTGCTTACAAGCTTAAAACACACAAAAAAAAAAAAAATTCAAAGGGCCATAACTGAAGAAAAACTTTTTGGATTTTTTCAAAAGTTAATCAGTTCATCTACTTATCATCCTGGACAAGCCTGTAAAGTTTCAGGGCTATAGCTCAAACAGTTTCTGAGATATCTTGCTTACAAGCTTCAAACGCACAAAATTTCAAAGGGGCATAACTCAAGAAAAAAATGGATTTTTGTCAAAAGGTAATCAGTGCATCTTCTTAGCATCCCAAACCATTCTGTAAAGTTTCAGGGCAAAAGCTTAAACAATTTTTGAGATATCTTGCTTACAAGCTTAAAACACACAAAAAAAAATTCAAAGGGCCATAACTGAAGAAAAAAATTTGGATTTTTTTCAAAAGTTAATCAGTTCATCTACTTATCATCCTGAACAAGCCTGTAAAGTTTCAGGGCTATAGCTCAAACAGCTTCTGAGATATCTTGCTTACAAGCTTCAAACGCACAAAATTTCAAAGGGGCATAACTCAAGAAAAAAAATGGATTTTTGTAAAAAGTTAATCATGTCATCGTCTCATCATCCCCAACCATTCTGTAAAGTTTCAGGGCAATAGCTCAAACAATTTTTAGTAATCTTGCTCACAAGCTTAAAATGCAAAAAAAAAAAAAATCAAAGGGCCATAACTCAAGAAACAATTTCGGATTTTTTTTGAAAAGTTAATCAGTTCATCTACTCATCATCCCAAACCAGTCTAATTTATTGCGTTAACATAAAGTTTCAGGGCAAAAGCTCAAACAGGTTTTGAGATATCTTGCTTACAAGATTTTAAAGTATTTTGCAAAGGGGCAAAACTCAAGACAGGGGCATAATCCTTCGGATTTTTTTCAAAAGTTGATCAGTTCATCTACTCAGCATCCGGAACCAGCCTGTAAAGTTTCAGGGCAATAGCTTGAACCGTTTTTGAGATAACTTGCTTACAAGCTTCAAACGCACAAAATTTCAAAGGGGCATAACTCAAGAAAAAAAAGGATTTTTGTCAAAAGTAAATCAGTTCATCTTCTTAGCATCCGAAACCATTCTGTAATGTTTCAGGGCAAAAGCTCAAACAATTTTTTGAGACATCTTGCTTACAAGCTTAAAACGCAAAAATTTTCAAAGGGCCATAACTCAAGACAAAAGTTTGGATTTTTTTCAAAAGTTAATCAGTTCATCTACTCATCATCCCAAACCAGTCTGTAAAGTTTCAGGGCAAAAGCTCGAACAGTTTCTGAGATATCTTGCTTACAAGATTTCAAAGTGGGAAAGGGGCATAACTCAAGAAAGGGGCATAATCCTGACGAGGAAAAAACACGGATCAATTATCTTTTATAAGGAATCCATATGTGAAATTTCACAAACCTAGCACTCATGGTTCTTAAGTTATGCTATGCAGTAAAAAAGCGGGACGGATGGCAGGACGGACGGACGGACGAACAGCGCAAAACCAATATGCCCCCACAACTTCTTCGAAGTTGGGGGCATAAAAAGCTTATTCCCTGATTCGGAGTACATACCCGATTATAATCTCTGAACCTGTGAAGCTCATCAGCAATGTACAGGCTTAAACGAATCTCTTGGTTTTGCATAACTTTCTTATATGACCCGAACAAAAAGGCCTGCATGCTAATATTGTCTCGCGGTCCATGTCTTGTGCACAAGAATCCAGAAAACAGCTTCGTGTAAATAAGCACCCTATCTTTTTTCATAATACAAAAAACATCATAGTGAGTATCTTCGTGTTCTAACACGGGAATGTGTTCTATACTAGCAAACTGGCTCATTCCTCCATCTGACTTGAATTTTAGTACTTCCGTTATTTGCGTAGTAATGATAGGAAGTTCTACCAGTGCATGTTCGTTTAGTTTCGTACAGCCAGTTAAACAGTATTCAACAACTGGTGATACAAGACTTGTCTCGTTTGCAAGGGAAAATTTCTCAAAGATAGCCGGCATATCATCAAAACTCGACGCCTGGGCATGAACGGTATGGACATCTACCGCTGACGATGGAAGGGTCATTTTTGTGTCTGAATTTTCCCACTGCAATGTTCTATTGAATTTATCTAAGTCACAGCTATATTCATATGGTCTGCCAAATATGTCTCTTTGGTTGGTTTCTTTCAACTCCATTGTTTGTGTTTCTGTATTAGTAAATAAACCAGAAAGTAAATTGACGTCGTTGTTCTGAAGAGGTTTATCCCAACACACATGTACTTTATGAGCATCGTACAGAAACCAAGGACAATCCTTTTCGACGATACTTGCATAGCTGCCTTCTGTATCAGGATCAGGTCCTGATGAATGAATATCACTGGACGTGTCAACAATTCTGACTCTGTTCCTGTCAGATGGCTGTGAATTATTTGGTGTTTCAAGGTTTTGTGAATTGTGTTCAGCGTTAGCCAGGTCGGTATCTATTTCACTACAAGTAGAAGTTGGTCGTAAAGACTGATAACCACTTTCACAAGTGTTCTCAAACAAAGCTGATGAACTTCTTGAAAACATAGGGATGTTATCATAGGCTGCTTGCGGCTCGATATTGTTCAGATTTTTGTGTTCTGGTCTGTCTTTCCCTTTGAGATTATGCCGTCTTCGTATGAGTTTAACAACACCAATAGCAGCGACACAAAACAGCATAACTGTAATAACAATAGCATTTGAAAAATATATCAAATATAACAGTTAATCATGGAGTAAAAAAACATAGATTAAGAGTGATATGTTTACTTACAACTTATTGATAATCGCCCCCGCCCATCCGGGCTTGAAGAAATAGATGGGTTGCATGATGCTTCCACGCAGAGCTGAAACCGGCCGCAGACGAGTATTTGTAAAATAGAAGTGAAGACAATGATCAGTAATCGATGCAATTAAGCCACAGCTCCCATCAGATACACCATAGGGAAAGAAACACGCCTCCTTAGAGGATCTAAGCCTGTCCGAGTCGGACCGTCCATGCTTAAAAAACCGTATTGGTTTCATTTGGCAACAGGGCTTGAGATGTTATTTCATCTCAATATCGGGTAAACGTCCCACAAAATTGGAAGAAACGTCTCCAAAATGACCTGTGCAGCGTTGACGGGGACGTTAAACCACAAATCAAACAACCAAACAAAACAACTGATAGATAAACGGTGATTTATTACTCAACACTTCATTGCTAGAGCTGATCTATTTCGATTCAACAAATCAATGAGAAAGATGGATGCCAATTACGGGATCACGCACGATTCTAATGCACTTTCGTATGCAACGCGACGTCTGATTGGACAACGTCAAAAATTTGCGACAGTATATTCTGCGATATACTGTCGGAATCCCGACGTCATCACGTAACGTCGCTTTTCATTGGCTGCCGTTTGGTTTTATGCAGCTCACAGCGGTTGCCGCTATGTGCAAAATAATTCAAGTTTGAACAAAACAAGTGAATAAGTGCATTATAATGGGGATAACTGTAATCAAAATTGTCATTTCTGGAGGTAAATCGTTGGTTTAACGGTCGCAAAATTACGTTTTACGGCTCCGATGACGCGTCGCCGTAAAACGAAATTTCCGACCGTAAAACCTCCGATTTACCTCCCCAAATGACAATTTTGAATACAGTTATCCCTAATTTATCTTATTCTGTCACATTATTAAACCCGCTTACTTGGAGAAAAAAACAACAAAACAAAACAAAAAACAGGTATATTATTTTCGTCACGGGTGTCCGGGCGTCCTTCCTTCCTTCAGTCTGTCACAAACCTTGTGAATGCAACTACTTTTTTGTTTCTTGGCCAGTGGTGACCAAACTTGGTACACACATGGCTAAGGGAGTGCAGATGTGCATGAAGGTATCAAAATTTTGATCTGAACCCTGGGGTCATAGGGTGAGATCAAAGGACAAATTTTGAAGAAAATGCTTGTGAATGCAACTACTTTTTATTACTTGGCCTATGGTTACCAAACTTGGTACACATATTGCCTAGGGACTGCAGGTGTGCATGAAGGTATCCAAAGTTTGATCTGACCCCCTGTGGCCATGGAGTGAGTTCGAAGTTCAAATATTCAAGAAAACAATTGTGAATGCAATTACTTCTTTATTTCCCGGCCTATGGTGATCGAACATGGTATACATATCGGTTAGGGACTGAAAATGTGCATATCCAAATTTTGATCTGACCCCTTGGGTCATAGGGTGCGGTAAAAGGTCCAATTTAGAACCAGAGGGCCCTGATTCGCTCACCTGACTGTCACTGTCTCTAGTACATTCTATTTTTAGCTCTGGTGGCCATCTTGTTCATCAGAGTGGAACGATCTTAGCTTTTTTGGTAGGGTGTCACCTAGGCAACATTCCTTTGAAGTTTGAATCAAATTGACCCAAGGGTTTAGGAAGAGTTCGCGTTTAAAGCAAATTTACAATGATTTTCTATTTTTAGCTCTGGTGGCCATATTGTTCATCGGAGCGAGACTATTTTAGCTATTTTGGTAGAGAGTCATCTAAGCAACATCCCTATGAAGTTTGAATGTAATTGGCCCAAGGATACATGAGAAGTTGACGTTTGAAGATTTTTTTCTATTTTTAGCCCTGGTGGTCATCTTGTTTATCAGAGTGGAATGATTTTTACTATTTTGGTAGGGAGTCACCTGGGCAACATTCCTGTGGAGTTTGAAGCAAATTTACAGTGTTTTTCTAATTTTAGCTCTGGTGGCCAGTTTGTTCATCGGAGTGGGATCATTTAAGCTAATACGGCAGAGGGTTAACGACATAATATTCCTGTGAAGTTTGAATCAAACTGGCCGAAGGGGTAAGGAGGAATTGTCATTTGAAGATTTTTTTCTATTTTTAGCTCTGGCGGCCATCTTGTTAGTCAAAGCGGAACAAGTTTAGCTATTTTGGTAGGGAGTCAACAACATAATATTCCTGTGAAGTTTTAATCCAATTGGCCCAAGGGGTAAGGAGGAGTTGTCGTTTGAAGATTTTTTTTCTATTTTTAGCTCTGGCGGCCATCTTGTTCGCCGCGTTGAACGGTTTTAACTATTTTGGTAGGGAATCACCTAACTAACATTCCTGTGAAGTTTGAATCAAATTGGCCCAAAGGTTGAGGAGGAGTTCGCGTTTTGACGTAAATTTACAAAGTTTTTTCTGTTTTTAGCTATGGCGGTCATTTTACTCATCAGAGTGAAAACGTTTTAGCTATTTTGGTAGTGGGTCATCTAAGCAACATTCCTATGAAGTTTGAATGAAATTGGCTCAAGGGTCAAGGAGGAGAAGTCGTTTGAAGATTTTTTCTATTTTTCGCTCTGCCGGCCATCTTGTTAGTCAGAGCGGAATGATTTTAGCTATTTCTTTAGTGATTCCTGTGAAGTTTGAATCAAACTGGCCCTAGGGTTAAGGAGAAGTTCGTGTTTGAAGCAAATTTACGATGTTTTTTTAGCTATGGTGGCCATTTTGCTCATCAGAGCAGAACCTTTTCAGCTATTTTGGTAGATGGTCACCTAAGCAACATTCCTATGAAGTTTGAATAAAACTAGTCCAAGGGAACAGGAGCAATTGTCGTTTAAAGATTTTTTCTATTTTTAGCTCTGGCGGCCATCTTGTTTGTCAGAGCACAACGATTTTAGCTGTTTTGGTAGGGAGTCATTTGTGCAACATTTCTGTGAAGTTTGAATCAAATTGGCCCAAGGGTTGAGGAGGAGTTTGTGTTTAAAGCAAATTTACGATGTTTTTCTATTTTTAGCTATGGCGGCCATTTTGCTATTCAGAGCAATACCGTTTTAGCTATTTTAGTAGAGGGTCACCTAAGCAACATTCCTATGAAGTTTGAATTAATTTGGCCCAAGGGTACAGGAGTTGTTGTTTAAAGAATTTTCTATTTTTAGCTTTGGCGGCCATTTTGTTCACCGGAGCGGAAACATTTTAGCTATTTTGGTAGAGGGTCACCTAAGCAACATTCCTATAAAGTTTGAATGAAATTGGCCTTAAGGTACAGGAGAAGTTGTCATTTTAATATTTTTCTATTTTTAGCTCTGGCGGCCATCTTGTTCAGCGGAGCGGAACACTTTTAGCTATTTTTGTAGCGGGTCACCTCTGGAATATTCCTATGAAGTTTTATTGAAATTGGCTCAAGGGTTAAGGAGGAGTTAGCATTTAAAGAAAATTGTTGACGCCGCACGACACACGATGCACGACGCACGACTGACGACG
Source organism: Lucinisca nassula (assembly GCA_963580285.1). Classification (NCBI taxonomy): domain Eukaryota; kingdom Metazoa; phylum Mollusca; class Bivalvia; order Lucinida; family Lucinidae; genus Lucinisca; species Lucinisca nassula. The sequence goes on from OY757025.1 coordinate 24,534,106, forward strand.
GACATTGACCGATCACAATAGCTCACCATGAGCACTTCGTGCTCAGGTGAGCTAAAAAGCTGGTCTTTCCAATGGTGCACCATCGATAGCTCTAGTTTTATATGCTTTCGGTCTAGAGTGTATAAATATTGCCCGTCACCATAACGGGAATAACCAACAAAATGTTTGAAGAATTATTTTGTTATTGTTATTTGCATTAGAAGTGTGGGTGTGGGCGAGTGTGTAAACTACGAAAATTCCAGAACTGAAACCCCTCCACCCCACCCATAGGCGGTCGTTCCTTAGCAGTTAATTTTATTTTACATGGATTCGAGTTATTTGTACGTTCGTTGCTTAACCAAACATGACAATGGAATCCTCAACCTAATAAGTTTGGAGTGGTCCATTTTCATATGTAGAGGTGTCGGGTTTGTTTTCATTCGAGGTTAGTTGTACAAAAACAAGAAGGCCATGATGGCCCTGGATCGCTCACCTGATCCATAGTGTAACAAGTGGGCCCTGGGGAGGGCCATTATCGACCCCAGGATTATAATTTGCATTATCTCGAGGGAGGTCTAAAAGGTGGAGCTTCGTACCAAATATCAAAGACCGGTGCCTTCTGGTTTCAAACAAGAATATTTTTAAAGGTTTTCCTTATATAAGTCTGAATAAAACCTGTGGGCCCCCGGGCTGGGCCATTTTCGGCCCCAGGGCTATAATTTGAACAGTCTTGGTCTAGGTCAACTTGACAAAGCTTCATACCAAATATCAAGAAACTGAGCAAAACGATTTTTAAAGGTTTTCCCTATATATGTCAATGTAAAACCAAAGGGTCTCGGGGGGGGGGGGGGGGGTGCATTTTTGCCCCCAGGCTATAATTTGAACAATCTTGATAGAAGTCCACAAGACGAAGCTTCATACCAAATGTCAAACACCTGAGCCTTCTGGTTTCAGACAAGAAGATTTTTGAAGGTTTTCCCTAAATAAAGGGCTTCGGGGCGGAGGCATTTTTGGTCCCAGGGCTATAATTTGAGCCCTCTTGGTAGAGATCCACTACACACCAAATATTTAAGATCTGGGCCTTGCGGTTTCAGAGGAGAAGTTTTTTTTTAAATATGGTTCCTATATAAGTCAAACCAAAAGGCCCCGGGGCGGTAGCATTTTTGGCTCCAGGGCTAAAATTTGAAAGTCTTGATAGAGGTCCAGTAGATGAAGCTTCAAGCCAAATATCAAAGACCTGGGCCTTGCGGTTCCAGAGGTGATTTTTTTTTCAAGAATCTTCCTATATAAGTCAATGTAAAACCAAAGGGCCCCGCGTCGGAGGCATGTTTGGTGCAAGAGCTATACTTTGAACAACCTTGGTAGAGGTCAACTAGATGAAGCTACATACTAAATATCAAAGACCTGGGCCTTGTGGTTTCAGAGAGGAAGATTTTTTAAGATTTTTCCTATTTAAGATAATGTAAAACTAAAGGGATACGGGGCGGGGGCATTTGTGGCCTCAGGGTTATAAATTGAACAATCGTGATAGAGGTCCACAAGACAAAGCTTCACATCAAATATCAAACACCCTAGCCTTCTGATTTCAGACAAGAAGATTTTTAAAACTTTTCCCAATGTAAGTATTTATGTAAAACCAAAGGGCCCGGGGCGGGGTATTTTAAGCCCCAGGGCTACCATTTGAACAATCTTGGTAGAGATCCACTAGATGAAGCTACACACCAAATATCAAAGACCTGGACCCTGCGGTTTCAGGAGAATTTTTTTTAAATATGATTCCTATATAAGTCCATGTAAAACCAAAGGGCCCGGAGCGGTGGCATTTTTGGCCCCAGAGCTATAATTGTTGAAAGTCTTGATAGAGGTCCACAAGAAGAAGCTTCAAACCAAATATCAAAGACCTGGGCCTTGGGTTTCAGAGGTGAAGAGTTTTTCAAGATTCTTCCTATATAAGTCAATGTAAAACCAAAGGGCCCCGCGTCGGGGGCATTTTTGGCGCAAGAGCTATACTTTGAACAATCTTGCTAGATGTCCTCTAGATGAAGCTACACACCAAATATTAAAGACCTTGGCCTTGTGGTTTCAGAGGAGACGATTTTTAAAGATTTTTCCTATATAAGTCAATGTTAAACTAAAGGGACCCGGGGCGGGGGCATTTGTGGCCCCAGGGTTATAATTTGAACAATCGTGATAGAGGTCCACAAGACAAAACTTCACACCAAATATCAAACACCTGAGCCTTCTGGTTTCAAGCAAGAAGATTTTTAAAACTTTTCCTAATGTAAGTCTATGTAAAACCAAAGGACCCGGGGGCGGGCATCTTTTGCCCCAGGACTATAATTTGAACAATCTTGGTAGAGGTTCACTAGATGAAGCTACACACCAAAAATCAAAGACATGGGCCTTGGGCTTTCAGAGGAGAAGATTTTTAAGATATTTCCTATATAAGTCAATGTTAAACTAAAGGGACCCGGGGCGGGGGCATTTGTGGCCCCAGGGTTATAATTTTAACAATCGTGAAAGAGGTCCACCAGACAAAGCTTCACACCAAATATCTAACACCTGAGTCTTCTGGTTTCAGACAAGAAGATTTTTAAAACTTTTCCTTATGTAAGTCTATGTAAAACCAAAGGGCCCGGGGTGGGTAATTTTTTGCCCAAGGACTATTATTTGAACAATCTTGGTAGAGGTCCACTAGATGAAGCTACACACCAAATATCGAAGACCTGAGCCTTGCAGTTTCAGAGGAGAAGATGTTTTAAGTTTTCATTAAAAAAAAACTATTTTTGGCTCCCGTGACCTTCATGTACCAATGGACCGGAACCATTTTAACAACTTTGAAAGTGGACCACCTAAGGATCATAACTGTGAAGTTTAGTCAAATCCAATTAGTTGTTTAGGAGGAGATGTCGATTGAAGAAATTGTTTGCGGATAGACGGACGCACGAACGCACGCACGCACGGACGAAGGACGAAAAGTGTTCCCAAAAGCTCACCTCGTCATTACATGACAGCTGAGCTAAAAATAGCCACAGTGACCTTGAGGCCGCGACGTTTAAATTCGAACTCACTCAAGATATTGTCATAAGGAACGTTTGTGGGAAGATATTTTGAACTCAGAGAAGAAATGTAGGAATTAGAGCGATGACGTTTTTTTTAAAAAAAAAAAAAAAAAAAAACAATAGCCACAGTGACCTTGACCTTCAGGCCACATGCTTGTCGAACTAGCTCGAGATATTGTCAATTAGGAACATTTGTGTGACGTTATATTGAAATCGGTCAAGAAATGTAGGCGCCGGAGGGATGACACATGTATGTACAGTGATGACAAGGTCACAGATAGGCACTTTCTGTAATCAAGTGGGGCATACCTCTCTGAAATATAGGCCGACCTTACCATTTTCTTAACTCAGCCGAGGTTTTATCCCTTACATACTCACATGAAAGTTTCAATAAGTTCATCTGAAAACTGCAGGGGCTACGGTGATGACAATGCCACAAATAGGAATTTTAAGTAATCAAGGGGACGTAACTCTATGACAGATAGGCCGATCTCGTCAGTTTTCGAACACATCCGATCTTTTATCATTGACTTACTTGTCTGTAAGTTTCAAGAAGATCCGATCAAAACTGAAGCAGCTACAGTGATGACAAGGTCAAAAATAAGCATTTTCAGCAAACTAGGAGACATAACTCCGTGGGTAAATGACCGGCATCGCTAGTTTTCGAACTGATTCTAGCTTTAAAACCTGACTTATTTGTAAATACGTTTCAGGAAGATCCGATCAAAACTGAAGGAGCTACGGTGATGACAAGGTAAAAAATAGGCATTCAAGGGGACGTAACTCTATAAGTAATGAGCAAACCTTGCCAGTTTTCGAACTCATCCGAGTGTTCATCCCGCGGCTACTTATATATAAGTTTCAGAAAGATCCGAGCAAAACTGAAGGTGCTACGGTGACGACAAGCATTTTCTCATTGTAGGTCTATGGGACCTTGTGGTTGCCATGGCAACCAAAGTTTTCATTCCATTTCGATAAAAAGCTTACGCCATCAATGCCGAACCAGAGGCATGCTACAGATAGTAAATGATTAAGACAAGCCTGCAGGCTGCAGAGATATAGCTGGCCAAAGATGTCGACGGACGACGGACAGTCGACGGACGACGGAGGGACTACCATCCTATAAGCTCTCCTGGAGCCTTCGGCCCAGGTGAACTAATGATTGTCCTTAGGGCAAGCAGTATAGACCCAGACCAGACGTCTGATCCGTTGGTTCACTGCCAGTGTTCTCAAAAAAGGAAATTAAGGCATATATGGATTTTGTTTGTTTGAACCGAAGTTTAACGTCCCCGTCAACTCTATTTGGTCTCTTTGGAGACATTGCTTCCATTTTTTTGGCTTTTTATCCGACAGTAGGATGAAATGACATCTCAAGCCCTGCGACCCAATGAAACCAATAGGGTTTATATGCATGGACGGTCCGAGCATATATGGGTTAATAGTGTCCGTGTGTGTGTGTGGGGGGGGGGAATCATGTGGGTACGACAGAACATCTCGTCTTCATCATAGTGGATAGTTTATACCGGACTTTCGGCATCACTAAACAGAAATGAAGGTAAATATCAGGAAGGAAAGAAACACCAGCACAAAGCTACTTTACGACAATCAAACCATCACAATTACAAAGCCAGAAGGACAGTTTCTTCCCCCCAAAATATAAAATACATGCAAAGACAAACAATGACATTAACCCTTGTCCTGCTGAATATTTCAATCTGCCACACCAACTACCGATTATCAGCCAATCAGAATACTTGATGCAAATTATTGCAACAAATTCACAATCTGAATGACAAACTATGTAGATCCACATCAGATGGCTTCTGAAGAAGCCATCTGATCTGGATCTGCACTGTTTGAAAGATAAGACACATCTGGGGTCGTTTTTGGACCCAGGGCTATAATTTAAAAATCTTGGTAGAGGTCCACTAGATGACGCTTAATACCAAGTATCAAAGACCTGGGCCTTCTGGTTTTAGACAAGAAGCTTTTTAAAGGTTTTCCCTATTTAAGTCTATGTAAAACCAGCCGCCCCTGGCGCGGTGGCATTTTTGGCCTCAGGGCTTGAATTTGAACAATCTTGGAAGATGTTCACTAGATGAAGCTTCATACCAAATATCAAAGACCTGGGCTTTCTGGTTTCTTATATGTTTTCCCTATATAAGCCTATATAAAAGCAGTTGGCCCCGGGGCAGGGCCGTTTTCGGCCCCAGGGCTATAAGTTCAACAATCTTAGTAGACGTCCACTAGATGAAGCTTCATACCAAATATCAAAGACCTGGGCCGTCTGGTTTCAGACAAGAAGATTTTTAAAGGTTTTCCCTATATAAGCCTATGTAAAACCAGTGGGCCCTGGCGCGGGGGCGTTGTTGGCCCCAGGGCTTTAATAATTTGAACAATCTTGGTAGAGGTCCACCAGAGGAAGCTTCATACCCAATATCAATGACCTAGGCCTTCTGGTTTCAGAAAAGAAGATTTTTATATGTTATCCCTATATAAGCCTATATAAAACCAGTGAGCCTCCCGGCGGGTCCGTTTTTGGCCCCACAGCTATAATTTGAACAATCTTGGTAGAGGTCTACCAGATGAAGCTTCATACAAATATCAAAGACCTGGGCCTTCTGGTTTCAGAAAAGAAGATTTTAAAGGTTTTCCCTATATATGCCTATGTAAAACCAGTGGGCCCATGGGGCGGCGTCGTTTTTGGCCCCAGGACTATAATTTGTACAATCTTGGTAGAGAGGAAGCTTCATACCAAATATCAAAGATCTAGGCCTTCTGGTTTCAGAGAAGAAGATTTTTATATGTTTTCCCTACATAAGCCTCTAAAAACCAGTTAGCCCCCGGGCAGGGCCGTTTTTGGCCTCAGGGCTGTAATTTGAACAATCTTGGTAGTGGTCCATTAGATGAAGCTTCATACAAAATATCAAAGACCTGGGCCTTCTGGTTTCAGACAAGGAGATTTTTAAAGTTTTCCCTATATAAGCCATAGTGGGCCCTGGCGCGGGGGCGTTTTTGGCCCCAGGGCTTTAATTTGAATAATCTTGGTAGAGGTCCACTACATGAAGCGTCATACCAAATATGACCTAGGCCTTCTGGTTTCAGAGCAGAAGATTTTTATATGTTTTCCCTATACAAGCCTATATAAAACCAGTTGGCCCCGGTGCTGGGCCGTTTTTGGCCCCAGGGCTATAATTTAAACAATCTTGGTATAGGTCCACTAGATGAAGCTTCATACCAAATATCAATGACCTAGGCCTTCTGGTTTCTGAGAAGAAGATTTTTATATGTTTTCCCTATATAAGCCTATTATAAAACCAGTGGGCCCCGGGGCAGGGCCGTTTTTGGCCCAAGGGCTATAATTTGAACATTCATGGCAGAGGTCCACTAGATGAAGCTTCATACCAAACATCAATGACCTCGGCCTTCTGGTTTCAGAAAAGAAGATTATTTAAAGTTTTCCCTTATATAAGCCTATGTGAAACCCGTGGGCCCCGGGCCTGAACCGTTTTTAGCCCTAGGGCTATAATTCGAACACTCTTGGTAGAGGTCCACTAGATGAAGCTTCATACCAAATATCAAAGACCTGGACCTTCTGGTTTCAGACAAGATTTTTAAAGGTTTTCCCTATATAAGCCTATGTAAAACCAGTGGGCCCGGGGCGGGGTCGTTTTTAGCCCCAGGGCTATAATTTGAACAATCCTGATAGAGGCCCACTAGATGAAGCTTCATACCAAACATCAAAGACCTAGGTCTTCTTGTTTCGGAGAAGAAGATTTTTAAATGTTTTTCTTGTTTCCCCTTTGTGTTGTCATGGCAGCCAGAGTTCTGCATGGAATAGAATTCTTTGAACAACTTTGAGAGAGGACCTCCTAAGGATCATTTCTGCCAAGTTTGGTTAGAATCTGTTCAGTGGTTTGGGAGGAGATGTCGTTAAAAGAAATTGTGAACGGACGGACGGACGGACGACGACGACAGCGGACGGTGACCGATCCCAATTGCTCTCCCGGAGCCTTCGGCTCAGGTGAGCTCATCAACCGCGACAGAAGAACCGCCTTGGAACGGTCAATTAAATCTTCTTCTCTGAAACCAGAAGGCCTAGGTCATTGATATTTGGTATGACGCTTCATATAGTGGACCTCTACAAAGATTGTTCAACTGGGAGCTTAAATCGATTTTACGCAGCTGTTAACCTCGCTCTTACTTCCGTCGCGATTTAGACAAATAATTTGTTCAGTTCGCATGGAGGCCTCCTAAATCATCAGTGCAACATCTCCGAGAACAAAAGAAAAAATCAAACGACCACAGAGATGAAACAACGGTGAGGACCCGACAACAAGAAACCAATGAAATGCTGGAGCAGACGAAAACCAACAGTTAGTCTCCGATGGGCCCGGCCAGAGTCAGGGCATCAGGCACCAACCAACATTACATAAAATTAAATTCTCTCTAATTCTCAGTTAGCCTTTTATGCTGGAACCGTCAAAGAATCTGAAGCCGGACCCAACGGCGAGCAATTAAAGAGGGAACAAACTAAAAGTGGAGGCAATGATCAAGAATCGATACAATTAACCCACAACTCCCATCAGAGACACCAAAGGGAAAGAAACACAAACATGAAACAACAGACCCTAATGGAAACATCAACAGCAAAAATGTAAAAGGACAGTTACTTTCCCACAAAATGGCCAATAGGCTATCCAAAATAAAATAATATAAGCGAGACAAGCACCCAAAGATAAACCATAACAAAAATAAACCGCGACAGAAGAACCGCCTTGGAACGGTCAGCGGAAACGAATTCCATTGGGCGCTTAAATCGATTTTAAGTGGCCAGAATCCTCGCCCTTATTTCCGTCGCGATTTCGACACAAATTTGTTCAGTCAACAAAGCTGTCAACCGTGATTGGGTTAACTACCGTGCATGCAGTCTGTCGTATAACATTTTTATGTCCGAATCGTTTTATATCGAAGAATGATCTTACGAAATTCGGTACTGAAGTCATTGCAATTATATAATTTTCTGAATTAGTATAATAAGTCACCGTAAAAATCGGGTTCAGATAGACCTTGTTGTAGAAGAGATTTAAGGCAACAATGAATTTTAAAATGAATCGGAATGACGTCTATACAATTTAGAAAAAAAGGTTTGTGTAGTTTATGATACCTATAAACTTGATTAATAAGTTCAGCAGTTAACAATTTATTACGCGTGTTGAAGTCAGTTACAGACTAGACAATCTGGCAAATCGAATTAATTGCGAAATATAAACGCCATAGGATGACGCACGAGGAACATCACCAACCAAGAAAGGAAAATTTACAATCTCAAAAAATCATCTCATTTATCATAAATTTTGCAGGAAAAAGACAGATGTAAATTAAAAAACGGGGCCTCGGCATCAGAAGAATTTGCTTTATTTATCTGAAGTTCTTGGGGGGGGGGGGGGGGGGGGGGAGTGACTGATCAAACCATCGAAATAGGTATTTTCAATATTTAATAAATCGTCCAAATATCTAGAAGTCGAGCTAAAGGCTTCAATGATTTCAGATTGGTTTTCAACGGAAAGAGACACCATGAAGTCTCTTTTATATCAAAACAAGGTCAGGTCAGCCACAAGGGGTGCGCGATTCGTACCCATCGGAATACCCACAGCTTGTCTAAATAACTAAGTACCAAATATTATGTAAATATTGTCAAGTAGAAAGGTGAGAGCTTCACACACTTTCTGACATTTCCAAAAAGTATAATTTTTTATGCTCTTTAGAAGTGAAAGAAGCATTTATTACATTACATGCAAGAAAGAGGGAGTCTTCCCAATGAAATGTCCAGTCAATTAAACCAAGTTTTTCTTTTATAACATTATGAGGAAGCATAGTGCAAAAGGGTGGAAAAATCATACGTAGACAGACTTGAAGCACGACCTCATCTGGATTTCAATTTATTTAACACTTCATCAGCTTTTTATAGACCAATACATATTTATCCCTGGTTTTCAAAGTAGAAGTAAAACAAAGATCAGGAATTGATACAATTAACTTACTCCATCCATAAAAGACACCAAAGGGAAAGAAATACAACATTAAGCGACCAGACCATAATGGAAACCTAAACAAAGGAAGGCCATATGGACAGTTACTTTCCCACAAAATGGCCATTTGGCCATCCAAAATTAAAAGACACAAGTGATACACACAGTAAGTAACAAAAAACAACATAAATAACTCGCCAGAGAAGAGCCGCCTTGGAACGGTCAGTGGAAGATTTCCACTGGGGGGCTTAAATCGATTTTACGTGGCCACAATCCTCGCCCTTACTTCCGTCGCGATTTAGACAAATAATTTGTTCAGTCCGCATGAAGGCCTCCTAACTCATCAGAGACTGATCTAATACGCTGAAGATCGGCAATAATGTTGTTGTTTCCTTCCAATTCTCCCAATCTTTCGTTATTGTTGGAAGCAATTCTCCAAGAATTATTGACTGTAGCCAAGGAGCTTTTGACACAGAGCTTACAGCTTTTTCTTTACTTTTTGTATAGCTGCTTATGTCGGCAGAGGTCGCAGGGTTTGATTTCATTGGCCCGAGATATCAAAGATTAACTCTTAGCCAAAGAATCCTTGGTCCATTATCTGCCAATATTTCAACCACATGCAGACTCCATGGAGTGATTTATTACCTGGCAAGTACTTAATATGCCTCCAACAAAAACATTATTACGAGGCTGTCTGGATAGAGTGTGCTCGGAGAGTTATTTCTTACAATGTCATACACACAGCCGGGTTTTAACTGTTGGTTAATTTTTGCTCCAACATTTCAGTGGTTTCTTGCTGTCGAGTCCTCACCATTGTTTCATCTTTGTGGTTGTTTGATTGTTTGTGGTCACGGAGATCTTGCACTGATGAGTTAGGAGGCCTTCATGCAGACTGAACCAATTATTTGTCTAAATCGCGACGGAAGTAAGGGCAAGGATTGTGGCCACGTGGAATGGAATCGATTTAAGCCCCCCCCCCCATCCCCAACCCCCAGTGGAATTCGTTTCCACTGACCGTTCCCAGGCGGTTCTTCTGTCGCTTTTTTTTTTTTTGTAATGGTTTGTCTTTGGATGTTTGTGTTGCTTATATTATTTTATTTTGGATAGCATATTGGCCATTTTGTGGGAAAGTGACTGTCCGTTTGGCTTTCCTCTACTGATGTTTCCATTAGGTCTGTTGTTTCGTTTTTGAGTTTCTTTCCCTTTGGTGTCTCTGATTGTATCGATTCCTGATCATTGCCTCCGATTCTTTTTTATATGATTTTAATGAGGTGCAACATTCCTGTCTGTCAACAGTGTTATGATTAAATTAGGTAAGGGCCTGAAAATATCTGGAAGAACTGAACAATCAGCGTATTATGCCCTTCAAGACCAGAAGACATACCTTATAGCTCGGTGTGATGAGCTCTTGCTGAAGCACATGCATTTAAGGGGAATGGGAACACATTCAGGGGAGGCACTCCTGCAAAAGTGTTTTTGTCTCCCATGTCAATAGGGCCAACTCTGAAAGGAAACAAATTGCTCCTGAGGAGCAATTTCTATCCTTTAAGAGTGAGCCCTTGTAGGTTGGACAGTGCTTATAGAAAAGCGAACAGGAAGTCCCGAAACTTGTCGCCTTTTGAGAAATGGCGGAAAAACTGCCAGGTGTCCCCATTCCCCTAAAGTCCTTTTCCAACATTAACTGACTTTACCTGATAATCTTATAAAAGAAAAGCTTAATGATTTAATTGAATGGGCTTTTCACAGAGAAGATTCTCTCTATCTTGCATGTAATGTCAGAAATGCATTTTTCACTTCTAAAGAGCATAAGAATTATACACTTTGGTCATGTCAGAAAGTGAGTGATACCCTCACCGTTCTACTTGACAATATTTATATTAGATTCGGTACTAAGTTATTTAGACAAATTGTGGGTATTCCGATGGGTACGAATTGCGCACCTCTTGTGGCTGATCTGTTCTTGTATTGTTATGAAAGAGACTTCATGTTGTCGCTTTCCATTGATAACCAATCTGAAATTATTGAAGCTTTTAGCTCCACTTCTAGATATTTAGATGATTTATTAAATATTGATAATACCTATTTCGGTGGTTTGATCAGTCAGATTTACAGCCCCCCCCCCCACCAGAACTTCAGTTAAATAAAGCAAATTCTTCTGATGCCGAGGCCCCGTTTTTGGATTTACATCTATCTATTGTAGATGGGTTTGTTTCGTGCAAAATTTATGATAAACGCGATGACTTTGATTTTGAGATTGCAAATTTTCCTTTTTTTTTGGATGGTGATGTTCCTCGTGCGCCATCCTATGGCGTTTATATTTCGCAATTAATTCGACTTGCTAGAGTATGTAGTCATGTAACTGACTTCAACACTCGTAATTAATTATTAACGGCTAAACTTCTAAATCAGGGTTATCGGTACCATAAACTACGCAAAGCCTTTGCAAAATTTTATAGACGCCATTCTGATTTAATTTCAAAATTCAATATTGGACTTAAATCTCTTCTGCAACAAGGTCTATCGGAACCCGAATTTTATGGTGACTTAGTATATAAATTCAGAAAAATATATAACCGCAATGACTTCAGCACCCAATTTCGTAAAATCATTCTTCGATATAAAAAGATTGGGTACAACATGGATGCTATACGACAGGCTGCATGCATGGTAGTTAACCCAATCACGGTTGGCAACTTTGCTTCCCTCTTTAATTGCACGCCGGTGGGTCAGGCCTCAGATTCTATGACGGTTCCAACGTAAAGGCTTATTGAGAATTAGAGAGATCTAATTATAGGTAATGTTGGTTGTGGCCTGATGCTCTGTCTCTGGTTGGGTCCATCGGAGTCTAACTGTTGGTTTTCTTTTGCTCCAGCATTTCAGTGGTTTCTTGCTGTCGAATCCTCACCGTTGTCTCACCTCTGTGGTTCTTTGATTATTTGTATTCACGGAGATGTTGCACTGATGAGTTAGAAGGCCTTCATGCGGACTGAACAAATTGTTTGTCTAAATCGCGACGGAGGTAAGGGCGAGGATTGTGGCCGCGTGAGGTCGGTTTGGGCCCCCCAGTGGAGATCTTTCCACTGACCGTTCCGGGGCGCCATTGTGGTCTGGTCGCTTCGTGTTTGTGTTTCTTTCCCTTTGGTTTCTTTGATGGGTGGAGTAAGTTTATTGTATCGATTCCTGATCTTTGTTTTACTTCTACTTTACATCGTCTAAGAAGCTAGGGATGACTATTACGTCACGTTATTCTTCCCTGTGATGTATTGCGGAATAATTCACAGTTCCTTTTCACTGCCTTTATAACTGCCTATATAGGCCTGTTGAGTCCTCAACACGGATTCGTGAGAATATTAATCTATACATAACCGTTTTACCATTTATTTTATCATGACTCATTGTTGAGCTAGAGAGCCTCCATGCGGATCAATTTGTTATTGTTATTTTGTTTGATACTGTACTGGAACTGAGGGCGAGGGTTGAAATTTCATACACTTCGGAGTTGAAGCCCCTCAGTCGTTTTACTGCTGACCGTCCTAAGATGGTCGTTCTTTTTCAGTGTCTTAACTGTTATCCGGCTTTGTGCCGTTGGTCCATGTTTCGTCTGTTTTTTTTTGTGTGTGCCTCTGTGTCACTTTCTATAGATGACTTGAGACGGCTGCGTTCTTGGATTGTGGCCCTTCCTGAGTGACATTTTCTTACTAGTCTGCTATGTTAGAATAATATAGAATATTGCTTATGGCATGTATTTACGTACTAAGTTGGTTTGCAAAATCTAAATATTATAAGATAAATTAACAAAATTGTTCCCTTTATACTCTTAGCTTTTATATAATTTATACATTTCGAATTAGCTATAACTGAAGGTATTCCATTGAACACATATTCGCTTTGGATCCTAATCATAGTATTAAAAAATTGTTATGGTTTTAGAGACAAACGTAGCCATTTTCAATTTTGTATTCTTTGAATTTAAACGATTAATTTTCAAGAAAACCGATCAACAGAATAACAGGCAAACCGCTTCTAAAAATAAAGGGAAGCAACAAACCTGAGGCACAACCAGTTGCTAAAACCATTGTCAGTGGCCCATGATTCTCCGTAGCTCGAGAAACAGTCCTGTCATCTAGCTCTTCAAAATTGGTTTCAACATCCGGGAAACTTGTGCCAGTTAGCGGCTTCGTAACCGAAGGCGTCCTTTCGGTAGTACCTTGAATGGTTTGCTTTGTCAATGTTGGTTTCACTGCAAAATAAATTATAATGAATTGCCTCATGTAATGTATTGAAAGGGGAGCACGAGACACATTTTCAGTTTTCTTGAAACCAATCGTTTCAAAATTATTGGGAGCTGATAAGCATTGTAATCAGTTTAATTCTAATATAGTCAGCATAGGCTATAGCTTGCTGTCATGACTCACTGAAATAATCGCATCGTTGTAACGGTTTAATCGAATACCAACAATTTATATCGAGAGCAGTGATCCATGTAGGAAAAATAATGTATACAGTAGCCCCGGTTTTCTCCAAAACATAGATTGTAGGTTCGCATTAGAACCGCCTACAATCTATATTGAGCAGAAATATAAAAATACTTTACCTTTTTATCTGATTTCTTTTGTGGAAAATTTTCAATATATTTGAATAGGCGTGATTTCACAATGTGCTTAATAATTTGTGTTGTCCGTGCTTGCATGTTTTATTAATGTGGTGTGTTTTGGTGGCTTAAGATGGCTGTGTTCTTTCATGGTGGCATTCTGACAGCACACAACCATATCTGTTCTACACGTGTACGCTCAGCACAACAATATTATTAGTTATTTTGATTCTTGACAGGGAACGTCGGCCTGAGAGCAATATTTGCCTGAGCAGCCAGGCGAGGTCAAATATCGCTTTCAGGCTGGGAATGTGATGCCATGTTTCACGTCGAGAATAAAAATAAAGAAATTATTATATTGCAAAACGTTTTCATGACATTTTGTACATTGTTACAGTGTTTTGCAAAGATTTATTTTGTAGCAGACCTTGTGAAAAGTATGTTTACATTGTGACGTTATCGAACGCTCTATTCTGCACGTACTGCGTTGATAACGACGCAAATGTAAACGTCATGTTAGAAATAAGAAATAGATTAGCTGTAGCTGTGATTTGTTGAGTAATAAATCACAGTTTGTAGGTGAGTTGTAAAGCAGATCAAATCACGAGCGTGTAGCGCGCGTGATTTGTCTGCTTACAACTGACCGACAAACTGTGATTTATTACTCAACAAATCACAGACTAGAGCTGATCCATTTCGATTCTAACACGCTGAAAATCGACAATGATGTAGTAGTTTCCTTCAAAATCTCACAACTTTTCGCCATTGTTAGAAGAAATCACGCTGAAATTATCGCCTGAAACACACGCATTTTAACCTTTTCTAACGTTTCCGATGCGAGAAAATGACGTGACACTGTCCAACGTCAAGGAAATCGACTACTGACGTCATAAATTGGTAGTTTGTAATGACGTCACTTGTCACGCTCTTCTTTGCCGTGATTTGTTGAAGAATAAAACACACTTATCTTCCATTGCCTATATAGGCGCGCTGTGTTAGAATGAGAGTTTTACAACGGAAAACACTGAGCAATATACCCAAAGAATTAAAAACAATCCAAAGTTTTTATTTATTTATTTATTGGCTAATTATTTTGCTTTTATTTCAACGTAACTGACCAGTAAACCAAGATGGCCGGCGTCGCATTTCAGGGAAGATAAGCGCGAGACGGTAATAATTTTTATCATATGACGTCGCGTCTGAGAATGTAATAACGCCATGTAATAAATTCGATAATCCACTGGTGGATTAAATATGCAAATTAGTTAGATACGTCCCGTAACGTTACACGTACGACGTCCTTTACGACGTCGTGTTTACTTATGGCGGAATATTGACATTTTTATAAAATAAACGTGAATAAAAAGCGTTTTAAATGTCATATGATAAAGAGAATCTTGCATTCGTGCTCATGCATTATTGAATTTATTAAACTCGTTGAGGAAAAGTGATAAAATGCACGGTAAAGCCTCGCATTTTATCCGTTTTCCTCAACTCGTTTAATAAATTCAATAATACATGAGCACTCATGTAAGATCCTCTATTTTGCTCATGGGGCATATGGAAAATATTGCCCTTACGCTGTCCAATCAAAAGCCTTGTATAACAAATAATGAGGTACTCGTATTACACGATGTATTTTTTTCTTTCTCTAATATCAACTTTTTTCGAATGAATGTTTACGAAAATTGTTTATTTCTGCTATTAGCAAAGGTCGTGGATACTCATGTTAACTGCATCATCAAGGCGATTCGAACATAATAAGCACCAACACGTTTAGAGCAAAACAATAGGGAAAATAATGCTCAATGTAGTAAGAACGACACAGGATCACGAGTAAAGTCTGTAAATCCCACTCATACTTCAATGAACGTTAAATAAACTACCTTTATTACCTATATTTGCATTATTTACTATCCACTTTGTGATGGAAAAAATGGTTTGCGCGCTGAAATTAAAACAAATAAGCAACTGCCCTCAGGCTTCCTATCATAATGCTGCAAGCGCCAAATTATATTTGAGAGACCCCTTGTTATTTTGACGTCAGTGACGTTGTGTGATTCAATTTATCATCACGAAAACACGCCAATATAATACTGACCCCCTTGAACCCCACTTTTATACAGTAAATCTGAGGTTTACAGGGGGGAAACATTATCTTTCTTATTTCTGCTCTATAATAAAGATTGTGGGTATTCGTTAGAACCGCCTCAATGGGGCCGTTCTAACGAGTACCCACAATCTATAAATTGAGCAGTAATAAGAAAAATATAACAATTTTTCATCTGGAGTTTTTCATTTTTACGACGGTAAAATTTACAATGTATTTGTATAGGCGTAATGTAATAACTTTAGGATTTTTTCTGTAAATGCACAGAGAATGTAAATATTGAAGCATGTAAACTTAAAATATTGAAACTATTGAAACTATCTTTGGGTCACTGATGAGGCCTAATAGGCCGAAACTAGCTAGTCTGGCCCAGAAAACATACGCACTCCATATTTTCCAGTTTTTTGGTGTATTCTTTGCTTCCAAAGGATAACCCTTTTATAGAACATATTTAACGTCACAACAGCTGATGTTTGCGAATGTGTCGCGGCCGTAAAATGTCTCCCTGTCCTACATTATAGTGTACTTTATATTTTCCTGTCCTTTTGGATCATTGATTCCATTGTGGAATTTTGAAAATATTTGAGGGTCACTGGTGAGGCCTAATTAGTGAAACTAGCTAGTCTGGCCCAGAAAACATGTACACTCCATATTATCCAGTTCTGTGGTGTATTCCTTGCTACCAAAGGATAACGTCTCCAAAAATGACCTAAATAGTATTGGCCGGGACGTTATCAATATAGATGCTTATTTTTTGTTTGTCATTGCACAGATACGTAATTCCAGGGTTAATCGATCTTGGTAGGCAATTGATGATTTTGTATTGGTTTGCCTCAAACAAACTGATCTAGTAAATCGGTAAGTCAGCAAACGACTGTTATTTAAATACTAGTAACCTAAGCCGAGGGCACTATCAAGGTTGATGGAGTGCCCGAGCATCAGGGCCTGGACCACCGGGTTGATATTTCCCGAGCCGCAGGCGAGGGCCATTTCAAACCCGGCGGTCCAGCCCAAGGCCCGGGAGCAGTTCATAAACCTTGATAGTGCCCAAAGCTTTGGTTTCTATCGCTTTTAGTGCATTGAACATAGAGGATCTTACATGAGTGTTCATGTATTATTGAATTTATTAAACGAGTTGAGGAAAAGCGATAAAATGCTCAATTTATTAAACGAGTTGAGGAAAAGGGATAAAATACGAGGCTTTGCCGAGCATTTTATCGCTTTTCCTCCACGAGTTTAATAAATTCAATAATACTTCAGCACGAATGCAAGATTATATTTATCATATGACATTTAATTCGCATTTTATTCACGATTGTTTACAAAAATGTCAATATTCCGCCATTAGTAAACACGCCGTCGTTAAGGACGTCGTACATGTAACGTTACGGGACGTATCTACCTTATTTGCATATTTAATCCACTAGTGGATTATCGAAAATATTACATGGCGTTATTACACTCTCAGACGCGACGTCATATGATAAAATTACTTTATTGACAACTGACAGTTATAAATGTAAAAGTTGAGCAATCTGAATATGGTCAGCACTGACCTTCCAGAAAATTCCGTCCCAATTAGGATTTTTACAGTAAAATCTGCCGTGTGTTTGTTTGTCTTTAAAACTATAGCATGTATAGGGCATTATGCCAACGAAAGAACAAAACTGACATTTTATTATTTCCGCAGGCAAGGACGCTGGATTCCTGCTATTGAATGAAGTGACAACCAGAAATAAAAACGAGTAAATTAATTGCGATTGTCGGTTATCTCCGCAGCTGGTCTTGGCCGGTCCGATTTAAATGTAATAGTGCCTGCTGTGCATATATCGCAGATTAGCGACTTGCACGAGATACGTTTCTAGCCAATAAAAATGTGTTTCATTTGTGGTAATATTAATATGGTCTGTTACCTACCAACAATTTGACCGTCAATGCAAACGCTTTTTCGTTCGTCCATCAAGTGTCTACCACAGCACACGTTCCTGTTTTCCTTTACGTTTTTGATACGTCCATGACAACAACGCTGATTACGTTGGTCAAATACCGGATAAACTGTAGGTGTGTTTGATGTTTTGTTGCATGAATAGCATCGGTCATCAAAACTGAAAATGAATATTGTAAAATTCCAATCACCGTCCGGCTGCGAAACGCAATCTACCTTTGGCCATATTTGTAATTACCTTGAAGCACCAGTGTCCCAAACATCGGTGTCTCGGTAATCCCGGCTAATTCGAACTCGTTCTCAATACGAAAACACACCTATTCAAACACACTGGTAAACATTTACCAACAACAATGAACATTTTCCGATAAAAATCCAGATATTGTTCTTATTTTTGCACAAAACATAGATTGCGATACTCGTTAGATTCCAGCGAGTACCCACACTATGTTTTCAAGCAGAAATTAGAAAAACATAAATGATATACCCCTGTAAACCCCAGTTTTACTATATAAAAAGAGTTTTAGGTGGTCAAAATTATATAGGCGTATTTGCGTGATGTTGAGCCCTATGAGGATTCGAACAATAACTCCATATATGAAGCAGTAATGTATGTATGTATGTATGTATGTATGTATGTATGTATGTATGTATGTATGTATGTATGTATGTGGAATGTATGTATGTATGTATGTATGTATGTATGTATGTATGTATGTATGTATGTATGCATGTGTTTTGATTTTTAACGTCTACGTCAGCACTGTATAGGTCATATTGGAGACATTGCTTCTAATTTTGTGGGACTTTTACCCGACATTGAGATGAAATGATATCTCAAGACCTGTCGCCCAATGAAATCAAAAGGGTTTATAAGCATGGACGGTCCGACTCGCATCGCTTTGCCTGGGCAGACTTAGAACCTCTAAGCGGTTTACCAGAACTTGTGTGCGGTCCGATTCAGCTCTGCGTGGAAGCATCATACAGCCCATCTATTTCTTAAAGCCCCGCTGGGCGGGGCGATGAAGCACTGGCAGATGATTTAGACAAGTTTTCTTTTGCTGTCAGGAATATGTACAATGTGTAAGGCCTACATATTAGAATCGCGCCACTATTCTGCATGCAACATACATAATATTTGATAGGAATTTGAATAAAGGCAATGGTCGGAAATCGATGCAGTAACCTTAGACCTATCATCCAAGATACCAAACACAAAGCAACGGCAACAGAATTAAAACATAACAAGAAGAAAGTTAAAATGACAGTTTCTTTTAAAATCTATAATAAATAAATGACATGCATGCCAAGACAAGAAACGACAACAGTAAACCAAAACAGGGGCACCGCATTTAAATATTCAGTAAAATTGTTACTGGGTGCCTAAACTCGATTGTACGTTGTCTCAATCCGCGCCCTTAGATCTACCGTGGTCCAAGGCAATGGTTTGTAACTCATCAGTGTAAACATCTCCGAAAACATAAAAAACAAACGAATTCCTAGATGAAACAGCGTCGAGGATTGGACGGCATGAAACAACAGTTGGACTCTTTAGGGCCTGACCAGATTTCGAAAAAAGCCGATGCAAATACATTGTAAATTTTCCAGCGAAAAAAAATGAAATTTTAAGATGAAACATTATGAAATTTTCTTATTTCTGCTCAAAATATCGAGGCGGTTCTAACGAGTACCCACAATCTATATTTTAGAGCAGAAATAAGAAAAAATAAGGTTTATTCCTGAAAATCCCAGTTTTACTATGTAAATGTGGGGTTCAAGAGGGTCAAAACGATATAGGCATGATGAGAAACAAGGCATGGGGCGCCAACCGACTTATTTGAAAATCTTTAGTCTGGAACCGTCAGGCAGTTTTTGAACTATTTTGCTGAAAATATTTTATCCATATATTCGTAAAGGCCGTAGCTCAGAAAAGGGGCATACTTTGACGTCGGGGCTAGGAGAAATAGACTGGACTGCATGGTGCGTCCGAGACGAGTTGAAACAGACCAAACTTTTTAGTACTGGTAAACTGATTAGAATGTCTAAGCCTGCCTAGGAAATGTGGCGCAAGTTAGAAAGTCCCTTAAACATTAGCACTTTCTTTGGGCGGTAGGGCTTGAGATATCATTTTATATCAGTCGGGTAAAAGTTCCAAAAATATTCGGAAGCAATGCCTCCAAAATGATCAAAGTAGGGTTCAGGGGGGGGGGGGGGCGGCAACAAACAAACGAAACCAAAGATATGATGATATTTTGAAGGCCGAAACAATCGAATCTGACCCAGTCAAAACTTATACACTTTACGGGTTTCAGTTTTGAATTGTAGTCCTTGCTTCCAAAAGGATTACCCCTTTGAAGAACATCTGACTTCCCAACAGTTGGTGTTAAGTGAATGTGTGGCGGCCCTAAAAGTCCCCTTGCCCTTCATCGTAGTTTTGGCTATATTTTCAAGTCCTTTGGGGTCATTGATTCCACTGTGGAATATGAAAAAATACTAGGGCTGATTGATATGTTATGAGCCTCATAATGAAGGGTTTGAATTTTGTCAGACATATTGTATTATTTTTCAACCTAATCCCCATCTTTGCCAGCGGTGTTTAAGGGCCTCAATGCCACTTTTATAGAACTACTTTTCTTGGCTGTTCAGAAAGTCATCCACTGCATATATGACGTCGTCGTCGGTCTGAAAGTGGGAGCTGGAAATAGCCGTTTTCAGTTTTGGAAATAAATGCAATATGTTCTGTATAAGGGTTATCCTTTTGGAAGCATGGAATACACCACAGAAGTGAAAAATATGGAGCGTACATGTTTTCTGGACAGACTAGCTAGTTTCGGCCAATTGGGCCTCATCGGTGACCCTCAGACATCTTCAAAATTCCACAATGGAATAAATGATCCCAAAGGACAAGAAAATATAATCTACACTATGATGTAGGGCAGGGAGACGTTTTACCGCCGCCACACATTCCCACACACCAGCTGTAGTGAAGTTAAATATGTTCTATAAAAGGGTTATATTTGGAAGCAATAAACACACCACAGGAGTGAAAAATATGGAGTGTACATGTTTTCTGGGCCAGACTAGCTAGTTTCGGCCAATTGGTCAAGTCTGATTGAGCGACTCAGGTGAATAAGGCGGATGTTCATTCAATTTAAAGCCACACTCGTGAATGACAACCATAGCAATGACAGACTGATGAACAGGAGCATTGTTCTGATGGAACAACACACCTTTTGTGAGCTTTCCGCGGCGCTTAATTTTAATATTTTCCCGTAACTGCGTCAGAAGTGAAGCATAGCATATGCCATTAATCGTTTGTCCCTTTTGGAGATAATCTATTAGCAGAATACCATCTGCATCCCAGAAAACCGAAGCCATAACTTTCCCAGTTGATGGAACAGTCCTTGCATTCTTTGGCGGGGTGAGCCAGGGTGCTTTCATTGTTTAGATTGTTGTTTCGCCTCTATGGTAAATAATGGACCCATGTTTAATGTATAGTCACAAATCTCCGAAGAAAGTTTTAGATAAGCACGCGATTATGTGCGCCTGGTGTTCTTCTGATCAACTGTCAGAAGTCTTGGTACCCATCGGGCCGAAAGCTTTCCCATTGCCAGATCCTCTGTCAGAATGAAATGCACTCTTTCCTGTGAAATGCCAACTCTACTGGCTATATTTCTCTCTGTGACTCGTCTATCTGTCATAACAATATCATGGACCATTTCTGGGGTTGGAACATTGACAGGGCTTCCAGGACGGGTGTCATCCTCAAGGCTCTGTCTGCCGCGCTTAAGTTCCGCCACCCACCTTTTCACTGTAGCACATGAATGGGCAAATATTGACTCACAGCTCTTTCACCTATTTTGTCCATTTTGCTAAACTGCTTGTCTTGTTTACTTTAGAGTGCTACCTCGTCGATATAAACTGATCAAATGGGACCAGTTCTTGTGTACACGGCCCAATATAGTCAAAGAATAGTAGGACTTAAAAGAGCATCCCTGCGCACCTCCTTCTATACGAGGCTCATAACATATCAATCAGCCCTCGTTTTTGAGGGCCAATGATGATGCCTAATTAGTCGAACTAGCTAGTCTGGCACAGAAAAAAACTTGTACACTTCACGGGTTTTAATTTTGTTTTGTAGACCTTCTTTTAAAGGATTGCCCGTTCATAGAACATTTTACTTCACCAGAACTCGTTTTATAGAGAATACCAGGTTCGTGTCTTTTGATATCAAGTTTATCAGGCAAGGCTTCGAGAGGGCTTGTAGAATCGCGAGGCTTGCCGAGCGATTCTACATGCGTTCTCGAAGCCGACCTGATAAACTTGATATCAAATGACACGAATTTGGTATTCTATTTATCAGTTTATCCCCTTGTACACTCTTAAATTAACAATTAACGATCAGTTTTTTATGGTCCTCAGTGCGTCCCAGCATTCTTGCGGGCGATATATCTAGTATCAGCTGACCATATTTTCCTATGATATATTTTCAAGTATTTTTTTTCCATTATTTCCAGTAACAATGACATTTTTGTCATTTTTCCAGTAGTCCGGTTCATTCATAAAAGTGCAATGTCACGCTGACGTGATAAAGCTAACTTGTCTTGAGATAGCATATCTTTATCAGGTCAGTACGTGCTAATGCAATATATATAGGGGGTAACTGATAAAAAGGAATGTGTGGCGACCACAATATTTCGCCCTGTCTTTCATCATAGTGTAGGTTATATTTTCTGGTCCTTTTTTGATCATTGATTCATCCGCGGAATTTGAAAATATTTGAAGGTCAGTGATAAGGCCTAACTTGCCGAAACTAGCTAGGCTGGCCCAGAAAACAAACCTTGTGTACACTCTACGGTTTTCCGTCTGTGTGGTAGTCCTTGCTTTCAGGCGATTACCCTTTTCATAAGGATAACCCTTTAATAGAAAACTGATCTACTTTTCAAGATCACAATGTTCAAAAGATTGTTCAACATTTGCTTGCCTTACCATTTCTCTTGATCCAGTGTGAGATTGCTGGTCAAAGTTTGTACAATATGTCAACGCAATATAACAAAGACTTAATTGTGCTTTTGTGACCTTAATGTAGTTTTTAAGGTCATTTTTGTTGCGTGGCAGTCCGTTTTATGGTGGAGGACATAGTTTGCTTATGGAAACATTTCCAGACTAGCGTTCTTCTTTATTAGCTGAATTATCCATGGCCATGTATTTGTTCTTCAACTAAGTCCTCTCTGGTAGCATACACTTTAAATAGCTTATTAAGAATGAATTCAAACCAGAGGGCCCTGATTCGCTCACCTGAATGTCACTGTCTCTAGTACATTCTATTTTTAGCTCTGGTGGCCATCTTATTGATCAGAGTGGAACGATCTTAGCTATTTTGGTAGGGTGTCACCTAGGCAACATTCCTTTGAAGTTTGAATCAAATTGATCCAAGGGTTTAGGAAGAGTTCGCATTTGAAGCAAATTTACAATGTTTTTCTATTTTTAGCTCTAGCGGCCATATTGTTTATCGGAGCGAGACCATTTTAGCTACTTTGGTAGAGAGTCATCTAAGCAACATTCTTATGCAGTTTGAATGTAATTGGTCCAAGGGTACAGAATGAGTTGTCGTTTGAAGATTTCTTTTTTTTTTAGCCCTGGTGGCCATCTTGTTTATCAGAGTGGAATGATTTTAACTATTTTGGTAGGGAGTCACCTGGGCAACATTCCTGTGAAGTTTGAAGCAAATTTACAATGTTTTTCTATTTTCAGCTCTGGTGGCCATTTTGTTCATCGGAGCGGGATCATTTTAGCTAATATGGTAGAGGGACAACGACATAATATTTCTGTGAAGTTTGAATCAAATTGGCCCAAGGGGTAAGGAGGAATTGTCGTTTGAAGATTTTTTTCTATTTTTAGCTCTGGCGGCCATCTTGTTAGTCAGAGCGGAACAATTTTAGCTATTTTGGTAGGGTTTGGTTGGTTGGTTGATTTGAGGTTTAACGTCCCCGTCAGGGAGTCAACCACATAATAGTCCTGTGAAGTTTGAATCATATTGACCCAAGGGTAAGGAGGAGTTGTCGATTGAAGATTTTTTCTATTTTTAGCTCTGGCGGCCATCTTGTTCGCCGCATTGAACGATTTCAGCTATTTTGGTAGGGAGTCACCTAACTAACATTCCTGTGAAATTTGAATCAAATTGGCCTAAGGGTTGAGGAGGTGTTCGCGTTTTGACGAAAAAAAGTTTTTCTGTTTTTAGCTATTGCGGCAATTTGCTCATCAGAGCGAAAACGTTTTAGCCATTTTGGTAGCGGGTCATCTAAGCAACATTCCTATGAAGTTTGAATGAAATTGGCCCAAGGGTAAAGGAGGAGTAGTCGTTTGAAGATTTTTTTCTATTTTACCTCTGGCGGCCATGTTGTTAGTCAGAGCGGAATAATTTTAGCTAATTCTATAGGGAATCACCTACATAACATTCCTGTGAAGTTTGAATCAAATTGGCCCAAGGGTTAAGGAGGAGTTCGTGTTTGAAGCAAATTTATGATGTTTTTCTATTTTTATCTATGGCGGCCATTTTGCTCATCAGAGCAGTATTTTCTATCAGCTATTTTGGTAGATGGTAACCTAAGCAACATTCCTATGAAGTTTGAATAAAATTGGCCCAAGGGTACAGGAGGAATTGTTGTTTAAAGAATTTTTTCTATTTTTAGCTCTGGCGGCCATCTTGTTTGTCAGAGCACAACGATTTTAGCTTTTTTGGTAGGGAGTGATTTGGTCAAATCGGCCCAAGGGTTGAGGAGAAGTTTGTGTTTGAAGCAAATTTACGACGTTTTTCTATTTTTAGCTATGGCGCCATTTTGCTCATCAGAGCAATACCGTTTTAGCTATTTTAGTAGAGGGTCACCTAAGCAACATTCCTATGAAGTTTGAATAAATTTGGCCAAATGATACAGGAGGAGTTGTCGTTTAAAGAATTTTCTATTTTTAGCTCTGGCGGAAACGTTTTAGCTATTTTGGTAGAGGGTCACCTAAGCAACATTCCTATAAAGTTTGAATGAAATTGGCCTTAAGGTACAGGAGAAGTTGTCGTTTAAAGATATTTCTATTTTTAGCTCTGGTGGCCATATTGTTCAGCGGAGCGGAACAATTTTAGCTATTTTTGTAGAGGGTTACCTCAGCAATATTCCTATGAAGTTTTATTGAAATTTGCTCAAGGGTTCAGGAGGAGTTAGCATTTAAAGAAAATTGTTGACGCTGCACGACACATGACGCACGGCACACGACGCATGACGGACGACGGACATTGACCGATCACAATAGCTCACTATGAGCACTTCGTGCTCAGATGAGCTTATCAATGAATCAGCAGTTGTTTTCTCCGTACCACAAGTGCAGCATAAGTCAAAACTCAATGTATTTGTGCCATGTCCTAGACTTTTTAGTTCTTTGTCGGTGTTGTTCACACCCAGTAAAGTATGTGAATAACACTCCGTCACTCTGCCCCCTAATTTCTGCATGCTAAAACAGCCAGTGTTTAGTGTAGTTTATATTTTCTTGATCTTTGGGATCATTGATTCCATTGTGTTATTTTGAAAATAACTGAGGGTCACTGATGAGACCTAAATGACCGAAACTAGCTAGTCTGGACCAGAAAACATGTACACTCCATATTTTCCAGTTCTGTGGTGTATTCCTTGCTTTCAAAGGATAGCCCTTTCTAGAAAATATTTGTATTTAGGCCTAAGCTGTGTATTGTGCACAATTTGAACATATATGTACTGCTAGACGTATCCCTCTTGCTCTTTACTGGTTATGATTCTAAGTTGCAATAATACATTCACTGTGCCAAGTTCTGACCAAAACAAGTCCACATAAGAAAATAGTCCATTGTTCACTATTCAACAAAGTTCTGGAAGTAGTTTAGTACATGTCTGTCGTGAAAAAGAACAATTCAAATAATGAAAAAGAATGTACTGGTTATTGAAAAAATATTATAGCCTGTCAGCAGACACTTCCTTTAAAGTATCCCTGACTGTTTAGTTATTGCCATAGGTCCAAGGGTGCTCTAGCCATTGTAATTCCGTTATTATAGAAAGCAGCCGAACTATAAACATTCATCCTTTGTTTTCAGTGGAAAATACAGTCGAACGTTATAGGGACCGACCATATTTTTCATGCTTTAACATTCGCCGGGTCTCGAGGAAGCTGTTTGAACATCAGGCCACAAGGCCGAATGTTCAAATATCTTCCGAGGGATTTCATGCATTAACGTTCGCCGGGTCCTGAGGAAGCTGTTAGAACATGAGGCCGCAAGGCCGAATGTTCAAATATCTTCCGAAGGATCCGGCAAATGTTAATGCATTGAAATAATCATGGATGATCGCTGTTCTTGCATAACTTACGATTCCGACAGCAAATTTTTACAAAAACGCCCAAAAGCTCCATATAATCTCTTTAAATGCGACCGGTGAACCAACATGGCGGCCAGTTCAGAATGTTGTTTACAATGACGTTGTTACGCAGTAATCATCTGACGTCTTCATAGAACCATAAAGCGATAACCTTATGTCGCTCAACGTAACGTAAACAAGCACGGCTAGTCTTGTGATATCAAAAACTCAAAATTCATGTTCAAACAGCACGCGAATTTCATGATTTGAACATGGTTTTTTGCTGTTTGAGCACGGGTTTAGGTCCATTAGACAATGGCTTCACACGGCCATGCGCATAGACTTTTTATGCAAGAATATGGGTTTGAACACCTTTGGGACTTAAAACATTTGTTCTAGATAGAGGTAGTGTGAGTAGCTGGGCAGGCTACTTAAGAAAGCTTAATGGGAAATACGAACAACTTTTCAATAAAATAATGGTTTGTTATGTTACATTGTACCTACTAGAATCATCTCGTAAAGCCGTTTCTAATAAGTATATCCAAACTACCATTTCAAGTTAGAATAACAAACATCCACAATTTTTTTCACTTGAGCTATGCTAAGAATTCCGATGTGAATCTCGAACGATGGTAAGTGATTCAGAAGAATTCAGTTTCTGGAATTGGGGATTTAGGAAATACATGTATAATTGAAAAACATTAAGCCAACAAGGCCATCGTAATAGTCTACTTACTTTGCTGTGCCGCAGCAGTGCCCGTGTCTGTTTCGACGCCCAAGAGTGTGGTGTAATGTTTTACCGTCACAACAATACTTATGCTTCTTATCAAAAAGCATGTCATTACAACATCCTGTCGATGTGCGTACGTCGTATACATACTTCCCACAACATTCTCGAAATGAGTTTGTCTTATTATATGGTATATCGTCGCAGCAGAGGTGCTCTCTTCTGTCGTAGATCACACGGCTATTCCTCTCCGTCTTGCTAGTGCCACAACACATCTCACTTCCGTTCACAATTGGATGGACTTTCCCACCACAGCACACCTCGACGGAGGGATTGTATAAGACTGGGATAAACATTCCACATACTCCTGAAAGTACAATTAAAAATAAAATTACTGGAACACTGAATGCTCGTCGCTGGCTAGTAGACCTCATGTCTGGGAAAATATCATAGACCCCATTACGACAACACGCCTTTATGATTTTGACCCCTTTAAATTCAACTTTCATACAATAAAATTCGGGTTTACACGGGGTATACATTATTTTCCTTATTTCTGCTCAAAAACATAACTTGTGGGTCCTCGGTTCTAACGGGTATCATCAATCTAAGTTTTGAGAAAAAAAAATGAAAAATATCGCATTTTTTATTTTTTCTTTTTTTGGTAAATATTATCAATACATTTTCACAATGGAAATGTTCGAGCCTCTGAAGTTCTATTGTTGATGCTGATAACCAAATTTCGGACACTAAAACCCAATTATTAATTGACTATCCTGTATTGATCGGAGACCTCGGGCCAATACAGCAGACCTCGAACCTGTAACTGGGCCAATACGAAATTACTTGATTCATCACGAAAACACAACTATATAAATTTGACCCCCTTCAAGCCCTCTTTTATATAGTTAAATTGAGGTTTGCAGGGGCATACGTTATTTTTCTTATTTCAGCTCAAAACCATAGATTGTGGGTACTCGTTAGAACCACCTCGGCGAGGCGGTCCTAACGAGTATCCACAATATAGGTTTTGAGCAGAAATAAGAAAAATATCGAAATTTTTCATCTGAAAATTTTCGTTTTTCGGTGTTAAAATTCACCATGTATTTGTTTAGGCGTGTTTTCGTAATGAATGTCTTGAAGGTACTGGATGTTTCGTATTAACGCTATGCAACTTAACCATTGCAAGGCAGCGCAGATTACCGGAATAAATTATAAAACCAGCACTTTGAAACTTTTCGAAGGTACATAGAGGATCTTACGAGTGCTCATGTATTATTGAATTTATTAAACGAGTTGAGGAAAAAGGATAAAATGCGAGGCTTTACATGAGCATGAATGCAAGATTCTATTTATCATATGACATTTAAAAACGAATTTTATTCACGATTGTTTCACAAAAATGTCAATATTCCGCCATTACTAAACGCGACGTCGTTAAGGACGTCGTACATGTAACGTTACGGACCGTATCTTACTAATTTGTATGTTTAATCCACCATTCTTGCATAAATACCTATGCGCATGGCTGTTTGAAGCCATTGTCAAACGAACGAAAGCAGTGCTCAAACAGCAAAAACCATGTTCAAATCATGTAATTCGCGTGCTGTTTGAACATGGATTTTGAGCTTTTGATATCACAAGACGTGCCTTGCTTTGTTTACGTTAGGTTGAGCGACGTAACGTTATCGCCCTGAACGTAGCGTTTTGGGGTTCTATGATGACGTCATTGCATAACAACGTCATTGTAAACAACATTCTGAACTGGCCGCCATTTTGGTTTGCCTGTCGCATTTGAAGAGTTTATATGGAATTTATATGGAGCGTTTGGGCGTTTTAGTTCATATTTGCTGTCGGATTCGTAAGTTATGCAAGAATAACGATCATCCATGGTTATTTCATTGCATTAACATTTGCCGGATCCCTCGGAAGATATTTGAACATCCGGCCTGGCGGCCTCATGTTCAAACAGCTTCCTCGGAATCCGGCAAATGTTAATGCATGAAAAAACATGGTTGATCACTACATTCTTGCATTAATACCTATGCACATGGTTGTTTGAAGCCATTGTCAAATGGACCGAAAACCGTGCTCAAACAACAAAAACCATGTTCAAATCATGAAATTCGCGTGTTGTTTGAACATAGATTTTGAGCTTTTGATATCACAAGACGGGCCTTGCTTTGTTTACGATACGTTGAGCGACGTAACGTTATCGCCCTAAACGTAGCGTTTTAGGGTTCTATGATGACGTCAGAGGGTTACCGCACGACAACGTCATTGTAAACAACATTCTGAACTGGCCGCCATTTGGGTTTGTCTGTCGCATTTGAGGAGTTTATATGGAATATATATGGAGCTTTTGTGCGTTTTCGTCAAAATTAACTGTCGGAAGCGTAAGATATGCAAAAACAACGATCATCCATGGTTATTTCATTGCATTAACATTTCCCGGGTCCCTCGGAAGATATTTGAACATTCGGTCTAGCGGCCTTATGTTCAAACAGCTTCCTCGGGACCCGGCGAATGTTAATACATGAAAAACCATGGTTGATCCCTATAGTGGATCACGGAATTCATTACACGGCGTTATTATAGGGATCAACCATGTTTTTTCATGCATTAACATTCGCCGGGTCCCGAGGAAGCTGTTTGATCATGAGGCCGCCAGGTTCAAATATCTTCCGAGGGATCCGGCAAATGTTAATGCAATGAAACACAGTTTATGTCATTTTGGAGACGTTGCTTCCAATTTTGTGGGACTTTTACCCGACATTGAGATATAATGACATCTCAAGCCATGTCGCCCAATGAAACCAGTAGTGTTTATAAGCATGGGCTCGCACCGCTTTGCCTCCGAAGGCTTAGATCCTCTAAGCGGTTTACCAGTACTCGCGTGCGGTCGGACTCAGCTCTGCGTGGAAGCACCATGCAGCCCATCTATTTCTTCAAGCCCCGATGGGCGGGAGCTATTATTGAGAAGTTATTATGAATTTGTAGTTATAAAGAATCCCAGTTAGGAGTATGATAGGCTATAAAAGGTCTTTTCCACATCATTACTCCAAGTAACAAATGTTAGAAGCGACTCGTCAAATATCTATAGGATTTGTTTCTTGGAGTATTAAATTACAAGAATTGTTCATGAATATGGACTCGAATCGGTCATTTCCAACCCGAGGGAAGCCCACGTCGCTTGCAATCGAGGCTAAGCCATGAGCTAAGAATTCATTCCGTTGAAATTGTCGTTATAAATAGTTTTGTCGTTTTATCATATGACGTCGCGTCTGAGAGTGTAATTACGCCATGTAATAAATTCAATAATCCACTAGTGGATTAAATATGCAAATTAGTTAGATACGCCCCATAACGTTACATGTACGGCGTCCTTAACGACTAATGCGTTTACTAATGGCGGAATATTGACATTTTGTTTAAAACATCGTGAATAAAATGCGTTTTAAAGGTCGTATGATAAATAGAATCTTACATTCGTGTTCATGTATTACTGAATTTATCAAACTCGTTGAGGAAAAGGGATAAAATGCTCGGCAAAGCCTCGCATTTTATCCCTTTTCCTCAACACGTTTAATAAATTCAATAATACATGAACACTCATGTAAGATCCTCTATATACCGAATGTCGGTATAAAGAGGGTTGACTGTAATGCATAACAGTTTTCAAAGTTATTAAAAGTAACGAATAATGGACATTTGTTTCATTACATGTAATGGAAATTTAATTAATTACAAGTGAAAAAAGCTTGTAATGTTAAATTACTTTTTCATTACATTTCAATTACTTTTCCTATATATACAGATCAAACATCAACATTGTTAGCACCATCATCATCATAAGAATCAGAATCATCATCTGTTTTAATGACTGAAATTACAAAGTAAAACAAATGTTCATAAAAAATATAATAATTATAAGATTAGAAATCATAGTAAATAAATAAATAAAATAAATATATTTATAAAATTAAGGATTTTTATGCCCTCCGAAGTTTTATGTGTCCGTCCGTACGTCCGTCCGTCAGCGCCTCATAGGTTCGTGTCCGCTCCATAACTCTTATACTTTTTGAGATATTTTCACGGAACTTCACAGATATGTAGACCACTATCAGTCGACGTGCAGAACATATGAACCGTAACTCTGATTTTTTTTACTTTTCGAGTTGTTGCCCTTTGGACAAAGACATTTCAGTCATAGTTTCGTGTCCGCTCCATAACTTCGATACCGTTTGAGATATTTCCATTAAACTTTACAGATATGTAGCAACATGAGACGATGTGCAATACATATGAACCGTTACTCTGATTTTCCTACTTTTGGAGTTATTGCTCTTTGAACTTTGCATAAAGCTGCTGCTATCTGTTTCGTGTCATCGCCATAACTCTGATACCATTTGAGATATTTTCATGAAACGTCACAGATACATGTATGTAAAGCATCATGAGACGACGTGCAGAACATGTGAACCATAACTCTGATTTTCCTACTTTTGGAGTTGTTGCCCTTTGAACATTGAACATAGAAATTTCGTCATAGTTTCGTGTCCGCTCCATAACTTCGATACCACTTGAGATATGTTCATATATTTTCATTTCTAATGTGAAGTCTAATGTAAACCTATAGAAAACAATAAAGTTCATCGAGTCGCCTAATTGTCAGTGACGTCAAGTGACGTTATTTTAAACCATGGTTCTCTATGGGCGTTGGTGACGTCAACACTGCCCCGCTCTTTGTAGAAAAACAGCGTGTAAATGTTTTTCAGCTTTAAAAGTCCGCTCTATAAGCATTTTTTCGCCCATTGGTGAGGGGCAAAGAATGTAAATATAATAAAATAAACTTATTTTTTCTGCTTTTCATGAAAGTATGAGCGACAGCGTGTCGCTAGCAAAGTTTACATGAACCCCTTCGGGGTTCATTTACTTTGCACGCGACCCACTGCGTTCATACTTACATAAACCGCAGAAAAATAAAATGCATTTCTTAAGAAACTTCACAGGTATGCAGAGCACCATGAGACGTGCAGAACATATGAACCGTAACTCAGTTTTATCTAGTTCTGGAGTTATGCCCTTTGAACTTTGAGTATAGCTGCTGCTATCCGTTTTGTGTCTGCTCCATAACTCTGATACCATTTGAGATATTTTCACTAAACTTCACAGATATGTAGAACATTATAAGACGCATGCAGAGCTTATGAACCGTAACTCTGATTTTCCTACTTTTGGAGTTGTTGCCCTTTGAACATTGAACATCATAGTTTCGTGTCCGCTCCATAACTTCGATGCCGTTTGAGATATTTCCATGGAACTTCACAGATATGTAGAGCAGAATAAACGACGCGCAGAACATATGAACCATAACTCTGATTTTCCTACTTTTGGTATCAACGCCCCTTGCACATTGAACATAGCCATTTCTATATGTAGTCTGTTTGAAGCACTATATCTTCTGAACCTAATGATTGATTCTGACCAAACTCGCATGGTAAGTTTTGGTGACCTTGACCTTATTTTCAAGGGCACATGCCCCGCAAAACTGTCAATTCTGGGCCAAAGATGGCTTGCCTGCACTCAGTCTCATGAACACATCAATGTAATGTGGTCTAACTTGGTACAAAATATCATTGCAATTGATCAAAGATTTGACCTGCGGTAATGGTCAAATGTGACCGATGCAGTATCAGTAGATAGATAAATAGACTAGATTTTGAAGAGCTTGACTTTAGTTTAAAGGGCACCGGCCAAAAAAAAAAACGGAAATTGAGAATTTATATTCTGGTTTACTTTCTTTTGGAGCCATGGCTCCTTGAACATTGAAAACAGTCATCTTAGTCATGTATTCTTGTCAACTTTATTTTTGCCCAGGGCTATAATTTGAAAATTCTTAGTACAGGTTCACTAGCTACGATTTCACTCCACATATCAAACACCTAGGACTTCTCATTTCAAACAATAATATTTTTAAAGATTTTACCTATATAAGTTTATGGAGACCTGGTGGGCCCCCGGAGCGGGATCATTTTTGGCCCCAACAATCTTTGTAGAGGTCCACTAGATGATGCTTCTAGCAAATAACAAAGGCCTGGGCCTTGTGGTTTCTGAGAAAAAGACTTTTAAAATTTTCAGTGGAAAAATCTATTTTGGCTCCTGTGACCTAGATGTGCAACGGACCGGAACCATTTGAACAACGTTAACGGGGACCATATAAGGATCATTCCTGTGAAGTTTGGTCAAATTCCGATCAGTTTGACATATTTTTTGGTTCAGTGAGTTTGTTATATATCTTGAATACTGTTTGAATGAGCAATGCCATGCATAGAATATAGGTTCCATGTGACCGGATGACTAACATACAAATATATCTTGGTCAGTGTGACGGTTTTGTCTTATAACGCGAAGATGTCTGGCTGGAGAAACGCCATACCTGGATAACCTGATGTTTGATATAAATATATATCTAGGTCAATGGGATTTATATTTCATTGGTCATTGAGTTTGCCTAATAACGAGAAGACTATTTGATAGAAAAATTTCATACCTGGTTGTATTTGAAATAAAATTATACGAAAATACTGCAGTGGGCTTTTTTTTTTTTTTTTTTTTTTAAAAAAAAACCTATCACATCTTAATATGAAAGGATGGGTAGAGAAGGAGTAAAACAGGCGAGCTATGTTGTCCTAGAACAACTCGTGTCCAATTTGTTTTATATTTTCAGATTTCAGAAATGCGTTGGCTTTTTTAAAGTGCCAGGTTTTATAAAATAATGTTTTCTACTGCAAAGTTTTTGCAACTAGGTAGTTCTAAATTCTGGAGCTCACATCACGTGAATACGTCCTTGAAATGGACACCCGAATAAACCCCACTTTATATAGGAAAAACCATCCGCAACTATTATTGACATTTATGCCTTTGGCGCAAAGGATTAATAAAAATCAAAAATGAGTTCCTTTAAGAGCAATGAAAACATTCATAAGAAAGAAGATGGGTCATACTACGTAGTTTCGGCTAATAAAGCCTCATCAGTGACCCTGTAATGATCGGGCAAAGAAAATCAGAGGAAACATACTGCAATTTTGCGAATTTCGAATAGGCAGTCGATTCAAAGACTGATATAAATCAAAATGGGGTCCAAATAATTAGAAACCTGTCTAGAATACGAGTCTAAACCAATAATTTATTTCCGATTTCTCAGAATATTCACGCTGATCTCAAAGGACCAAAAGTAAAATATAAACTGCACTATGGTTGATGTACGGGGAGACGTTTTACGGCCGCCACACGGCACAACACCAGCTGCAGTGAAGGCAAATAAAAATCAAAAATGAGTTCCTTTAAGAGCAATGAAAACATTCATAAGAAAGAAGATGGGTCATACTACGTAGTTTCGGCTAATAAAGCCTCATCAGTGACCCTGTAATGATCGGGCAAAGAAAATCAGAGGAAACATACTGCAATTTTGCGAATTTCGAATAGGCAGTCGATTCAAAGACTGATATAAATCAAAATGGGGTCCAAATAATTAGAAACCTGTCTAGAATACGAGTCTAAACCAATAATTTATTTCCGATTTCTCAGAATATTCACGCTGATCTCAAAGGACCAAAAGTAAAATATAAACTGCACTATGGTTGATGTACGGGGAGACGTTTTACGGCCGCCACACGGCACAACACCAGCTGCAGTGAAGGCAAATAAAAATCAAAAATGAGTTCCTTTAAGAGCAATGAAAACATTCATAAGAAAGAAGATGGGTCATACTACGTAGTTTCGGCTAATAAAGCCTCATCAGTGACCCTGTAATGATCGGGCAAAGAAAATCAGAGGAAACATACTGCAATTTTGCGAATTTCGAATAGGCAGTCGATTCAAAGACTGATATAAATCAAAATGGGGTCCAAATAATTAGAAACCTGTCTAGAATACGAGTCTAAACCAATAATTTATTTCCGATTTCTCAGAATATTCACGCTGATCTCAAAGGACCAAAAGTAAAATATAAACTGCACTTTTACTGTGCGCTGACTTTCTCGGCTTACCTGTACAGAATCTCTTGTTGGAAATAGCAGGGGCTTTAATGGAAAACAATTTTTAAACAAATATAACTTTTTTATTTTTCAATTTGATAAAGATGTTCCGATTAAATTTTATTGTCCGTTTAAATTCCTTCAAAACGATATCAAATAAGTGGAACTTTTATTTAATTAGCTGCCGGCATTTTTATTTTCAAATTAATAGCCTATAATCCTTACTTGAAGCATACAAATCTGTGGAAAAACAACGACAGTAACCGACTTTAACGGCTAAATTCTACACTTTCTATTAATATTGCAAAAAAACGCCCGTATCAGACACAATGTGTATACAATATTGTGCATTTTGATAGCAATTACAATATTTCAAAATAATATTTAATAACGGCATTTTGCGATTAAATTTGGTGCTTATTCAGAAAAAGCTTTATCGTCTACACACGCGTGTAATCCCAAAGCGGATCAGTTTCAATCGACTGTAAAATCAACACAACTTCGCCTGGGCATCTCCTTGGAATGTAAATTAATCTAAGAATGCGGTGTCTGATCTGCATCTTATTTATTTATTTACGTTATTTTTTATTTTCATGACCTGATTAGGTTTTTGCGCATTCTTTATACTTACTACGCAAAGTTAAATAAACATTGCTAGTAATAAGATTTATGATTACATTTGTTTGTTTTGTATGTTTGTATGATTACAGCTGAAAGAAAGAAAGAAAGAAAGAAAGAAAGAAAGAAAGAAAGAAAGAAAGAAAGAAAGAAAGAAAGAAAGAGAAAGAAAGAAAGAAAGAAAGAAAGAAAGAAAGAAAGAAAGAAAGAAAGAAAGAAAGAAAGAAAGAAAGAAAGAAAGAAAAAACCCATGTGAATTTGTCACGAAATTTCTAAAAAAATTATATAACTTGGTTATACTTTATATCTTATTCCAATTACTCAGATACAGGCTAATCTGACATTTCGTTGTTCGACCATTGTTTTGTTGGAATACCAGAGGAATGTTTATTTTATTTTTATTTATTTTTTATTTTTCTAACAGGCGTTTGATTATTTAAATGCTATTGTGAATTCAGCCTGGTAAATAAAAAAAAAATAAAAAAAATAACCGTAAAGATGCCATTTATGCCTATGTTAATTGTTTTGTATTCATTATTTTCATCTTGGTTGTAATGAAAACCTAATTAAAAACTGCTTTATATAGAGAAAACTGGGGTTTACTGTGGTATTCATTTTTTTTTTCACTTCTTCTCCAAAACATAGGTTGTGGGTACTCGTTAGAGCCACCTCAATGAGGCGGTTATAACTATGTTTCAAGTATTGATGAGTTTACTTTGACCAATTAACTGTTTTTGAGATATCAAAAATGCACTATGCCGCACGGATGTATTATCCTTATGTGTACTTTATTATTATTATTATTATTCTATTCATTTATGTATAATCAAATGATTATTAGAATTTTTTCTTTTTTTTATTTAAATTAATTATTTATTTATTTCAACTGTTAAGTGATTTAAGATGAGGTGTGTACCCTTTTTCTGGTGTTCTCTCCATGATGCTGCGAAAAAGAATATGCATGTTAACCAAACTTTATATAAAACAGTCGGGTTATCAGGAATCAGTATGATTTTACATAAAATATAGATAGAAAGTACTTGTAAGAACCATATCAATTTGGCGGTTCTGTGCCAATATATTTTCAGCTCACTCAGTGGGTGGGGGGGGGGGGGTGGAAACATCACGGGTATTTAAGCTGAAGACAAGTATCGCTTTTTGTGACACGTGATGTGTATTGTATACCGGCTACTGACCATCAGGAAGCCTGAAGATTAATGGACACGCGCGCAAGGTATATTGTATTTCCTTTCCGGAGAGATTAACTTTATTCATATGCATTAAGTTCTAAGCAGAATAGGTATTATTTAGATAATGAGAATCTATTATTATTATTATTATTATTATTATTATTATATCTGGGATCCAATATAAATGTTTGATTTGAGGTTTAACGCCCATGTCAACACAGTATAGGACTAAGGTCATTTTGAAGACGTTGCTTCCAATTTTGTGGGACTTTTACCCGACAATGAGATGCAATGACATCTCAAACCCTGTCGCCCAATGAAACCAATAGGGTTTATAAGCATGGACTCCTACCGCTTTGCCTGGACAGGCTTAGATCCTCTAAGCGGTCTACCAGTACTGGTGTGCGGTCTGTTTCAGCTCTGCGTGGAAGCATCATGCAGTCAATCTATTTCTTCAAGCCCCGATGGGCGGGGACCGTGAATTATACATGTATACTGGGTCCAAGTTACGAGAATACATCCGTTTGACACAGTACCTTCTTATAGGTTGAGGGTTATTGCTAGAACTGTTGTTTTAAAATTTATTTTAATTGCTTCAACAGACAAATACATATTATCCAAGATTTGCAAGAACCGGTCTATAGAGTACCCACAACCTTTGTCTTGTACAGAAGAAAAGGTTTGGGATGATTGCTGGAAACATTTCATTGATAACATACGTCTTTTTTTATCCCCATCAACACTGTATAGGTCATTTTGGAGACGTTGCTTCCAATTTTGTGGGACTTCCACCCGACATTGAGAGGAAATGACATCTCAAGCCCTGCCACCCAATTACACTAATAGGTTTAATATGCATGCTCGATCCAACTCGCATAGATAGATAGATAGATAGATAGATAGATAGATAGATAGATAGATAGATAGATAGATAGATAGATAGATAGATAGATAGATAGATAGATAGATAGATAGATAGATAGATAGATAGATAGATAGATAGATAGATAGATAGATAGATAGATAGATAGATAGATAGATAGATAGATAGATAGATAGATAGATAGATAGATAGATAGATAGATAGATAGATAGATAGATAGATAGATAGATAGATAGATAGATAGATAGATAGATAGATTAAACTGACATGAAACTCAGTAATTGCTCAGTAATATGTCTAGGAAAACCGTTGACTTTCTAACTCTTCAGAAACGCATTGTCTATATTCTGTAATTTTTGCGTACAACTCGATTTGACAAAAATATCTATGGCTGCGGCGTAAAACAAAGTAAATAAAAAATATTGTAAATAAATATATTATCTAAATGCACGGTCAGTAGAGGCGATTGGTTCTAACAAGTACCCACAACCTATGTCTTGGTGCAGAAATAAAGAAAATAATGTATACCCACTTTTCTCTATATAAAGTGGGGGTTAGAGGGTTTTCATTACACGGACTTGCTATCGTGATGATAAAACGGTGATTCTTTTTAGCAAGAAGCGTAATCTCGGATGAGACCCGGAGTCTTAATTGTTCATTTTATCTGAATTATTTTTATTTACCGTACCCAGGTTTATGATATTACTTTTTAAATACAACTATAGTCTTTCAAAACGCAGTGAGACGTGAATGCACTTTTAATTTTGGACTAGTCCGCGTTTTAGGTAAATCGCCTTCAGTTGGGATTTTATAGTGGGCGATATAGTTTTACTGAGGATCGTACTGCATCATATTAACCACTTGGCAACGAATTCTACATAATGGCATTATCAAAAAACGTATTTATAATTTTAAGATCATGTGAAAAAAGAAATCCGAAACCTGCTTCCCCTAAAACATGGAATAGTCTTAGCACGCTTGAACGTTGAACTCTCAAAGGTCGTTGATAAACTATACACACAGGTCAAGTTGCCACTTACTGGTCTAGTGAATGCAAAGATTAACGGCGCGCGTCACAATACTTGGTGATAATTCGATTATCGACAGGTAGTCGGAAGTGTGCTTACTCAATGTATTGATCGATTAACAATCCATCATGAACGATTATATTGACGTGCGTCGTTTACCTGAGCAGAAAGAAAGAAAGAGCGTATATGATGAAGTTATCGTCATTTAAAAAAGAAAGAAAGATTTACTCGTTTAGCACGAACAAAATAAGGAAGAGAAACATATAAACTAGCTAAGAGACATTGGCGGCACAGGCCGTCACAAATACTTTCTCGGGGGGGAAAGGGAATAATATAGTATTCTTATTGCTTGTTTAAAACAGAGATTGTTGGACCTCATTAGAATCGCCTCGACGAGGCGGTCTTACGAGTGCTCAAACTCTGTGCTATCAGCATAAATGAGAATTTAACAGTATTTCATGCGTATTTTCAAATAAATAAATAAAGGAAGAAAAAAAGGAAGATGAATATTATTTGTGAACAACTGAAAACTTGAAGCTGTTTATCTTTACGCCTTTCACACAATGATGGCATGATAAATATACTATTTAAGGCTTACTGAGTCACTAAGAAGCAACTGAGACTAGATAGATAGATAGATAGATAGATAGATAGATAGATAGATAGAAGGAAGGAAGGAAGGAAGGAAGGAAGAAAGAAAGAAAGAAAGAAAGAAAGAAAGAAAGAAAGAAAGAAAGAAAGAAAGAAAGAAAGAAAGAAAGAAAGAAAGATAGAAAGATAGATAGATAGATAGATAGATGAAAACTTGTGGTATTTTTCATATTTCTGCTCAAAACATAGATTGTGGGTGCTCGTTAGAACCGCCTCGCCTAGGCGATTCTGTCGAGTGCCCAAAATCTATGTTTTTGAGCAGAAATAATAAAAATATTACAAGTTTTCATCTTATTTTTTTTTTTTTTTTTTTTTTTTTTTTTTTTCTGTGATAACGTTTTTAATGCATTTGTATAGGCGTGTTTTCGTAATGTATTTTGCAGATATGTAAGTGATTGGTCCCTTTTGATAAATCGGCCAATTTGTTGTTTGTTATTGTCGGCATTTTGAACATATTCCTTTACATTAACAATCAATAACGGCCCCGCCCTTCTGGGCTTGAAGAAATAGATGGGCTGCATGATGCAATTACACGCAGAGCTGAAACCGACTGCACACGAGTACTGGTAAACCGCTCAGAGGATCTAAGCCGGTGCGAGTCGGAATGTCCATGCTTACAAACCCTATTGGTTTCACTAGGCGGCAGGGCTTGAGATGTCAGTTCATCTCAATGTCGGGTAAAAGTCACACAAAATGGGAAGCAACGTCTCCAAAATGACCTATACAGTGTTGACGGGGACGTTAAACTTCGAATCAAACAAACAAATTAACAATCAATGAACCTTTCTTTCCAGAATAAATATTTGATGTTTGAATTTGTAGTATGTTATTATAGATGATTAAAATGGTTACAGGTAAATAAAGAGTAATTAAAACCTAATTCTTCGTTTTATATTTTTGATTAGTCACAATTAATTTCAAACAGTGTAAGTAAGCATTACCTTACATGGATATGTTATAATATTGAATAATCATTGCGACCATTATGATAACACATTCATGTGAAATAATGCATTCTTTAGGTTGCAGAAAACGGTTATTAAAAAAAAAAATGTGTCATAGTTTATTACTTCTTTAAATATAGGTTGTGGATCTTGTTAAAACTGCCTCGCTTCTGACGAATACCCACAACATATTTTTGGAACGAAAGTAATAGAAAAATATACATGTATGTTCCAGCAAACCACAGTTTTCTCTATATAAAGTTGGATTTAGAAGGGGTGTTCATCAGTGACATGGACTTGTTAACATTATAATGCTAGTCAAGCAGATTTAAGTATATTTTGGACGGGAAAGCCCAAACATGGACACTTATTCTGGAAACAGTGCATGCTCAGATCAGACATCGAGCTTAGATCATGGCCTTTGTTGTCAACCCATTACGGCCTCCGCCCAACGGGACTTGAAGAAATAGATTGGGCTGCATGATGCTTCCAAGCAGAGCTGAAACTGACTGCACAGCACATGAGTACTAGTAAACTGCATGGGAGCACTAAGCCTGCCCATGAAAAGTGGTGCGAGTTGGACCGTCCATGCAGATAAACCCTAATGGTTTCATTGGGTGGCAGGGCTTGAGATGTCATCTCAGTGCCGGGTAAAAGTCCCTCAAAATTGGAAGCAACGTCCGCAAAATGACCTATACAGTGTTGACGGGGACGTTAAACCTCTAATCAAACAAAACTGTCAATCCATTAAGAAAACATATCCTTGTGACAATGTTTTCTTTCTTATCTACGAAATGTTAATTTATATCTAAAAAAAAGCACATTATTTTTATGATGAAAAATACAATGTCTTGGTGCGGATAATACACATTGTAACCCCTCTAAACCTCTCTCTTCTGTAATGTAAAGTGGGGTTTACAGGGGGTTTTATTACATGGACTTATGAACATGTTGCTTTACTAAACAATGTAATTTTAAATAATGCAATCTGACGTCCATTAACTATAAATGTTTTTTTGTTGTTTTTTTTTTTTTAAATAATGTGGAATATCACATTCCAGAAAAAAATGGATTGATGAGAACCGATAATATTTTAAGTACAAAAAGGCTCAATTTTAACCGTTTGACAAAACGAGATTTTTTCTCGCTTAAAGTACCAAAACACGCAGATCAGAATTAACTAGACGTATAGGTATCTATCGTAGGCCTCAGTCAAAGGGAGACAACCCAATATTGACTTTCTGTGCGACTGTCACGGTTGAAAGTCACCGGGCTAATGTCAGATATAGTTGGCCATGCTGGGGTTTACGGGGGTAAACATTATGTTTCTTATTTCTATTCCAAAACATAGGTTGTGGGTACTCGTTAGAACCGCCTCAATGAGGCGGTTCTAACGAGCACCAACAACCTATGTTTGAAATATAAACAACAAAAATATCACAGAGTTTCGTCAGAAAAGTAGCCATTTTGGAGATGTGAAAAATGCACTTTGTGGCATGGGTGTATTATCGTAATGAACCATTGTTGACCGAGACAAGGTTATCCTCATGTCAACAAGTCCGTAAAATGAACACCCCTCTAAACCCTCCTTTATACAAAGAAAACTGGGGTTTACAGGGGTATACATTATTTTGCTTATTTCTGCTCAGTCGTTAGGAGCAAAAATAAGAAAAATATCACAAATTTTCATCGGAAAGGTCGCCATTTTGGAGAAACGAAAGAATGCACTATGTCACACAGGTGTGTTATCGTAACATGCATGTATATATAAACGAGGGTCATATTATGTTGCGTATTAGTTCGTTTTTATTGGAGTTTAACGGCCCAGTCAACACTATATTAGGTTATTTTTGAGCCGGTTAGTTTACCTATCCACACTTTACCTGGACAAGCTTATACGTAAGCGGTTAACTAGTACAGTGCACATTCTTTCGCCAGAAACTGACAGCTGCCCTTCTTGAATCGGCGGAAGGGAGATAATGACCGTACGTCCTCCTGATCACCAATCAGGCGCGCATCCGTCTGAGCTACCGAGACCGGCATTATGTAGTGTATATATATGTCCCCACATCTCATGGAAGACCAAAGCCTGGTTCGGCGTTTGACTTGCATTTTGTGTCCAGTCAAAGCAAGGCGACGTACGCTTGTCTTACGTACGGACAGATGATGCATTGATTTTTTTTTATAATTCTACATACAATGTATTAGCTTCTTTGAACTTCAGTAAACCGTTAGAATAGAAGTAACGTCTCCAAAATTACCTAAATATTGTTGACGGGGACGAAGAAATATTTTCATTTCTGTTCCCCGCCGAAGATACCAAACACATCCCATGACAAAAACAACAAAACTGGCAAATCTGAATAAATTATTATTTTAACCAAGTCCAAAGTCGAGCTTTAATATATATTAGCTAAGTATCTAAACTTTGATATTTTAAAGTGTTTAGGTTCTTTTAGCTCATGAGTAATTTGTTCCATGGGTTGAATTGGTACCTGACTGAATGTGTCGATAGATTGAATTATCTAATAGGATGTATGTGCTATATTTATGCTTTTTAATGCCGTCACATAGTCTGTCATCAGAAAATATATGACCGAAAATGTCATACCCTTTGCAGATGAAGAAATAGTAGATTTAGGAAATACAGTAGAACTTCGATGGCTCGAACACCGATGGCTCGTTTACCATGGATGTGTCGAACCCATTCTTGAGCCCCTAGCGAAATCCTCTACATAAGAAATAGTGGGGGATAATTAAGGAGATTACAGTCTTTTATCTTGCAAATGTATGCTGTGTGTTCTCATTAGAATCGCCTCGATGAGGCGATTCTAATGAGTATACACAACATACCTTTTCGTTATAGAACACCGAAAAGATGACTAAAAGTATCTCGTTATGCCTCCTGACAGTAACCTCAGCGGCTCGAACTACCCCTGTCTCGAACAGATTTTCGAGGTCCCAAAGGTGTTCGAGCCATTGAAGTTCGACTGTACAAAAACAACGACAACAACAACAACAACTCTTAGTATGGTACTAAGAAATGCTAGGATATATACTGCGCCTTTTACATGGATTAATACACTTATTGTCTACGAGATCTAATGATGACTTTTGGTCCGTAAACATTCAAGAAAAGGTCACGAATGGTTGACTGACTTCCTGTTGACTGGTCATCATAGGTATTTGTCACAATTATTACAACCTGGTAATTACCGGAACGATGCTTTAACTTATCAAATGTGCATATATGAGTGCTTTCATGCTTGCAAAATAAACATTTATTCGTTGGTAACATGGTGTTGACTTTTACTCTCATAATGCAGCACAACTAGTTTGTTTGTTTGTTTTTGTTTTGTTTAGTTTTTATGTTTTTGTTAGACGGCAAGCTGGAAGGACTTTTTTCATAAGATTAACGTAGAATGCGAAATGAAAAGGTTAACCTAGAATGCGAAATGAAAGAAACCGTAAATGTAGGCATGTAGTACAAGTAGTTATAATTGATAGTGAAAGATTGGTAATTATGTTTTTATGTCACATTGGAGAGAACATTTGGAAATCCTTATTTGTAATCTGTGACTGTTATACACGTACATATCAAGTGACAAATTATTACAACATACACGTGATAAGTTTTGTTATTTCACTTTCCAGTCCAGGTACTACACAAAGCGTAGACTCGAGCTTTTTGTAAAAGCTAATACTTGTTAA
The DNA here is from genome assembly GCA_963580285.1 of Lucinisca nassula. Taxonomy (NCBI): domain Eukaryota; kingdom Metazoa; phylum Mollusca; class Bivalvia; order Lucinida; family Lucinidae; genus Lucinisca; species Lucinisca nassula. The sequence goes on from OY757025.1 coordinate 24,577,988, forward strand.
AAGAGATAGGTTAACGTTGACGGTACGTAAAACCTCAACACAAAAACATTTAAGATTTTGAAATATGACATACGTTTTGAATGAGATCGTCTGGTTCGAAGATCGGAGATATTTAGTTCCAGTTTCATCTGCTGCACTAGTCTAACAAGCAGGTTGTCACAGTGCGTGTCCTGCAAAAACACGAACATTTTAGAGGAATAAATACATCTTCAGGGACGGCAACTCCTCCAAAAGTATCTTTGACTTCCATTTCAATAGGGGTCTACTCTTAAAGGAAAGAATTTGCTCCCTCAGGAGCAAATTCTTTCCTTTAAGAGTAGACCCTTTTTCTATGGGATAGAGCTTATAGACAAGCGAACAGTAAGTCCCGAATGTTGTCTCCCTTTAAAAAATGGCGGAAACAACCTGCCAGGTGTACCCATTCCCCTTAACGACTATGATCCAGCTGTTGAAAGCAGCGTTAGCTTTACAGTATTCAATACAATGTTTTTGTTGTTTTTTTTGTGTTTTATTTTTTCGCTGATAAAATTTGAACAGAATATTTATACAGCTGAATTCCTCTATTAAGACCAGATAAAATGAAAATAAATTCTTCTTCTTAAAGATTTCGGATCTTTTTTCGTTTTGTTATTCCCACCCAGTGTCTTGGACTGGTAAGATACCACCTTTGGAACTGTCCAAGAGTGGTCTTAGGACCACTCTTGAACAGTCCAAAAGGTATTCTTATTATAGGATTTTTACTGAATATTTCATGATATTAAAGTTATGACGATGTGTTGAACAGTCCAAAAGATGTTCTTTATACTCGTAGTAATTATACTGTATATTTTACCATATTAGAGGTATAACGAATGTGTCGAACAGTCCAAAATGTGTTCTTATTATAGTAATTTTACTGTATATTTTACCATATTAGTATAACGATGTGTTGAACAGTCCAAAATGTGTTCTTATTATAGTAATTTTACTGTATATTTTACCACATTAGAGGTATAACGAATGTGTCGAACAGTCCAAAATGTGTTCTTATTATAGTAATTTTACTGTATATTTTACCACATTAGAGGTATAACGATGTGTTGAACAGTCCAAAATGTGTTCAAATTATAGTAATTTTACTGTATATTTTACCACATTAGAGGTATAACAAATGTGTCGAACAGTCCAAAATGTGTTCTTATTATAGTAATTTTACTGTATATTTTACCACATTAGAGGTATAACGATGTGTTGAACAGTCAAAAATGTGTTCTTATTATAGTAATTTTACTGTATATTTCACCGTATCAGAGTTATAACGAGTTTATACAATATTATTTGAATCAAATATCAAATTAAAATCGCACATAAGACATGGTAAATAGGTAAACAGGATCTGACTGTAAGCTGAGAAGCTTATGTGTCATCTCCCAAATGTTACCGGCTATTTCACTATATTAGAGATGTAACGATGTGTGAACTAACGACTCCGTTAGCATGAACAATTGGGGCCAGTTTTTTCAAAACTAATGACGTCGTCAGTTAATGTATTGTTATAATTTTAATCATTTAACAAAGTAAATATACTAATATTTTTGCTGAAAAATGTGAGCAGCTTTTGCAGATGCAAAAGCTGCTCACATTTTTTTCAGCAAAAATAACACTACAGTAGAAATTATACCTGCTAGAAGTTAACAATTTCACCACTCATCACGCGAACATGCCTATATAGTTTTGACCCCCCTTGAACCCCACTTTTATATAGTAAAACTGGGGTTTACAGAGGTAAACCTTAATTTTCTTATTTCTGCTTTAAAATATAGAGTGTGGGTACTCGTTAGAACCGCCTCGATGAGGCGGTTCTAATGAGTACCCACAATTTATATTTTGAGCAGAAATAAGAAAAATATAACAATGTTTCGTCTAAAATTTTCGATTTTTAGGTGGTAAAATTAATGTATCTGTATAGGCGTGTTTCGTAATGAACGAGCTTGTTAAGCTAGCATTGCTTTGAACAACAGGCCCCTGGGCATCAATGTTTAAGTAAAACTGAATGAGCTTGAGTCATGGGACGATTAATCGATTACTCGTTTAAGGGAAGTAAGCATAGAAATCGATCTTTGAGTTTATCCATGGTCACGCCAAGGTCTTGTCCCTATAAATAAGCTCTTTGAAAACTATTAAAAGGATTCAAAGACATTTTGCGTTGGACTCAAAACCTATAATTTCTAATTTGAAATGGACATATAAAATGTCTATTTATGTCATTTTCTATACAAATCCTATACATTTTCTAAGCAGCCTTCCTCTTTTATATCCAAAACGTGAATCATCACGAAAAGACGCCAATATAACTTTGACCCCCTTGAACCCCACTTTTATAGAGTAAAACTGGGGTTTCCGGGGGTATACCTTATGTTTTTTATTTCTGCTCTAAAATATAGATTGTGGGTACTCGTTAGAACCGCCTCGATGAGGCGGTTCTAACGAGTGCTCACAATCTATATTTTGAGCAGAAATATGAAAAATATCACAATTTTTCTTCTCAAAATTGTCATTTTTACGGTGATAAAAGTGGCAATGTATTTGCATAGGCGTGTTTTCGTAATGCATCACGAAAACGCGCCTATATAATTTTGACCCCTTGGAACCCCACTTTTATATAGTAAAACTGGGAGTAAAACTGGAAACTAGAACCGCCTCGATGGGGCGGTTATGACGAGTGCCCACAATCTATATTTTGAGCAGAAATAAGAAAAATATCACAATTTTTCATCATAACATTTTCATTTTTTCGGCGATAAAGGTGGCAATGTATTTGCATAGGCATGTTTTCGTAATGAAATAAGGAACAGTTTTAAAATATTGCCGACGGGCACTGTGACAAGCCCGACCACTTGCGTGATCAAAAAGATAGCAAGCATAGTATTGTACGGTCTCATCAGGGTGACACACACCTGGGTGTTAAAACTGTCACATTTACCCTAAATATGCGGGCAATGCAACGCCTTACCATACTTGTTCTAAAATTTGAACAAGTACAATTTACGGTTTCTCTAAAATAGTATAATTTCTAATGAAAATATTTGATTGATATGTTTCATAGATTGTAAATGCTCCCTATAACCACATCAATAATGTTTTTTTTTCTAACGAGTACCTATAATCCATCTTTTTGTGGAGAAAAATAAAAAAAATAATGTGTACCCTTCTAAAATCCAAACTCCTAGTTTTTTTCCAAACTGATACAAGTAACGGGTGTTCATTATACGTTACCTGCCACAAAAAGGCGGTCATAGCTTTAGGTCAACACACCCGGGCGACATTGGGCATATTGTAGGGATCACACATATTATGGAACAGCGAGGCGATTTATTACAAATGACCACATTTCTTTACATTTGATGATATTTGTTAGAATACCCTCGGTTTGGCGATTGTGTGTGTGTCTTTGAGTTCGTTCGTCCCACCAACAGCTAAGGCCATACGGAGACGGGACCTCGGTTTCAAGACCCACCCGAAAGTCTGGATAAGCCCGGGATCGAACCCACGATCCCTGATTTATGAGGCGAGTTTAGGCAACTGTAACAAATGTCCACAACATTTGTTTCTTGAGGTAATTAAAATTCTTTATCACCTTTTATACTACTCCTTATCGGAATCTCCTATAGCGGTAAACTGTCCTCTGTATGAACATTTCTGTAACATATCACTGAACGCCACCGCCCCCCACCCCCACCCACCAACCACCACCCACGCTTTCTAGAACATAATCCGCAGTTGTTTCGAGCTACTGATCTGCGAATACACGCCCATTTAAATACATGTACATCGAACATTTTACCGCAAAAAACAAACAAAAAACAAAACAAATAAAAAAAAAAACAGCATCAAAAAAAAAAAAAAATAAAAAAACACGAGACTTCTGCTCAAAATATAGACTGTGGGTACACGTTAGAACTGCCTCATCGAGGCGGTTCTATAGAGTGCCCACAATTTATATTTTAGGTCTGAAATAAGAAAAATAAGGTTTACCCCAGTAAACCCCATTTTTCCTGAATAAAGTGGGGTTAAAGGGGATCAAAATTATATAGGCGACTATTCGTGATGAGGTCAAATTTAAAAGGATCGCTACATGTAGCTATGGGAAAATCATACCATAACATGGCCATCTTTCTGACAGTCAGCATCAAACAATTGGATAAGTTGTTCCACATCACTTGCCTTGTAGTCGTGGCGAGTTTTGGACGTCACATTCTCTCCTCGAACGGCTAAGATAAAATATATTTTTGAATAAAGTCTGAATAAGACAGAATACTACGGAACCCGGAAAGGGACATGAATTTTTTTATAAGTTGTGCGCACTAGATAATATCTTGTGCGGACAAGATATTATCTTGTTCGCTGAAATTAATATCTTGTGCGGACAAGACACTATCTTGTTTGTACAACTAAAAATCTTGTGCACACAACATAATATCTTATGCGCACAAGACATTATCTTGTTCGCACAAGATAATATCTTGTTCGCACATCTTCCCAAATTCTATGTTGTGCAAACAAGATACATGAAATATGTTGTGCGAACAAGATAATATGTTGTGCGAACAAGATGATATCTTGTGCGCACAAGATATTAAGTTGTGCGAAAAAGATATTATCTTGTGCGCATAAGATAATATGTTGTCCGCACCAGATAATATCGTGTGCGCACAACCTATTTTGTGCGCACGAGATAATATCTTGTTTGCACAACTTAATATCTTGTGCACACAACATAATATCTTATGCGCACAAGACATTATCTTGTTTGCAAAAGATAATATCTTGTTCGCACATCTTCCCAAGATCTATGTTGTGCGAACAAGATAATATCTTATGCGCACAAGATATTAAGTTGTGCGAACAAGATATTATCTTGTGCACACAAGATAATATGTTGTCCGCAAAAGAGAAATTATGTTGTCCACACGAGATAATATCTTGTTCGCACAACTTAATATCTTGTTCGCACAACATATTAAAAAAATCATGTCCCTTAATACTAATTAACATAGTAGTATACCAAATATTTCACTCAGTTTTAAGGGGAATGGGTACATCTTCAGGGGAGGCAAATCCTGCAAAAGTAGTTTTGTCTCCCAACTCAATAGGGATCAACTCTTAAAGAAAAAAATTTGCTCCTAAGGAGCAATTTCTTTCCTTTAAGAGTAGACCCCTTTTTCTTTGGGACAGTGTTTATAGAAAAGCGAACAAGAAGTCTCGAAAGTTGTCTCTCTCTAAAAAATGGCGAAAAAAATCTGCCAGGTGTTCCCATTCCCCTTAAGTACCGATGAAACACAAATAATAATCTGTGAATCTAATATATTGAATGAAAGTCTCGCTCATTAACTAGCAATAAGGTTTTCATTCCACATTTGAACATGATAAACAAACGGAACATTTGGAAAAAAGTGTCTGTTATGAAAACATGCCTATTCAAATATATTGAAAATTGCATATGTCCCAGCTCATGAGCCAAGTCAATATTCTTAGGAATTCTTTTATCTACGTAACTCTACTGTACCTGGCAACTGTGGGTCGATTGTTACACAATCGACCCAAAACCATCAGATATTAAACCATATATGCCAAGCGGCCCTTTTTTGATATACTGGCAAACAGTACATACCCAGATCAGACGCCGCAAAATACGGCATCTGATCTGGGTCTACACTGTTGATCTGGGTCTACACTGTTGATCTGGGTCTACACTGTTGATCTGGGTCAACACTGTTGATCTGGGTCAACACTGTTTGCTTAACTGTTTGCTTCATTTTTGCAAAATTTGTCACAAACAAAAACCTGACACCCCTATAATTGGAAATGGACCACTTCAAACCTATCAGGTGGAAGATTCCATTGTCATATATGGGTTAAGGGGTTTATAAGGGAGACAGCTATTGAGACTTTGTGCTCGCGCTGTGGTTAATTGAGCCAAGGTTACCTAAGTCACCTATGCAACAGTCTTCTGATGTTTGATTGGTATATACGAGGAGCTTTTTCATTCCTTTGAAGATTTTCTATTTTGAGCTCTGGCGGCCATCTCGTTCATCCGAGCGTAATGAATTTAGCTATTTTGGTATGGGGCCACCTAGGTAACATTCCTTTGAAGTTTGAATCGAACTTAGTGGCGGTTATCTATTTTAGCTCTGATGGCCATATTGTTCATCAGAGCGGAACCACTTTAGCTTTTTTGGTAGGAGTTTACCTAAGCAACATTCCTTTCAAGTTTGATTGAAATTGGCTCACGGGTACAGGAGAAGTTGTCATTTCAAGATTTTTCTTTTCTAGATCTGGCGTCCATTTTAACTATTTTGGTAATGGGTCACCTAAGCAAAGTTCCTATGAAGTTTGAATGAAGTTGTCACACAGGTAATTTAAAGTTATATTTTCAGTCTTGTTCATTGGAGCGGAAGGAGTTTAGCTATTTTGTTAGTGAGCAACATTCCTGTTAAGTTTGAATGAAACTGACCCAAGGGCGTAGGTGGTGTTGGCATTTAAAGCAAATTGTTGACGACGGCCGCGGGACGACGCACGACGGACATTCACCGGTCACAACTGCTCACCTTGAGCTTGAGCTTAATAAGTTGTACCCTGAAAATAAAAGTTTTCAACAAACTGAAATATTTGTTTGCCAATATCACTATTATAATTGAAATACTGAAGTGAAGGCAATGCTCAGGAACCGATACAATCACCAAACACCTTCCACCCAAGACCCCAAAGGGAAAATAACAATGTTACCGTAATTAAAATCATGAAAAGAAAATAGCCAATTGAACTGTTTCTTTCCCGCAGATTTCTGGTAGCATGACATGTCCATCTTAATTTTGCCAATTTCAGAAGATAATGTACACTTTGCATCACAGCTCTTGTCAGAGCTTCTGTGTCTAAGACAGCATGTACAGCATTGGTCCAGTCTTTAGGTTTGCCATTTGTAACCTGTCTTAGTTTCACAAACGTCACAGTACCGGCGACGGCAGTACTGTAGCTCTGCAGAGTTCCAGTTTTGTGCCAAGTCTGTTTCCACTTCGATTCACAACACTTTCACGTCGGCAAAACGCTGCACTTCCTTAAGCCACACGACATTGACTTTATCATCAATGTGCAAGACTCTTGACTCCTTGATGGTAGGCTTCTGTAAGGCTTTCAATGCTGATTGTGAGATCATAGCTGCAAACTGAATCAGAGGTCGCTTCTGACTATTCAAGGCGTTCTCTAAAGCTTACTCTTGCAAGGATTTTCAAAGCAACTGACACTAAAGAGATGCCCTGGTGATTACCACAGCCTTAAAGATTCCCTTTCGACTTGAATAGGTGGCAACTGATGCATACAATGGTTTCTTTTCTCTACATAATGTGAAATAAAATTTTCAGTTTCTCTGCAACTGGAGGACCTCCTGCTTTATAGTATATTTGCATCTGATCATAGAGGATTGCCATATGACAGGCTTTTATTGATTTCACTGTTTCAGTGACGATTGGGAGCTCATCAGGTAAACGATTACATTCCTCCTATGATAGTCTTTTGATAGCATCATCATTGACAGAAAATGGTGTTTGTCCAATCTTCTCAAGCATCTTTTTTGTCATCAAAATGTAGTCCCATCTACGCGAAATACTGGGTTGGTTTCTGAGCTCTAAGGAACATAAACGGCTTTGGTGCATTCAGTGCACCAAAATACTTCTTCATACGTTTTCTGAATTTCATCTACCATTTTGCCCATTCGGGTGGCACGCGTATTTCTAACAATAAGCCCAGCTTGGACTGGCTTACATATGTTTGATTAGGCAGTGTCACAAGACAGTGAACCCGTATCACTGAAGTATGCCTTGTGTTTTGGGTGTTTTGCTGCTTCAATGAGCCCATGAATTTCTTCTTCATTCTCGTCCAACCAGCCGGCCTCGCCCATTTGGACGGACTTGAAGAAATAGATGGGCTGCAGCATGCTTCCACTTATAGCTGAAATCGACCACACACAAGTACTGGTAAAGGGCTTAGAGGATCTAAGCCTGCCCAGGCAAGGCAGTGTGAGTCGGACAACCCATGCTTAAAAACCCTATTGGTTTCATTAGGCGACAGGGCTTGAGATGTCATTTCATCTCAATGTCGGGTAAAAGTCCCACAAAATTGGAAGCAACGTCTCCAAAATGACCTATACAGTGTTGACGGGGACGCTAAACCTCAAATCAAACAAGAAATCGTCCAACAAGTCTTGCAAGACACTGGAATTAAGGAATCCATTGCTGCGGTGTGGACTGTGTCTGAATACTAGTTTTCTCCTAGATCTACTGTCTTCAGTAACAGTGCACCCAAATAGCTGTATATATCATTGAATAATGCTTTTCCGTTGCGGTCTTTTTCCAGTTGGAGACATCCAGTCTAATTGGCACAATCTTGCTTTGTGATCATTGAAAACAAGGTCAAGGTCACCAAAATCTAACAAATCCCGCCTATGGTGAGATTCAACGATTTTGTGGAACTTGTACCCGACATTGAGATGAAATGACATCTAAAGCCCTACAGCCAAAAGACACCACAAGGGTGTAAGGAACGGTGCGATTCGCATCACTTTTCCTGGGCATGCCTTGACAAAACGCTTTACCGCATTTGTATCGCTTTAAAATCGTAACAGCGACGTGATAGTTTTACAGCCTTTTAGTGCTTAAAGCTATCAGTGGTGAGCATGATCGGACGCTGCACTTGACGGTTTCTGATTAGAATATTCACTGTTTGCCAGTGTCCTTTTTAGGGCACAAAGCATATACGTATTAATAAACAGAGAGCAATGACTACATGTATTAAGACCTTGAAAATATCGGAAAGAGCTTTTCACGGCCCTCGCCCAATCGGGGCTTGAAGAAATTGATGGGCTGCATGATGCTTCCACTCAGAGCTGAAGCCAACCCGCACACGAGTACATGTACTGGTAAACCGCTTAGAGGATCTAAGCCTGCCCAGGCAAAGCGGCGCGAGTCGGACCGTCCATGCTTAAACACCTTATTGGTTTCATTGGGTGACAGGGCTTGAGATGTCATTTCATCTCAATGTCGGGTAAAAGTCCCACAAAACTGGAAGCAACGTCTCCAAAATGACCTTTACAGTGTTGACGGTGACGTTAAACCTCAAATTAAACAAACAAAAGAGCTTTTCAATAACGAAACTGTCTGTCACGACAACTTTACCGACCTCGGTAGCTTAGTTAGATGCGCGTCTGACTGGTGATCAGGAGGACGCGGGTTCTATACCTACCGGGGTCGGCAACATTCCTTCTGGAGATTGATCATGAAATCTTTTCTACGCTCATTATCTCCCTTCCGCAGATTCAAGAAGGGCAGTTGTAAGTTTCTGGCGAAAGAATGTACACTGTACTGGTTAACCGCTTACGTATAAGCCTGCCCAGGAAAAGTGTAGCTAGGTAAGCTGACCGGCTAAAAATGACCTAAATAGTGTTGACTGGGTCGTTAAACTCCCATACAAACAAACAAACAAACAAACAAACGACAACCTTTCCCTAAGCCAATAATGCTGTCAGTGCGTTGATTTCTCAATGTTCAAAAGGCCAGTAAAACCGGAGAATGACACAGTGTTAACCCATATATGACTGGCGGCCGTTTTGGGGGAACATTGGCAGACAGTGCAGACCCAAATCTTACGCCGCAAAACGCGGCGCCTGGTCTGAGTCTACACTGTTTGCTTGAAGTACGTACATTTTTGTAAAACTTAAACAAACAAAACAAACCTGAGACCCCTATAATTGGAAAGGGACAACCCCAGTCCATTAGGTGGCTATTCCATTGTCATATGTAGGTTAAAATAAAACAAAATGTTACTCAGGACAAACTCAGGATAAACGACGAACAAAGGACACAGCCATTTCAAATAACCAACAGAAGAAAACGAAGAAATGGCCACGTAAAATCGATTTAAGCCCCCAGTGGAATTTGTTTCACTGACCGTTCCAAAGCGGTTCTTCTGTCGCGGTTTATTTTTGTTATGGCTTGATTTTGAGTGCGTGTATCTCTTATATTATTTGGTTTTGGATAGTCAATTGGCCATTTTGTGGGAAGTAACTGTCATTTTGGCTTTCCGCTATGGTTGTTTCCATTAGGGTCTAGTTGTTTCATGTTTGTGTTTCTTTCCTTTGTCTGTGTGTCTGATGGGAGCTGTGGGTTAAATATATCGATTCCTGACCATTGCCTTCACTTCTATTTTGTGGGATGAGAGAAGCGTGGTAATTCAAGTTCACCACTTCTATTTAGTGACACCAAGACATGCGCGAGGATTTAGTGGCATTGGATGCAACAGCGGCTTAATGACATTGAAAATACATGTACACCCAAAGAGTATGTGACATTATATGACACAACTACTTGGTAACATTAAATGTTTACACACAAAGACTTGGTAACATTAAATGTACTCACAAAGACTTGGTTACATTAAATGCACACAAAGACTTGAAGACAGTGAATGCACTCACAAAGACTTGGTGACATTAAATGCACACAAAGACTTGGAGACAGTGAATGTACTCACAAAGACTTGGTGACATTAAATGCACACAAAGACTTGGGAGACATTGAATGTACTCACAAAGACTTTGTGACATTAAATGCACACACAGACTTGGAGACAGTGAATGTACTCACAAAGACTTGGTGACATTAAATGCACACAAAGACTTGGAGACATTGAATGTACTCACAAAGACTTGGTGACATTAAATGCACACAAAGACTTGGGAGACATTGAATGTACTCACAAAGACTTGGTGACATTAAATGCACACGAAGACTTGGGAGACATTGAATGTACTCACAAAGACTTGGTGACATTAAATGCACACACAGACTTAGAGACATTGAATGTACTCACAAAGACTTGGTGACATTAAAGGCACACAAAGACTTGGGAGACAGTGAATGTACTCACAAAGACTTGGTGACATTAAATGCACACGAAGACTTAGAGACAGTGAATGTACTCACAAAGACTTGGACCCCAATTTGATTTATATCAGTCTTTGTATCGACTGCCTATTCAAAATTTGCAAAATTGCAGTATATTTCCTCTGGCTTTCTTTGCCGGATCATTACAGGGTCACTGATGAGGCGCCACTCTATGCTTTCATTTTTAAGTTCATTACCCGTTTCTGTTTTACGTCTTCTGGACACCGAGGCGAATAAATTCTACGATAGTTCTAATCAGTTATATGATGCGGCTCTCTTAACTAGAGGCTATACTCAGCATACTCTCCGTCCTTACATTGATTCTGAAATTAATCATAAACGCCATTTCTTCAAAATATCCTTCATTAATAAGGGTATGGATTTTATAGATTTGCCCAGTATCTTCCGTGAGAGATCGGTGCTTTCTTCCATTCCTGCTTATTTTCAAAATACTGAAACACCTATAATTTGCTATAGATATAACAAATTTGTTAGATCTATCATTTTTAATTTCAATAAACTTGTTTCAGATCTTGATATTGATACTAATACTCCTGATTCATGTGATTGTAAAAACTCAGTGTATTGCTATCCTGCTGCTGGTCATGTAATTACTGGCAATTTGAAAATTATTCCTGATTCTAGGATAAGGAATATAATTTCTAAAGGACCGAAATATCGGTTTCCTTCTAAAATTGATTTCAGTAAATGTAGAGATGAAATCGCTGCTTCCTTGAATGAATTCGGTAATCGATGGTGTAAGCGAGAGTATGTTGAGCATAAAGCCCTTAAGGACTGGAAACTTAGCATTTTAAAACTAGTGAATAAACGCATTTCTTTCTACTCTCAAAATACTAACTTATTACCTCCTAAGCCCAAGACGTCTTTACGTCATCTTAAACTAGGTATTCAAGAATTTCATAAGAAGTTTGTTTTGGCCCCTGCAGACAAGGCCGCTATCAACGTCGTCGTTGTGTGACGGCTCCACTATATTAACACGCTTAAGCAGGAGCTTGGTGGTACTAAGGCCTAAGAACTTCAGCCTTTAGCTGAAGAGAGAGCTATAGTAGATAAACATGTTTGTCATTCAGCCACCAAAGTTGCTGTGTGTGTTACCGAAGGCCAAGACAAGCTTCCTACGCTATACTGGTTACCAAAACTTCATAAAAGACCTCACAAAGCACGGTTTATCGCAAACTCTAGCTCTTGCACTACCACTGAACTTTCTAAATTATTAACTTCCTGTCTTACTGCTATTAAAACGCATGTGATTAAATATTGTGATAAAGTCTTTGAAAGATCAGGAAGAAATCTGTTTTGGTCTATAAAAAATTCGAATGCGGTTTTAAATAAATTGAAATCCAGACATTTTCGTGCTTCAAGTCTGTCTACTTACAATTTTTCCACTCTTTACACTACACTTCCTCATAATCTTATAAAAGAAAAGCTTAATGATTTAATTGAATGAGCTTTTTACAGAGAAGATTCTCTCTATCTTGCATGTAATGTCAGAAATGCATTTTTCAATTCTAAAGAGCATAAGAATTATACACTTTGGTCATGTCAGAAAGTGTGTGATGCCCTCACCTTTCTACTTGACAATATTTATATTAGATTCTTTACTTAGTTATTTAGACAAATTGTGGGTATTCCGATGGGTACGAATTGCGCACCTCTTGTGGCTGATCTGTTCTTGTATTGTTATGAAAGAGACTTCATGTTGTCGCTTTCCATTGATAACCAATCTGAAATTATTGAAGCTTTTAGCTCCACTTCTAGATATTTAGATGATTTATTAAATATTGATAATATTGATAATACCTATTTCGATGGTTTGATCAGTCAGATTTACCCCCCAGAACTTCAGTTAAATAAAGCAAATTCTTCTGATACCGAGGCCCCGTTTTTGGATTTAAATCTATCTATTGTAGATGGGTTTGTTTCGTGCAAAATTTATGATAAACGCGATGACTTTGATTTTGAAATTGTAAATTTTCCTTTTTTGGATGGTGATGTTCCTTGTGCGCCATCCTATGTCGTTAATATTTCGCAATTAATTCGTTTGCTAGAGTGTGTAGTCATGTAACTGACTTCAACACTCGTAATAAATTATTAACGGCTAAACTCCTTAATCAGGGTTATCGGTACCATAAACTACGCAAAGCCTTTTCAAAATTTTATAGACGCCATTCTGATTTAATTTCAAAATTCAATATTGGACTTAAATCTCTTCTCCAACAAGGTCTATCGGAACCAGAATTTTATGGTGACTTAGTATATAAATTCAGAAAAATTTATAACCGCAATGACTTCAGCACCCAATTTCGTAAAATAATTCTTCGATATTAAAAGATTGGCTACAACATGGATGTTATACGACAGACTGCATGCATGGTAGTTAACCCAATCACGGTTGGCAACTTTGCTTCCCTCTTTAATTGCACGCCGGTGGGTCAGGCCTCAGATTCTATGACGGCTCCAACGTAAAGGCTTATTGAGAATTAGAGAGATCTAATTCTTGGTAATGTTGGTTGGTGCCTGATGCTCTGTCTCTGGACGGGCCCATCGGAGTCTAACGGTTGGTTTTCTTTTGCTCCAGCATTTCAGTGGTTTCTTGCTGTCGAGTCCTCACCATTGTTTCACCTTTGATTTTTTTGTGTTCACGGAGATGTTGCACTGATGAGTTAGGAGGCCTTCATGCGGACTGAACAAATTATTTGTCTAAATCGTGTCGGAAGTAAGGGCGAGGATTGTGGCCACGTAAAATCGATTTAAGCCCCCCACTGACCGTTCCAAGGCGGTTCTTCTGTGGCGGTTTATTTATGTTGTTGTTTGTTACTTGCTGTGTGTATCACTTGTGTCTTTTTATTTTGGATGGCCATATGGCCATTTTGTGGGAAAGTAACTGTCCTTATGGCCTTCCTTTGTTTAGGTTTCCATTATGGTCTGGTCGCTTAATGTTTGTGTTTCTTTCCCTTTGGTGTCTTTGTTGGGTGGAGTAAGTTAATTGTATCGATTCCTGATCTTTGTTTTACTTCTACTTTATTAGCCGAAACTACGTAGTATGACCCATCATCTTTCTTATGAATGTTTTCATTGCTCTTAAAGGAACTCATTTTTGATTTTTATTTGCCTACACTGCAGCTGGTGTTGTGCCGTGTGGCGGCCGTAAAACATCTCCCCGTTCATCAACCATAGTGTAGTTTATATTTTACTTTTGGTCCTTTGAGATCAGCGTGAATATTCTGAGAAATCAGAAATAAATTATTGGTTTAGACTCATATTCTAGACAGGTTTTTAATTTTTTGGACCCCAATTTGATTTATATCAGTCTTTGTATCGACTGCCTATTCAAAATTTGCAAAATTGCAGTATATTTCCTCTGGCTTTCTTTGCCGGATCATTACAGGGTCACTGATGAGGCTTTATTAGCTGAAACTACGTAGTATGACCCATCTTCTTTCTTATGAATGTTTTCATTGCTCTTAAAGGAACTCATTTTTGATTTTTATTGGTGACATTAAATGCACACAAAGACTTGGAGACATTGAATGTACTCACAAAGACTTGGTGACATTAAATGCACACAAAGACTTAGAGACAGTGAATGTACTCACAAAGACTTGGTGACATTAAATGCACACACAGACTTAGAGACATTGAATGCACTCACAAAGACTTGGTGACATTAAATGTACTCACAGACTTAGAGACATTGAATGCACTCACAAAGAATTGGTGGCATTTAAATGTACTCACAGACTTAGAGACATTGAATGCACTCACAAAGACTTGGTGCCATTAAATGCACACACAGACTTAGAGACATTGAATGCACTCACAAAGACTTGGTGACATTAAATGTACACACATACTTGGAGACATTGAATGTACACACAAAGACTTGGTGACATTAAATGCACACAAAGACTTGGAGACATTAAATGTACTCACAAAGACTTGGTGACATTAAATGCACACAAAGACTTGGAAACATTGAATCCACTCACAAAGACTTGGTGACATTAAATGCACACAAAGACTTGGAGATATTTAATGTACTCACAAAGACTTGGTGACATTAAATGCACACACAGACTTAGAGACATTGAATGCACTCACAAAGACTTGGTGACATTGAATGCACTCACAAAGACTTAGAGACATTGAATGCACACACAAAGACTTGGAGACATTAAATGCACACACATACTTAGAGACATTGAATGCACACACAAAGACTTGGTGACATTAAATGCACACACATACTTGGAGACATTGAATGTACACACAAAGACTTGGTGACATTGAATGCACTCACAAAGACTTAGAGACATTAAATGCACACACAGACTTGGAGACATTGAATGTACACACAAAGACTTGGCGACATTAAATGTACTCACAAAGACTTGGTGACATTGAATGCACACACAAAGACTTGGTGACATTAAATGCACACACAGACTTGGAGACATTGAATGTACACACAAAGACTTGGTGACATTGAATGCACTCACAAAGACTTAGAGACATTAAATGCACACACAGACTTGGAGACATTGAATGTACTCACAAAGACTTAGAGACATTGAATGCACTCACAAAGACTTGGTGACATTGAATGCACTCACAAAGACTTAGAGACATTGAACGCACACACAAAGACTTGGAGACATTAAATGCAGACACAGACTTAGAGACATTGAATGCACTCACAAAGACTTGGTGACATTAAATGCACACACGGACTTGGAGACATTGAATGTACACACAAAGACTTGGTGACATTAAATGTACTCACAAAGACTTGGTGACATTGAATGCACTCACAAAGACTTAGAGACATTAAATGCACACACAGACTTGGAGACATTGAATGCACTCACAAAGACTTGGTGACATTAAATGCACACACAGACTTGGAGACATTGAATGTACACACAAAGACTTGGTGACATTGAATGCACTCACAAAGACTTAGAGACATTAAATGCACACACAGACTTGGAGACATTGAATGTACACACAAAGACTTGGAGACATTGAATGCACTCACAAAGACTTAGAGACATTGAATGCACACACAAAGACTTGGAGACATTAAATGTACTCACAAAGACTTGGTGACATTAAATGCACACACAGACTTGGAGACAATGAATGTACACACAAAACCTTGATGACATTGAATGAACATACAAATTTGTTCTATAAACGGGTTATCCTTTGGAAGCAAGGAGTACACCATAGAACTGGAAAATATGGAGTGTACATGTTTTCTTGGCCAGACTAGCTCGTTTCGACAAATTAGGTCACAGCAGTGACCCTCAAATATTTTCAGAATTCCACAATGGAATCAATGATCCCAAAGGACAAGAAAATATAAATTACACTATGATGTAGGGAAGCGAGACTTTTACGGCCGCTACACATTCCCAAACACCAAAAACTTGGTGACATTAAATGCACACAAAGACCTGGAGACACTGTATGTACACACACAGACTTTGTGACACTGAAGTTACACAGGAAGACCTTGCGAAATAGAAGGCACACGCAGAAGTGGGCCCACAAACAAAGCACAAGGCAAATCATGCATCAAGGCACGCAACCAGTTGAAAAATCAAACAATTCAAAGGAACCTAAGCATACCTGACAATGCTAGATCATTGCCATCATTCCTGCGTTGTTCATGAAGATTTTCTTCCGCAGACATCTTTTTTGAGACAGCCCCGACTCCACACAACTGAAACAAACAAGGCAACAGATGTTTTGTGATAAATGAAGGATAGGTTTTTCAATTCTTCATAAATTATCCTTCAGTTATCATAAAACATACAAAAATAAAATAAATAAATAAAAATAATAATTATAATAATAAATACAAAAATAAATAAAACAAAAATACCAACCTTATCTCAGGCTATGAACAAGTAACTCATTTTTAATAAATTTATTAGAATAGCACACCCATGCGGGATAATGCTGTCTTTCATGATCTTTAACACTTGAGTGGTGACTTATGGGTAGTGACTTATAGACACATGTATGGTAGTCGCAGATAAAATTGACTAGGCGGAGCTATCGTTTGTACCTGCCTTAAGAACATTTCATTAACAAAAAGGTAAACCAAGTCACCCGATTGTGTGAATTCAACTGTAACACAAGCATAGCTGTGGCGTATATGACCATTTCGTCCGCTTGATGAAAGCGTGCGAAAGGCACTCTACCGAATCTTCTGGTGGACTCAGCGAATTTGACATATATTGACAGCACCTGAATAGCTCCGCCTAGTCAATCTTATCTGCGACTACTATAATATTATAATAATCTGATATGGGGTTCTGTTGTAGATGGACGCTTCCTGCCGAACGATGACTGTACTGAGCGGAACTGAGGGTACCGCTCAGCACGGTCATCCAAAGGGTTGGAAACGCCCATTTACAATATAACCCCATTTTAGCTTCTTTTTCTTGCACAGCTCGTCCAAATATTTTCATTTTACTTTAACGTTTTATTTTTATGTAGTTTGCCTGGGTAACAACGCTAGAGTAAGAACAGAATTTCTGCCCCAGACTAAAACCATTCATTTCCTTATCTAGTGTACGAGAATTCATAGGTAGTGCGGACTGGTCGCTTTGTCTTGTTTTTGGTCCCAACTGATTATCAAATACTACCCATAAGCTACTACCCATAAGTTATACTACCCAGACCTGCATCCTATACTACTCACATTACATGTAGCACGTCTATGAAATGAATACCTTTGTATACTTTGTATTGAGAAAAGTCGGACTTACAAGAGTGCATAATGCTTCCTTTATTCTTGCTCTAAATGATAGATTGCGGGTACTCGTTAAATATGTTCTATGAAAGGGCTATCATTTGGAATCAAGGACTACATCACAGAATTGAAAAGTATGGCATTTACAAGTTTTTCGGGGCCAGACGAACTAGTGTTGGTCAATTTGGCCTCATCAGTGACCCTAAAATATTTTCAAAATTCCACAATGGAATCAATGACCCCAAAGGACAAGAAAATATAAACTACACTATGATGAAGGGCAGTTGAGGGTCATTACCACAGCTGTAGTAACGTTAAATAGCAGCCGATTCTAACAGATATGCAAGAAAAAGAGAAATATTTTCACCCAAAAAAATGTTATGTTATGTTTTGGGCTATGAAAGAAGCCCTTTAAATTTGTCACAAGAATTTGTTACCTTAATCAAACATGATTGTTTTATGGTGAAACCTTGTGACCTGTGTCCTTCATTTTGCTCAAAATACAGTAAAATTCCTCTATTAAGACCACCTAAAATTAAGAGTAAATTTGCTTTTAGAAGCTTATTTAGAAGGTTGCAGTTAGTCTTTATTTGTCTTTTCTGCATATATTGTCCTCTGGTCAGAGACCACCTTTCGGACTGTTCAAAAGTGGTCTTAAAGAACAGTCCCAAAGGTGTCCGTAATATAGGAAGGCCGTAATATAGGAATTTTACTGTATATACCGTTGTTGGTTGATAGAACATCTATAATGAGACGGTTCTAATGAGTATCACAGTAATCTATTGTCATAACGAGGAAATTTGTGATATTGTCTAAACATAGATTCTAAACATTGAGGCGGTTACAAAGAGCACAACAACCTATGACTTGTACCAGAGATAAGAAACATGTATACCCCTCTAAACCTCGGCGTTTTTCTATATAAAATGGGCTTTACAGGTTGTTTTTAATACTCGGACTTGTTAACATTGTGTTTAGGAGGAAATATTAAGAAAATAGTATAAACCATTATTCATCCTTAAGAATGAAGTGAGATTTTTAATGGTGTGCATGATACGGGTTGTTAAGTGGGGTTTTAGTCTCCCCCACCCCCGTCCCACCGAAGGTGAGGGGAAAATATTGCTTTTGGTGCGGATCCCGTTTGCGTTGGTGTCGGCGTTGTGTCGGCGTAGCCTGTTTGATGCACTATATCTGAAGACCTACCGATGGATTCTGACCAAACTTGCACTGAAAATAACCATTAAGTTTTTATGACTTTCACCTTATTTTCAAGGGCACAGACCCGAAAAACAAACTGCCCGTTTTGGGCCGAAAATGGCTTATCAACACCCAATCGCATGAACGAATCGATGAAATATGGTCAAACTTAGTACAATATATCATTGCAACCTATCAAATACTTGTTTTAGATTGTGGTGACCTTGACCTTATTTGCAATGACAAAGCCCCCCCCCCCCCAAAAAAAAAAAAAAAAGAAAAAAAAGTCAATTTTGACTTATCTGCACCATATCTCGAGAACGAATTGATGAAATTCCGTCTATTTTTAAACAATATAGCATTGCGACATTCCAAAGATTTGCTTAGGTTTTGGTGACCTTGACATTATTTTAAAAAACTGTCAATTTTGGCTTGTCTGCGCCCTATCACTAGAACAAACTGGTACAATTTGGTCAAACTTGGTACAGTATATCATTGCAACCTACCAAAGACTTTATTAGATTTTGGTGACCTTGACCTTATTTTCTAGGGCATAGCTCCGCCCCCCGCCCCTCCCCACAAACTGTAGACTTGGCTTGTCAGAACCTTATCACATGAAAGGATCAATGAAATTTGGTCAAATCATTGCAACATACCAAAGATTTGTTTATATATTTGTGACCTTGACCTTATCATCAAAGACACAGGCCCCCAAAAGCGTCGATTCTGGCTTTTCTGCATCCTGTCTCATGAACGAACCAATGGAATTTGGTCAAACTTGGTACAATATATCATTGAAACCTAACAAAGATTTGTTTCGCTTTTGGCGACCTTGGCATTATTTTCAAGGTCAGAACTTTGTCCGAGTCTGAAGTTCATAAACTCCTGTCTACCATTGATTCTAAGAAATCTACTGGGGTAGATAACATACCGGCAAAGATCATAAAATCTTGCACCAATTCAATAACTGGCATGGTCACCAATCTTATAAATACCACCTTTCGACTATGTCAGTTTCCCTCTAGTCTAAAGGGGGCCAAATTAGTTCCCATTCACAAAAAGAATGACACTATAGATAAAGGTAACTATAGACCAGTTAGTGTCTTACCAATTTTATCCAAAGCCTATGAAAGGGCCATGCATAATCAGCTGTCTGAACATTTTAACAATATTTTTAACCCATATTTGGCAGCTTTCAGGAAAGGTTATGGGTGCCAGTCTACCCTGTTGCGACTGATTGAGGATTGGAAGAGGGCCTTGGACAGTCATCAACATGCTGCTGCTATTTTGATGGATCTGTCGAAGGCCTTTGACTGTCTCCCCCATGGTCTCTTGATTGAAAAATTAAGGGCCTATGGGCTTGCTTCAGATGCAGTCACCCTCTTAAGTAGCTATCTCAGTGACAGAATGCAGCAGGTTAGGCTGGGACCTCATACCAGCACATGGGAAAAAATTATCAAAGGTGTGCCCCAAGGATCAATCCTGGGACCACTTCTTTTTAACATATTTTTAAATGACATATTTTATTTTATAAATCAAGCCGTCATCTATAACTACGCGGATGACAATACACTTTCTTTTGTGCATAAGAACCTTGAAATTCTGAAGCAAGTTTTAGAAAATGAAAGCAGCATTCTTATAGATTGGTTCTTTAAAAATTTTATGCAGGCAAACCCTGGCAAATTTCAAGCAATCTGTATTGGAAAAACTGCCCATGATACTATTACATCTTTTAAAATTGACTCAGTGGAAATCAAATGTGATGATAATGTCTCTCTTTTAGGGGTTAATATCGATTTTATGCTGCGTTTTGACAATCATGTGTCAGAAATATGTAAAAAAGCCTCTAAACAGTTAGCAGTTTTAAAAAGGATTGGTAGATTTTTAACCAAACAAGGTAAACTGACTATTTATAACTCTTTTATTGTCTCAAATTTTAACTACTGTCCATTAGCATGGCATTTTTGTAGTATGTCTAGTACCATTAAAATTGAAAAGATTCAGGAACGGGCTTTACGATTCATCAACAATGATTTCAGGTCATCTATCCAGGCTCTAGTAGCTTCAACCCAAACCGAACCACTACATGTAAAACGATTGAAGCTGATGGCTACCGAGGTTTTCAAAATTGTGAATAACATAGCACCAGAGTATATAGGTGATTTGATAAATTTACAATGTTCCACATACAATTTCAGGAGTGAAAATAAAGCAAGCCTCCCTAGAGTAAATACTACAAGGTATGGCCTAAGGTCATTTCGATATGAGGCACCCCGTATCTGGAACAGTCTCCCAAATGATCTGAGAAAGGCTGAATCCCTTCCTCAGTTCAAGAGACTGATCCAAGCTTGGGAAGGCCCCATATGCAAATGCCCTTCTTGTTCAGTTTAATGTTGCTGTTGCATGTACATGTCGTTTCTCTTTTCTTTTTATTTTGTTTTGTTCGGACCCTACTACTTCCTTGGTTTATAGTTTTTTTTGTTTTGTTTTTCTGTTTGTTTTGTTTGTTTCTTTAGGGTACTGTGGGCTACGCCTCACCTTTCCCTTTTTTTCGCTTTCGTACCAAGGATGTATTAGTCGGGGTCTTTTGATGCAGCAAACTGACATTCACTGACCTTCATATGGCCGTCCTCTTAACGCTATATATGTATTTTTCTAACACAAATTTTTATTAATCTTTTTCTTTCTTTTTAGTACCTTCTCATTATATGTACATATTATATATATTTATATTTTCTGTCTTTTATATGTCTTAACGTACCTTGTAAATGTAAATCTTACAACACCTATTTCTTATGTAACTATCTTACTGTGTGATGACTTTACTTGTGCCTTTATTTGTAATGTCTGCATGCTGTGATATATTTATAACCCGTTGTTGTTTTACTCAATGTTTGTCGAAATACAAGCCCTACTGGGCTTATGTTACTTGTTATACATGTTCGATACTAAATAAAACTTCTATGTCTATGTCTATGTCTATGGCTACCGAAAGTTGTCAGTTTTCGGCAAATAATGTCTGCACCCTATCTAATTTAAAATGATGAATGTTGGTCAAATTTGGTACAGTATAGACTGCAACATGCGAAAGATTTTATTAGAATTTGGTGATCTTGACCTTTATTTAAGGTCACAGGCTCCCGAAGAGTGTCAATGGCTTGTATGCACCTTAAGAGTTTGGTAACCTACATTTGTAACCCTAGTTTTCGAGGTCAGATGGGTGTTAAAACATTAAAATTGTGGGGGGGACACTGTTTTCCTCTGAAAACATGTCTAGTTCGGAGAGTTTTTTCTTCATGGTGTTCACATGTCCGGGTCATTAATACCCTTGCAAATCAAGTTTATTCAGGGAAAAGTGGGATTTACAAGAGTATATACACACCGGTTACCGCGGTACAACGTGACGCGACTGAGTACAACAAACGCTACCGTCTTTTTTTTTTTTTTTTTTGACAGGAGAAGTGTGAGTTCAATGTTTCCTTTATTTTGTAGAACATATCACGATTTACGTTTTTCTGTTGGTTTTGCGATGACAACAGATTGTGTTTTTGTTGTTTTGTCCAAATTTTAAGTTATGACACGGTCAGAGAAGGGAAATCAAAGCCATAAATTAGGCCAAAATAGGTAGAAAAACGAAACTTCAAGTTTTAAGGGTCTATCAATCAGAAATAAATGACATATACACGAGCATTTTTGGGTTTTTCATCCCTCTAGGCATCGAAGTAAGTATACTATTTTTAATAATTCGTAAAAACATTTAGAATAAGAATCGTACCGATTTTTATTGGCTCACTACCTTGAAACACGGGTACACCTTACCACGGAGCATGTGTTGCGTCTGAGTACACTAAACACGGAACAAATGGAACATCAAACACGGATATGAAAAACCGAATCTGGACGTTTCCTACCCATTATAAGCGCCATTTTTCAAGAAACAGCCAAGAGGAACGATACATATTTTCCCTTTAGTTGAAAAAAATTTAAATATGCACGGTATACGCTTGGTCATTCCTAAAACAAAAAAGTGTTTTGGGTTGTAAGGTGTGTTTATGACATGGAGACAACTTTTTACAACAGATGCACAATAAACAGTCGCTATAATCCATAAAAGAATGTCACAAAATAACCTGTTGTTTGTTTGAACTGAGCTTTAACGTCCCCGTCGACACTATTAAGGTCATTTTGGAATTGTTTCCAATTTTGCAAGTCAATTTATCCGTCATTGAGATTTAACGACATCTCAAATCTACTGCACAATGAGAATAATAGGGTTCATATACATATGAAGGAACGGTCGGACTCTCACAACTTTGCCTGGGAAGACTAAGACCTTCTAAGTGGTTAACCAGTAGTCCTGTGCGACGGGTTTCAGCTCTGTGTGGAAATATCATGCAGTCCATTTATTTCCACAAGCAGTGGTGGATGGGGCCCAAGAATAACTTGTACATAAACATGTAAACAATATAAAACTACAGAGGGGCCGTTCAAATAGCCAACAATGAGCTACACTGAGCAAAACCAACTTCAATGAGACAACACTTACAGTGCAACCTCAAGAATCTGCAAAATAATTTGTTAGTACAGGAGTTGCGCATGCACATAGTCTCATCGCTGAAAGCGATCAAATTCTGCGAGCAACGAAAGACTAGCCCCGTTTTACAAGTTCTTGCACACCAGACGAGGAAATCCTAGATTTTACCCTGGGATAGAAACTTTTATCCTACCCGGGTTTTCTACGAAGGGCTGGCATTCAAGTCGAGAATTCTGAGGTGTTTAACTCAAAGGGTGTCTGATGTGCGCTATTTGTATAGAAAGTCGTGTACGCTGCCCGTAATGCGACGTCACTAAACGTCACAATGGACGTTAGCAGTCGAAGTGACCGCATATTCAAAATCTATGTTTTAAGATATAAGTAATGCAAGAAAAGAATCTGAAATGGGTGTGTCATGATTTGTTCTCTTTGGTAATCATTCTGTTTTACTACCTCATAAACCAGGGGTCCTGGGTTTGATTTTTGGTCTCTCCAAACTTTCTGACGAGTCGTTAAATGAGGCCCCCTCTCTGTATAACCTTAGCGGGTTGCTGAGACGTATAACTCAAAATACAGACACGGTCATTCTCTCCCTTTCACTGACTCAAGAAGGGTAGTTGTCAAACTCTAGCGTAAGAATATGCACTGTGCTGGTTTTATAAGCCTTCAATGTAAACTGACTGGCTCGATGTGACCTAAATAGTGCTTGCTGGGCTGTTAAACTCCCAACCAAACGAAGAAACAAGCCCGCCAAAGAAATCAGTTGAGGGATAGATAGGAAAGTTTGTCTATCATACTCAGGGACGTAGCTACCTATACGCAGATACGCACTTGCGTACACATTACAAACGTAAAAAATAGACGTAGAAGAAAAAGAAGGAGAAAAAGAAGAGGAAGGAGAAGAAGAAGAAAAATAAGAAGAAAAAGAAAAAAGGAAAAAAAAAGAAGGAGAAGCAGAAGATGAAAAAGAAGAAGAAAAAGTAGAAAAAAGAAGAAAAAAAGAAGCAGAGAGAAGAAGTAAGAAGAAAAAGAAGATAATGATGATGATGATGATGATGATGATGATTTTGTTTGTTTATTTGATTTGAGGTTTAACGTCCCCGTCAACACTGTATAGGTCATTTTGGAGACGTTGCTTCCAATTTTGTAGGACTTTTACCCGACATTGAGATGAAATGACATCTCAAGCCTTGTCGCCCAATGAAACCAATAGGGTTTATTAGCATGGACGGTCCGTCTCGCACCGCGGTTCCTGGACAGGCTTAGATCCTCTAAGCGGTTTATCAGTACTAGTGTGCGGGCCGGATTCAGCTCTGCGTGGAAGCATCATGCAGCCCATATATTTCTTTAAGCCCCTATGGGCGGGGACCGGATGATGATGAAGAAGAAGAAGAACGAGAAGAAGAAGAAGAAGAAGAAGAAGAAGAAGAAGAAAAACTGTATTTGTCTAGGATATACGCAACACTATTTATTAGCTAGCATAGTTTCCTCCTCTGCCACGGGAACCGCATTTACAGGAAAGAATTTGCTCCCTGATGGGAGCAAATTCTTTCCTGTAAGAGTGGTCCCCATTTGGTAAACGGAGTTATTATTTTTGGTGTTTTCTTTGGTTTGCGTACACATGATTTTCTTCCAGCTACGCCCCTGATACTGTTACGACCCACAACTTCTAATCCTGAATTACATGTATCTTCCTTGGCCTTCAGGTTTATAACCAATGACAACTGCGTCATGGATACGACTCTTTCGCACAGAGTCGATTATTTTTTTTTTAGCTATGCTCCATTTTTTATTATGGTTGTCATGTCGGAAGATGGTGGCTCGCCCGGGATTTTACTTTCTTCGCAAAAGGGGTGAGGTGTTACGGCCCGCAGCACCTAACCTACATTATACCTGCCTTGGTTGATTATGCGGAAGACAACTGAGGAGGACTCTTTCGCTTAGTGCTTAGAGCAGTTGATTTTACCCATTTGTCCCAGGTTCGAATCTCACCATAAGCGATTTTTCCCCTTTTTACAACTATGCTTCTCTCCATTGTTACGACATTCATGTCGTAAGAATACCCAAGTAAGAGTCTTATATTCTTTATTTCAGAAAGATACATTATGGCTGAGTTTGAGTTTAGCGATGCTGGTCATCCAGATGACCCCAACACCATGTATACTATTGCCGAACCTAACAGTGAAACTTAGGATTGGGCTCAAGTTTTGTCTGGTGTCTCAAAAGGTGCCGTTTTCGGTTCAGTTTTCTTCTTCGTGGACATTAATGACATTATTTCTGACATTGTGTAACAGGTGACAAAACTGCTACACACCTTTGGCCCGGCCGGGGTTCGAACCCGGGCCGCCGAATTGATAAGCAAATCTACCACGTTGCTGTAAAAGTCGGCTTGTACCGAAAGGCAGTACAAGTGTGCTATATACCTATACGCTATGACATTCTCCCCCTCCACATTGAAATTCGCCCTCGAATTTCGGGAGTCCGAGAATCATGTGAAATGATACTCAATGAGTTCTAATGCATGAACCCTCAATTTTATTGGTTCTCTGCCTAGTTATCTGCTTAATGTATTGCATTAAACGACCTGAAAACTCACTCCGGTAACACACCCGTGCGACATAGTGTATTTTTCACATCTCCTAAATGGCTACTTCTCTGATGATAATCCGTGATATGTTTCTTATTTATACTGCAAACATAGGTTGTGGGTGCTCGTTAGAATCGTCTCAAGGAGGCGGTTCTAACGTGTACCCACAGCCTATGTCTTACAGCAGATATAATAAAAAAGTATGTATATCCCCTTAAATCACAGTTTTCTCTATATAAAGTAAGGGGTGTTCACTTCACGGACTTGTTCGCATGATGTCATGCCAAATTTTCATGCCCAACAGCCAAGTCTATCCATTTGGTTCAGAAGTTTACGTAAGTCATCTGTAACTCTATCTTCCCGGCAGTATACCCAGTCGTCTGCGAACAGTCTTATTTCTGAGTCAGTGTCGGTGGAAATATGATAAATATACAGGGAGTATAACAGAGGACTAAGAACAGTCCCATTCGGGACCCAGACAAAACTGGAACACACTCCATATACTCGCCATTAACTCATATTGGGTCCATATCATTTACAACAAGAGCTGTAACTATAGGCGACCAATGCCCTCCCCCCCCCCCCCCCCCGTGGGAGCCAATTTCTGATTTTTTTCGTAATTTCAAGGCCCCCCCCCCCCCGTGGGAGCCAATTTCTGATTTTTTTCGGAATTTCAAGGGGAGATAATTCAGCCAAACATGAAACAGAGTCATGGCCCTTGGTCAGAATGGGCAAATACTATATGCTCCCCCCCCCCGAATCAAAGATTCTCGGGGGTGGGTGATAGCATAACAAGAGGCCCATGGGCCACTAGGCTCACCAGAGGTCATGTAGTTTACACCATATACAAGCAAGGTGCCCATCTTGGTCATGTGACAACAATACCACGAATAATGTTCAATTGCCTCATCCCCAGGGAAGCTTTTAATGTAATTTGGTTTCAATCATCACAGCTCTTTTACTGGAGAAGAAGATAAAAATACTGAATCTGCGCTATCCAAGACAAAGGTCAGTAATGCCCTTGACCTTTGGAATTGATTAACTTCCATTCATCTGATTGTAAATAATATTTATGAAGGAACCGGCTGCCATGCAATCAGTAAAATCCACTGTCTTGCTCTTTTTCGATACAAATGCCTAAGTGACCAAATTTGACCTTGATGTAAAACAGGTCATGGTCAGCTAAAGGTCATCAGTTGAATAAATTTGGTAGGGCCTGAGTCCCGAATGCTACATACCAAATTTCAAGGTCATCGGCTATTTGGTTCCTGAGAAGAAAATTCTTAAATTTTTTTACCATATATGAGCATGGTGGCCACATTGGTCGGGTGACCCAGTCCTCACAAACAAACTTTCGTTCCCTCATTCCGTAGAGTCTCCACATGTAATTTTGTTTCAATTGGCCAAGTAGTTTTAGTGAAGAAGAAGATGAAAATACTGAATCTGAGCCGCCCTGGACAAAGATCGGGATGACCTTAACCTTTGGAACTTATAAACTTCCATTCAGCTGATTGCAAATACCATTTCTGATGCCACTAGTTACCATGCAATCAGCAAACTCCACTGTTTTGCCTTTTTTTCCATACAAATGTCTAAGTGACCAAATTTGACCTTGACGTAAAACAGGTCAAGGTCACCCAAAGGTCATAATTTGAATAAACTTGGTAGGGCTCAAGTCTCTGATGCTGCATACCCAGTTTCAAGATCATCGGCTATTCGGTTCTAGAGAAGAAGATTTTTAAAGGGTTTTACCATATATGGGCATGGTGGCCATATCAGTCACATGATCCCATCCTCACGAACAATCCCCCATTCCCTAGAGGCTCCACATGTAATTTGGTTTCAATTGGCCAAGTAGTTTAAGTGAAGAAGATGAAAATACTGAATCTGAGCCGTCCTGGAAAAAGGTCGGTAAATGACCTTGACCTTTGGACCTTATAAACTTCCACTCAGCTGATTGCAAATACCATTTCTGATGCCACTAGCTACCATGCAATCAGAAAAATCCACTGTTTTGCCTTTTTTCCATACAAATGTCTAAGTGACCAAATTTGACCTTGACGTAAAACAGGTCAAGGTCAACCAAAGGTCATAATTGAACAAACTTGGTAGGGCCCGAGTCCCTGATGCTGCATACCAAGTTTCAAGATCATCGGCTATTCGGTTCTTGAGAAGAAGATTTTTAAAGGTTTTTACCATATATGGGCATGGTGGCCATATTGGTCATGTGACCCAGTCCTCACGAACAAACTTTCGTTCCCCCATTCCATAGAGGCTCCACATGTAATTTGGTTTCAATTGGCAGAGTAGTTTAAGTGAAGAAGAAGATGAAAATACTGAATCTGAGCCGTCCTGGACAAAGGTCGGGAAATGACCTTGACCTTTGGAACTTTTAAATGCCCATTCAGCTGATTGCAAATACCATTTCTGATGCCACTAGCTACCATGCAATCAGAAAAATCCACTTTTTTGCCTTTTTTCCATACAAATGTCTAAGTTACCAAATTTGACCTTGACGTAAAACAGGTCAAGGTCAACCAAAGGTCATGATTTGAACAAACTTGGTAGGGCCCGAGTCCCCGATGCTGCATACCAAGTTTCAAGATCATCGGCCATTTGGTTCTTGAGAAGAAGATTTTTAAAGGTTTATACCATATATGGGCATGGCGGCCATATTGGTCATGTGACCCCATCATCACAAACAAACTTTCGTTCCCCCATTCCATAGAGGCTCCATATGTAATTTGGTTTCAATTGGCCAAGTAGTTTAAGTGAAGAAGAAGATGAAAATACTGAATCTGAGCCGTCCTGGACAAAGGTCGGTAAATGACCTTGACCTTTGGAACTTATAAACTTCCATTTAGCCGGATGAAATACCATTTCTGATGCCACTAGCTACCATGCAATCAGAAAAATCCACTGTTTTGCCTTTTTTCCATATAAATGTCTAAGTGACCAAATTTGACATTGACGTAAAACAGGTCAAGGTCAACCAAAGGTCATAATTTGAACAAACTTGGTAGGGCCCGAGTTCCCGATGCTGCATACCAAGTTTCAAGATCATCGGTCATTCGGTTCTTGAGAAGAAGATTTTTAAAGGTTTTTACCATATATGGGCATGGCGGCCATCTTGGTCATGTGACCCAGTCTTCACGAACAAACTTTCGTTCCCCCTTCCCACAGAGCCTCCACATGTAATTTGGTTTCAATTGGCCAAGTAGTTTCAGAGGAGAAGTCGTTTGAAAATGTTGACGCAGACGCAGACGCGGACGCGGACGACGGACGGCGGATCACTGCCTATACTATAAGCTCCCCCGGAGCCTTCGGCTCTGGTGAGCTCAAAACTTACTATTTTCAGTAGCAAAGAAAGGAACCTATAAATTTAAGAGTCTCCCCTCCCCAACAATGCCGAAACTAAATAAGTTGGGTTTCAGTTGTTCATAAATGGGGGATGTGGTAAAAACGTTCTGGAAAGCCAGAATAAATGTGTTCACCCGTCCCCTTTGTCCAAAATTTTACCCAACCCTTTAAATTCGCACGTGTATAAGTTCGGAGATTATAATGAGAATCAAACAGGCATTTAAGAGTATGTAACAGCAAAATGAATCGGTTTGAATTAAAAACAGCATCATGTATCATGCCTTCGCTGGCGGATTAAAGAGTTTTATTTCAATTTATTTCGCCCCCGCACATCGGGGCTTGAGAAATAAATTGGGCTGCATGGTGCTTCCACGCAGAGCTGAATCTGACCACAAACGAGTACTTGCAAACCGCTTAGAAGGACTAAGCCTGCCCAGGCAAAGCGGTGTGAGCCAGATCGTCCAATGCATATAAGCCTTCTGGTTTCATTGCGCGGCAGGGCTTGAGATATCATTTCATCTCAATGTCGGTTAAAAGTCCCACAGAATTGTAAGCACCGTCACCAAAATGACCTAAATAGTGTTTACGGGGACGTTAAATCCCAATTCAAACAAATATTTCAATTTATGAAGAATATAATCCGTGTTTGTTGTACCCAAATTCTGCTGACTAACCGCGTTATGGTGTATCATAACCCGTGGTAAGGTGTACCCTAACAAAAAATCAACCATTGAACCTTCCACGGATTCAGTGGGTATTGACATGAACTGGGGCTCAAGCAAATGCATCAATGGATGCTCTGAAATCGCAATAACATATAAATCACAAATCATGTGCACAAAAGATGTGTTACTGTCAAAAAACATTTACCGAAGTATGCTGGGGTTGGTGAAAACACACTAGACGAAAGAAAAATTGTTTGTGTTTTCGTTAATAATGAACAGAATTCTCTGCAACTGTATCAGTAAACGGTAATACCATTACTCTGCAGCTATGCAAAATAACCACCCAAAAAGATTACGATCTGGGCTAAAATAAACCTTTTTCTTACCGAAAATACTGCTGTGACGTCATGATTTCTGTAGCGTTTGTTGTACTCTGTCGCGTTCGTTGTACTGCGGTAACCGGTGTGATATATGACATTAACAAGTCCGGGTTTTATACAGAGAAAATTCGTGTTACGGGGGTATACATTATTTTCTTATTTCTGCTGTAGGACACAGGTTGTTGGTACTCGTTAGAACCGCCTCCATGTGGCGGTTCTAACAAGCACACTAAACATATATTTGGCGTGTAAATAAGAAAATTATTGCAAATTTTCTGTAGAAAAGTCCCTATTTTAGAGATACGAAAGTACGAACTTTATCACATGGATGTGTTGCGTATCTTAATGAATAATGCTATAAAATATAGATTGTCGCACAAACACACCAACGCGACATAGTGCATTTTTTCACGTCTCCAAATGGCTACTTTTCTTATGAAAATCTGTGATATTTTTCTGAGCATGTAAACAGTTTTATAACCTCGGATCCTTGTCTTATCTGGGCGTATGTTCTGGGTAAGGCAACGTATACCTGAAGAAAGCGGCGTCTGAACATGGTCTACACTGCTTCAAGAAGATTTGTTTGTTTGATTTGAGGTTTAACGCCCCGTCAACACTGTATAATCATTTTTGAGACGTTGCTTCAAATTTTGATGGACTTTTACCCGACACTGAGATGAAATGACATCTCAAGCCATGTCGCCCAATGAAACCAATAGGGTTTATAAGCATGGACGGTCCAACTCGCACCGCTTTGCCTGGGCAGTCTTCAATCATCTAAGTGGTTTACCAGTACTCGTGTGCGGTCAGGTTCAGCTCTGCGTGGAAGCATCATGCAGCCCATCTATTTCTTCAAACCCCAATGGGCGAGGGTCGAAAAACAGGAAATGAAGGTACCTGTTCTTGACCATTTTCCAGGCAGTGCTGCTAGTACTTTGATTCTATTATACAATGGATAGTTACGTTTTATTTAAGAAATAGATCAGCTCTAACTGTCGGTCAGATGTAAGTAGAAAATCACGCGCGCTACGCGCTCGTGATTTGATCTACTTTACAACTGACCTCCAAACTGTGATTTATTACTCAAAAAATCACAGATTAGAGCTGATCTATTTCGATTATAACATGCTCGGCAATAATGTTGTTGTTTCCTTCAAAATCTCACAACTTTTCGCCATTGTTAGAAGAAATCCCGCTAAAATTATCGACTGAAACACATGCATTTATATTCTTTTCTAACATTTTCGATGCGAGAAAATGACGTTACACCGTCTAACGTCAAGGAAATCGACTAGTGACGTCATAAATTTGCAGTTTTTAATGACGTCACTCGTCACGCTCTTCCAAGCTCACAGTTATTTTCCATTGCCTATATAGGAGCGCTGTGTTAGATCAGGGTATCATTTTCTAATATTTTGAGCACACAGTTTATTGGCTGTTTGGCAATGCTTTCTTTAGCACCGGTGTCAAGCTGGCCAGCAAAAACACCCCTCCCATCTATAATCGAACCCCGCCCCAATAGGAAATCAGAGTATTTTTTTTAAACAAAGAAACGAGACCCACTGAGCTTTACAAAGTTGAACAGGACTATGAGTACACACGTTGGCCGGAAAAGAACGTGTCAATCAATATTTAATATATATTGCCAAATACGGAGTGACATTGTCCTATATGCACAACCCAAAATCCCAGTTTATTTAAAAACTGGGATTCCGGATAACATCGACTTTGTCGTCAAAATTAAAAAAAGAAATATGAATGAAATCGGATATTGTTCGTGACAACCTGCATATCCCATTTTCAGTGGAATAGTTCAAAACGGAAGCACAGAAATAGATCAGTTCTAGCAGTGATTTGTTGAGTAATAAACCACAGTTTTAAAGTAGATCAAATTACGGGGCGTAGCGCTACAAACTCTGATTCATATAACTGAATCAATCACGCACTCGAGCTGATCTGTTTCTATTCTTAGTAACACACTAACAACCGATTGTTTCGTTTATATTCTCCTAACCTGTCGCCGATGAAAGTGAGGACCCTGGTTTGCTTTTACGTTACTTAAGGGGAATGGGAACACCTTCAGGGGAGGCAACTTCTGCAAAGTTATTTTGTCTCCCATGTCAATAGGGATCATCTCTTAAAGGAAAGAATTTGCTCCTGAGGAGCAAATTCTTTCCTTTAAGAATAGACCCCTTTTTCAGTGGGACAGGGCTTACAGAAAAGCAGACAGGAAGTTCTGAAAGTTGTCTCCCTTTGAAAAATGGCGAAGGGAGACGACTTTCTGGATTTCCTGTTCACTTTTCCATAAGCCCTGTCCCGCTGGAAAAAAATGGTCTACTCTTAAAGGAAAGAATTTGCATTCAACATTTCTTGAACGAAGCACTGACAGCACTGGTATGTCGACTGTCTCTGGAGTTTGGAAGTGATCCTTAATGGAGAATTAGGCCGTCTGGTTTAACCTTTAAGGGGAATGGGAACACCTTCAGGGGAGGCAACTCCTGCAAAAGTATTTTTGTCTCCCATGACAATAGGGGCCAACTCTTAAAGGAAAGAATTTGCTCCTAGGGAGCAAATTCTTTCCTTTAAGAGTAGACCCCTTTTTCTGTGGGACAGCGCTTATAGAAAAGCAAACAGGAAGTTCCAAAAGTTGTCTCCCTTTGAAAAATGGCAGAAAAATATACCAGGTGTTCCCATTCCCCTTAAGTCCAGTATTTCTATTTAAACAGTGCCTTCTGCGGCATCTGATCTGGGTTTGCACTGTTTGCCAAACCAAACACTTGAGTCCAGTCCAGACACTATAGATAACCCTCTTATGCAACACGCTGACATCACAGCGATAATAATAGCGCGGCTAATGTCTAAAAATAACCGTAGCCTGGATTCCCTTGCTGTGGACATCAAGAACGAAAATCTTCTACGCTTAGTAACTTTGGGTAGATAAACAAAAAGTCGAGCCAGAAACTGTTGTAAGCTGATTAGAATGTATACGCCCATTATATTTTTACGTTCTGAACGAGAGGATGTACGGTTTATTAAGCCGGATGTCGTACAGACATAACCTTGTTGTAGCTGGCCTCACTGGCCCAGTCTGGTGCGTGTCTGAGGTGCCGGGTTCACGTTCTGTCGGGTGCGCAAAATTACCCATTTAATTTATTTTGCAGTCAGTCTCTCCCTTCCGTTGATTCAAGAAAGGCAGTTGTCAAATTCTAGAGAATGAGCACTGTACCTATTAACCTCTTATGTGAGTGAGTGTTTGAGTTTTAAATCTCACCAACAGCTAAGGTCATACGGAGACGGGACCTCAGTTTAAAGACTCTTCCGAAAGATTGGAGAAGCCCGGGATCGAGCCTGCGACGCCTGCATAACCACTATACAACGAAGGCTTCCATTAACCTCTTATATAGCACCCTGACAAGTAGTCCAACAAGTTAGACGTACGCATGCACTCATTTATAGATTTGTTTTTTTATAGATGTGCATGCGACGTCTAACACGGGGCTTATACAAGTTCATATAGCACTTTTAAAATTTTCACTTAGCATGTATACCAATTGTATTGTAAGTCCAATTCATGCCTTAGATTGTAAAAAGTCGAAATCTGTGATAAAAATGCTGTCTAACCTTTGTGGATGTAAGAATATTCCTGATTAAAACAAACCATCACTTGACTGACAGAAGACCACCACCATTGTTTTGAAATAATTGTCATGTGACTTTGGTTACGACTAAAAGTTCGAATTGGATTTTTTCTTCAACGGTTTTTTTTTCTTTCATGTGACGCAGCAACTGGGAATATAAATATCGGAAACACCACAGCAAGGGAAACGGGTGGCTGGGGTTTGTAAAGCGGAAATGAAGTGGCATACAAAACGTTGGTACACCTCAGCAGTTTGGTTACCCGACACTAAGAATAGCATAAATATAATTGAAATGACCCAAAGAAGAACTGCTAGTTTGGTGGAAGGGGATTAAATACTCCCCATATGATAGTGCATCTAACATGCTATGCGATATCATTGCCAGGGATGACCAACCAAAAGATATTCCTTTTATTATTGTCTTTTAAAAATAATACATAATTATGTTGTCATGAAAAAAATCCACCATGCTTTTTGACACCCAGATGTTCACTCTGCATATGCTCCCTGTTTTGTTTTGGCAGATGCAGATGCACACTGATGCAAAGTATCAGCAGCACTCCTTTATCAAGTATCAACAGATCTTTGGGACAGATTATTTAATCTCCAACAATTTTTCTTTTATCCTTCCACTGACTGCGCAAATGCACATGAAACTCGAAGGAGGGTACTGAGAGAGAGAGAGAGAGAGAGAGAGAGAGAGAGAGAGAGAGAGAGAGAGAGAGGCATTATAAAAATATACATGTTATACAACATCGAACATCACTGCATTAGGCAGAACCTAAAAAAATGAATGATTTTCGGATCTTGTGTGTCCCGAGAAAATTAATATTTTTCCGACAATAATTTGCGAGTAAGGCAATTATCATTCTTAGTTTGGCAGTGTTCACTTAGAAGAAACAGGTTAGGTGCATGGCTGTTGCACGCTGGTATGTATGTTTGCAGAACGAGAGAGGATAAAACGTTACCTTTTATATATATCACTAACAAGAAAGGACCCAGCACTGAACCTTGCAGTTCCTTTTTCACCTGAATTAAACGGCCCTACTTTACTATAAAATTTGAAGGCAGTGTTCTGTTGTAGGGATGGCAGGGATAAATAGATTCTATGTGGCCACAATTCTAGCTCTTGACACAGAAAATGTATTAACACTGAGCTCTGCTTTGGGATAAGACGATCTACAGATTGTGGCATGTTTTAGACTAGGTGCAAAGAAATAGAAGTGAGGGCCGCAGTTATAAAATAGAAGGGGAGGCAATGATCAGGAATCGATACAATTAACCCACAGCTCCCATCAGAGCCTTTAAAATTAGTTCTTGAGATGAAATCTCAAAAGAAATTTCTGCTGTATAAAACTAAGTTTATAGAAGAAAAAGCCCCAGCCCACCTCAAAAGTGTAATTGTAGTCAGGGACTTTAACCTGAAACAAAGGGAAGAAAGAAAAGAAGCGAAGTCAACCTGAAACAAAGGGAAGAAAGAAAAGAAGCGGCGTCAAGCAAGAAATGTTGAACCTCGCTGGGAATTGAATAGGGCACAAGAAGGTGACCCTGCACGAATGGAAACGGGTGAAAATCCACTGCCCATTCCATTCCTTCATGATGAGAAAAGCAGCCTTTCACAGCTTAACATACACACAGACTCAATAGTTTTCAGAAAAAAAAAATACCATTTTTAATACAGGACAAATGCTTTTAGTGACACTACTGAAGGGTGGGAAGGAAACAATGATTGGTGGGATTTGTCACAGATCCAGAAGATCAAGCCCAGCCTCTTCAACTATGGCTTAGGAAACATGTTTTAGTTTAAACAGAACTATAAATAATGATCAAAATATTTTTTATCCAAAACTTTCCCGAAAAATTTATCTCCTTTATTCTAACTGTGATAGAGATTGTCTCAAGTGAAGAAAGAAATTGAAATTAGAAAAGTACATCAAACTAATAATTTATTTTCAAAAGCACAACATTGGTTCCTTAAGGGACGCTCATGTATTACCAACTTCTAGAACTAATGGGGGAATTGGCAGAAGCCCTTGACGCAAACGAAGACATCAGTATAATTTATTAAGAAGGCCTTTGGCAAAATGCCACATAAAAGATTGTTGACTGGGGATATGGTACTTAAATGGATAAAAGAATTTCTGTCGGGTAGAACCCCTAAAGGTGTTATCAACGGCAAATACTCTAAAATGGCAAAAGTAACTAGTGGTATCCTGCAGGGAAGTGTCCTGGGTCCTATTCTATACCTACTTTTCATAACCTTCCCGCCGTTGTTATTGCATATATGAAGCTCTTTGCTGATGATGCTAAAATACTTGGGAAACTAAATTAGACAGACAGAATATGTTCAGACAAGTATTAACAATGCTTTTGATTGGGCAAAAACTTGGAATGGAATGTGAACTTGGAATATGAACTATCACCTCAAGAAGTGTAAGTACCTACACATCCGAAACCAAAATTACCATTATGAATATAAAATGGAAACTGACCAAGAGTCAAAAACAGCTGAAACAGTAACCACAGAAAAAGACTTGTGTGTAATTATGCAAAATTCTTTGAAGTTCACAGAACATATCAATAATAAGGTAAATAAAGCAAACTGAAATGTGGGATTAATCTTTCGAACCTCTTGTGAGACCTCACCTCGAATATTCCAAAACCATTTGGTCGCCGATGTTTTAAAAAAGATAAAAAATATTATCGAAAATGTTCAGCGCCGAGCCACCCAACTAGTAAAAACAAAAAGCGGACAGCATATGAGTTATTCGGAAAAATTAAAGACACCAGGATTTCCATCCCTGGGATATAGAAGAGACAGAGCCGGTATAATTCAGCTGTACAAAATATTGCACAAAATAGACAAAGTTGACAGGAACAACGTATTTATTATTCATACACAAGCATAAACTCCTGGACAAATTCTAAAGGTCACATTTAAAAGTACGGGCAAATCCCTTCAAAAATCAAAGCGTTGATAATTGGAATTCTCTAACTGAGGACATGGTAAACGCACCCTCCTAAAATGCCTTTCATAATAGTAGAAGTATTATTTCATAAATCGTGTCATTGATAACTTGAATTCCCTAAATGTGGACATGGTAAAAGCACCCTCCTAAAATACCTTTCAAATAAGTTCTGAACGGCTGAATCGCTTTTGGCAGCAACGCCCATCTAAGATCAGTCCATCCTGCTATGCACCCGGACAAGCTAACAGAATGCATCATCAGAGGCCAGTGTATCTGTTAACATGTCGACCTAGATCCACAGGAATATCAGGCATATAATGGTCACACCAATGCAGAAATGAGAGTCGACATTTTCGAGGACCGTTCCCTTATAAGTGTAAGAAGCCTCGATTTTGTTCTTTTCTGGTTGCCTGCATATTCTTTTATTTAACAAGCGGCGGCCGAAATCTCCTGCCCCATTTTCTTGCCAAACAACCTAATATATCAATATCCATCTGGTTTCAATTTGCCTTTCTTATTTAACTATAGTAAACACGGTCTTATAACAGAATCATTGTCAGTTGAAATATCACTGATGTACGAAGAGAACAACAATGGACTAAGAACGGTACCTTGTATAACACGCAGACTTAATTGGAGCCTAACTTGAAGGTTCACCATTAATGACAGTTCGTTTTCTATAGTAAAGAAAGGAATCTATCCATTTTATAGTCTTGTCGTCAGAGAAGTAAACAAATGGCGTGGTGCATACTAAGGCATAACTAAATAATTTGTTTTTAAGTTGTTTTGTAGTTTAGTTGATGCGGGTGTTGGTCGTGGTCGTGTCAAAAAAATGTGCCCACCTATGCTTCTTTGTCTGATATTTCTAGTCAATCATTAATCACCATTGTGAAAACATTAACGTTCAAGGGCCTTGCATTCTTGTTCTAAACCACGCACCAAGCTCTCGCTTGAAGAGAAAAGAATTAAGTGGGGGAAATGCTTATTAAGATTTGTAAAGTAGAAGTGAAGACCATGATAACCTTTTAATACATTTATCATTGGTTTTAAAAGAAAAAAAATCTCAAAATCCCTTTATTAACTTGAGTTTGTCACCGAGCTCTTCTGTTTCACTCTCCACATACTCATTCTTTTTTTCAATGCTATCCGTCTTGTTCGTTTGAAAAATAAAAAGAAAAGTATTCCGGTTTTTGCTTTTACCGATGACGTCATTTGACTTCTTTGACCCTGGTTGAGAAGTAAACAAATGGCGTGGTGCATACTACCGGGACGGAATATTGCCTAATTAAAGTTTTAATTTAGTGACTTTTGGAATATTTCATGTTGAGATGAGGAGTTAAAACATTATTTATGTAAGTTAAATAGGCAGTTTGTTATGACAACGTTTTAAATGCTCTCAAAGTAATCAGAAACTGCTGCGCTAGTTTGTCTAGCGGTCCTCACGAAAAGAAAATGGCGTAATCCTTATGAGAGTTCGCGTTCCGAAGAATAACAAAAACATAAATATCAGCATATAAATGTAAAAAATGAATGTCTGGAACGCAGAACTCTCATGTATGGGAGTACCTGACAAGGAAAATATTACTGGATTAACAGATTGGCATTACATAATTACTTAAAATGTGTTGATCGGGCCGTTTTACTAAATGGCGAATATTTGTCCTGTAAACATCATAATACTATCCCGCAGAATCACGATATCCCATACTTTTCAAACAGTATAGAGCCAGATCGGATGGCTTATGCAGAAGTGCAGAAGCCACCTGATCAGGATCTTCACTGTTTGTCATGCAGTTTTTAAATTTGAATGAATAAATCATTTCCAGCAATTTGATTGGTTGATACTCAGAAATGGGTGCGGTAAATTAATTTATTCAGCAAGATAAGGGTTAAAACCTTTGTACTAACCAGTTTAATCCATTTATGCCTAGCTTCAAGCAAAAATACCTATATAGTTTTGACCCCCTTCGCTGAAAAAAATAACTAGTACATTCGACTAGTTTACCTAGTAAACACAGAGGGTCACTTAGTCGTCTGTAGGTTGACTGAGCATTCTTAGTCAATTTAACTAGTCTCTCTAGTAAGCGTAAATCAATAATCGTTGACAGGGCATCTGGTCAGTATGACTACCCTTTCTAGGCAGTATGACTAGGGTGTCTAGACAGTTTTCCCGCCGAATGTTGATTGACAGCTTGCAGAGTGTGTAGAGGAAGCGTTCCAGACGCCATCTTAACGTTTAGGAGAACATGCTCCAACATACAGTGGGTTGATTCTGATATTATTTCACCCAACATACAGTGGGTTGTTGTACTCACCTTGAGCACTTTGTTCTTATTGTTTGTAACTCTGCAGGTAAGATCTTAAGCACCTAGTGGTTATAAGCAGCGTTATAATGCTTACAAGATAAACAACAACAACAACAATGTCAACATACAAATATACGTCCAGAAGCTCTAAAGTCGACATTTCCGTGAATCCAAGCATAAATAATGGGGATTTTCTTTTCTGCAATATGAAAATATAACTCTGCAGGTAAGAAATATTCTTTTATTTCTTCTCTTATCTTCCTAAAGGCGCCTTTACACAGCATGTTTTTCCATATGTGTTTTGACCTGCATCAGTTTCCTAGTAAATGTGACTAGCCCTTTTATCAATGTGACTACCTGTCTTGTCATCTGTAGAGGAACTACGACTAAAGCAACTAGTAATCAGTACTAAGAATCTAGTAATCTACGACTAAAGCAACTAGTAATCAGTACTAAGAATCTAGTAATCCTGACCATGCTTGCTAGTACTTTTGACAGTCACACCAGTACATTTGACTATTAAGCTAGTACATATGACTAGCTTAAACTAGTGAACTTTGACTAGATGAAGCTAGTCAAATGCACTAGGCTAAGTAAAGCTAGTCAAGTTGACTAGTTTTTTCTAGTCAAAATGCTTGACTAGGTCTTCCTAGTCACATCGACTATATTGCATAGTGCTTTTTTGGACAATCATATTGACTAGGTTCCTTAGTCGGCATGACTATTTTTTTTCTCAGTGTTCAAGTGAACCCCACTTTATATAGTAAAACTGGGGTTTACAGGGCTGAACCTTATTTTTTCTTATTTCTTCTCTAAAATATAGATTGTGAGTACTCGTTAGAATCGCCTCAATTACGTCATGTGCCTGCTAGTCAATTTGTTTAAGGGGAATGGGAACACCTGGCAGATTTATCTACCAGTTTTCAAAGGGAGATAACCTTCGGGACTTCCTGTTTTGCTTTTCTATAAGCCCTGCCCCACTGAAAAAAGGATCTACTCTTAAAGGAGCAAATTTTTTTTTTAAGAGTTGACCCCTACTGACATGGGAAACAAAACTACTTTTGCAGGAGTTGCCTCCCCTGAAGGTGTTCCCATTCCCCTTAAATTCAGGGAATTTTGTAAAGGAAATTGACCTATCTAGAGCTATAACGTGGAAGAGTCTATCGGCATAACAGGGTAATAGTAATGATTCTGACAGCCAGAAGACCCTCTCATAACAAACAAACAAGTGAACGAAAGAACGAACGAACAAACAACCAAACAAACAACTGACCGACCGGCGTTCTTACCTTGTAGGCCAAAACTGTCAACAATAGTTTTGGAAGCAATAGGATGTGTGCGAACAACATCACTCCATTACAGTCTGACCTGAAAATGTACGTACTAGCACTCAAACACTGGCAGCAACTTCTTTCAGCCGAGCGGAACTATTTCAGCAATTTATCGTTTACCCTTGTCTTGCTGAATATTCATTTAAGCCACACCCATTTCTGTCTATCAACCAATCAAATTACTTGGTGTAATTTATTGCTACAAATTCATAAACTGAATGCCAAACAGTGTAGATCCTGATCAGATGGCTTCTTCAGAAGCCATCTGATCTGGATCTACACTGTTTCCAAAGATAGGGGTTGTCGTGAACAGCATGATAAGAGTTAAGTATTACGATAACACATCCAGTGCATTTTTTTCACATTTCCAAAATGGTTACTTTTCTTAAGAAAATCCGTTATTTTTCTCTTACTTATACTGTAAACATAGATTGTGAGTGCTCGTTAGAACCGCCCAGTTAGGCGGTTCTAACGAGTACCCATAACCTATATATTGGAAGCAGAAATAAGACATTAATATAAACCCCAATATACCTCATTTTTCTCTGTATGAAGTGGGGTTAAGGGTGTGTTCATTTCACTTGTTTTAAAGTGCATTACCTATTTATGTGACCAAGGAACCAGAGAAAATCAGTTTCCGGAAATCAATGTGTTCGTATAAGATTTTATATACAGTAAAACTCCTATAATAAGACCACCTTTGGGATTGTTCAATGGGGGTATTTAAGACCACTTTTTAACAGACACAAAAGTGGTCTCTTTCCATGAGACACTGTGTGCAGAAAACACACAGAAAGAATGACCAAAACCTTTTATTTGTTTGTTTGTTTGATTTGAGGTTTACCGTCCCCGTCAACACTGTATAGGTCATTTTGGAGACGTTGCTTCCAATTTTGTGGGACTTTTACCCGACACTGAGATGAAATGACATCTCAAGCCCTGCCGCCCAATGAAACAAATTGGGTTTATAAGCATGGACGGTCCAACTCGCACAGCTTTGCCTGGGCAGACTTAGATCCTCTAAGCGGTTTACCAGTACTCGTGTGCGGCCGGTTTCAGCTCTGCGTGGAAGCATCATGCAGCCCATCTATTTTTTCAAGCCCCGATGGGCGGGGGCCAATCAATACCTTTTAAATATGATTTCTA
The DNA here is from genome assembly GCA_963580285.1 of Lucinisca nassula. Lineage (NCBI taxonomy): Eukaryota > Metazoa > Mollusca > Bivalvia > Lucinida > Lucinidae > Lucinisca > Lucinisca nassula. The sequence goes on from OY757025.1 coordinate 24,619,861, forward strand.
TAGGAGAATTAGTCTTAATTTTAGGCGGTCTTAATTGCGGAATTTCACTTTACGAGTATAATCCATTGTGTTATTTCAAGTATCAACAAGTGGAATCTCAGCCAGTCACAACAAACATCATCTACGTTGTCGTCTGCTGGTAATTTTGAAAGTCATTTTTGCAAACAGTGAGGACCCAGATCAGACTGCTCCTCCAGGAGCAGTCTGATCAGGATCCAAACTGTTTGCCTGTATGCAACAATATGGTTTAATAGTTTTCAAGAAAATGCAGCTGACGGCATAAACAGACGTCATTTTGCAGGTTTTCTTTGCATCTTAAGGGTTGTGATGCAATGAGCCGCGCCGGACGTTAAAGTGTTTTCGACCACCTGCACACTGTGATCATTCAGATCAACCTGCGTAGGCGCGTGAATGCTATATGTTTCTCCATGATCAAAATATTCATCCTACATAAAGGCCGTCGTGGTATAGTGGTTATGTACTCGCCTAATTAATCGTGGGGTCGTAGATTCGATATCGGGTTTCTCCAGTTTGTTCGAATGAGTCATTAAACTGAGGCCCCATCCCCGAATAACCTCAGTTGTTGGTGGGACGTAAGTGTTTGTTTGTTTGTTTGATTTGAGGTTTAATGTCCCCGTCAACAGTGTAAAGGTCATTTTGGAGACGTTGCTTCCAATTTTGTGGGACTTTTACCCGACATTGAGATGAAATGACATCTCAAGCCCTGTCGCCCAATGAAACCAATAGGGTTTATGAGCATGGACGGTCCGCCTCGCACCGAGTTCCTGGACAGGCTTAGATCCTCTTAGATCCTCTGAGCGGTTTACCAGTACTAGTGTGCGGGCCGGATTCAGCTCTGCTTGGAAGCATCATGCAGCCCATATATTTCTTCAAGCCCCTATGGGCGGGGGCCGTGGTGGGACGCTACACTCAGGAAAAGTTTATACAGAATGTTACGATAACACACCCTTGCGAGTTGGTGTTTTTTTACATCTCCAAAATGGTTACTTTTCTGATGAAAATTCGTGATTTTTTTTGTCTTTTATCTTTTTTTTCTGCAAACATAGGTTGTGGCTGCTCGTTAGAACCGCCTCACTGAGGCGGTTCTAACGAGTACCCACAGCCTATGTTTGTGGCTGCTCGTTAGAACCGCCTTACTGAGGCGGTTCTAACGAGTACCCACAGCCTATGTCTTGGAGCAGAATTTAGAAAATAATGTATTTCTCGTAAACCCCAGTTTTCTCTATATAAAGTGGGGTTAAGCGGGATGATCGTTTCACGCATATGGTTTGATGTTTGTTTTTAGAGGTGGGGTATGGGGGAGGGGGGAGGGTGTGGGTTTCCTTGAGAACACATGTTCGGGTCACTTTTCCGACTGATATCGGTAGATATTGCAACCCCCAACCCCATCCACCCACACACTCCACCCTCCCTCCTCCCTGCCAGGGTACGAACCCGTGAGTCATCCGGCGTTTCTCCACTCGTCTTGTCTTTATCAAGGGTTCAAGTCATAACATATGAACATAATGTAACCAATTATTTTTGGAAGAGTCTATTTGCAGTCAACTGCAAATAGCCAAAAAACGTTAAAATGGCTATTTGCAGTCAACTGCAAATAGCCAGAAAACGTTAAAATGGCTATTTGCAGTCAACTGCAGATAGCCAAAAAACGTAAAAATGGCTATTTGCAGTCAACTGCAAATAGCCAAAAAACGTTAAAATGGCTATTTGCAGTCATTTTATATTCCTGCCATTTACACGTGCGCCCACCGAAATTCAGATCAGTCTGCGTATCCGCGCTGTCTATTCATAGTCTTCGTTGTGTTCTCTTCGCATCAGGTCAACAAGTCCATGAAATTATGGCTCCTCTAAACCCCACTTTATATAGAGAAAAGCGAGGTTTAAGGGGTAATTATTACCAATCCTTATTTTGGTGCAAACACATAGATTGTGGGTACACGTTAGAACCGCCTCATTGAGTCTGTTCTAACGAGCACATTCAATCTATGTTTAGACTAGAAATAAGGAAACTATACGTCATCTTCATTCAAATAAGAGGGTCCTGATGGCCCTGGATTGCTCATCTGAGCCTTATGGCAGGTAATATAAGGTGGAGTGGACGGTTTGAACAATGTTTGGCTGACAGTGGCCCAAGGAACATTTCTGTGAAATTATTTCAAAATCAATCTAGCTATTTAGGAACGTAAGTCATTTTAAGGGTTATATATTTTTTTCTGGATTGTAAAATTGTCAGAGTGGCACTCATGGAACATTCCTTCAAAAGTGTTTTCTTTTTTTAGGAAGAAGTCAGCGCTGAATTGTATGTCACTGACTGGGCACCTGTCAGGACCTAGTGCGACAGACGGAAATGAACGGGCTCATTCTAACTAACCAACAATAACTCATGGTGACAAGGGGGTGGGGGCGGTATCCATCCATTTGACAAGACAGAGCTGACTTGTATGTCACTATCTGGGCACCTTGTGGACATTGAGGATCAGGTCCTAGTGCACCAGACGGAGATGAACAGGCTCAGTCTAACTAACAATGCCTCATGGTGAAGGTGAAAGGGGGTGGGGTGGATCCCTTTGACGATACAGAGCTGACTTTGTGTATCACTATCTGGGTATCTTGTGGACACATTGAGGGTCAGGTCATAGTAACATGCTCAGTCTAACAAATAATGAATCTTGGTGTGTGTGTGTGTGTGGGGGGGGGGGGTGGATCACTTTGATAATACAGAGCTGACTTGTATGTCACTATCAGGACACCTTGTAGACATTAAGGGTCAGGTCCTAGTGCACCAGACGGAGATGGACGGGCTCAGTCTAACTAACGATGACCCATGGTGTCTGTGTAGGCGGGGTGGGGGATCCCTTTGACAATACAGAGCTGACTTGTATGTCACTATCTGGGCACCTTGTGGACATTGAGGGTCAGGTCCTAGTGCACCAGACGGAGATGAACAGACTCAGTCTAACTCACAATGTTGACAAGGGGTGGCCCTTTGTAAAAGGTACCACTCTATTAATAAAATACCCCTCCTGACCAAGGTATTACAATTCTGAGCAAGCTTGATGATGATTGGACCAAAAACTGTGGCCTCTAGAGTGCTAACAAGGTTTTTCTATGATTTTACCTGCTGACCTACTTGTTGACCCCACATGACCCATATTCGAACTTGACCTAGATATTATTATGATGATCATTCTGGGCAAGTCGAATGATAATTGGGCCAAAACTGTGGCCTCTAGAGTGTTAACAAGCTTTTTTCTATGATTTGATCTACTGACCTACTTTTTGACCCAACAGGGCCCATATTCGAACCTAACCTAGATATTGTTATGATGATCATTCTGAGCAAGTTGATGATGATTGGACCAAAACTGTGGCCTCTAGAGTGTTAACAAGATTTTTTCTACGATTTTACCTACTGACCTACTTTTTGACCCGACATGACCCATATTCGAACTTGACCTAGATATTATTATGATGATCATTCTGGGCAAGTCGAATGATATTTGGACCAAAACTGTGGCCTCTAGAGTGTTAACAAGGTTTTTTCTATGATTTGATCTACTGACCTACTTTTGGACCCAACAGGACCCATATTCGAAGCCCCTACAGTAGCGGAATATATTTTCTTTCAGCGTAATTTGTTTCTTTTACTTCCAGTTTGTATTGATACATTATTTTTCTTACTTCTAGTCAAAACAAATATTGTGGGTCCTTATTAGAGCCGCCTCGCCGAGGCGGTTCTAACGAGTTCCTACAATCTGATGTTTGAAAGATATCAAAATTTAGTATCTGAAAACTTCCACATTTTGGTGGTAAAAGTTTCACTATATGTGTGATATAAACGTGCATGTCAAAATTCAAAATTCTGTAAATATGAGCCAGCCCATGTTGTAATGATAAATCTGTTCTTTCGGTGGTTTCTTTAATATGGGTCACATAGGAAAATAGGAAAGTCTTTATGCATAATCAGTACATGGTATTTGAGCAGATCTTGGCAAAGACAGTTTTTCTCATGGTATGGTTCATTATACGATTGTGTTTGTATAAAGGCGTGTGGGGACCCCCGGGGGCTGTAATGTTGACCGCATATCTATTGTAATCCTATTGAAAGATATTATAATCCTATTAATTCAACCCTTGGGGTGCTAAGAAAAACTGCATCTGAAAATGTCGTCTGCGTAGCTCATCTATTTCACATTTTTGTAGTCTAAAAGACTATTTAGGCATACAAGCAAACAGTGTGGACCCCGATCAGATTGTTTCCAGCAGTTTGATCTGGATCCACACTGTTTACAACAATGACTTTTTAATGTAATCAGCACACAGCAACTCAGATGACAATTGTTGTGATTGGCATCTTAAGGGGTTAAAGCAGTCGAGAAAAATATAATGACACGAGTGAATATTGCCCCTGCAAATTAAAACAAAGGTTTTAAATTTTCAGTGAAAATTGATATCACTCAGTATATGCAGCCCATACATTATTTTTAAAAAAATTGGTTTTCTGCAGTCTATTCACAAATTCATAACAAACACTGCAGATCCTGATCAAATGACTTCCTGATCTGAATCGGCATTGTTTGCAAAGGAAGCGTTTGTCTTAAAAAGCATTACAAGTGTTAAATACCACAACAATTACAATTATTTTTGCCACGCTCATTGCAGAATATCAAAGGATGACATTACTCCATTTACTGTATTTATTCAGTTCACTTCTTCATGACAAACACTGTAGATCCTGATCAGATGGCTTCCTAATCTGAATATATATTGTTTGCAAAGGTAGGGTTGACTTGTCCAGCATGATAATGGTAAAATACCATACCACACCCATTCACTTTATAGTGAGTGTTTGCCACTACGTTGCATCGACGTTACTTAGACGTTACCGGCACATTGAGTGCCTGGTGTACACCATGCAGTGCATTCTAGTTCTCCAAGCCCCGAAGGGCGGGGGCGGATCATTTGTTTGTTTGAATTGAGGTTTAACGTCCCCGTCAACACCATTTAGGTCATTTTGGAGGCGTTGCTTCCAGTTTTGTGGGACTTTTACCCGGCGACATTGAGATGAAATGACAACTCAAGTCCTGCCGACCAATAAAACCAAAAGGCTTATATGCATTGGACGGTCTCATGTATTAGTAATTTTGAGTCCTGTTCCTTAGAAACGGGGGAAAGAGATAGCAGAGATGAAAATGAGAGACGGAGGAGTAAGAGGAAAACGAATGGAAGTGTAGAAACAGAAGAAATAACATCATCAGAAGAAAAAACATCCTCCCCTCTCTACCATTATCTTAACCAACTGTAAGCCAATATCAGATGGACGCCCAAGTGACGCAAGACACACGTCACCTTTTCCTCACCCCCCCCCCCCCTCGCCCCTACTCCCCACCAACATCTCATGGGCTTTACAAATCAGATAAGCAGAGAACATTGCTAAACAGTGAAACAAAAAAGTGATTTAAAACTATAGGTGTCATATGTTCACACAAAATATAGACTCTATATAGCCATTTTTAGTCCCCCGTCATCGAGGCTTGGAGACATGGATTGGCTGCATGATGCTTCCATCCAGAGCAGAAACTGCCTGCACATGAGTACTGGTGAACCGTTTAGAAGAACTAGCCTGCTAAGGCCAAGTGGTGCGAGTCGGTGCGTCCTAGGCCCTACAGGTGTCATAGGCTTGAGATGTCTTTACGTCTCAATCTGTGGAAAAAGTCGCACAAAAATGGAAGTAACGTCTCCAAAATGTCCTAAATAGTGTTGCAGAGCACGTAAAACATCAAATCAAACAAACATAGCCATAACGGCGAGGGTCTTAATGATTAAGAGTCATAGCTCAAATTAACTATTAGGCCGAAGAGGCCCGTTCCATTCTAAAATATTTTGAACATCTCCAGGTGGCCTTTCTAACGCTAATAGAATGACTGCAAATAGCCATTTTAACGTTTTCTGGCTATTTGCAGTTGACTGCAAATAGCCATTTTAACGTTTTTTGGCTATTTGCAGTTGACTGCAAATAGCCATTTCAACGTTTTTTGGCTATTTGCAGTTGACTGCAAATAGCCACTCCGATTATATTATCGGTCTTACGCCCTCTGTAACGCCAAAAACATTTACGTTTCTTTTTTTTCTTTTTTTTTTGATGATGTTGTTGTTGTTGTCGTCTGTTTTTGTTGTTGTATTTTTTATGTTGTTATTGTGTTTTTGTTTTTTTTTAAATTTCCCCTTTTTCACAAAATCCAGCGAATCTTTAATGACCCCTCACCGACTGGTCGTTCAGCATGGCTAATTTGGCTTTTCAGGCCTTGTGGAACTATTCCCGTTGACAAAGATAAAGTAGGTAGTAAAATTTCCAATATTAAGACCACCTTTGGGACTGTTCAAAAGGCCACTTTTGAACAGTCCCAAAGGTGGTCTCTTACACTAGAGGACACTGGGTGTAGAAAATATAAAGAGAGAACAGCTGAAAACTTTTAAATGAACATTACGAAAACACGCCTATACAAATGTATTGAAAGATTTTACCACCTACAAAGGAACATTTCCAGATAAAAAAAACTGATATTTTTTCTTATTTTTGCTCGAAAACATAGATTGCGGGGACTCGATAGAACCGCCTCGGCGAGGCGGTTCTATCGAGTACCCACAATCTATGGTTTTGAGCAGAAATAAGAAAAATAAGGTTTACCCCTGTAAACACTAGTTTTACTATATAAAAGTGGGGTTCAAGGGGGTCAAAATTATATAGGCGTGTTTTCGTGATGTTACGTCTTAGTTTTAGCTGGTCTTAACAGCGGAATTTTACTGTTTTTTTTTTTCTTATTTTATCCTAAAATGATATACAGTAAAATTCCGCTATTAAGACCACCTAAAACTAAGACTAATTCTGCTTTAAAAGGCTTATTTAATAGGTTGCAATTATTCTTTCTTTGTGTTTTCTGCATACAGTGCCCTCTGGTCAGGGACCACCTTTGGGACTGTTCAAAAGTGGTCTTTAAGACCACTTCTGAATAGTCCTAAAGGTGGTCTTAATATAGGAATTCTGCTGTACATACTCATTAGAATTGCCTCGATTCAATGAGCAGACAAAACATTCGCCCCCGCCCACCGGGGCTTGAAGAAATAAATGGGCTGCATGATGCTTCCACGCAGAGCTGAATCTGACCGCAAACGAGTACTGATAAACAACTTAGAGGATCTAAGCCTGCCACGGAGGCAAAGCGGTGCGAGTCGGTCCGTCCATGCTTATAAACCCTATTGGTTTGTTACTGGTAAACCGCTTAGAGGATCTATGCCTGCACAGGCAAAGCGGTGCGAGTCAGACCGCCCATGATTTTAAACCTTATTGGTTTCATTGGGCGACAGGCTTGAGATGTCATTTCATCTCAATGTCGGGTAAAAGTCCCATAAAATTGGAAGCAACGTCTCCAAAATGACCTTTATAGTGTTGACGGGGACGTTAAACATCAAATCAAATCAAAACAAACAAACAACTTTGCAGTCTCAGCGGTTTTCGAGCCATTGAGGTTCGACTCATATACACTCTTATACAAGCTCTTAAGGGGAATGGATAAAACCCAATGTAGGTGGAAAACCCCTAAAGGGGTACCTTGGCAAACAGTGCAGGCCCCGATCAGATGCCTCAGAACGCAGCGTCTGATCAGGGTCTACGTGTTTGCATAAGTATTTGTTGTATCCCAAAGGATAGAGCAAATGATTTCTTATTATAAGGATAATACACCCGTGCGACATAGTACATTTTTAACATCTCCAAAATGGCTTTTGATTTTGTTTGATTTGAGGATGGCTATTTTTCTGATGCAAATCCGTAATATTTTTATTATTTATGCCGCAAATAAGGTTGTAAGTGCTCGTTAGAGCCTCGACGAGGCGTTTCTATCGAGTATCCACAACTACCCACACCTATGTCTTGGAGCAGAGATAAGAAAATAATGTATACCCCCCCCCCCCCCCCCGTAAACCGTAAACCCCAGTTTTCTCGTGGGGGGGGGGGGGGGGGTGACATCACGAAGAAAAAGAAAATTTTATGATGAAAAATTGTGATTTTTTTTTATTTCTGCTCAAAATATAGATTGTTGGCACTCGTTAGAACCGCCTCATCGAGGCGGTTCTAACGAGTACCCACAATCTATATTTGAGAGTAGAAATAAGAAAAATATGGTTTACCCTGTAAACCCAAGTTTTACTGGTTCAAGGGGGTCAAAATTATATAGGCGTATTTTCGTGATGACACACGAATTTTTTAACGTGATGTTAATCGTGATTGCTCGCCAGAAGCTCCTCATTGAAGCAGGTCTATTGAATAGCGAATGCCCACCACCTGTGGATCTTAGCCAAAAATATATTAAAAAAAAAATAATGCATAACCTCGTTAACGTTTTTGTTTGTTTGTTTGATTTGAGGTTTAAGGTCCCCGTAAACACTGTAAAGGTCATTTTGGAGACGTTGCTTCTAATTTTGTAGGACTTATACCCGACAATGAGATGAAATGACATCTCAAGCCCTGTCGCCCAATGAAACCAATAGGGTTTATTAGCATGGACGGTCCGCCTCGCACCGCGGTTCCTGGACAGGCTTAGATCCTCCAAGCGGTTTACCAGTACTAGTGTGCGGGCCGGATTCGGCTCTGCGTGGAAGCATCATGCAGCCCATATATTTCTTAAAGTTCCTATAGGCGGGGGCCGTCCTCGTTAACGTAAACCTCAGTCATGCAATATAAAGCAGGGTTTACATAAATGCAAAATGACGATAACTTACCCTTGTGCAAAACGAATCCAGCGCAAAGTTTTTGCGGCCTATTATATCATTTGTATGACCTGTTACATTACCGATTTCAACGAAAGAGATACAAAAAATAAACCGGGTAGATTTCGGGGTTTATTTTATGACTTAATACCTATTTTTAGTTGATACCTGTTGAAATGTCACTTTGTGCTCAATGCATTAACAGCGAAAATTTAACCTATTTAATAGGATAAACCCAAAAACCAGTGCAGGTCCAGATCAGACGCCGCAGAACGCGGCAGCTGATCAGGCCCCTCACTGTTTTCAAGAATACATCAAGTTCTAAATTCAATTCAACCTGGTACCCCTAGATTTCGAAATGGACTCCTCCAGTATATGAGGCGAAATATTCCATTACAGAACAAAATGGGTTAAACCATTATTCATATTTGAGTCTCGTCAAGCGAAAATAGGTATTGGTACATGTATCATATGAAACCCGTTTTATAAAAATGGGGTTGAAGGGGGTTAAAGTTATAAAGGCGTTTTTTTCGTGATAGTTTTTGTTTGTTTGTTTGATTTGAGGTTTAACGTCCCCGTCAACACTGTAAAAGTCATTTTGGAGACGTTGCTTCCAATTTTGTGGGACTTTTACCCGACATTGAGATGAAATGACATCTCAAGCCCTGTCGCCAAATGAAACCAATAGGGTTTATAAGCATGGACGGTCCGCCTCGCACCGCGGTTCCTGGACAGGCTTATATCCTCTAAGCGGTTTACCAGTACTAGTGTGCGGGCCGGATTCAGCTCTGCGTGGAAGCATCATGCAGCCCATATATTTCTTCAAGCCCCTTTGGGCGAGGTCGGAAATAGTTTTTGTTTAGTAGGACTAGAGAAATCTCAATCCATGTCTTGTCACACATTCATCACGAAAACACGCCTATATTGTTTTGACCCCCTTGAACCCCACTTTTATATAGCAGAACTGGGGTTTACAGGGGTAAACCTTATTTTCTTATTTCTGCTCTAAAATATAAATTGCGGGTACTCGCTAGAACCGCCTCTATGAGGCGGTTCTAACGATTACCCACAATCTATATTTTGAGCAGAAATAAGAAAAATATCGCAATTTTTCATCTTAATATTTTCATTTTTTAGGCGATAAAGGTGGCAATGTATTTGTATAGGCGTGTTTGCGTAATGTAAAGGCGTGTTTTCGTGATGAATAAAATAGAGGTGAAGGCAATGATCAGGAATCGATACAATTAACCCAAGATCCCATCAGAGACACCAAAAAGCCATTGTTGTTGTTTAGTATCAGTCCATGTCTTTTCTCACATTCAGCTGAATCTAACGATTGATTGCAGCGCTGCAATAAAGGATGCAAACCAAAAGTTTTAACAATGTCGTGATATTTTCTTCTTTGATTTCAATTCTAACACAGCGCGCCTATATATAAGCAATGGAAAATAACTGTGTTTTATTCTACAACAAATCACGGCAAGGAAGAGCGTGACGAGTGATGTCATTAAAAACTGTTAATTTATGACGTCACTAGTATATTTCCTTGACGTTAGACGGTGTAACGTCATTTTCTCGCATCGAAAACGTTAGAAAAGGATATAAATGCATGTGTTTCAGTCGTTAATTTTAGCGGGATTTCTTCTTACAATGGCGAAAAGTTGTGAGATTTTGAAGGAAACAACAGCATTATTGCCGATTTTCAGCGTGTTAGAATCGAAATAGATAAGCTCTAGTTTGTCATTTGTTGAGTAATAAGTCACAGTTTGTCAGTCAGTTGTAAGTAGACAAATCACGCGCGCTACGCGCTCGTGATTTGACTACTTTACAACTGACCTCCAAACTGTGATTTATTACCCAACAAATCACATTTAAAGCTGATCTATTTCTTAATTCTAACACAGCGCGCCTATATATAGGCAATGGAAAATAACTATGTTTTATTCTACAAAAAATCACGGCAAGGAAGAGCGTGACGATTGACGTCATTAAAGACTGCGATTTTATTACGTCACTAGTCGATTTTTTTGACGTTAGACGGTGTAACGTCATTTTCTCGCATCGAAAACGTTAGAAAATGATATAAATGCATGTGTTTCAGTCAATAATTTTAGCGGGATTTCTTCTAACAAAGGTGAAAAGTTGTGAGATTTTGAAGGAAACAACAGCATTATGGCCGATTTTCAGCCTGTTAGAATCGAAATAGATCAGCTCTAGTTTGTGATTTGTTGAGTAATAAATCACAGTTTGTCGGTCAGTTGTAAGTAGTCAAATCACGCGCACTACGCGCTCGGGATTTGTCTAGTTTACAATTGACCTCCAAACTGTGATTTATTAGTCAACAAATCACAGTTAGAGCTGATTTATTTCTTAAATAAAAATGCACATGCACCCACACAAGAGCTTTTTATGAGCAATATGTATAAACATCTGAATTACTGTTTTACCGCTAATTTGAATGTTTTGACGCCAATAGAGTTTATAGGCATGGACGGTCCGACTCGCACGCTTTGCTTGGGCAGGCTTAGATCCTCTAAGTGGTTTACCAGTACTCGTGTGGGGTCGGTTTCAACTCTGCGTGGAAGCATCATGCAGGCCATCTATTTCTTCAAGCCCCGATGGGCAGGAGCAAGCACGAACAACATCGGTTTACGAGCAAAGTAAGTGAACACCTTCACTTAAAACGTTGCTTGTATCCCGATGTCGTTCATACTTCGATGGACTGTAAGGGGAATAGATACAACTTCAGGGGAGGCAACTCATGCAAAAAGTATTTTGGTCTCCCATGTCAATAGGGGTCTACTCTTAAAGGAAAGAATTTGCTCCTCTCTTTCCTTTAAGAGTAGACCCCTTTTTCAGTGGGACAGGGCCTATAGAAAAGCGAACAGGAAGTCCCAAAAGTTGTCTCCTTTTGAAAAATGGCGGAAAAATTTACCAGGTGTTCCCATTCCCCTTAAATACATTTCCTTTATTACTTATATTTACATTATTTTCTATCCATTACGTGACAAAATCTTATGGTTTGAGGAATAAAATTGCCCAGTACGCTCAGTGCTTTGATTTTGTTTCTGTACCGGAAACCCAAAACGGGATAATTGGCAAACAGTGCATGCTCAGATCAGACGCCGCAGAACGCGGCGTCTGATCAGGGCTTACACTGTTTGCATAAAGTTCAGCCATTTTCAAAATCAAATTTGAAGAAAACACAACCTGTTTGAAATGGACTAAGAGGAAGATTCCATTCGATACAAAAAAGGTTAAAGTACGTGGAAGTTCATCCTTGTTCACAGGAGAACCTGTAAATTCAGCCAATTTATTCCTGTAACCCGATTTGCTCCTGTCACCAGAACTTTTTTTTTTAATTCAAATAAACTGGGATCCCGGATAACATAACCTTGCTTTAACCTTGGTTAAGTCAGCATGGGGTATTGTCATAAAAATGAGGCCTTGCGAAACGTGATTGATAGCACAATACCATTATTAAACACTTTTGGGTTAGTGCCATAACAAATACCGAAGGAAGCGCACGGCAAAACCTACAATAAGACCTGTTTTGAAGTTTAACGTCCCCTTTAACTGTTCAGGTCATACTGGAGGCGTTGCTTTCAATTGTGTGGGTCTTTTACCCGATACCGAGATGAAATGACATCTCAATCCCTGCCGCCCAAATGAAACCAATAGGGCTTGTATATATATGGACTCGCGCCACTTTGCCTGGGCAGGCTTAGCCTGACCTTCTTTAAGCGGTTTGCCAGTACTCATGATGTGCAGTCGGTTTCAGCTCTGCGTGGAAGCACCTTGCAGCCCAGTCTCGATGGACCGGGGGGGGGGGGGGGGAGGCAACAATAAGACCTATACGGCCAGTAACCTGTGCATCAACGAGCTCCATACAGTTCAAAGAAGAAAAGCAAAAAATTCTGTCTAGACTTGCTGGATGCACAGGCCCCGAGGTTATAAAACTTTTGTCATGCTCAGTTCACTTGAGCATGAAATTTTGTACTGCAAATAAATTTGAAAATGCCAACAAATGTTGGCATTTTCAAATTAATGAGCAGGACAAACACAATCTCTGCTGATCTGAGCAAGAAAATTGCCTCCGGCCGGCCTTAGGTAGGTCTGTCGGATGCGCGTCTGACTAGTGAGTACGGCAACATTATTTCGTGGAAATTGATCATGAAATCTTTCCTACGATCATTCTCTCCCTTCGCCCATCGGGGCTTGAAGAAACAGATGGGCTGCACGATGCTTCCACGCAGAGCTGAAACCGACCGCACAAGAGTACTGGTAAACCGTTTAGAGGATCTAAGCCTGTCGAGGCAAAGCGGTGCGAATCGGCCCGTCCATGCTTATGAACTCTATTGGTTTCATTGGGCGGTAGGGATTGAGATGTCATTTCAACTCAATGTCGGGATAAAAGTCCTACAAACTTGGAAGCAACGTCTCCAAAATGACCTATACAGTCTTGACGGGGACGTTCAAATTAAACAAACACAACAAACTTTTCTACGGTCATTCTCTCCCTTCCGCTGATTCAAGAAGGGCAGTTGTCACTTTCTTGCGAAAGACTGTGCACTGTACTGGTTAACCGCTTACGTATAAGCATGCCCAGGAAAAAAATGACCTAAAAGAGTTTTGACCGGACCGTAAACTCCAATACAAATAAAAAATTGCCTCCATTGATTGTATTTCAATACATCTATTTATGAGCATTACAGATTTCATACTCAGCTGAGTTGAGCATGAAAAAAGTTTAATAACCTCGGTCCCTGGTTGATCTGGATTGTCGCTAGTTGCACGGGTCTCGTTGTCATCAAGTGAACAAGTCCGTGAAATGAACACCCCCTAAACCTCACTTTAAATAGAGAAAACTCGGGTTTATGGGGTATACATTATTTTTCTTATTTCTGCTTCAAGACATAGGTCGTGGGTACTCGTTAGAACCGCCTCAATGAGGCAGTTCTAACGAGCACCCACGACCTATGTTCTGAGTATAAATAAGGAAAATATCACAAATTTTCATTGGAAACGTAGCCATTTTGGAGAAATGAAAGTATGCCCTATGCCATACGGGTGAGTTATCGTAATGGTAGGTTTTTTAATGCGCTGACAACATGAGCTGTGCCGTTTATCTGTACATTTTGCATGCCATTTGTGTTCCTGCTAAATATAAATCAATTTAGCCTCAAACATTTATATAGTGCATTCATTGAATTCACAAACTGCATGACAAACAGTGAGGATCCTGATCAGATGACCGTTCAGATGACCGAAGCAATGTGATCTGGATCTACAGTGTTTGCAAAGGTACACAATGTAAGGGTTGCTGTGTTCAGTGGGATAAGGGTTAAAATAAAATGTAATTGGGGAAAGTCTCTGCTTCGGTTTGTTAATCGTGAGGATTTAGGTCCCTGTCAACACTATTTAGGTCATTTTGGAGACGTTGCTACCTATTCTGTTGGACTTTTACACGACATTGAGATGAAATGTCATCTAAGGCCCTGCCGCCAAAACAAACCAAAATGGTTTATATGTAGGGGTGGTCCGACTAGCACCACTTTGCCTGGGCAGGCTTAAACCCTCTTTGCGGTTTACCAGTACTCATGTGTGGTCGGCGGTAGGTGTCATCCCTGCCCGGAAGCATCATGGTGTCCAGTCTATTTTTTTTTTTCAAGCCCCGATGGCCCCAGTCTTGTTGTAGGTTGTGTCATGCCATGTTTTGTCACTATACAGTAGAACTTCGATGGCTCGAACACCGATGGCTCGTTTACCATGGATGATTCGAACCCATTCTTGAGCCCCTAGCGAAATCCTCTACATAAGAAATAGAGGGGGATAATTAAGGAGATTTTAGTCTTTTATCTTGCAAATGTATGCTGTGTGCCTCGATGAGGCGATTCTAATGGGTACACACAGCATACATTTTTATTATAGAACACCGAAAAGATGTATAAAAGTATCTCATTATGCCTCCTGGCAGTAACCATCAGTGGCTGGAACTACCCCTGTCTCGAACAGATTTTCGAGGTCCCAAATATGTTCGAGCCATTGAAGTTCGACTATATAACGCATCCGTGTGATATAGTGCATACTTTCCTCACTGTGTGATACTTGTCTTATTTATACATCAAACAAAGCTTGTGGGCACTCGTTAGAACCGCCTAAATTGTGTTTGTTTCATTTGAGGTTTAACCCTTGTCCTGCTGAATATTCGTATCTGCCACACCCACTACTGATTATCAACCAATCAGATTATCTGATGTAAATTATTGCAACAAATTCATAATCTGAATGGCAAACAATGTAGATTCTGATCAGATGGCTTTGTCAGAAGCCATCTGATCTGGATCTTCATTGTTTGGAAAATAAGGCATATCCGGGCTCAGCAGGACAAGGGTTAAGGTCCCCGTCCACACTGTAAAGGTCTTTTTGGAGACTTTGCTTCCAATTTTGTTGGACTTTTACCCGACCTTGAGATGAAATGACATCAACTCTTTTCTTCCCTCTGAACTCTTTTCTTCCCTCTGTCCTTAGAGACAGGAAAAACTTACCGACAGAAGCCAAACAAAAAAGCCGTTTATGTTCTTTTAAATGATTTTTGAAGAAAGATAAAAGTGTGCCTGAACAATATTATTTCGGAATCAGAAAGGCCCAGATACTTCACACACCACTACGTACTGGATGTAGCTCCTTGAATCTTAGTTCTTAAAATTATAACAGATTCACCACTATGTAATTGTGGTAGCATCGAAGATGCGCAGCACTTCTTGCTGTATACCGCCATTAACAATACATTGTCACTAGTCTTGTTAGGAAAGGAACTATATAAGCCTTGCTTTCGTTCTGATCCTTTGTATGTATTTAACTTTGTTTGTATGTTGTATTATTGTGTAAACTTAATGAATAAAATATGTTTTAAACCAAATGACATCTCAAGCCCTGCCGCCCAATGAAACCAATAGAGTTTATTAGCGTGGACGGGCCGACTCGCACCGCTTTTCCAGGGCAATCTTAGATTCTCTAACCGGTTTACCAGTACCCGTGTGCGGGTCGGTGTCAGCTCTGCGTGGAAGCATCATGCAGCCCATCTATTTCCTCAAGCCCCGATGGGCGGGGGCCGAGAACCGCCTAAATGAGGCGGCTCTAACGAGTACCCACAACCTATTGACGCGGTTCTGGCGAGTACGCACAACCTATATCTTGGAATAGAAACAAGAAAAATAATATGTTTACCCCTGTAACCCCCAGTTTTTTCTATATGGGCCCCGTCAAGCGATTTTGGTACTTATCGCCTATGCGAGCAGCGAAGGTTCAGGCGAGCCTGCGCATCCGCGCAGTCTCGCCAGAACCTTCGCTGCTCGCTCATACAAGCAGTGAATCAAGAGTAACCTTCAGACAGAAAGCCATATCCCTGGCCCCTCTGAATGGCTGGGCATGCGCAGTTTAAATTTGTCATGACTGAATGCTCGAAGACACAAATTCGCTTGGCGGGGCTCATATAAAGTGGGGTTTAGAGGGGTGTTCGTTACGCAAACTTGTCAACCTGATGCAGTGACAACATAAGCTTTACCTGTACATTTTGAATCTACGAAACCCGGGAAGGGACATAGAGGATATTTGATTTTTTCAGTGTAAGATTTATTTCATCGAATGAACACCAAAACTGTTATTTTCACGAGTGGCGTAGCCACGAGTGAAAATAGCAGTTTTGGTGTTCATGAGTGAAATAAAATTTGATCTTGCACTGAAAAAATCAAATTTTCTGTTTCTTACATGCTTCAAAAGGCAATATTTAGCGTCTTTAATGGTGTCGCTCACATTCGGAGAAAATTATCTTTGTTCCTGTTCGTTTCGCGTCAATTTAGTGGTGTCCATCGTGTTTAGTGGGTATACTATTAGGTGTAAACTGAAAGTTTGCACCTGAGAAATGGCCTGGGATGGTATTATTATGAATGATTAATGAAATAATTGAGAGAGTAGTTTTCCAAAGAAGTTGCTGGCAAGTCTAACGTCGCGCGAGAAAAGACGTGACGTCAGCGTCATAGATGACGTCAGTAACGTCCCCGTCACACATGAACGGGCTATGCGTCAATTAGAACACATTTCAGTATTGTTCAGTTATCTGACAAAGATAAAATTGAAATTAGAGTTAGATTTGAAGAAAAAAGTAGTCCCAAACAGTGAAAAATAAAAAATCGTATTTTCACTGTTTGAAACAGTGAAAATATCGATTTATATTTCACTGATAAATCTCTATCATTCATTGAAAAGCATGTCAGAAACGCATTTTCTTTTTTAATAAGTTGTGCAAACAAGTTATTATTTTGTGCGCACAAGATATGAGCTTGTGCACACAAGATATTATCTTGTGCGGACAACATAATATATCTTGTGCACACAAGATAGTATCTTGATCGCACAACATATTATCTTGTTTGCACAACACAGATCTTGTGTAGACAACATAATATTATATCTTATGCGTCTTATAAAATTGTGCTAACAAGATAATATGTTGTGCGAACAAGATATTAAGTTGTGCCAACAAGATAATATTTTGTGTGCACAAGATAATATGTTGTACGCACAAGATATTTTGTTGTCCGCACACGATATTAAGATAATATCATGTGTTCACAAGATATTACGACGACTGCAGAAGATCTTTGTTGTGCAAACAATATAATAATTTGTGCACACAAGATATTATCTTGTGTGCACAAGATCTACAGTGTATGTCGTGCAAACAAGATAATATATAGGGGTAAACATTATTTTTCTTATTTCTGCTTTAAAAATATAGATTGTGGGTATTCGTTAGAATCGCCTCGTCGAGGCGGTTCTAACGCATACCCACAATAAGTATTTTGGGCAGAAAAAAAGAAAAATATCACAACTTTTCATCTTTAAATTTTCATTTTTCGGCAGTAAAATTTACAATGTATTTTTATAGGCGTGTTTTCATAATGTAGTATCTTGTGCGCATGAGATATTTATAACATCGCCTCATTTTAGACAGAATTGACTCTTCCTGTTTGTTTGTTTGATTTGAGGTTTAACGTCCCCGTCAACACTGTAAAGGTCATTTTGGAGACGTTGCTTCCAATTTTGTGGGACTTTTACCCGACATTGAGATGAAATGGCGCCCAATGAAACCAATAGCATTAGGGTTTATGAGCATGGACGGTCCGCCTCGCACCGCGGTTCCTGAACAGGCTAAGATCCTCTAAGCGGTTTACCAGTACTAGTGTGCGGGCCGGATTCAGCTCTGCGTGGAAGCATCATGCAGCCCATATATTTCTTCAAGCCCCTATAGGCGGGGGCGAGGACTCTTCCTGTCTATGTATGAAATTGAGTGATGTGAGATAGAGTTAACTGGAAACTTGTTGGACATTTTGCATATAATGGAGGCACTGATCAGCACTGTTTGCCGAGGTTTCCCCTGAAATGGTTTAACCCGTATCCTGCTGTTCAGACAACCTCAACTTTTGCAAACAGTGTAGATCCAGATCAGATGGCTTCTCAAGGAGGCGGTTCTAACGTGTGCTCACAATCTATATTTTGAACAGAAACCAGAGCTTTAGCTGAAGTGCACGACCCGCCGGATGCTTTTAGCTTTATGAGTGTTACCATATATGGGTATGGCGGCCATTTTGGTCATGTGACCTGGACCTAAAACGGTTCCCCCAATAAATGCACCTTATCGTAAGGAGCAAAAATATATCTTATACTTTAGTACTGTATCCTGAATCGTTTGCAGGATAAAATGCTTTCTCACTTTTACAATACAAAAGCACATGTGTCAAAGTTTGACCTAGGCACAAAGAAGGTCAAGGTCAACCCAGGGTCACCATTTTAGCAATTTATGATGGGCCTACGTCCCAGATGCTATTTATCAAGTTTCGTGGAAATCTGCCAAGTGGTTCTGGAGAAGACTATTTTTGAAGGGTTTTTACCATATATGGCTTGGCGGCCATTTTGGTCATGTGATCTGGACCCCATAGCAAATTTTGGTTTCCCCCATCCCATAGAGGCTCCATGTGAAATTTGACTTCAATCGGCCCAACGGTTTGCGAGAAGAAGCAGTTCGAAAATTTTCACATTTTTCGCCTCGGCGAGGCTATACTAAATGGAATGTAATATTTCGCAAGTTCATTGCTTAGATCTCATTGATATCTATCAGTATGCCAAAAATTGTTTAAATATTCCAAGCGGTTCAGTCACTATCACCAATTTTCACAAACGGGTTACGGACGGACAGACAGACTGACAGACTGACAGAATGACAGAATGACAGACTGACAGAATGACAAGGTGATTTTAGGGCACTCTTAGAAAATCAACCGACTTCAGTCGGTCGTTTTTTCTGCGGGTCGTGCAATAAGAAAAATATCACAATTCATAATGCATTTGTATAGGCGTGTTTGTGTAAAGTAGACCAGCTCTAGTTGGGTGGCTGGGTGGGGCGAAGGTGTCGTGAATCTTACGTCACTTGGGCGTCCAACTGATATCGACGTACAAATGGGCAAGGCCTGGTATTCTTGTAGCAGGTAATGGTAGAGAGTGAATATCTTTATTTCTTCTATTTCTTCATTTTCATGCATTTTCCGCTTTCTCCTCTGTCTCTCTGTCTCTCTCTCTCTCTCTCTCTCTCTCTTTCATCTCCTCTACTATCTCTTCTATCTTGTTCATATTTTCTCTTGGAGACGTCGCAAAATGAAGAGAGAATTTTAATGACACGAATGCTGATTACAAATTTACCATGTCAGTTCGATCCCACTCTTGAGTCCCTTGAGAACACTCCCCATAGCTGCAACATACAGTAAAATTCCTATATTAAGACCACCTTTGTGACTGTTCGAAAGTGGTCTGAAAGACCACTTTTGAACAGTCCCAAAGGTGGCCTCTGACCAGAGGACATTGAAGGCAGAAATCACAAAGAAAAATTAAGTGTACCGTTCAAAATAAGCTTTTTATAGCAGAATTAGTCCTAATTTTAGGTGGTCTTTATAGCGGAATTTCACTGTATTTGAAGGATTTTCTTATCTTCCTTATACTTTAGGCAGGGTGTTCTTATTTTATCGTGAAAAAGTATGCCGTGTGTACTTATTAGAATTGCCTCGATAAGCACGTGACTTGGTTATCGCCAATAAAAATGCTTGTTACAGCTGTGATATGCAATACTGAAGAAAACACATTCATGTTAAACTTTATTTTAAAAATACATCATAAAAAGAAAAATAAAGACAAAACAAGCAGTGATTGTGGAGATTCTATTAAGATGAACAGAAACATCTTCATGAACTACAGTAGAATTCCTTTGGGACTGTTCAAAAGTGGTCTTGAAGACCACTTTTAAACAGCCCCAAGGGTGGTCTCTTTCTAGAAGTCCATAAGTGCAGAAAACACACGGAAATGAACGACTGAAACCTTTTAAATATGCTTTTTAAAGGAGAATTAGTCTTAATTTTAGGTGGTCGTAATAGTGGAATTGCCCTGTACATGTATAGGTTTCTACAATATATCAATGAAACCCAGACAAAACAATAGATGTGAACTTTTCCCAATTAATTTACGTAATTTCAAATGACAACCTTTGACAGCTTGGTTTCTAGAAACAATATTTCTTGGGAAGGTATAATTTGAGGACTTTTACTGGAGGACCAGAGGACTGAGGACCAAGTCCTCTAGAGGACCAGGGGTATAATTTGAGGACCAAATACAGGAGGACCAGTGCTTTAATCAGCCATATAATGGCTATGATAATTGAAGATAATCACTGATTATTGAAAATGACACCTTCTGGTATGGTATATCACTCATAAGCATATATACAGAAAGAAAGGGAAAAAAGAAATATTAAAGTAAAATAAATAAAAAGAAAAACATATTATTATGCTCAGGAAATTTTTTACCATAGAATTTTATGAAATATATTTTTGGCATCATGTTACTCTGATAAAAATGTTTTGTTGAAATTAGAATTTCTGTACTTTCTATATATACTTGATATTATCTATCTGTTTTTTGTTGTTGTTTTTTTATACACAAACTGCATGATGAACAGTGAAGATCCTGATCAGATGGCATATTATAAAACAGATGGCATCTTTTAAGAATGTTCACTTGAAATTAGAATTTCTCTACAGTAAGTACTTTCGATATACTTATATAATCTATCTGTTAAATTCACAAACTGCATGATGAACAGTGAAGATACTGATCAGATGGTTCAGTGTTTGCAAATATAGGGATTGTCTTGTTCAGTGGGATAAGTGGAAAAAATAAATAAAGGAAAGGAAAACATGCCATAAGGAAATTTTTCACCATATAAATAAATGAAATATTGTTTGTTTGTATTTGAGTTTAACAGCCCAGTCAACACTATTTTAGGTCATTTTGAGCTGGCCAGTGTACCTACCCACACTTTTCCTGGGCAGGCTTATACATAAGCGGTTAACCAGTACAGTGCATATTCTTTCACCAGAAACTGACAACTGCCCTTCTTGAATCAGCGGAAGGGAGAGAATGACCGAAGAAAAGATTTCATGATCAATCTCCACGAACGAAAAGAATGTTGCTGACACCGGCAGTAAATGAAATTTATATTTAGGCATCTTGTTACTCTTTTAAAAAAATATGTTCAGTTCTAATGGAAATTTCTTTACTAGGAAATAAAAACAAACATTTATTTATTTAATTTTTTGTAGGACAATTTGGCCAAATTAATTTGTCCTAGTGACTTATTTATTTAATTTTTTACCTATTCTTTTTTGCCACAGAGACACCTTACATGCAAGTTGAGACCATCTATAATTAATACCTTCGTATAGATATTTATATTATGTAAAATATTGCGTCACATATGCATCAGTTTAAATATTTTCACAGCAATATCAGCTTAACAGTCCGTGTAATGAATGCCTCATTAAACCCCACATAATATAGAGAAAATTGGGGTTTACCGAGATATTCAATATTTCGCATGTTTTTACTAAAACATAGATTTTGGGTACTCATGAGAACAGCCTCATCGAGGTGGTTCTAACGAGCATCCACACTCTGTAAGGACTAGACATTAGAAAATATATAAAAGATCTACTGAAAAAAAATGCTCTTTTGTAGAGATATGAAAAATGCCATACAAACCCCATTGCCAAAGCTACTCACGTTTTTTCAATAACAAAAAAAATAGTCTGAGATATTGTATTTGCTAGAACAATGAGCATTTTCGTCGCGTTACTCCATGTGACAAACAGCCCTCTAAACCCCACTTTATATAGAGAAAACTGGGGTTTGTAGAGGTATATATTATTTTCTTTACTTCTGCTCAAAAATATTGCTTGTGGGTACTCGTGAAAGCCGCCACAATGGGGCGGTTCTAACGAGGACCCTACAACGCTGTTTGGGGTATAAATAAGAAAAATATGACAAATTTTCATAAAAAAAATAATAATCATTTTGAAGATACGAAACATGCACAATGTCATACAGGTTTGCTATCGTAAAAACTAGTCACATTTTTAGCAAACATCACGATAACAAGTCCGTGAAATGAAGACCCCTCTTAACCCCACTTTATATAGAGAAAACTGGGGTTTACGGGGGTAAACATTATTTTTCTTATTTTTGCTCCAAAACATAGGTTGTGGGTACTCGTTAGAACCGCCTCAATGAGGCGGTTCTAACGAGCCCCCACAACCTATGTTTGCAGTAGAAATAAGAAAAATATAAAAGATTTTCATTAGAAAAGTAGCCATTTTGGAGATGTGAAAAATGCACTTTGTTGCACGGGTGTGTTTTTGTTATGAAATACCAGAGTATGAGGGTACTCCGGTTTTCGCCCACCTCTGATTAACGATCGGCTCGATATTAGTGAAATAATCTTGAAAGGGCCGTAAAACCCAAAAACAGAGTATTAGATATTGTATTTGCTAGAACACTTAGCATTTTGACCACTAACAGGAACATTGAGCCTATGATGCTTAATACCGTAAAAATCCTCAAAATTCGGACGCCTTTAGGACGTGCTGTAATTCTCCTAAAATTCATTACGAAAACACGCCTATACGAATACATTATAACCTTTATCGCTGACAAAAAGAAACTTTTAAGATGAAAAATTGTGATATATTTCTTATTTCTGCTCAAAATATAGATTGAGGGTACTCCTTAGAACCGACTCATCGAGGCAGTTCTAACGAGTACCCACAATATATACTTTAGAGCAGAAATAAGAGAAATAAGGTTTACCCCTGTAAACCCCAGTTTTACAATATAAAAGTGGGGTTCAAAGGGGGTCAAAATTATATAGGCGTGTTTTCGTGATGTGTAACAAATTTGTTTCACGGTCCAGCAGGCAGTCCAAAAGGTGCAAACCGAATAGTAAACAGTGTAGACCCTGATCATCTGATCTTGGTCTGCACTGTTTGTTTAGACCTGTCGGTCCCAACACTTAGCAACACTACGGAACAAATGGGCCCTGATGTACAGTAGAACGTCGATGACTCGAACACTGATGGCTCGTTTACCATGGCTAAATCGAACCGGTTTTCGAGTCCGCATGGAATTCCTCTGTTGGATAATTAAGGTGATTTTCGACTTTTATCTTGCAAATGTATGCTGTCTGTACTCATTAGAATCGCCTCTAGGCGATTCTAATGAGTACACACAGCATGCATTTTATATTATAGAACACCGAAAAGATGTCCCAAAATTAACCCCGTTATGCCTCTTGGGAGTAACCCTCAGTGGCTCGAACTACCCCTTGTCACGAACAGATTTTCGAGGTCCCAAAGGTGTTCGAGCCATCGAAGTTCGACTGTATATAGTAACTCCTTACCATAACCGACATTTCCGTGTACAATGTATGCGCGGGCCCCCGCCCATCGGGGCTTTGAGAACTAGACTAGGCTGCATGGTGCTATCACGCAGAGCTGAAACCGACAGCACGTGAGTACTGGTAAACCGCTTAGAGGGTCTAAGCCTGCCCAAACTTAGTGATGAGGGTCCCACGATCTATGCATACATGTATAAACACTATTGGTTTCAATGGCCTGCAGGCCTTGAGATGTCCTTTAATCTCAATGTCGGACAAAAGTCCCACAAAATTGGAAGCAACGTCTCTGAATGACCTAAATAGTGTTGACGGGGACGTTAAGCCTCATATCAAACGAAACAATATATGTGCATTTTCTTTTCAACCCCGCTTATAGAGAGAGAGCAGTTTTAACAGTTCGTCATTTTTTTAAGATTTTTTTTTATAATTATGGAAATATGTGTTGTGTGTATTCACTAGCATGACCTTGATGAGGACTTTGCAATGAATACACACAATATACCAATATTTTGTGGAAGATTGGAAAGGTACCCCTAAATGATTCCGACTGTGCCTCCTGTCTGGCGCCAGTTGTTCAAAGCGAACGATGTTGCTAGTTAACATATCGTTAAAACTTTGATCATTAATATGACAAATGTACTAATATTTTTGCAGAACAAATGTGAGCAGCTTTTGCAAATGCAAAAGCTGCTCACTTTTTTCAGCAAAAAAAAAAAAAAAAAAATAGATATTGTACTTGCTGGGACAGTAATCAATTTCATCACGAAAACACGCCTATACCATTCTGACCCCCTTGAATCCCACTTTTTATACATTAAATCCGGGGTTTACAGGGCTAAACCTTATTTTTCTTAGTTCTGTTCTAAAATGTAGATCAGAAGGTTCTAAGCTGAAATAAGAAAAATATTACAATTTTTCATCTCAAAGTTTTCTTTTCTTTCCGTTTTTTGATTGATTTATTTTTTTTTTCGGTTTAGAAGCCTCCGTGGTGTAGTGGTTACGCTACTCGCCTTGTAAACCAGGATCGATCCCGGGCTTCTCCAGACTTTCGGATGGGTCTTTAAACCGAGGTCCCGTCTCCGTATGACCTTAGCTGTTGGTGGGACGTAAAACTCACACACTCACTCACTCCTTTTTTTCGGCGGTAAAATTTACAATGTATTTGTGGGCCCCCGCCCATCGGGGCTTGAAGAAATAGACGGGCTGCATGATGCTTCCGCGCAGAGCTGAAACCGACCGCACACGAGTACTGGTAAACCGCTTACACGATCTAAGTCTGCCAAGGCAAAGCGGTGCGAGTCGGTCGGCCCATGCTTATAAACCCTACTGGGTTCATTGGGCGACAGGGCTTGAGATGTCATTTCATCTTAAAAGTCCCACAAAATTGGAAGCAGCGTCTTCAAAATGACCTATATATACAGTGTTGACGGGGACGTGTGTGTGAATTTGGGTTTAACGTCGCTTTCAACAATTTTTCAGTCATATCACGACGGTGTCTGGTTGTGACAGGGAGCTCAATGCTCACTTTTATAGTGCTGCCTCACTGGAGTATCATGTCCCAAGACACATTACATGATACCACACCCAGTCACAT
Source organism: Lucinisca nassula (assembly GCA_963580285.1). Taxonomy (NCBI): domain Eukaryota; kingdom Metazoa; phylum Mollusca; class Bivalvia; order Lucinida; family Lucinidae; genus Lucinisca; species Lucinisca nassula. The sequence goes on from OY757025.1 coordinate 24,645,078, forward strand.
TATCCTGACACTAGGTCGACCAGTCCTAGCTTTAAAGCGTTAATCTGAGTGCCAAGCGAGGAGCAGCTAGTACCATTTTTAACGACTTTGGTATGTCGAGGCCCGGGATCGAACCCTTGACCTCCCGTTCCCCGGAGCGGACACTCTACCAACTGAGCTATCGGGGCCGGTTTGACGGGGACGTTAGACCTCAATCAAACAAACCTGATGGACCGCTAACGAGCTCGTTAAGCAAACGGGTCCTTGAACACCTGGACCCTGATGTAATGAGTAACACTCAATGGCTCGAACTATACCTGATTCAAACAGTATTCATTAGAACTGCCGAGGCTCACCAAGGCGGTTCTAATGAATACCCACAACATAAGTTTTTTATGGAGAACTGACAAAAACTATATCACAAAAAAACATCGGCTAGGCGGTTCTAACTAGTACCCACAATCTATGTTTTGAGCAAAAATAAGAAAAATAATATAACATCACGCGACCACGTCCGTGAAATGAAGACCCCCCCCCCCCCCCTAAACCCCACATCATATAGAGAAAACTGGGGTTTACGGGGGTATACAATATTTTTTCTTATTTCGGCTCCAAGACATAGGTTGTGGATACTCGTTAGAACCGCCTCAATGAGGCGGTTCTAACGAGCACCAACAACCTATGTTTTGAGCATTTATAAGAAAAAAATGTCACGGATTTTCATCAGAAAAGTAGCCATTTTGGAGAAATGAAAAATTCGCTATGTCGCACAGGTTGAGTTATCGTAATGAACCCCTGTATACCTAAATTTTACGATATAAACGAGGGGTATTATACAGGAAATAGTTTGTAAGCCGGTAACCATACAGCCCAAATATAGACATGACAATGACAATAAACCTTACACATACTCTTATATAGATAAATTAGGTTATTGTTCATTCAGTGCTGGCTTGGTTAAGTGGTTACTTCGCTTAGTAAAATTTACAATGTATTTGTGGGCCCCCACTTACTTGATCTATAATCAACTTGAAATTGATCGTTGTGGGTTCGATTCCCATAAGGACCACTAACGCGATCTATTACTTTTGTTTCTTTTTTCTCCGTTAGTATGCCACGTCAAGGGAGACATATACATAGAGAATCCAAGGTCACGTTTTACTACGTATTTTTTCCGGCCTCGGCAGCTCAGTCGGATACGCGTCTGACTGATGAAGTGTCCCATACCTGCCGGGTCACGTAGTGACGAGGTGAGCTTTTGGGATCACTTTTTGTCCGTCGTCCTCCGTGCGTCCGTCCGTGCGTCCGTAAACTTTTTCTTCAAACGACATCTCCTCCTAAACCACTGATCGGATTTTGACAAAACTTCACAGGAATGATCCTTAGGTGGTCCCCTTTCAAAGTTGTTCAAATGGTTCCAGTCCATTGCACATCTAGGTCACAGGAGCCAAAAATAGTTTTTTTCCCCGAAATCTTAAAAAATCTTCTTCTCTGAAACCACAAGGCCCAGGTCTTTGATATTTGGTATGAAGCTTCATCTAGTGAACCCATACCAAGATTGTTCAAATTATAGTGCTGGGGCCAAAAATGCCCCCGCCCCGGGGCCCTTTGGTTTTACATGGGCTTATATAGGGAAAACCTTTAAAAACCTTCTTCTCTGAAACCACAAGGCCCTGATCTTTGATATTTGGTATGAAGCTTCATCTAGTTGACCTCTACCTAGATTGTTCAAATTGTAGTGCTGGGTGAAAAAAGCCCCAACTCCAGGGCTCTTTGGTTTTACATGGACTTATATGGGGAAAATCTTTAAAAATCTTCTTCTCTGAAACCGCAAGGCCTAGATCTTTGATATTTGGTATGAAGCTTCATCAAGTGGACCACTACCAAGATTGTTCAAAACATAGTGCACGGGCCAAAAATGCCCCCGCTCCGGGGCCCTTTGGTTTCACATAGGCTTATATAGGGAAAATCTTTAAAAATTCTTTTCTCTGAAACCGCAAGGCCAAGGTCTTTGATATTTGGTATGAAGCTTCAGCTAGTGAACCCCTACCAAGAGTGTTCAAATTATAGTGCTGGGGCCAAAATGCCCCCACCCTGGGGCCCTTTGGTTTTACATGGGCTTATATAGGGAAAACCTCTAAAAATCTTCTTCTCTGAAACCGCAAGGCACAGATCTTTGATATTTGGTATGAAGTTTCGTCTAGTGGACCTCTACCAAGACTATTCAAATTAAAGTGTGGGGGCCTAAAATGCCCCGCCCCAGGGCCCTTTGGTTTTACATGGGCTTATATAGGGAAAATCTTTAAAAATATTCTTCTCTGAAACCGCAAGGCCCAGGTCTTTGCTATTTGGTATGAAGCTTCATCTAGTGGACCCCTACCAAGATTGTTCATATTATAGTACTGGTGCCAAAAATGCCCACACCCTGGGGCCCTTTGGTTTTACATAGGCTTATATAGGGAAAATCTTTAGAAAATCTTCTCTGAAACCGCCAGGTCCAGGTCTTTGATATTTGGTATGAAGCTTCATATAATGGACCTGTACCAAGATTGTTCAAATTATAGCCTTTGGGCCAAAAATGTCCCTGCGCTGGGACCCACTAGTTTTACATAGGCATATATAGGAAAAAACCTTTAAAACTCTTCTTGTCCGAAACCAGAAGGTCCAGGTCTTTGATATCTATTGTGAAAAGTTTCAGCTAGTGAACCTCTGCTGAGATTGGTCAAATTATAGCCCTGGTGCCAAAAATACCCACGCACCAGGGCCCGCTGGTTTTACATAGGCTTATATAGGGAAATCCTTTACAATCTTCTTTTCTGAAACCCTAAGGCCCAGGTCTTTGATATTTGGTCTGAAGCCTTATCTAGTGGAACGCTACCAAGTTTATTCAAATTATAGCCCTTGGGCCAAGAATGCACTAGAGACACTGATACTCAGGTGAGCGATTCAGGGCCCTCTGGGCCCTCTTGTGTTTTATATTAGAATCACTTTTTGTCTGTCATCCGTGCGTAAACAATTTCTTCAAACGACATCTCCTCCTAAACCAGTGATTGGATTTTGACCAAACTTCACAGGAATAATCCTTAGGCAGTCCCCTTTCAAAGTTGTTCAAATGGTTCCGGTCTGTTGCACATCAAGGTCACAGGGGCCAAAAATAGATTTTGACTGAAAACTTAAAAAATCTTCTTCTCTGAAACCACAAGGCCCAGGACTTTGATATTTGGTATAAAGCTTCATCTAGTGGACCCCTACCAAGATTGTTCAAATTGTAGTGCTGGGCCCTTTGGGTTTACATGGGCTTATATAGGGAAAATCTTTAAAAAATCTTCTTCTCGGAAACCGCAAGGCCAAGGTCTTTGATATTTGGTATGAAGTTTAATCTAGTGGACCCCTACCAAGAGTGTTCAAATTATAGTGCTGGGGCCAAAATGTCCCAACCCCAGGGCCCTTTGGTTTTAAAACGGGCTTATATAGGGAAAATCTTTAAATATCTTCTTCTCTGAAACAGCAAGGCCCAGGTCTTTGATATTTGGTATGAAGCTTCATCTAGTGGACCTTTACCAAGATTGTTCAAATTATAGTGCTGGGTGAAAAATGCCCCCGCCCGGGGCCCTTTGTTTCACATGGGCTTATATAGGGAAAATCTTTAAAAATCTTCTTCTCTGAAACTGCAAGGCCCAGGTCTTTGCTATTTGGTATGAAGCTTCATCTAGTGGACCCCTACCAAGATTGTTCAAATTATAGTGCTGGGGCCAAAAAGGCCCCAGCCCAGGGGTCCTTTGGTTTTTCCATGGGCTTATATAGGGAAAATCTTTAAAAATCTTCTTCTCTGAAACTACAAGGCCAAGGTCTTTAATATTTGGTATGAAGCTTCATCTTGTGGACCTCTACTAAGATTGTCCAAATTATAGCCCTGGGGCCAATAATGCCCCCGCTCCGGGGCCCTTAGGTTTTATATAGACTTATATAGGGAAAATCTTGAAAAATCTTCTTCTCTGAAACCACAAGGCTTAGGTCTTTGATTTTTGTTATGAAGCTTCAGCTAGTGGACTTCTACCAAGATTGTTCAAATTATAGCCCTGAGACCAAAAATGCCCCCCGCCATGTGGCCCTTTGGTTTTACATAAACTTATATAGGGAAAATCTTTGAAAATCTTCTTCTCTGAAACCACAAGGCTAATAGGTCTTTGATATTTGTTATGAAACTTCAGCTAGAGGACCTCTACCAAGATTGTTCAAATTATAGCCCTGGGGCCAAAAATGCCCCCACTCCAGGGCCCTTTAGTTTTACATAGACTAATATAGAGAAAATCTTGAAAAATCTTCTTCTCTGAAACCACAAGGCTTAGGTCTTTGATATTTGTTATGAAGCTTCAGTTAGTGGACCTCTACCAAGACTGTTCAAATTATAGCCCTGAGATCAAAAATGGCCCTTTGGTTTTACATAGACTTATATCTTTAGGTGGTCCCCTTTTAAAGTTGTTCAAATGGTTCCGGTCTGTTGCACATCAAGGTCACAGGGGCCAAAAATAGATTTTTTTTACCGAAAACTTAAAAAATCTTCTTCTCTGAAACCGCAAGGCCCAGGACTTTGATATTTGATATGAAGCTTCATCTAGTGAACCACTACCAAGATTGTTCAAATTGTAGTGCTGGGGCAAAAAAAAATGCACCCGCACCAGGGCCCTTTGGTTTTACATGGGCTTATATAGGGAAAATCTTTAAAAATCTTCTTCTCTGAAACCATAAGGCCCAGGTCTTTGCTATTTGGTATGAAGCTTCATCTAATCGACCCCTACCAAGATTGTTCAAATTATAGTGCTGGGGCCAAAAAAGCCCCCGCCCAATGGTCCTTTGGTTTTACATAGGCATATATATTGAAAAACTTTAAAATCTTTTTCTCTGAAACCACAAGGCCTAGGTCTTTGATATTTGGTGTGAAATTTTATCTGGTGCACCTCTGTCAAGATTGTTCAAATTATAGCCCTGGGGCCAAAAATGCCCCCAACCCGAGACCCTTTGGTTTTACATAGACTTATATAGGGAAATCTTTAAAAAATCTTCTTCTCTGAAACTGCAAGGCCATGGTCTTTGATATTTGGTATCGAGCTTCATCTAGTGGACCTCTACCAAGATTATTCAAATTATAGCCCTCGAGCCAAAAATGCCCCCGCCCCGGGGCCCTTTTGTTTTACCTAGACTTATATAGAGATAATCTTTGAATCTTCTTCTCTGAAACAGCAAGGCCCAGGTCTTTGATATATGCGTGAAGCTTCATCCAGTGGACCTCTATCAAGATTGCTAAATTATAGCCCTGAGGCCAAAAATGCCCCCGCCCCGGGGCCATTTGGTTTTACATAGGCATATGTAGGGAATATCTTTAAAAAACACTTTCTTCTCTGAAACCGCAAGGCCCAGGTCCTTGATATTTGGTGTGTAGCTTCATCTAGTAGACCTTTGCAAAGATTGTTCAAATTATAGCCTTTGTTGATATTTGGTATGAAGCTTCACCTTTTTAGACCTCCCTCAACATTATGCACATTGTAACCCTTGGGTCAATAATGGCCCTCCCCGGGGCCCACTTGTTACTCTATGAATCAGGTGAGCGATCCAGGGCCATCATGGCCCTCTTGTTTGTTTTTTTTTTTTTTTTTTTATTTTTATTTGGGATTTAACATCCCCGTCAACACTGTAAAGGTCATTTTTGAGACGTTGCTTCCAATTTCGTGGACTTTTACCCGACAATGAGATGAAATGACATCTCAAGCCCTGCCGCCCAATGAAACCAATAGGGTTTATAAGCATGGACGGTCCGACACTCGCACCGCTTTGCCTGGGTAGGCTTAGATCCTCTAAGCTGATTACCAGTACTCGTGTGCGGGTCGGTTTCAGCTCTGCGTGGAAGCATCATGTAGCCCATCTATTTCTGCAAGCCCCGATGGGCGGGGGCCGACTGCCGGGGTTGGCAACATTCGTTCGTGGGGATTGATCATGAAATCTCTTTTACGGTCATTCTCTCCCTTCCGCTGATTCAAGAAGAGCAGTTGTCAGTTTCTGACGCACTGTACTGGTTTACCGTTTACTTGTATGCCTGCCCAGGAAAAGTGTTGATAGGTAAACTGACCGGCTCAAAAATGACCTAAATAATGTTGACTTCATATGAATAAAGAATGCACAGTAGTACCCATGACACAATCTTTCCGGAAATAAGGTAATCCATTATACATGTACGTGCACGCGTGTCCATTAATTTTCGGGCTACCTGACGGTCGGTAGCCGGAACGCAATACACAATCCACGTGTCATAAAAGCGATAATTGTCTTCCGTGATATTTTTCCCTGAGTGTAATAAAACGCTGATTATTGGCACAGAAGCGTCAAATTGAAATCTTTCTACCTATGTTTTTGTGTTTATTAAGTCAAAATCATGCTCAAAACATAGGTTGTGTGTGCTCGTTAGAACCGCCTCATTGAGGCGGTCGTAACGAGTACCCACAACCTAAGTCTTGGAGCAGAAATAAGAAAAATAATGAATACCCCCGTAAATCCTTTTTTTCTCTATATAAACTGGGGTTTAAGGGGATCTTCATTTCACGGACATGTTTACGTGATGCATAAATAAATTAAAAAAAAAAAAAATCAGAATGAGCTGGTTCTAAATAGTACCATCAATCAACGTATTGAGCAATAAATAAATTTTAAATAAATAAATCGTAAATAAATAAATAACGATAACACATCCGTGCGGCATAGTAGGGTGTTCTTGATATCTCAAAAACAGTTAATTTATTAACGAAAACTTATCGATACTCAAAACCGGTTTTGTATTCTCGTTAGAACCGCCTCATTGAGGTGGCTCTAACGAGTACCCACAATCTATGTCTTGGAGAAGAAATAAAAATATGAATACCACAGTAAACCCCAGTTTTCTCTATATAAAGCATGGTTTAAGGGGGTGTTCATTACACGGCTTGTTGTCGTGATGAAAAAACAACAGTGACTAAAATAATATAGAAGAATAAGAAGCAAGTCCTTTCGAAATATGTTTTTGAGTTATGTTAAATCATGCTGATTCCTGAAAATCCGACTGTTCAATATATAAAGTTGGGTTTACATGCAAATTCTTTTCCCCGGTATGATGGAAGGAACACCAGAAAAGGTGTACACCCTGATCTTAATAAATCATTTAACAGTTGAAATAAATATATAAATATAAAAATAAATAAATCGGAATGAGCTGGTTCTAAATATAACCAACAATCCACGCATTGAGCAAAAATATAAACAAACATATAAATAAAATTACGATAACATCCGTGCGGCTCAGTCAATTCTTGATAATTTGTTAATCATCACGTGAACAAGTCCGTGAAAGGAAGACCCTCCATTCCCCACTTCATATAGAGAAAACTGGGGTTTACGGGGATATACATTATTTTTCTTATTTTTGTTCCAAAACATAGGTTGTGGGTACTCGTTAGAACCGCCTCGATGAGGCGGTTCTAACGACCGAGGCGGTTCTAACGAACACCAACATCCCATGTAAACACTTTTACCCAATCAAGGAAATAATAATGAATACGAAACAATTTACATGGACATTAATGGCCTCTTTAACGGCTATTATCTGGTTTACCCGCCGGAATTAATAATCAAACGTATGTTACGAAAAGGAAAAATACAAACATCTCTTTTGTGTTCTTGTATTCAATCAAAACAATGTGCGAACAGCGAAATGTCAGGAATGCGAAAATGCGAACAGCGAAATGTCAGATTAGCCTGCACATACGGCATCTTTCTTTCTTTCTTTCTTTCTTTCAATTGTAATCTTATTACTAGCAATGTTTGTTTAAATTGCTTATTAAGTATAAAAAATCTAATCGGGTCATGAAAAATAAATAAATAAATAAGACGCAGATCATACACCGCATTTTAGATTGATAAATAAATAAATAAGACGCAGATCAGACACCGCATTTTAGATTGATTTTCATTCCAAGGAGATGCCCAGGCGAAGATGTGTTCATTTCACGGTCGACGGAGAATGACACGCTTTGGGATTACACGCGTGTGTAGACGATAAAGCTTTTTCTGAATGAGCTCCAAGTTTAATCGCAAAATGCCGCTATTAAATATAATTTTGAAATATTATAATTGCTATCAAAGTGCACAATATTGTAACCACATTGCGCCTGATACAGGCGATTGTTTGCAATATTAACAGAAAGTGAAAATTTTAGCCGTTAAAGTATGGTACTGTCGTTTTTCCACAGTTTTGTATGCTTCATATAAGGATTAAGGGTTGTTAATTTGAAAATAAAAATGCCGGCAGATAATTAAATAAAAGTTCCACTTATTTGATATCTTTTTGAAGGTATTTAAACGGAAAATTAGATTAAATCGGAACTTGTTTGTCAAATTGAAAAATAAATAAGTTATGTTTGATTAAAAAATAGTTTCCATTAAAGCGCCTGCTATTTCCAACAAGACATTCTGTACAGGTAAGCCGAGAAGGTCAGCGCACAGTAGAAGCCGTAATCCTTTGCGCAAACGGCATAAATGTCAATAATAGTTGCGGATGAAACTCTAATACAAACAAACTACGTTTTTAAACGCAGTAGAACGGCAATGAACACTTGTTTCTGGTTTTACGGCCCTTTCAAGATTATTTCACTCATATCGAGCCGAGCGTTAATCAGAGGTGGACGAAAACCGAAGTACCCGGCGAAAAACCACCTGACCTTCCGTTGCAGAAATTGGCGTCTCACATGTGACCCGAGCCAGGTTCGAACCCACTGCGGTGAGTCAGCGCTCTTATCCACTAGGGCACGGTGGCCCGTGGCAATAAACGTAGTGGAGACGTTTGTTTGTTTGTTTGTATGGGAGTTTAACGGCCCAGTCAACACTATTTAGGTCATTTTTGAGCCGGTCAGTTTACCTATCCACACTTTCCTGGGCAAACTTATACGTAAGCGGTTAACCAGTACATTGCACATTCTTTCGCCAGAAACTGACAACTGCCCTTCTTTAATCAGCGGAAGGGAGAGAATGACCGTAGAAAAGATTTCATGATCAATCTCCACGAAAGAATGTTGCCGACCCCGGCGGGAGTCGAACCCGCGTCCTCCTGATCACCAGTCAGACGCGCATCCGACTGAGCCAACGAGGCCGGCGTAGTGGAGACGTATTGCATACAACTATATATGGCTACATAGCTCACTGTCTTGTATAACGTACGGGCTAGATTTTACTGCATATTTTAAAGGAAGAGCCGAAAAACGTTAAAATGGCGATTTGCAATCAACTGCAAATAGCCCAAAAAAACTAAAACAAAACAAAACAAAAAAAAAAATAAATAAATAAAACCGTTAAAATGGCTATTAACAGTCGTTCTATAATCCTGCAATTTGCATGTGTGCTCATCGAAGACTCGTATCAGGATGCGCACATCCGCGCAGTCGATTCATAGTCTTCGTTGTACGCTTTTTTTAGAGTGTTAAGGACACATGTATTATTCTGGAAGACCGTTGAAAACTGATCCGAGTATTATTCGCTTGGCACAAGGGAAAAGTATTATTCGCTTGGCACAAGGGAAATGAATGGGGAACATCACGTGAACAAGTCCATAAAATGAAGAACTCCCTTAAAGCCAACTTTATAAGAGAAAACTAGGGTTTACGGGGGTTTACATTATTTTTCTTATTTCTGCTCCAAGACATAGGTTGTGGGCACTCGTTAGAACCGCCTCACTGGGGGGTTTCTTTTTGTTGTTGTTGTTTTTTTACATGTTTCATGCACAAGTAAGAAGCAACAAAATAGTTGCGAGGCACGTATTATTATTAACATTAAAGCGGCAAAATTCGACAAACAAAACTGATCATGAAATGGTCATTTTCTCCCTTCCTCTGATACTAGAAGGGCAGATGTCAGTTCCTGGCGAAAGAAAATGCAATTTACTGGATAAACTGGCCGGCTTGGTATGATCTAAATAGTGTTGACTAGGCTGTTAAACACCAATACAACGGGCCTCCGTGGCCTAGTGCGCTGACTCTTAATCATTAGGTCTCTCACCGCTGTGGGTTCGAGCCTGGCTCGTGACACATGTGAGACGCCAAGTTCTGCAACGGAATGTAAGGTGGTTTTTCTCCGGGTACTCCGGTTTTCTCCCACCTCCGATTAACGATCGGCTCGATATGAGTGGAATAATCTTTAAAGGGCCGTAAAACCATAAACGAGAGACATTCGCACTTTCCATCACATCACGTGAACAAGTCCGAGAAATGAAGACCCCCCTTAACCCCACTTTATATAGAGAATACAGGGGTTTATGGAGGTATACACTATATTTCTCATTTCTGCTCCTAGACATAGGATGTGGGTACTCGTTAGAACCGCCTCAACGAGGCGGTTCTAACAAGCACCCACAACCTATGTTTGCTGTATTTATAAGAAACATATCACCGATTTTCCTCAGAAAAGCAGCCATTTAGGAGGCATGAAAAATGCCCTTTGTTGCACGGGTGTGGTGTGATTCAGACTTCCATATGCAGGTTAAAACAGGGTTACTCGTTGCACAGACCTTTCGACGTGAAGAGAATCATGCAAGGTAAACCATGTCTAACCCTTTTTGTACCAAATTGAATCTTCCACCTTGTATATAGCAGGAGTTCATTTCAAAATTTAGGGGTGTCAGATTGTGCTTTCATCAAAATTTATGAATCAGCGGAAGGGAGAGAATGACCGTAGAAGAGATTTCATTATCAATACCCTCGAACGAATGTTGCCAACCCCGGCAGGTATGAAACCGCGTCCTCCTGAGCATCAGTCAGACGCGCATCCGACTGAGCTACCGAAGCCGGCAAAAATACGTAGTAAAACCTTGCCCTCAATGCGTGACCTTGGATTTTCTCTGTGTATGTAAGCATTAGTCTGTCCGGGAGACAGTTTGTCCTTTGACGTGGCATACTAACGGAGAAAAAAGAAACAAAAGTACTAGATCGCGTTAGTGGTCCTTATGGGAATCGAACCCACAACGATCAATTCAAAGTTGATTATAGATCCATTCTAAGCGAAGTAACCACTTGACCAAGCCAGCACTGAATGAACAATGGTCTAATTTATCTATATAAGAGTATGTGTAAGGTTTATTGTCATTGTCATGTCTATATTTGGGCTGTATGGTTACCGGCTTACAAACTAATTACTGTATAATACCCCAAGTTTATATCACGATAACTCACCCGTGCGACATAGTGAATTTTTCATATCTCCAAATTGGCTACTTTTCTGATAAAAAGCCGTGATATTTTTTCTTATAAATGCTCAAAACATAGGTTGTGTGTGTGAATTCGGGTTTAACGTCGCTTTCAATAATTTTTCAGTCATATCACGACGGTGTCTGGTTGCGACAGGGAGCTCAATGCTCACTTTTATAGTGCTGCATCACTGAAGTATCATGTCCCAGACACATTACATGATACCACACCCAGGCACATTATCCTGACACTGGGTCGACCAGTCCTAGCTCTACCCCATAAATCTGAGTGCCAAGCGAGGAGCAGCTAGTACCATTTTTAACGACTTTGGTATGTCGCGGCCCGGGATCGAACCCGTGACCTCCCGTTCCCCGGAGCGGACATTCTACCAACTGAGCTGTCGGGGCCGGTAAACATAGGTTGTGGGTGCTCGTTAGAACCGCCTCATTGAGGCGGTTCTAACGAGTACCCACAACCTATGTATTGGGGCAGAAATAAGAAAAAATATTGTATACCCCCGTAAACCCCATTTTTGTCTATATGATGTGGGGTTTAGGGGGGTCTTCATTTCACGGACGTGGTCGCGTGATGTTATATTATTTTTCTTATTTCTGCTCAAAAACATAGATTGTGGGTACATGTACTAGTTAGAACCGCCTATAGCCGATGTTTTTTTGTGATATAGTTTTTGTCAGTTCTTCATAAAAACCTATGTTGTGGGTATACATTAGAACCGCCTTGGCGAGGCCGTCCTAATGAATACTGTTTGAATCAGGTATAGTTCGAGCCATTAAGTGTTACTCATTACATCAGGGTCCAGGTGTTCAAGGACCCGTTTGCTTAACGAGCTCGTTAGCGGTCCATCACGCCTATACAATTACATTGTTTGTTTGTTTGTTTGATTTGAGGGTAACCGTCCCCGTCAACACTGTATAGATAGGTCATTTTGAAAACGCTGCTTCCAATTGTGAGGGTCTTTTAAGATGAAATGACATCTCAAGCCCTGTCGCCCATTGAACCCAGTAGGGTTTATAAGCATGGGCCGACCGACTCGCACCGCTTTGCCTGGACAGACTTAGATCGTGTAAGCGGTTTACCAGTACTCGTGTGCGGTCGGTTTCAGCTCTGCGCGGAAGCATCATGCAGCCCGTCTATTTCTTCAAGCCCCGATGGGCGGGGGTTCACAAATACATTGTAAATTTTACCGCCGAAAAAACGAAAAGAAAAGAAAACTTTTAGATGAAAAATTGTAATATTTTTCTTATTTCAGCTTAGAACCTTCTCATCTACGTTTTAGAACAGAACTAAGAAAAATAAGGTTTATCCCTGTAAACCCCGGATTTACTGTATAAAAAGTGGGATTCAAGGGGGTCAGAATGTTATAGGCGTGTTTTCGTGATGAAATTGATTACTGTCCCAGCAAGAACAATATCTAGAATTCTGTTGTTTTTATTTTTTGCTGAAAAAAGTGAGCAGCTTTTGCATTTGCAAAAGCTGCTCACATTTGTTCTGCAAAAATATTAGTACATTTGTCATATTAATGATCAAAGTTTTAACGATATGTTAACTAGCAACATCGTTCGCTTTGAACAACTGGCGCCAGGCAGGAGGCATAGTCGGTATAATTTAGGGGTACCTTTCCAATCTTCCACAAAATATTGGTATATTGTGTGTATTCATTACAAAGTCCTCATCAAGGTCATTCTAGTGAATATACACAACACATATTTCCATAATGATAAAAAAAAAAATCTTAAAAAAAATAACGAACTGTTAAAACTGCTCTCTCTCTCTCTCTCTCTCTCTCTCTCTCTCTCTCTCTCTCTCTCTATAAGCGGGGTTGACAAGAATATGCACATATATGGTTTCGTTTTATTTGAGACTTAACGTCCCCGTCAACACTATTTAGGTCATTCAGAGACGTTGCTTCCAATTTTGTGGGACTTTTGCCCGACATTGAGATGAAAGGACATCTCAAGGCCTGCAGTCGATTGAAACCAATAGGGTTTATACATGTATGTACAGATCGTGGGACCCTCATCACTTTGTTTGGGCTGGCTTAGACCCTCTAAGCGGTTTACCAGTACTCACGTGCTGTGGGTTTCAGCTCTGCGTGATAGCACCATGCAGCCTAGTCTATTTCTATAATAAGAACAATATCACCATTTTTCATCATAAAATTTTCATTTTTTTTTTTTTTTTGGCTATAAAGGTGGCAATGTATTTAGATAGGCGTGTTTGCATAATGTGACCCAAAAGGATCACAACAGTAAGTTTAATTTTAGTAATAACTGATGATTTACAAATTTTTCAGAGCAGCTTTGTACATCGGGGCTCCTGAATTTAGGATATAACACTTGAGGTTGATCACAAAGGTTCCTAAGGACTCTCAGAATTTTAGAATGTGGGAAAACCCTGCGTAAAGTCTATAGAACCTTAAAATGTTTGAGAAATTGGCGGAGCTTCTCAACCACAGCTTTCTCGCTGGATGTGTTGATCAAAAATATAGAAGTTATCCCCCCGTTCTTCCCCCCCCCCCCCCCCAAAAAAAAAAAAAAAAAACGCGACAAAAAGATAAAAAAGGTCGATCTAAGTATGTAGTAGCTACTTACTAATGTGAGCATAATTACAGTCCAACCTGTATTTAGCAACCACCTATGGGATATTCAAAAAGTGCTTGCTAAAGACAGGTGCTTGCTTAGTACAGGTGACTTTTGATGCATTTTCCTTTTTTGGGAACTTAAAACAGGTGCATGCTTAATAGAGGTGGCCACTAAGTCAGGTTTTACTGTATATAGTTCCCATTGTCATGTTTATATAATGAACAGCCTCCAAACCCTACTGATGTACAGACAACCTGGCCCCTGCCCATCGGGGCTTGGAGAAATAGATCTTCCATGTAGTGCTGAAACCGGCCGCAAATGAACACTGGTAAACCGCTTAGAAGGTCTAAGTCTGCCCAGGCAAAGTGGTGCGAGTCGGACCGTCAATGCATATAGCCGTATGTAATACGTTTAACTATGATTATTGCCGTTCTGCTACGTTCCATAGCCGAAAACGTTAAATTGGCTATTTGGAAATATAGCCAGAAAACGTTGAAATGGCTATTTGCAGTTAACTGCATATGCACCCATCGAAGACTCAGTTCAGGTGGAACATTCGCGCAGATCATAGTCTTCGTGCGCTCTTAAGAGTGTGAAAGACGCATTGTCAGTTGCATAGGACTTTAATTGACCATATTTTATTTGCATGCATTTGTGTTGCACAACTGAGCACCAGTACCGGAAACCCCAAAACGGGTACCAGGGCAAACAGTGCAGGCCCAGATCAGACGCCGCAGAACGCGACATACCAAAGTCTTTAAAAATGGTACTAGCTGCTCCTCGCTTGGCACTCAGATTTACGGGGTAGAGCTAGGACTGGTCGACCCAGTGTCAGGATAATGTGACTGGGTGTGGTATCATGTAATGTGTCTTGGACATGATACTTCAGTGAGACAGCACTATAAAAGTGAGCATTGAGCTCCCTGTCGCAACCAGACACTGTCGTCATATGACTGAAAAATTGTTGAAAGCGACGTTAAACCCGAATTCACACACACACACACACACACACACACACACACACACACACACACACACACACACACACACACACACACACACACACACACACACATATATTAAGTAAGGGCTAGATTTTACTGCATATTTTAAAATACGTTAAAATGGCGATTTGCAGTCTACTGCAAACAGCCAAAAAAATGACTATTAAAAGTCATTCTATAATCCTGCAATTTATGTGTGTGCTCATCGAAGACTCATACCAGGCCGCGCACATCCGCGCAGTCAATTCATAGTCTTCGTTGTACGCTTTTAAGAGTGTTAAAGACACATGGATTATTCTGGAAGACCGTTAAAAACTGATCCGAGAATTATTTGTTTGGCACAAGGGAAATCATAACGATAATTCACCCATAGTGACATAGTGCATTTTTCACATCTCCGAAATGGCTACTTTTCTGATGAAAATCCTTGATATTTTTCTTATAAATGTTCAAAACATATGTTGAGGGTGCTCGTTAGAACCGCCTCAGTGAGGCGGTTCTAACGAGTACCCACAACCTATGTCTTGGAGCAGAGTGAGTGAGTTTGTATTTTACGTCCCACCAACAGCTAAGGTCATACGGAGACGGGACCTCAGTTTAAAGACTCATCCGAAAGTCTGGAAAAGCCTGTCTTTGAGCAGAAATAAGAAAATATTGTGTACCCCCGTAAACCCCAGTTTTCTCTACATAAAGTGGGGTTTAGGGGGTCTTCATTTCACGGACTTGATCACGTGATGGAATGGGGGAAGATTTCCTACTTGTAGCATGTATCCCGGAATCTCAAGAAGTTTGAAGGAATGCGCAAATTTTTACCAAACAGTGCAAACGAAGATTAAAGTGTTTCTGTTTGTGTTGTTTTTACATGTTTCATGCACAAGCAAGAAACCGGCATCTGAAAGCAACGAAAGTTTCGAGGCTCGTAATATTATTTACATTAAAACGGCAAAATTCGACAGACAAAGCTAATCACGAAATGGTCATTTTCTCACTTCCTCTGATACTAGAAGGGCAGATGTCAGTTTCTGGCGAAAGAGTATGCAATTTACTCGATAAACTGACCGGTTTGGTATGATCTAAATAGTGTTGACTAGGTTGTTAAATACCAATACAACTGGCCTCCGTGGCCTAGTGGGTAAGAGCGCTGACTCTTAATCATTAGGTCTCTCACCGCTGTGGGTTCGAGCCTCGCTCGTGTCACATGTGAGACGCCAAGTTCTGCAACGGAATGTGGTTTTTCTCCGGGTACTCCGGTTTTCTCCCACCTCTGATTAACGATCGGCTCGATATGAGTGAAATAATCTTAAAGGGCCGTAAAACTAAAACCAAAAAAACAAAACAAAAAAAAAAAACAAAAAAAAAAAAACACCAATACAAAAACAAAACAGACTTTTTAAATAAGCCTAAATGAGAGATAATCTAGCCCCCGCGCATCGGGGCTTGAAGAAATAGATGGGCTACATGATGCTTCCACGCAGAGTTGAGACTGTCCCGCACACGAGTACTGGTAAACCGCTTAGAGGATCTAAGCCTGAGGATCTAAGCCTGCCAAGGCAATGCGTGCAATTATAAACTCTTTTGGTTTCATTGAGCGGCAGGGCTTGAGATGTCATGTCATCTCAGTGTCGGGTAAAAGTCCCACAGAATCGGAAACAACGTCTCCAAAATGACCTTTACAGTGTGACAGGGACGTAAAACTTCAAATCAAACAAACAAACGAGAGATATTCGCACTTTCAATCACATCACGTGAACAAGTCCGTGAAATGAAGACCCCCTAAACCCCATTTTATATAGAGAAACTGGGGTTTAAGGGGGTATAGAATTTGTTTCATATTATTGCTCCTAGACATAGGATGTGGGCACTCGTTAGAACCGCCTCGACGAGGCGGTTCTAACGAGCACCAACAACCTATGTTTGCTGTATTTATAAGAAAAATATCACCGATTTTCATCAGAAAAGCCGCCATTGAGGAGGCATGAAAATGCCCTTTGTTGCACGGGTGTGGCGTGATTCAGACTTCCGTGTACAGATTAAAACAGGGTTACTCGTTGCACAGACCTTTCAACGTGAAGAGAATCATGCAAGGTAAAACCATGTCTAACCCTTTTTGTACTAAATAGAATCTTCCACCTTATATATAGCAGGCGTTCATTTCAAAATTTAGGGTTTCAGGTTGTGTTTTCATCAAAATTTATGTGGAAAATGACTGAACTTTCAGCAAACAGTGGAGGCCCTGATCAGACGTCGCGTTCTGCGGCGTCTGATCTGGGCCTGCACTGTTTGCCCTGGTACCCGTTTTGGGGTTTCCGGTACTGGCGCTCGGTTGTGCAACACAAATGCATGCAAATAAAGTATGGTCAATTAAAGTCCTATGTAATTGACAATGCGTCTTTCACACTCTTAAGAGCGCACGACGACTATGAATGAACTGCGCGAATGCTCAACCTGAACTGAGTCTTCGATGGGTGCATATGCAGTTGACTGCAAATAGCCATTTCAAAGTTTTCTGGCTATTTGCAAATAGCCATTTTAACGTTTTCGGCTATATGTACATGTATTTGCAGTTGAAACGTAGCAGAACGGCAATAATCATAGTAAAACGTCGTACATACGGCTATATGCATTGACGGTCCGACTCGCACCACTTTGCCTGGGCAGACTTAGACCTTCTAAGCGATTTACCAGTGCTCATATGCGGTCGGTTTCAGCTCTATACATGGAAGATCTCTTTCTCCAAGCCTCGATGGATGGGCGGGGGCCAGGTTGTCTGTATATCGTGTAGGGTTTCGGAGGGAGTTCATTATATAACCATGATAATGGGAACTATATACATGTAATTATGCTCACATTAGTAAGTAGCTACTACATATTTAGATCGACTTTTTTTATCTTTTTGTCGCTTGTCGCGTTTTTTTTTTTTTTATCTTTTTGTCGCGTTTTTTTTCGGGGGGGGGGGGGGGCGATAACTTTATTTTTTATTCAACACATCCAGCGAGAAAGCTTCGGTTGAGAAGCTCCGCCAACTTCTCAAACATTTAAAGATTCCATAGCCCTTACGCAGGGTTTTCCCCACATTCTAAAATTCTGAGAGTACTTAGGACCCTTTATGATCAGCCTCAAGGGTTCTATCCTAAATTCAGGATCCCCGTGGGTAAGATAAGAAAATCTGTTTACACTTTCTGACATGTACAAAGCTGCTCTGAAAAGTTTGTAAATCATCAGTAGTTACTAAAATTAAACTAATTGTTGTGATCCTTTTGGGCAAACACGCCTATACAAATACATTGCCACCTTTATCGCCAAAAAATGAAAATTTAATGATGAAAAATGGTGATATTGTTCTTATTTCTGCTCAAAATATAGATTGTGTGCACTCGTTAGAACCGCCTCATCGAGGCGGTTCTAACGAGTACCCACAATCTATATTTTAGAGCAGAAATAAGAAAAATAAGGTTTGCCCCCGGAAACCCCAGTTTTACTGTATAAAAGTGGGGTCTAAGGGGGTCAAAATTATATAGGCGTGTTTTCGTGATGCAGACAGGCTTAAGTAAACAGTTCAGACCCTGATCAGACTGCTCCAGGTCAGACTGCTCCTAGTCAGGGTCTGCACTTTTTGCCATTCTGTCTGCACCTTTTGGACTACTTGATTTTTAAAGTGTCTGTTATATTTGTCAAATTGTGTATTTACGTATCCACTGTCGAGAGTCCATGAGGACTCTCACTGCTTCATTCAAAGAGTCCCAGACAGACTTTTAGGAGTCAGAGACTCGATATCCTGAGTCAGCGAAAACTCTGCCTTACGACTAGTCATGTGTTTGCTTTTCGACAGCCCCCGAAACCCCACTTTATATAGAGAAAACTGGGGTTTACGGGTGTCTACATTATTTTTCGCATTTCTGTTCCAAGACATAGGTTGTGGGTACGAGCGGTTCTAACGAGCACCCAAAACCTATGTTTTGAGCATTATAAGAAAAATATCACGGATTTTCACCAGATGAGTAGCCACTTTGGAGATGTGAAAAATGCACTATGTCGCATGGTTGTGTTATATCGTAATGAAATGTAAAAAGTACGGAAGCCTATATGTGACATTGTGTTTTGTGTAATAGTCTTTTAAATTTTGTGTTTCTAACTTTTGACTTGATCATTTCAAATTTTGAGTTCTGTATTTTAAGTTCTTGTTTTTTGTGTTATTTGTCATTTGTATTGTATATCGTGATTTACGTTGTAAAAGGCGGGATAATCAGAGAAAGCAATCGGAGGAAGCACGGTCACAAAGGAGAAGAAAAAGATAGAGAAGAAAAAAAAATGAAAACGGAAATGTCAGTAACAGTATTCGGGTTTAGCTCATTTTTGCTCATCAGACATAATCTCAACAGACAGTGGCTATTCGTGTTTTTTTTTACACTTGACCCTAGGCTGCTGAAAAGCCGACTTCCTTATGTGATACACAGAGCATCCTGGACTCATTTATTAGTAGATTTCAATAACGCTGGGTCAAAGTTAGTACAGCACGTGTTGTACATCCAATGTCAACGTCTGGCCAACGTTTTCATGTTATCTGGGATCCATCTATTTATCGAGGACCAAAATATCAAACCCATGCCGAAACGTCTTGGGGCTCAAACGTCTAGGAATATTGGAAAATCGGGAGCCAAAATCGTCTAAAGGGCCAACATGTCTAGGGCCAAAACGACTGGGGCCAAATCTTCTGGAGGCAAAAGGTCTTGAAATCAGCGATGTGATGGTAAGTGCATGGGTCCGTTCTGACTAATGGTACCCGTGTCGTTTTGACCTGGGCTATTGTGACTCCGGGTCATTTTGACTGTCACCCGTGTTTAACACGATCCGTCTGAACAAAAAGCAGATTGTGAAACGAGTTATGCTTTACACAATCTGCTTTTGGATGATGGCGTGATTTACAAACAAAAAATCAAAAAAAAAAAAAAAAAAAAAAAAAAAGACGAATACTATTACTGTTAACTACTCTTGGAGGCTCTTTCTTGGTTACGTTCCCTGTCATTGCGTTATGTTAATGACACTCGACCGGCACGCTGCCTAATGTTACTAATTAATGCACATAGCCCTACTCAGCCGCAGAAAAATAAGTAGTTAAGGCAAATTGGAATTATACAAATAACATTCTATTGCATTACAGAGGTCACCGAGGTTAAGTTGCTGGTTTTACTCTCACTGGCCACCTCTGCACCGGGAATCTGCATCAAGTTAGTGTTATGTTGGCAGCAGATCTCGAGGGAATGTCTTAGGCTCAGGAATTGAATTACTAAATGTATGTACGAGGCCTAACCGCACCAGGTAAAATACAGAATCGCACTATCAGAAATATCCCGAAAAGTCATTCACCATATTTGCATTATTTGCTGGCTCCCAGCTTGCACATTGTCAATATTGAACAAACAGGTAACCAGACCCCCTGACCTTTCAAGGTCAGGAGACCCTCTGACCTTTCAAGGTCAGGGGGGTCTGGTTACCTGTTTTTCCAACACTGATAACCTTCAGACTAGGAACCAGCAGATAATGCAAATAAGGTGAATAGCATTGTCGACGTTCTCCACCGATTTTTTTCCATATCTCTTAAGGTAAGGTGGCAAAGAATAATAATTAGATTCTCAGGCCGCGCCGTATTGCATCAAAAGGCTGTTCATATGGATTTCCTGCGTCAGGAAGGAGTCCTCCGTAGGGAAGTTATCGGTAACTGCTGTCCGGTACCGGATTTTATCTATCGGACGGGGCGTTCTATTGTAAGATTGTTGGTTTCGATATCATCATTTCTGGGGTTCGATTTCCAGTCCAAGAAATAAAGTTCGCACTTACAACAGTTTTTGTGTGATTTATCAAACCATCGAAGTCAAAGTTGTATTATGGAAACAATTTTGTTTGATGTGTTGCTCTTAGTTGCCTGATAAGTGGATTATGAGTAAAAATTATATTTACGAGACAAACAAAGTATTGTTTCTACTTTCAGTTCCGGTGCTGCATATTTTGTGACTGGGGCCTGTTAACACTCAGTTAATTGAGTGAGAAACTGTCAGGAACTGATACAGTCCGAATCAAAATTACCCTTGATCTCTAGTGATGTTAAATTTAACTACAGTCGAACTTCAATGGCTCGAACACCTTTGGGACCTCGAAAATCTGTTCGAGACAGGGGTAGTTCGAGCCACTGAGGGTTACTGTCAGTAGGCAAAACGAGATACTTTTAGACATCTTTTCGGTGTTCTATAATGAATATGTATGCTGTGTGTACTCATTAGAATCGCCTCATCGAGGCGATTCTAATGAGTACACACAGCATACATTTGCAAGATAAAAGACTAAAAATTCCTTAATTATCCCCCCACTTTTCTTATGTAGAGGATTTCGCTAGGGGCTCAAGAATGTGTTCGACTCATCCATGGTAAACGAGCCATCGGTGTTCGAGCCATCGAAGTTCTACTGTTTATGAATGAAAGAACAGTAAAAATCCGCTATTAAGACCACCTAAAATAGAGACAAATTATGCTTTAAAAAGCATATTTAGAGGGTTTCGGTACATTTTCTTTGTGTTTTCTACACCCAGTGTGCTCTAGTGGTAGACCACCTTTGGGACTGTTCAAAAGTGGTCTTTAAGACCACTTTTGAACAGTCCCAAAGGTGGTCTTAATATAGGAATTTTACTATTTTTATGAGCAATAAGTTCGGTTTTTCCGTGATAGCCATGTGGCATAGAGCAATCTTTCCTGGTTCCAAAACTGGCCATATTCTGGTGAAAATGTCTGGTACAGAGGATACTCGTTATAACGACAGTATTTGTCCCTTAATATATCGCTGTTACAAAAAATGTGAGGTTGTAAAGAATCCCAGTCAGACCTATGATAAGTAATAAAGTGCCAAGTCTCTTTCCCCAGCCAGCAAAGAATGGCGGGTCATCGACGGTCCGATAGCGATACGACGACGTCGTATCGCTATCGACCCGACGTTGACCCGTTTTTTTGTGCTGGCACGGTCATTACTCCAAGAAACAAATATTGTAGACATTTGTTAGAATGGCCTCGGTGAGGCGATTCTAACAAATATTTATAACATTTGTTTCTTGGAGTATTAGATGAGAAGAATATTTCATGACTATTGTTAGACGATCCAAAGTTTCTAGGCATAGAAACTCTTCATTGCTGATGTCCACATGCGTGTCATTGATTTGTAGGAAAACCAGGTAACGGTTATTTATAGAAAATAGCCCCGCTATTCTTATCGCTGTGAGGTCAAAGTGTTATGTAAGAGATTTATCTCTAGAACCTGGACTAAATTCATGTGTTGGGTTTGGCAAACAGTGTAGACCCAGGTCAGACGCCACAGAACGCGGCGTCTGATCAGGGTCTACACTGTTTGATTACCATGCATACAGGAATGAAAAAGTTGTACGCAACAGTCTGTTCCCCGTACAGGACCATTTTCAGCCTATACTCAAGAGATCAAGAGACAAATGACCCGGCACCATTGCTGTCAGTAGACAACTGACCCGGCAACAGTGTTGTCAGTAGACAACTGACTCGGCAACAGTGCTGTCAGTTTGTTTGTTTGATTTGAGGTTTAACGTCCCCATCAACACTGTAAAGGTCATTTTGGAGACGTTGCTTCAAATTTTGTGGGACTTTTACCCGACATTGAGATGAAATGACACCTCAAGCCCTGTCGCCCAATGAAACCAATAGGGTGTATTAGCATGGACGCTCCGCCTCGCACCGCGGTACCTGGACAGGCTTAGATCCTCTAAGCGGTTTACCAGTACTAGTGTGCAGGCCTGATTCAGCTCTGCGTGGAAGCATCGTGCAGCCCATATATTTCTTCAAGCCCCTATGGTCGGGGGCGGCAGTGCTGTCAGTTCTTTGATTCTTATTTCTGCTACAAAAATAGACTGATGGAGCTCGTTAGAAGCACAGATGCTTGCGGTCAGGTCCGATGAGCTTTCTGGCCCAGTAGAATAGGCCTAAAAGCTTAATTATTGTTTTAAAAAGGTACCC
This sequence comes from Lucinisca nassula, assembly GCA_963580285.1. Lineage (NCBI taxonomy): Eukaryota > Metazoa > Mollusca > Bivalvia > Lucinida > Lucinidae > Lucinisca > Lucinisca nassula. The sequence goes on from OY757025.1 coordinate 24,667,940, forward strand.
GTCCCATATTCAGGCTCTAATATGCACCTCATTGGGGAGGTTCTACCGGATACCAAAAACATAAAGTCTTGTAGCAGAACTAATAATAATAAAAATAATGTGTGTCCCCGCTATCCCCAGTTTTTCTCTGTTTAAAGTGGGGTTTACAGGACTGTTCATTATTCGGTGACCGACTCGTTGTAATGTTAGGCTTTTGTAATCTAATACTTGCACATACTTTTTTTTAAATATATTTGCAACGCGAACAAATCTATTTTAATCCAAGCAGTGCTGGTTTCCGGTGTTCAGTGATATAAATGTAAAATCATTGTCCCATAACATGTCATGTTTCTCTTTGTTGCAAATATATTACATCACGCACACGCGTACATGTAATTTGCGTAATGGCGCTTCGCCTATGAACTCCATCATACCCGGTCAAACCAACTGATACGGTGCTTCACTATTTTCCAATGCAACATATGGCGAGTTTCGAGAACATTATCCCTAAACTGCCCCTTCCTGTCCTGTATTTGCAGCGCCCGGGGAAACCCAAACTATTTCGGAAAAATGCGAAAACCAAACTTGCCATTTTTTCATTGCTATTTTGAGAAGCCGTGAAAGTTGGAGGAATAATATATAAAGCAGGTAATTCTATTTAATGGTCATCCTATTAATCGTTTATATGAACAAATGAATTAATTTCTGACCCTTACCATTGTTTTCCCCACCAAACCCATGCGAATTGACCAATACATATCTCGAAGCGCCTAAATTCAGAAGTAAGTTCTTTCATATTTTTCAGTTATCATGTGAACAAGCCCGTGAAATGAACACCCCCTCAACCTCACTTTATATAGAGAAAACTGGGGTTTAAGGGGGTAAACATTATTTTTCTTATTTTTACTCCAAGACATTGGTTGTGGGTACTCGTTAGAACCGCCTCTTGGGGCGGTTCTAACGAGCACCCACAACCTATGTTTGTAGTATTTATAAGAAAAATATCGCATATTTTAATCAGAAAAAGTAGCCATCTTGGAGATGTGAAAAAATGCACTATGCCATACGGGCGTGTTATCGTAATGGTTGAGATTTATACAGTTCTAATTCAACCATCTAATTCCACTGCATGTAGAAATAGATGGGCTGCATAAGCTGAAACCGACCACAAACGAGTACTGGTAAACTGCCTAGAGGATCTAAGCCTGTCCGAGTCGGTCCGTCCATGCTTATAAACCCTATTGGTTTCATTGGGCGACAGGGCTTGAGATGTCATTTCATCTCAGTGTCGGGTAAAAGTCCCACAAAATTGGAAGCAACGTCTCCAAAATGACATATACAATGTTGACGGGGACGTTAAACCTCAACAAATCCACTGCACCACCTCCCTTCAGGGGGACTGTGATAACATTGAATTTACCACGATACCATCATAGAAACATGTAATTTTGTCGCCCTTAAACCCTACTTTTATGAAGTAAAACTTGGGCTTATAGGGGTATATATTATTATTCTCATTTCTGCTCAAAAACATAGGTTGTGGGTACGCGTTAGAACCGCCTCGTCAAGGCGGTTCTAACAAGTAGCCACAATCTATGTTTTAACTTGAGCAGAAACAATGAAAATATAACACTTTTTCTTCTTAAAATTTTCGTGTTTTTTTCGGCTGTAAAGTTTACAATGCATTTGTATAGGAGTGTTTTCGTAACGTGTCCATCCTCGATCACGTTTTCTGAGTAGTTAACACCCCTGTAAACCCCATTTTACAGGGGAAAGTGAGGGGAAAGTGTAGTTCACAAAGATAACGTCAGTTTCCTTATTTTTGCTCAAGCTAATATATTGTGGCTACTCGTTAGAACCCCGGCACAATGATACGGTCCTTACAAGCAATGGACAAGAAAAAGTGTAGACCCTGATTAGACGCCGGTTTATTTGGCATCTGATCAGGGTCTACACTTAGCTTTTCCAATGACCCAGTTCACGTTTAACTTTTCACACAGCGCTATGACGTTACGGCGGGAACTGGAACTAGCGCTGCTATTAATAACCCGGCGGTACATGGAAAGTGATAGTCGTGTGAACAATAGCAGGCGGGAAGCTTCTGTAGTTAGTAACTTTGGATCGATTGATAAGCAATCGACCCAAAATTGATATCAATCGACCCAAAATCAAACATAGGATAGATAGGAAAACCGGTTGTGTTATCGTATTTCCTGTTCCCAACAGGCACATGTCGCTGGATCAACGTCAAATCAACGTCGGTGCATCGTCATGACGTTGCGCCGACGTAGATTTGACATTACATAAACGTCGTGACGTTGTACCGACATTGATGTGACGTGACAATTACGTCATTTGCCGACCAGCTATGGCTGGCTAGATGCATCGGTTTCTGCATGCAGCTATCTCAGTACCATTTTTAAAGCGATTGCCACAGATATTTGTTTGAGCTGAGATATACAACACCATTTAGGTCATTTAGGAGACGTTGATTCCGATTTTGTCGACATTGAGATGTGTTTGTTTGAATTGAGGCTTAGCCTCCCCGTCAACACTATTCAGGTCATTTTCCAATTTTGTGGGACTTTTACCCGACACTGATATGAAACCTCAAATCAAACAAACAAACAAACTAACATAGACCAAAGCTGTTTACCAGTATTCAAGTTCGGTCGGGTTCAGCTCTACGCAGCCCAAACTGTTTCTGCAAGAAAGGCATTTGGGCTACGAATAAACAAGGTCATGCAAGAAACTCCCTTAAAAATTAAGTGAGGTTTATACGGGCGCACATTGTTTAAGCAAAGATGACCCATAGTCAAAGTGTAGCCAAAGTTGATTCCATCACGTGAACAAGTCCGTGAAATAAACACCCCCTAAACCCCACTTTATATAGAGAAAACTGGGTTAACGGGGGTAAACAATGTTTCTCTTATTTCTGCTCCAAGACATAGGTTCTAGGTACTGGTTAGAGCCGCCTCAATGAGGCGGTTCTAACGAGTACCCACAACCTATGTTTGCAGTATCAGTAAGAAAAATATCATAAATTTTGGTTAAAAAAGTAGCCATTTTGGAGATGTAAAAATTGCACTATATCACACGGGTGTGTTATCGTAATTCCTATCGATGTTGAAACAATGTCACAAACACATTGTGTGCCGAACCCAGCACGGCACTGACACAGCAGATGATAGATGGGCTTGAATTGCCTTCATTTTCTACGACTTGGCTTTGTCTATCAGATGTGTTCTCAGTGTTTGGTGAATACATTTGTTTTTCAATCATGTCCCTATAGCCAGACTCGAACATGCATTTTGTTTGTTTGATTTGAGGTTTAACATCCCTGTCAACACTTTAAAGATCATTTTGGGCGTTACTTCCAATTTTGTGGGACTTTCGCCCTACATTGAGATGAAATGACATCTCAAGCCCTGCCGCCCAATGAAACCAATATGGTTTTATATGTATGGAGGGTCCGACTCGCACAACTTTGCCTGGGCAGGCTTATACCTTCTAAGCGGTTTACCAGTACCCATGTGTGGTCGGTTGCAGCTCTGCGTGGAAGCATCATGTAGCCCAAACTCTTTCCCCGATGAACGGGGCCTGTAACCTGATCGCTGGCCGCAACAGACCATCGTACCAAGTCCATGGTAACAGCTTACTAGAAAAACGAGCATCCGACTGAGACACCGACGCCCCGGGGGCATCGTTGACTTAATCGGGTGTGCGTGTGACCGGTGAATAGTAGGTCATGTGTTCGATCCAGCTGTATCGGGAGATTAACCATGAAATCATTGTACGGTCATTCTCTCCATCCCGGCAGTTGTCAGTTTCTACTGTGCACTGAATAATGCTTAAGGTTGCCCAGGAAAAAGTTGTTATGTAAACTGGCCTGCTGGAAATGAGCTAAATAGAGTTTGCTAGGCCGTTAAACTCCAAACCAAACCGAAAGCCTTATACAAAAATGGTGGTTACTCGTTAAAGCTGTCACATTGCGTTCTAACGATCAACTTCAATAGATACGAGTACATGCTATTACCGTCTTTATCATATCACGTCGCGTCTGAGAGTGTAATAACGCCATGTAATAAATTCGATAATCCACTAGTGGATTAAATATGCAAATTAGTTGGATACGCCCCGTTAAGTTGCATGTACGACGTCCTTAACAACGTCGCGTTTACTAATGGCGGAATATTGACACTTTCGTTTGTTTGTTTGTTTAATTTGAGGTTTAACGCCCCCGTCAACACTGTAAAGGTTATTTTGGAGACGTTGCTTCCAATTTTTTGGGACTTTTACCCGACATTGAGATGAAATGACATCTCAAGCCCTGTCGCCCAATGAAACCAATAGGATTCATAAGCATGGGCGGTCCGACTCATGCGCACTGCTTTGTCTGGACAGGCTTAGATCCTCTAAGCGGTTTACCAGTACTCGTGTGCGGGTCGGATTCAGTTCTGCGTAGAAGCATCATGCAGCCCATATATTTCTTCAGGGGCCGAACAATTTCGTTAAACAATCTTTAATAAAATGCGTTTTAAATGTCATATGATAAATAGAATATTGCATGCGTGCTCATGTATTATTGAATTTATTAAACGAGTTGAGGAAAAGGGATAACATGCGAGGCTTCGTGCTTATGTATTATTGAATTTATTAAACTCGTTGAAGAAAAGGGATAAAATGCTCGGCAAAGCCTCGCATTTTATCCCTTTTCCTCAACTCGTTTAATAAATTCAATAATACATAAGCACTCATGTAAGATCCTCTATTTATCATAGTGTGGGTTTATTTTCTAATTCATTGAGATCTGCTTCAACTGCGGAATTCTGAAAATGTATGAGGGTCACTGATGTGTCCTTATTGGACGAAACTAGCTCGTCTGACCCAGAGATGTCTTACACACTCCATAGTTTTCAGTTCTGAGCAGTCGTGGTGGCAGTTGAGGAGTAGGTTGGTGACATGACCCTGGCTTCTTCAGTTCTGGGTTGATGGCACTGGAACAGTGTACGTTTGTTTCTTTGATTTGGGGTTTACCGTCCCCGTCAACACTGTAAAGGTCATTTTGGAGACGTTGCTTCCAATTTTGTGGGACTTTTACCCGACATTGAGATGAAATGACATCTCAAGCCCTGTCGCCCAATGAAACCAATAGGGTTTATAAGCATGGACGGCCCGACACTCACACCGCTTTGCCTGGGCAGGCTTAGATCATCTAAACGGTTTACCAGTACTCGTGTGTGGGTCAGATTCAGCTCTGAGAGGACGGATCATGCACCCCATATATTTCTTCAAGCCCCGATGGGCGAACAGTGTACGTCCAAGTGTATCATTCTAAAGGGAACTTAAATCGAAAAAGTAGAGATAGGACTCCCCCAGAAATAAGCTAGGCTTGTTTTTATTGACTCGCCCTCTTCTTTACGAAAACACGCCTATACAAATACATTGCCACCTTTATCGCCGAAAAAATGAATATTTTATGCTGAAAAATTGTGATATTTTTCTTATTTCTGCTCCAAATATAGATTGTGGGTACTCGTTAGAACCGCCTCGATAAGGCGGTTCTAACGAGTACCCACAATCTATATTTTAGAGCAGAAATAAGAAAAATAAGGTATACCCCCGGAAATCCCAGTTGTACTATATAAAAGTGGGGTTCAAGGGGGTTAAAAATATATAGGTGTGCTTTCGTGATGACGTTATAAGCTCGATATGTTGTAGTATCAAATAACCAAAAAACCCATGTAAACCCCGTGTTTACACATATAAAGTAGGAATGGCATGGTTATTCGTTGCACATTCAGGATTCTTGATAACATTCATGTAAGTGTAATGTTGAAAGACTGGGAAATAATCAAAACTACTCGAGAACTAGTACGAGTCGGCAAGGAATTAATTATTTTGGTCCCATCAGGGCCCAGGATTACAATGCGTACTTAAATTTTAAGTACCTACTTAAACTAAGTATTTACTTAACTGGCGTATAAAGTGAACTACAAAGAAATTCGTTCGTTTATGTCGATACTTAAACAAAGAAAATACTTAAATATTTAAGGTAACCCAGGTAGGTACCTTAACTTTTAAGATTTGACCTTGACACCTGAATGGATATATCAATAACGGCAAACCTTAGGCCTTTCATTTGTTCGAAATCATCAGTGATGCTCGGTACCTCAAACGGTAGAGTGTTTCTTGATATGCGAGAGGTCCCGGGTTCGAGTCCCGGTCCGCCCGTTTTTTTTCCTCCCTGTGGGGCAAGTCTACTTGCCATATAGGTGCTGGGCTGTATTTCTCCATTGATGTGTCAAAGTGTGCGACGAACAGAGCTTTGTAAAAACTTCCTTTTACATAATACTGTTTATCATATGACGTTATTGATAAGCAGTGGATAATGTCGTGTAATAAAAATCGTATGACCACACGGGTAATAACACTTTGGCGGGATTACGTAACGTCATGACGACGTCCATGTCAACCATGCATTTTCTGTGATATGATAAACAGAATCTTACACTAGTGGTCACTTCATATGAATTTTATGAAACTCGCCAAAGACTCGTTTCATAAATTTCATATGAAATGTCCACTCGTGTAAGACCCTCTATATAATACTGGTGACAGGCCAATAATTAATTGTTTGGTGCGGGAGAGAGGGGATCCTAAATGACTTGGTTGTTTTTGCCAGTGTGTGTGTGTGTGTGTGTGTATGTGTGTATGTGTGTGTGTGTGTGTGTGTGTGTGTGTGTGTGTGCGGGGTGGAGGGGTCGGCGCATATCACTTTTGTCTGTTAGTTAAAAACTGATCCTGTGGCACATCGGGTCCATGTTCCTACGCTTATGCCCCGCTAGTTTAACGCATACACTGTTCACAACGTTCATATGCCCTCTTTATATTCATTGTCATTTATGAAATGACTTGTTTTTCTGCTGTTCATGAAAGTATAAACGAACAGGGTCGCCTGCAAAGTAAATGAACTCTGAATGGGTTCATATAAACTTTGCTAGCGACCCGCTGTCGTTCATACCTTCATGAACATCCGAAAAAAATATTTCTTATATTTACATTCTTTTTTCCTCATCACTCGGCGAAAAAATTCTTATAAGGCAAACTGTTAAAGCTGAAAAACATTTACACACTGTTTTTTTCTACAAAGAGCGGAACAGGATTGTCGTCGTCAACGCCCATTGAGATCATAGAGAACCATGGTTTAGGGTGTAGACTTGCGACACTTGACGTCATTGAAAACCATGTGAGTCGATGCGTTCATGGAAGTATGAACAGGCCTATAGGTTTACAATAGGTTTTACACTTGAAATGTAAATATTAACTATTTTGGTGTGAACAACTGTAACGTATGTCAAATGGTCAAGGTAAAGGCAATAAAATCCTATTCAAAATCCAATTCGAAGGCCCGTTTCGTAACTTTCATATGAAAGGACCATTTGTGTAAGATTCTCTATATCAAAATTAATGAAATACAAAGAAGTTTTTTTTTTTGATTGATTGATTGATTGATTGATTGATTGATTGATTGATTGATTGATTTGAGATTTAACGTCCTCGCAATACTATTTAGGTTTGATTTTGGAAGTGTTGATTCCAATTTTGTCGGACTGTTACCCGACATTGAGATGAAATTACATCTCAAGCCCTGTCGCCCAATGAAACCAACAAGATTTATATGCATGGACGACCCGACTTGCACCACTTTGCCTTGGCAGGCTTAGACCTTCTAAGCGGTTACTGGAGGTCGCGTGTGTTTGTTGTGTACTGGTTGGGTGAGGCGAAGGTGACGTGTATCGTGCGTCACTGGGGCGTCCAGCTGATTGTGACAAGGCCTGCTTTCCTAGCAGCAGGTAGTGGTAGAGGGGAATCTTGTTATTTCTTCTGTTTCTGCACATCCAATCATTTGCCTCTTCTCCCTGCCTGAAAATGCTCAATAAAAATGAGTTTGAGGCGTTCCACCTCCCTTTGTAAGCTCGTGCATGTGAGTAATTAAGTGTGTTTGTGAGTGAGTGAGCGCTTTATGTCTCACCCTCACTCATAAAAAGACGGGGAAATCCAAGATCGAATGTACAGTGATTTTATATTCATGTTTTTTTTTTGTTTTTTTTTTTTGTTTTTTTTTTGTTACTCCGACTGGAGCTACTGTTTTCTCCGTGTTTGTCTGTATGATGTTTGATCGTGTCCTTAATGACTATATCAGCTACATACATGTAATGATGACATCCGAAAACAATATCGTAACTGGGGTAAAATGTCGGAGTCTTCCCTGTTCTTCACCATAGCGCAGAATATGTTTATTTTCTTAATTATCGACTCTACCAGATTGTTTTGAATATTATCCAATACGACTAACGGCATGAGAAGGGTTGAATCATGGACGGACTCCATAAAACCGATTCCGCCCCCGCCCGTCGGGGCTTGAAGAAACAGATTGAGCTGAAACTGACCACACATAACGTAAACACGCCTATACAAATACATTATAAATTTTACCTCCAAAAAAGGAACTTTTTAAGATGAAAACTTGTGGTATTTTTCTTATTTCTGCTCAAAATATAGACTTTTGGTACACGTTAGGCGGTTCTAACCGGTACCCACATTCTATATTTTAGAGCGGAATAAGTAAAAAAAAAAGGTCGACCCCAGCCCTCCAACCAAACCCCAGTTTTACAAAATAAAAGTGGGGTTCAAGGGGGTCAGAATTATATAAGCGTATTTTCCCGATGCTTTAGTACTTGTAAACATCTTGGAAGGACTAAGCCTGCCCAGGCAAAGTGGTGCGAGTCACACCGTCCACTGTATATAAGCCTTTTGGTTTCATTGGGCGACAGGGCTTGAGGTTTCATTTCATCTCAGATCGGTAAACGTCCCACAAAATTGGAAGCAACGTCTCCAAAATGACCTACATAGTGTTGACAGGGACGTCAAACCTCAATTCAAATAAGACTCCATAAAACCGAGCGTGGCATATTCAAATATTGTATGAGTTCTTGTTTCTGAAGGGACCCCATAGAAACAGCGTTTTGAATATGTCGTGGTGCTACTTCGTGACCAATGTTTGCCCGCACAATTTGAGATCGAGTGTGATCCTTCAATTACACAGGTTTTATAGTATATAAAACATTTTCATGGTTTATGCAGTGAAATGGAACTAAACCATCATATTTTCTATTGTCTCCATCCATTCAAGCAGAAGCAGAGATTTTTGACAGATCGCGGGAAATTTGTGGGCCGCCTACATCAATGTGTAATTGAAACTTACGTGCTAATCTTCGCGAAAATTTCCGTCAAAATTACGACTTCATCCGAAGTTAAATACTCAGCTAAGTAAATGAAATAGGTGGCTTTCGAATGCACTTTTTAAGGAAATACTTTACTAAGATAAGAACTCCTCCTTAAATCGTTAAGTCGACCTTAACTTAAGCAACGATTGTAATCCTGGGCCCAGGTGAATAAATAGAGATTAATATACAGTAAAACCGATATCAGTTGTCAGTTTGTTATTGTCAATATTAGTGTAAATAGAGGTTATTTTTAAATTTATCTACGCAATTATATGTTATTTTTGGATGATCTAATTGTCATAGGGTGTAATAAAGGGTTGTTTCATTTTATATGTCTCAGTCTTATTTATTCATTCCAACAAGTTCTATATTTTCCCTGTCCTTTACCTGACACAGGTTCCCATCATGGTTGTTGTATCTCTTTCATAACCTGGATCTTTTGGTCTAGCTGCCTTTTCTGGACCCTTTTTATAAAATTCTCCAGTATGGTCCATTGTCTGCATTTCACTAAAGCTAACTGAGTCCCTGCTGTCGGATATTTTATGTTCTTCCATTCCACCTACTGCACCCCTTATTGAGAATGGTTCATCTTGCTGGCCAGTGGCTCTATCCTTCTGTATCCTTTCATCTGCTTTGTCAAAATTGTCTGTCTTACTTCCCTTCCTCTCTCTTTCCTCTTGTAATTGTGCTATGACTTTCTTCTGTCTTTCTAGCTCCCTTGACAGCTCTTCTTTCTCCATCTCCAACTGCACCTGCTGTCTTTTCAACAATCTCTTTTCTCTTTCTGCCATTATTGTCAACAACTATAGTACTGTCGTTTGTCCTATCTCCTTTCTCCAACACTTAGTGAGAAGAGTAACTCACTTTTTTTTTTCAGGTGAAAAGTATAATTCACGTTTCTTTTCTTTTTCTCACTCCTTCTGTTTCTCTTTTTTTTTTTTTATTTCTTAGTGAGAAACTAACTCACTTGCTTTTTTTTTCTTTCACTGATCAATGAAGCTCCAACTTTTAAGCTAACTCACAATCTCGTCTGAGAGATGTATATGTCTTCCTTTCCTGTAGTTAAGTGAAAAGCATAACTCACTCAATTCTTCAGTGAGAACTATAACACTTGTTTTCTTTCACTCTTTCGAAGTGTTTATGGCGTTTAGCCCACAATACAACAGTGCTCTTCACATTGTATTTGAGCGTACAGCCTACCACATAGTGATTTACGCTACCAACAATTCTGTTCTATTCTATTACCTTGAATGAGGATTATTTCACTATTTCAAAGTCTATATGGCGTATAGCCCACTATATAGCATTGCTCGCTTAGATTACACTTCAGCGTACAGCCTACCACATAGTGGTTTGCTAACAACAATTCTGTTCCATTCTATAACTTTTATGAAAATTATTTCACTCCTTCAAAGTGTATATGGCGTATGGCCCACTATTCAACAGTGCTCGCTCACCTTACACTTGAGCGTACTGCCTACCATAAAGTGGTTTACGCACCAACGATTCTATTCTATTTTACATCTATGACGTAACACCTACATCAACTTATGTATGCTGTGGCTTAATATTTGCTACACAGCAGCGCAAATACTTTATATGCTCCCGGTCTACACCGCACTCCAGTCCACTTACTGATTTCAATTGCAAAATTGTTCACGTAGCACCTACACAACAGTGCTGTATCACATTTTTACTTCTTTTTTTTTTTTTTTTTTTTTTTTGGGGGGGGGGGGGGGGGGGAAATGGGGAGGGGTCCACAAGATATTGTCAAAACTCACCGCAAAAACGCGCAAAATTCGCAGGAAAAAAATAAACGGCAGCGCGCAATTACATGTATGAACAGTAATCCTGTGAAAGTGGTATGCAATACCATACACAGATTTTATTGTCACTTACCCTTTGGAACCACATGCAATAACAAGAAAAAAATCAGAAAAAAAAATAAATAAGCCTGGCAAACCAATAAAAGTTGCGAGACAGAGAAAAAATAAATACTCACTCTGAAAGTGAAAGAAAAAAAATCGCGATAGTGTTCGGAATCGAACCTGGGTCGCCCGGAAATCTCCATTAGGCTACCGAGGATATATCTATACACGCAACATCTTAGCGGTACTTAGCAATAAATTTTCGACAACAGCGTCGCAGCTCCGTTTTACACCTGAATTTTTCCGGAAAAATTTAATTTCTATACAAATAAGCTATACATTATCATTTTTGGTCAAGATAACTAGCAGAATTCATTTTCTGATCCGTTCTAGACGTTAGAATAAACGGAGTTCAATAAATGACCATGGAAGTAGGGATTTAAAGGGTGAGCGGAAACTTACGGCATTTTACGAGACATGATTGACAGCGGCGGGAATAATGGGTTTTCCTGACACAGGTGTTAGAATAATAAATTCACTAAAGGACAGCAAGGGCATGTTTCTCAGGGTCCACACAATAATAAATTTATTTTTTGTGACTCCCTATTAATGTGATGGTATCAGGCTAAAAAATACCATACCTGCACTGTATCGACGCTAGCCAAGTGGTAAAGTCACGGGCCTGTAGAGCTGAAGTATGCGGGTTCGAATCCCGCTGGGGATGTTTTTTTCTTTAACATTTTTTTTTTCGCGCCAAAAGCAAAAAATCCTCGATTTTCTCGTGAAGCATGCATTTTTTGTGCTGATATAAATTTTTACTGAACATTCCTTAGTTCATACTCGGTTGCCCTGCTGTTGAAGTGTCGTCATGTGATGCTACTCTGACAGCAGAAGACACTTTGTCGGCTGACAAAGCGAAGTTTTTTGGTTCTGACAAGTGCAGTTTTGTGACTAACAATCGATAAACGTTAAAATAACGTATGATCAACATGAATTAAATTATAAATTTCCAATCAATGTTAATTTCAAGTCATGTTATTGGTGTGCCTATTCTTTACTTTCACATGTCACATATAGGGTCTAGGCCAGTCAGGTTCCATTGTATCAAATTATGGCATCTTGTATTTCAATTCTCTTGTACATGTACTTGCTGGTGTTTCTTTTTTATTCACTATTATAAATCAAATGTGAAGTTGATCTTTAAAATTGTGCATGACATGTATTGAACTTTAAAATAAATAGATAACCATTCACGAAAAAATAATAATACAAAAATAATAAACAGCATTGAAAATTAAAAAAGAAATAATTTTATAAAAAAATCATCAAGAAAAAAATAAATCGTGCTTTTAATAGCTTTATGAAAAAAGTTTTCTGCGAGGATCGAACCTGCGACCCTCAGGACAGTCGTTTTTGGGCGCTCTTCGCTACTAGTTGCGCTACGCAACTGATTACATCGGCCCTGCAAAATTAAGTGTTTTGTTTTAGAATATAACCCGTTACGTACCTGTGGAAAACACCGTTGTTTGTTATGATTTATAAATAGACGAGTATTTATCAACATTGAAACCATAACACCGACATATTACGGCAGGGTACCTGTATCTTTAGTTTTAAATACGGTAAATATTGCAAATCAAGTAAACAAACGAGTGCGAATGCACGAGTTTGTTTATAATAAAGATGTACATGTATTAATGTTTATATTACATTTATTAAATCGGCCGTTTTTTGGCCTTTCTAACGTCTAAAACTGACGTAATAAGCGCTGTGACATGACGTTATTTGTCCCGATTTTGACGCGTCATAGTGCATGATGACATTCGAAAGGAAATATATCCCCGCCTGAAAGGAATATTTTCCCTGCAGGAAACTATCGTTTTTATTTCCCCCAAAAATTACTTAAAATAGCAGCAAAAATGCAATATACCCGTGAAATGAAACCCCACTTTCACACAGGAAATTCTGCAACAATCCATGTATTTTTTCTCCGGGTACTAAATAGAGGATCTTACATGAGTGTTCATGTATTATTGAATTTATTAAACGAGTTTCGGAAAAGGGATAAAATGCGAGGCTTTGCCGAGCATTTTTTTCCTTTTCCTCAACCGGTTTAATAAATACAATAATACATGAACACGAATGTAAGATTATATTTGTCATATGCCTTTTAAAACGCATTTTATTCACGATTGTTTAACAAAAATGTCAATATTCCGCCTTTACTAAAAGCGACGTCGTTAGGGACGTCGTGTCTGTAACGTTATGGGGCGTATCTAACTAATTGGCATATTTAATCCACTAGTGGATTATCGAATTTATTACATGGCGCTATTACACTCTCAGACGCGACGTCATTTGATAAAGTGATTTACGATCGGCTAGATATTAATGGGATAATGTTGTAAAAGTGTAATCCAAAACAAATATTACCGTAATGACCCTTAGTAATGGGACAGATGGGCCTAAGCAAACAGTGCAGACCCAGGGTCTACACTGTTTGCCATTCCGTCTGCACCTTTTGGACTCCTTGCTGGATCATGAAACAAATTTGTTAAAAATTTAGGAGAATGACAGCAAGTCCTCAAGGAGTCTGATGATTTTTTAGGATTTGTTAGGTATAAAAACAAACTCAAAGCACTAAAAGCACTGGTGGGTCGATTTTATCTGAGAGTATACTTAACAAGCCTTGATTGGCGGGGGCCATTAACTACTACTGTGACCGTAGACAGTATGAGCCCCGCCAAGCGAATTTGGGTCTTCGAGCATTCCGTCATGACAAATTTTAACTGCGCATGTCCAGCCATTCAGAGGGGCCAGGGATATGGCTTTCTGTCTGAAGGTTCCTCTTGATTCACTGCTTGTATGAGCGAGCAGCGAAGGTTCTGGCGAGACTGCGCGGATGCGCAGGCTCGCCTGAACCTTCGCTGCTCGCATAGGCGATAAGTACCAAAATCGCTTGACGGGGCCCGTATAATATACTGTTTCGTTTAACCCGTTCATGTCAGCATTTTAAGCAAACGGTGTAGACCCTGTTCAGACACCGCGTTCTGTGACATCTTATCTGAGTCTGCACTGTTTGCTAATGTCGCTTCGGGTCGATTGTTGTAAATCGATCCAATTGACCCAAAACAAACAAAAACACTTCCTGTTAGAAATCTTAAAAATAACTTGGTACAACAAAAGTTGTTGTTCCCCGGGCGACAGCGTGACGTTTCGCGGCGCAACCAGTTTCTTTCAGTGGTTGATTGTCCCGTCAACACTACTTGGGTTATTTTTGTACACGTTGCTTCCAATTTTGTGAGACTTTTACGCGGCATTGAGAAGAAATCTGTCGCCCAATGAAAGCAATAAGGTTCTTATGCATGGACGGTCCTCTTTGCCTGAGCAGGCTTAGACCTCCTAAGCGGTTTACCAGTGCTTTCAGTTCTGCGTGGAAGCATCATAACGGGGGTAATACCAAATTTTATACTGTGCTGTCGACCGAGTCGGTACTACGTAAAACTGCTGTCGACCGAGAAATACGGTTTTCGACCGAGCAGTACGGATGTCGACAGAGAAATGACTTCGTTAAATGCGCTGACAGTGTGTTATTTTAGTGTATGTTTCTACATTTTTGTTTAAACCGTTTCTGAACTAGTTTTCTATCGTTTAAAGTGTTTTGGAAGTCTGGCTGATAGTTCGTTCTAACGCTGAGCGGAGTTATAAAGTAAGTGTTTCCGGGAAAATGCGTGATTCTTATTCAGTATCATTGCAAGTGCAGGGCGATATAATGTAGATACATCATTAGTTTCATTTGTGTATGTGTGCATGCGCTTATATGCATCTGTGGTATTTTTTTTTATTTTAGCCGATACCGCTGTCGATGAACTGAATGTTTGCAGGGTACAGTTGTCGGCGTTCTGATGATTCAACCAGAATGTAACGGACAGATTTACTGAAAATTAACCAGTTAAACATTAAATACTTCGTCAGTCATTGTGTTGTTAGAAAGGGTTACATCTCATTGACATGTCGGTCGCTACCAGTGTTATGATTAATTTATAAAGGGTCGATTTCAACGAATAAAATGAATGTATGCAGTTAGTACGTGATGACTTCAAAGCAACATTGTAGATAAGTTCTTTTTGGCACTAGCATTTACTCATGTATAATAAAAGCAAGTCCCTGTGGTTTGTGAACTCTTCAAGAACGGTTAAGCAGATAGCAGTGTTAAGTGATAGGTATGAACTGTTAAGGTAGACAATTGGGACCGACAGCATCGGAATCAGAATTGTTACTGGAGACATGTCAAATGACCTTCATTCACTGGGAAGTTAGTCCCTAGCTCTCACCGTCTCCAAAATGACCTATACAGTGTCGACGGGGACGTTAAACATCAAATCAAACAAATAAAACTCTCAACGAAGAGGTAAACTAAGCTATAATATTTTCTGCCCTTTCAGCCATGCGATTGATCGAAATGGGAAGGATAACTAATAGAAACCTTTGTAAATGTTGGCTCTTGCAGTAGGGGTCCGAAACGCCAACGAGTGATGATTTCTTGCATTACCCTTCAGAGCTTTGTACAATAGTATAAACCTACTGTCTCCTCTCCTTTTCTTAAGAGACTCCCATCTTAACGTTTCTAGTATCCCAGTCATACTTCCAGTTTCTTACCAGCTCTGTTCTGACATTTTTCAATTTATTCTTGAAGGGCCACTCCCTGAGGGTCCCAGAAACAGCTGCCATATTCCAAGATTGGGCAAACAAGTCCTTTATATGCTGCCTCTTTTACAACCTGAGGACAATTATAAAGTTTCGTCTCAGAAAAACCAAGCGGTCTATTTGCCTTTGTACACATGTTGCTAATATGTGTGTTCTATCTCAAGTCATCTGTGATTGTAACACCAAGGTATTTAGTAGAATCCAAATCCCTCTAAGGTGTAAAAAACCTCAATTTTGTTGCGTCTCTTCCTAGTTATCTGCATAATATTGCATTGAACAACCTAAGCTATCTGTATCCTTCTGAAGTTTGTGAGTCATCTGCATCTCTAATTTTCCTGTAGCGAACACAATCGTCTGCAAACATTCTTATTTCTGAGTCACCTTCAATAGAAATATCAGTAATAAATAGGCAGAACAACAATGAACCAAAAACAGTTCCTTGTAGAACCCCAGACAAAACTGGAGCCCACTCCGAGAGTTCACCATTGAGAATAACTCGCTTTTATCTTCAACGAAGGAAGGAAACTATTTGAGAGTCTTCGCCAGAATTCCATAAACAAAAAGTTGGTTTAAGTAATTCAGGAGGAGGTGTGTCAAGAACAGAGAAGATGTATCCACTAGTCCCCATTTGTCCAAGATTTTCAGCTATGCTCAGCTGCGTTCCACAGCTATGCTTTTTCCTAAATACATGTTACCTGCCTGACTATATGTTCAAGCAATTTACATGAAACACAAGTCAGGGACACAGGGTGATAGATGCGGCCATTAACCATGGCCACAAACAGACTGACTGAATTATCATGGCCTTTGTCAAGGCCTTTGATAAGGTACCACACAGAAGGCTATTGTACAAACTGGAATATTTTGGGATAAGAGGATCCACACATAGGTGGATTAGCTCATGGCTCTCGGGGCGCACACAAAAATTTGTACTTGATGGCCAAGCGTCGGATCCAGGTCCTGTTTTATCTGGGGCCCCACAAGTCTCGGTACTTGGACCGGTATTCATATATGATCTCCCCGATAATGTCCGGTCATCTGCCCGCTTGTTTGCTGATGGTTGTGTACTGTATAGGAATATATACTCTCCTTCTGACTGTCTTATTTTACAAGATGACCTGCTGGACCGACTAGCACAGTGGGAGGTCGATTGGCAGATGAAGTTCATAGTGGCCAAATGTCATTCGATGAGGGGGTCACGACATCTTCCTGACAAACAGATTAAGTTTGATTATTCACTACACCACCAAACTTTGGAGCAATTATCTCGGTATCACCATCACTGACGATCACTGACGATCTTGATTGGGGTCATCATATCTCAGAGATTACATCCAATGCAACTAGGACTTTGGGGTTTTTAAGACGTAATTTGGCTTTTACACCTAGGCAGACAAAGAATATTGCATACAAAACATTGGTTCGACATCGACTTGAATATGCAGCACCCATTTGACATCCCCGTGTTAAAACTCAGATTCAGAGAATTTGAGAACTTTCAGAGGACTGCAGCTCGATGGACATGTCGGCGATGGCGAAATAAGAGTAGGGTCGGTGACATGCTTACGGAGTTGGAGTGGCCGTCCCTTGAGGCACATCGTGAGCAGTCCTATTTAACCTTCGATAAAGATAAATACGTGACCTCTGTGACAGCTTCAACTCAAACAAGGGCATCAAAGTAAATAACACGCACTATCGTAGGTAACCTGACCTATAATGATGCCCTTAAGCATTTTTTTCCCAAGAACTATTTCCCAGTGGAATAGTCTTCCCTCGTCTGCGGTAAATGCCAAGTCCGCAGAGGAGTTCAAAGCCGGTAAAATGTTGACTGGGACTCAGAGGTATGAATTTTAGTAAACCTCTATTAATCAGATTGTAAATAGTTTTAAGGACTCATCAAGTGTCCTCTTTTTTCTTCGTTTTTTTTTTTACAGCTAAATTCTAAATTTAGCCACCCACCCAACTGAGGTAATGGCCAAATATGACCGACTCAGTATATGTAGATAGATAGTTACGAGCAAGACCCCACTCTCCTTTCTTAAAGAGTGGGAAAATATTCGCCAGAAGGCATTCTTTGGGGAATTGCATCCCGTATCAAGAGACTATTGGAACAGATATACAAAACCCGGACCTAGATCGTTCGCTAATTCCTTCAGGACTAGGGTGAAACTTATCGGGTTCTAAAGCTTTAGATGGATTCAAGCCTTTAAGTAACTTAATCACTCCCTCCGATGGCACAACACTACTATCCATGAAAGGGACCGATCGTTCAGGCAATGGAACCTCATCGAGATCAGTTTTCCTGAACGCAACATTGAAATGAACAACTAGTTCCTCTGCTCTTTCAGAGTCTGATTCAGCATCTCCATTCCCTCCGCTTTTATTTAGGGGTGGGATACTTTGCCTCAACACTCACAATGCTAAACATCAAGGTCAACCAGTGCTTCAGCTGAAGTGCACGACCCGCCAGATGCTTTTAGCTTTATGAGTGTTACCATATATGGGTATGGCGGCCATTTTGGTCATGTGACCTGGACCTAACACGGTTCCCCCAATAAATGCGCCTTATCGTAAATATATCTTATACTTTAGTACTGTATTCTGAATCGTTTGCAGGATAAAATGCATTCTCACTTTTCCAATACAAAAGCATATGTGTCAAAGTTTGACCTAGGCACAAAGAAGGTCAAGGTCAACCCAGGGTCACAATTGTAGCAATTTATGATGGGCCTACGTCCCAGATGCTATTTATCAAGTTTCGTGGAAATCTGCCCAGTGGTTCTGGAGAAGACTATTTTTGAAGGGTTTTTACCATATATGGCTTGGCGGCCATTTTGGTCATGTGACCTGGACCCTATGAGCAAATTTTGGTTCCCCCACCCCATAGAGGCTCCATATGAAATTTGACTTCAAACGGCCCAACGGTTTCCGAGGAGAAGCGTTTCGAAAATTTTCACATTTTCGTCTCGGCGAAGTTATACTAAATGGAATGTAATATTTCGCAAGTTCATTTGTAAGATCTCATTGATATCTATCAGTATGTCAAAAATTGTTTAAATATTCCAAGCGGTTAAGTCACTATCACCAATGTTCACAAACGGTTTACGGACGGACAGACAGACAGACCATATATGGCTTGGCGGCCATTTTGGTCATGTGACCTGGACCCCATGAGCAAATTTTGGTTTCCCCCGTCCCATAGAGGCTTCATATGAAATTTGATTTCAATCGGCCCAACGGTTTCCAAGGAGAAGCAGTTCGAAAATTTTCACATTTTTGCCTCGGCGAAGCTATACTAAATGGAATGTAATATTCCGCAAGTTCATTGGTTAGATCTCATTGATATCTATCAGTATGCCAAAATTGTTTAAATATTCCAAGCGGTTAAGTCACTATCACCAATTTTCACAAACGGGTTACGGACGGACCCAAAGAAGGTCAAGGTCAACTCAGGGTCACCATTTCAGCAATTTATGATGGATCGACGTCCCAGATGCTATTTATCAAGTTTCGTGGAAATCTGCCCAGTGGTTCTGGCGAAGACTATTTATGAAGGGTTTTTACCATATATGGCTTGGCGGCCATTTTGGTCATGTGACCTGGACCCCATGAGCAAATTTTGGTTTCCCTATCCCATAGAGGCTCCATATGAAATTTGACTTAAATCGGCCCAACGGTTTCCGAGGAGAAGCAGTTCAACAATTTTCACATTTTTTGCCTCGGCGAGGCTATACTAAATGGAATGTAATATTTCGCAAGCTCATTGGTTAGATCTCATTGATATCTATCAGTATGCCAAAAAATGTTTAAATATTCCAAGCGGTTAAGCCACTATCACCAGTTTTCACAAGCGGGTTAGGGACGGACAGACAGACAGACCATATATGGCTTGGCGGCCATTTTGGTAATGTGACCTGGACCCCATGAGCAAATTCTGGTTTCCCCAATCCCATAGAGGCTCCATATGAAATTTGACTTCAATCGGCCCAACGGTTTCCGAGGAGAAGCAGTTCAAAAATTTTTACATTTTTTGCCTCAGCGAGGCTATACTAAATGGAATGTAATATTTTGCAAGTTCATTGGTAAGATCTCATTGATATCTATCAGTATGCCAAAAACTGTTAAAATAATCCAAGCGGTTAAGTCACTATCACCATTTTTCACAAACGGGTTACGGACGGACAGACAGACAAACTATATATGGCTTGGCAGCCATTTTGGTCATGTGACCTGGACCCCATGAGCAAATTTTGGTTTCCCCCATCCCATAGAGGCTCCATATGAAATTTGACTTCAATCGGCCCAACGGTTTCCGAGGAGAAGCAGTTCAAAAAATTTCACATTTTTTGCCTCGGCGAGGCTATACTAAATGGAATGTAATATTTCACAAGTTCATTGGTAAGATCTCATTGATATCTATCAGTATGCCAAAAATTGTTTAAATATTCCAAGCGGTTAAGTCACTATCACCAATTTTCACAAACGGGTTACGGACGGACAGACAGACAGACCATATATGGCTTGGCGGCCATTTTGGTCATGTGACCTGGACCCCATGAGCAAATTTTGGTTTCCCCCGTCCCATAGAGGCTTCATATGAAATTTGATTTCAATCGGCCCAACGGTTTCCAAGGAGAAGCAGTTCGAAAATTTTCACATTTTTCGCCTCGGCGAGGCTATACAAAATGGAATGTAATATTCCGCAAGTTCATTGGTTAGATCTCATTGATATATATCAGTATGCCAAAAATTGTTTAAATATTCCAAGCGGTTAAGTCACTATCACCAATTTTCTCAAACGGGTTACGGAATGACCCAAAGAAGGTCAAGGTCAACCCAGGGTCACCATTTTAGCAATTTATGATGGGCCTACGTCCCAGATGCTATTTATCAAGTTTCGTGGAAATCTGCCCAGTGGCTCTGGAGAAGACTATTTATGAAGGGTTTTTACCATATATGGTTTGGCGGCCATTTTGGTCATGTGACCTGGACACCATGAGCAAATTTTGGTTTCCCTATCCCATAGAGGCTCCATATAAAATTTGACTTAAATCGGCCCAACGGTTTCCGAGGTGAAGCAGGTCAAAAATTTTCACATTTTTTGCCTCGGCGAGGCTATATTAAATGGAATGTAATATTTCGCAAGCTCATTGGTTAGATCTCATTGATATCTATCAGTATGCCAAAAATTGTTTAAATATTCCAAGCGGTTAAGTCACTATCACCAATTTTCACAAACGGGTTACGGACGGACCCAAAGAAGGTCAAGGTCAACCCAAGGTCACCATTTTAGCAATTTATGATGGGCCTACGTCCCAGATGCTATTTATCAAGTTTCGTGGAAATCTGCCCAGTGGTTCTGGAGAAGACTATTTATGAAGGGTTTTTACCATATATGGTTTGGCGGCCATTTTGGTCATGTGACCTGGACCCCATGAGCAAATTTTGGTTTCCCTATCCCATAGAGGCTCCATATGAAATTTGACTTAAATCGGCCCAACGGTTTCCGAGGAGAAGCAGTTCAAAATTTTTCACATTTTTTGCCTCGGCGAGGCTATACTAAATGGAATGTAATATTTCGCAAGCTCATTGGTTAGATCTCATTGATATCTATCAGTATGCCAAAAATTGTTTAAATATTCCAAGCGGTTAAGTCACTATCACCAATTTTCACAAACGGGTTACGGACGGACGGACAGACTGACAGACTGACAGAATGACAGACTGACAGACTGACAGAATGACAGAATGACACGGTGATTTTAGGGCACTCTTAGAAATCAACCGACTTCAGTCGGTTTCTTTTTCTGCGGGTCGTGCAATATTGACTTATTCCATTATATGCAATTCCATAATGGCTCATCTAGCCGAAATGTTTTCAATTTTGACCTTTTTTTTAGCATATAAACATCAAGCGCTGGTGCCCTTTCCGAAATCATTCATCAAGAGTATTTGCACATGTTTGCAACCCTATCAATTTTTAGCTCACCAGAGCCGAAGGCTCCGGGGGAGCTTATAGGATAGGCAGTTGTCCGTCGTCGTCTGCGTCGTCTACGTCGTTTGCGTCTGCGTCCGTCAACACTTTCAAACGACATCTCCTCTGAAGCCACAAGGCCAAGTGGGCCCAAATTTTATCGGTAGCATCCTTGGGCTGGGGGATTGAAAGTTTATGTTTTTATGAAAATCGGCTCATCAGTTTGGTTGCTATGGTAACTTATAGTTGCCATAGACTTATAATGGGGAAAATTGAAAAATGGCATTTTCTGCCAAGCCTCTTCAGATACATGTATTTTGACAAAACTTTCATAGAAATGTTCCTTAGGCAATCTACTATATGCCATATGCTTTTAGGCCTATGATCATTTTTATTGGTTGCCATGGAAACCAAAATGCAAAAAAAATAGATAATGAATACTTAAAAAAAAATCTCTACAGAAACCATATGCTCTAGGAGGCTGAGACTTTATGATAATATTCACAATATTTGCCTTTAAAGGTTTTGTGTTTTTTTTTATGAAATTTGGCCTTTTAGTTTGGTTGCTATGGCAACTTAGAGTTTCCATTGCCTTATAATGGGGAAAACTGAAAAAATGGCATTTACTGCCAGGTCGTTGCTGATATTTTGACAAAACTTACATAGAAATGTTCCTTGAGTAAACTTCTCTTAGCCATATGCTTTTATGACCACCTTGGGGTCCCCTAGGTTGTGCCGGGGCCATGCCCCGCCCCCTCCACTTCATTAAATGCCTTATATCTCAGAAACCTTACAGATCCCCACCCCTAAACCATATATATTCTTGTTTTTTATGCTAAGATGCATTAAGTGGCACCAAACTGGGGTACCACCGGGATGTGCCGGGGACATGCCCCAACCACTCCACTTCATAAAAGGCCATTTATCTCAGAAACCATTCAGATCCCCACCCCTAAACCATATATATTCTTGTTCCTTATAATAATACGCATTAAGTGACACCGACCTGTAGGTCCCCAGAGATGTGCATGGGACATGCCCCACCCCCTCCACTTCATAAAATGCCATTTATCTCAGAAACCATTGAGATCCCCACCCCTGAACCATATATACACTTGTTCCTTATGAGAAGACGCATTAAGTGACACCAACCTGTGGGTCCCCCGGGATGTGCCGGGGACATGCCCCACCCCCTCCACTTCATAAAAGGCCATTTATCTCAGAAACCATTGAGATTCCCACCCCTAAACCATATATATTCTCATTCCTTATGATAAGTTGCATTCAGTGACACCAATTTGGGGGCCCCCGGGATGTGTCGGGGCCAAACCCACCCCCTCCACTTCATAAAAGGCCAAATATTCCAGAAACCTTACAGATTCCCACCCCTAAACCATATATATTCTTGTTCCTTATGATCCAGTGACACCAACCTAGGGGTCACCCAGGGTGCGCCCGGTCCATGCTCCACCCCTCGACTTCACAAAAGACCATATAGCTGAGAAACTGTTCTGAGCCCCACCCCTAAACCAAATATATTCTTGTTCCTTATGATAAGATGCAATCAGTGACACCAGCATGCGGGTCCCCCGGGTGCCATGGGCCATGCCCCACCCCTTTACTTCATTTAAATCCATATATCTCAGAAACCGTTCAGATCCCCACCCCTTAACCATATATATTCTTGTTCCTTATGATAAGACTCTACTTCATAATAGGCCATATATCTCAGAAACCATTCAAATCCCCACCCCATAATCACATAATTATATTCTTGTGCATTGTTATAAGACGCATTCAGTCACCCGGCTTGGGGGTCCACAGGGGCCATTTCTTTCTCTGCCACTGCATAAAAGGGCCTCATATCTCAGAAACCATTCATATCCCCACCGTTTAACCATATATACTCTTGGTCCTTGTGATAAGACATATTTAGTGACAACAATCTTGGGCTTTTCTGGGATCTGTCATGCCTGAATCCCTCCATTGCTTAAAAGGCCTTACATCTCAGAACAATAAATATGGCCACTGCTAAACCATACATATATATGTCTCTGTTCCTTTTGATAAGACGCATTTAGTGACACCAACCAGGGCTCCATTGGGTCCATGCTCCACCCTGTCTACTTTATAAAACACCTAATATATCAGATACAGTCCACATGGGTGCTCATTTGGGTATGGGGTTTGTTTGGGAGATGTTATAATTGGTAGATTAAAATCATATCATGTTATAATACATGGCTGCCATTGGGCAGTGTCCAACCGAGAAATAAACGAATTCAGGAAATTGATAAAATGCGAGGCTTTGCCGAGGATTTTATCTTTTTTCTTCTACTAGATTAATAAATTTGGCACTTTGGTTTAGAAGCCTCCGTGGTGTAATGGGTAACCCTACTCGCCTTGTAAACCAGGGATCACAGGATAGATCCCGGGCTTCTCCAGACTTTCAGATGAGTCTTTAAACCGAAGTCCGTATGACCTTAGCTGTTGGTGGGACCATAAACTCAAACACTCACTCTTTGGTTTGTTTGCTATGGCATGTTAAGAGTTTCCATTGACTTATAATAGGGAAAATTGAAAAATGACATTAATGCTTTTCAAAATATTTTGTCACACTTTCATAGAAATGTTCCTTTAATAATGTTCTTTTTGGCCTATTTGTTGCCACAGGTGGGAAATTGTTAATTGGCATCTGTTGTCCTGCAACAACACATTCAAGCAACATCATAATCTGATTGGGTCCAAATTTTATCTGTAGCATCCTAAGGCACAGGGCTTCCCTGGTTAATTAAAATACATTGCTACCAGTGGGTAGTGGCCCCCTGAGATCTGGTGTCAGAGCATTGTGGCCCATTGGCCTCTTGTTTTAATCTGATTTGACCTTATATGTTTAAGTAGTTACATGCCTAGTAGTATGTTGTGTGAACTATATATTGGAGAGTCAGTGGTGGAATTATTCTTGGCGACTTTTACGACTTAAAGACATCAATTAGCACAAAACATACGATTTTCTTCATGGCTCCCAGTGAAATCTGCTGTGAAGTGCAGATTTTTTAACACCAGTACATGAAATATAGTTTTCATATTATGTCGACAGCCGTATCATTCAGACTACGATACCATCGACAGTCGTATCTCTGGCAATCGACGTCCGTATCCCGATATTTTTCAAAGGTCCATAAAATCCCCCATAGTGCATGAATTATGCCAAACCATTACGAAAACACGCCTATACAAATACATTGTAACTTTTATCGCCGAAAAAAATGAAAATTTCAAGATGAAAAATTGCCATATTTTTCTTAATTTTGCTCAAAATATAGATTGTTGGTACTCGTTAGAACCGCCTCATCGAGGCGGTTCTAACGAGTACCCACAATCTATATTTTAGAACAAGATAAGAAAAATAAGGTTTACCCCTGTAAGCCCCAGTTTTACTATATAAAAAGTGGGGTTCAAGGGGGTCAAAATTATAAAGGTGTGATTTCGTGATGACACTTTGTTGCAAAAGCGTACTTCTACGGCGTGCTATTGCTTTCGTACCTTTCATATTGATGTTCTATGAAAACTGATTTTTTCGAAGGAAACGGTACTTTATAGTGTTTTTCAGCGTCACACCTTTCTATAAGTCAACAGACAAATAACACATTGTCTCTTTTAAACATCGACAGCGTTTGTAAACGTTAAAACTTACGTTTGTTTTCGCCTCTTCAAGGGTGTCAAAAAGCACGTTGTTCCTCTGTCGACATCCGGACTGCTCGGTCGTAAACCGTATTTCTTGGTCCACAGCAGCTAAATACGCAGTACCGGCTCGGTCGACATCACAGGTAAAGAACAATTACCCCCGTGATCATGCAGCCCAATATATTCATCGAAGATGGGAGGGGCAAACGAATTAAATTAAATACCAACATAATTTAACATAAAGTCATATGACACTGTAATAAAATGTGTAATACTATATGATTGTTTAATAATTAAGCCAGAGCATTGGAAAATCTACAGTATGACCTATACGCATGCGCACAGCCTGGCCAGTGTCTTCACTGATCGCATGAGCTTTGTCTTACATCAGTTCTAAACACAGAAAGACAAGCGAATCATTACGATAACACACCCGTGCGACATAGTGCATTTTTTCATATCTCCAAAATGGCTACTTTTCTAATGAAAAATCATGATATTTTTTACTGCAAACATAGGTTGTTGGTACTCGTTAGAACCGCCTCATTGAGGCGGTTCTAACGAGTACCCACAACCTATGTCTTGAAGCAGAAATAAGAAAACAAATGTATACCCCCGTAAACCCCAGTTTTCTCTATATAAAGAAGGGGTTTAAGGGGATGTTCATTTCACAAACTTTTTTACGTGATGAGCCATTGACTTACTGGTTGGATGCACGGGCTGATTTGTGTCTCTGCAGGTCGTTAAGACTAAGTAGTAGTTTTGTCGTACGCTATGTTTTACTCTTAAAGCTCTTAAAGTCTCTTAAAGTCTCCCATAAATACCATAGGAAATGAATCATTTAAAATCCCCATATTATATAACTACATGTATATGAAAATTTAACTGCTGTTAGTCATTTTAGGATCCCAACTACATGTATGTACATTTATTATGCACACGGAAGTTTATGCTTTTGTCACCCATACTTTATAGCTCGTCGTAGTCAAAACATTTTATTTGCTTGTAATTACCACACGCAGGTGAAAGGCCCTCACCCTTTGAGTCTTGGAGAAAAAGATTGGGTTGCAGACTGAAACCGACCGTATACCACTCTGCTGCTGCGTCTCTTATTATGTTGTTGTGTTGAGATGTAATTTCATCTCAATGTCGGATAAAAGTCCCACAAAATCGGAAGCAACGTCTCCAATATGACCTGAGTTACGTTGACTGGGAAGTAAAACCACATCACAAACAACGAACAAAGCGACCGGCGAAACAATGTCTACGTGCACGAATTTTCACTCAGATCAGCTCTCTGAAAACAGAAATTAGGAGACATGGTGCAGTCGTTTATATCCCCAAAGCTGATACTTTTCAAATAAAAATGTGTAATAAATTTCTTATTTCTGCTCCAAACATAGATTGTAGGTGCTCGTTAGAACCGCCTCGTTGAGGCGGTTCTAACGAGTACACACAATCTATCATTTGTAGTAGAAATGAGAAATAAATCTTTAACAATGTAAGCCCAGTTTTCTCTGTAAAATGTGGAGTTACAAGGGTATTACAGGGATTTGTTTAGGCCTAAAAATAGCCGAGTTTCCGCTAACCCCACCGACCCCATCGACCCTGCTTCAGACCCCCGACTCTACTATTTGTATCAGTAAACAGAACAAAATAAAAATTATAACACCGACCCTACCATTTTCAATTTCCTACCCTTCCTAGTGTCGTCCAAGTTTGCATGTTTCCATAGTAATCTCGCTATTTAAGTACATTTATGTAGTTCGTGGTATCTGGTACCTTCAAAAATTCAGAGCTGACCTTTTCGAGCATCCATTACGAAAACACGCCTATATAAATACATTGTAAACTTTATCGCCGAAAAAATGAAAATGTTAAGTTGAAAAATTGTGATATTTTTCTTATTTCTGTTCAAAATATAGAGTGTTGATACTTGTTAAAACCGCCCCTATGTTAGAGCTGAAATAAGAAAAATAAGGTTTACCCCTGTAAACCCCAGTTTTACTATTTAAAACTCGGGTTCGATGGGGTCAAAATTATTTAGAAGTGTTTTCGTGATGCGAGCTTCTAAAATGGATTATAATATACAGTGCAAGTCTCAACATGACAATTGTATTAAGAAAAAGCATGTACAAAAACAAAAAACAAAAAAAAAAAAAAAAAAAAAACCACACACACACACACACAATAAAAAAAAAAATCCAGGCCCGAACTGAACCTGTTTTTTTTTTCTTACCTACCGAGCAAAAATTTTTCAGCATGTTAGTAGAAACACAGCTTTTTTACGCCTAATGTGATGCTTGACTTTCCTGTCCGCATGTAATGAACACTTCTCTAAGCCCCATTTTTATAGTGTATAACTGGGGTTTACACGGGTATACATTATGTTTTTTATTTCTGATCCAAGACATAGTTTATAGGCACACACAACCCACTTTTGGAGTATGAATAAGAAAAATATCAAAACAATTCATCAGAAAACATTACGAAAACACGCCTATACAAATACATTGTAAACCTAATCGCCGAAAAAACGAAAATTTTCAGATGAAAAATTGTGATATTTTTCTTATTTCTGCTCAAAATATAGATTGTGGGTACTCGTAAGAACCGCCTCATCGAGGCGGTTCTAACGAGTACCCACAATCTATATTTTAGAGCGGAAATAAGAAAAATAAGGTATACCCCTGTAAACCCCTTTTTACTATATAAAAGTGGGGTGCAAGGGGGTCGAAATCATATAGGCGTGTTTTCGTGATGGACTCTTTTGGAGATATGAAAGAATGCACTATATGTCACCTTTTTCGGCCCTTTCAAGATTATTTCACTAATTTCGAGCCGACCGTTATTCAGAAAAAAAAAACAGATGACCTTCCGCTCAGAACTTGGCGCCTCACATGTGACCCGATCGAGGCTCAAACCAACAGCGGTGAGAGACCTAACAATTAAGAGACTGCGCTATTACCCACTAGGCCATGGAGCCCCGTAACTGATTAATCATCAAGAAAACACGCCTATATAATTTTGACCCCCTTGAACCCCATTTTTATACAGTAAAACTGGGGTTTATAGGTGTAATCTTATTTTGCTTATTTTTGCTCTAAAATATTAACTGTAGACACACGTTTGAACCACCTCATTGAGGCGGTTCTAACGTGTACCCACAATCTATATTTTGAGCAGAAATAAAAGATGTCCCGATTTTTATCTTAAAATTTTCTTCTCTTTTTTCTCAGCGGTAAAATTTTCAATGTATTTGTATAGGCGTGTTAAAATAATGGGGCTTTTGCAATAACCTCCTGCGGTACATCACGCAAACACGACAATATAGTTTCACCTCCTTGAACCCCACCTTTATACAGTAAAACTGGGGTTTATAGGTGTAAACCTTATTTTGCTTATTTTTGCTCTAAAATATTAACTGTAGACACACGTTTGAACCACCTCATTGAGGTGGTTCTAACGTGTACCCACAATCTATATTTTGAGCAGAAATAAAAGATGTCCCGATTTTTATCTTAAAATTTTCTTCTCTTTTTTCTCAGCGGTAAAATTTTCAATGTATTTGTATAGGCGTGTTAAAATAATGGGGCTTTTGCAATAACCTCCTGTGGTACATCACGCAAACACGACTATATAGTTTTGACCCCTTGTACCCCACTTTTATATAGAAAAAAACCTGGGGTTTACAGGGGTAAACTTTATTTTTCTTATTTCTGCTCTAAAATATAGATTGTGGGTACTCGTTAGAACCGCCTCGATTAGGCGGTTCAAACATTTACCCACAATCTATATTTTGAGCAGAAATAAGAAAAATATCACAATTTTTCGTCTAAGTTTTTCGTTTTTTAGGTGGTAAAATTTACAATGGATTTTGTATGGGCTTGTTTTCGTAATGCATGCATAGATGATAACAGTGCGAAGTGTCCATCTAAGGGCAGTTCATGAGTTTTATTTTATACTTACATGTAGCAGTGAAATCAATGTATATATGAAACACGGACGCACGCACGCACACACACATGATATACCTTGCATAAATACCTATGCGCATGACGGATTGTCTGTTTGAACCATAGTCAAATCATCACAAAAACACGCCTATATAATTTTGACCCCCTTGAACCCCACTTTTATATAGTAAAACCGGGGTTCACAGGGGTAAACCTTATTTTTCTTATTTCTGTTCTAAAATATAGATTGTGGGTATTCATTAGAACCGCCTCAATGAGGCGGTTCTAACGAGTACACACAATCTATATTTTGGGCCGAAATAAGAAAAATATCACAATTTTTCATCTAAAAACTTTCGTTTTTCCCAGTAAAATTTACAATGAATTAGTATATGCGTGTTTTCGTAATGGGGCCGAAAGCCATGCTCAAACAACAATACCCATGTTCAAATAATGAAATTCACCTGCTGTTTGAACATGTATTTTTAGCTTGATGGACCTTGCTTTGTTTATGTTACGTTAAGCGACGTGAAGTTGTCTCCCTAAACGTAGCGTTTTAGAGTTCTGTGATTAGGTACTGCGTAACAACGTCATTGTAAACAGCATTCTGAACTAGCCGCCATGTTGGTTTGCCGGTTTATATGACGCATTTGTGCATACACGAGTACTGGTAAACCACTTAGAAGATCTAAGCCTGCCCAGACAAAGCGGTACGAGTCGGACCGTCCATGCTGATAAACCCTGTTGGTTTCATTGGGCGGCAGGGCTTGAGATGTCACTTCGTCTCAATGTAGGGTAAAAGTCCCACAAAATTGGAAGCAACGTCTCCAAAATGACCTTTTCAGTGTTGACGGGGACGTTAAACTTCAAATCATACAAAACAAAACAGCCCGGACTACATATGTATGGCAAACAAGGTGCACAATCGCAGTTTGAACTTGAAACCCTGGAGTTTGAAGTTCTCAATCAAGGGTTTGAAAACTTTAAACCACAGTTTCAAAGACAAACTGCCCAATAATTCTTAAAATGACGGTTTCAACTTTCAAACTGGGGTTTTAATTTATTTTCTTATACATTGTCTTCAAAAATAGGGATCAACCATGGCTTTTCATGCATAAACAATCGCCGGGTCCCGATGAAGTTGTTTAAACATGAGACCGCCAGGCCGAATTTAGACCGCAATCAGACATTCTATAGTAACCTGCACGCTATAATCGGTAATGACCTATAATACCTTCTACGGACCTATAATACGTCTAGTGACCGTTTATAGGCCGGACCTACTTTTCAGGTCACTAATTTACAAATTAAAGCTCGCCCCTATAAAATTGTCCGATTATATTTTATTATTAACACTAACCATATATTTTCTAATTCCAAATAGCTTCCGAGGGATCCGGCAAATGTTAATGCAATGAAATAACCATGGATGATCGTTGTTTTTGCATAAATCACGCAAACATGCCTATATAGTTTTGACCCCCTTGAACCCCACTATTATATAGTAAAACTGGGGTTTAAAGGGGTAAAGCTTATTTTTCTTATTTCTGCTCTAATATATAGATTGTGGGTACTCGTTAGAACCGCCTCAATGAGGCGGTTCTACCGAGTACCCACAATCTATATTTTGAGTAGGAATAAGAACACTTTCACAATTTTTCATCTTAAAATTTTCATTTTTTTCGGCGATAAAGGTTACAATGTATTTGCATAGGCGTGTTTTCGTAATGACTTATTATTCCGACAGCAAATCTTGATGAAAATGCCCAAAAGCTCCATATAAACTCTATTTATACCGCAATCAAGCATTCTATTAAGCTAATAAGGGGGTGGCGTCGAATAACTTCACGTTATAATCGGTAGTGACCTATAATACCTTCTACTGACCTATTATACGTCTAGGGACCGTTTATAGACCGGACCTACTTTTCAGGTCCCTTATTTGCAAATGTAAATGTAAACAATAACATGCAACATTTTATACACGGAAAAACAACGAAACAGCAAGTTATAATCTTTGTAATATTTATTTAAACAGATTTTCAGAAATTTAAGCTAAATTCTTACCTTCTCGCGCTTTCCTGGTTTGAATGGTCCGTTGGAAAATTTGCGCACTGCTACTGCGGTTGCGTCTCAACCTCAAGCTAAAATAAACTATTTAGTTGCAAATTTTCATACAGAATGTAAAGCGCCGAGAAACAGTTACTCGAGCGTCCATATTGTTTCCAACGTCTCTGTGGCGCGGTGACGTCAGAAATTTTGCACTATTTGACGTCACATTATACTACGCGTGCGCGCAATGGCACTGAAGGTCGTTCAACAACCCATGTTGTCTGCTGTCTTATTTGCTTAAATTTACTAAATTATAGCGAAACCTTGATTGTTTTGAGTTGCGGTATAAACTAAATACATGATTAGTGTCTTTCATAATAACATATAATCGGTCCGCTGCGACAATTTGATAGGGGCTCACTGATCTGAAGCTGGACCCCTATGAAATTGTCTAAGGCTCACCGATTATATTTTATAATTAAACGGGCCTCCGTGGCCTAGTGAATAAGAGCGCTGACTCTTAGTCATTAGGTCTCTCACCGCCGTAGGTTCGAGCCTCGCTCGGGCCACGTGTGAGACGCCAAGTTCTGCAACGGAAGGTCAGGTGGTTTTTCTCCGGGTACTCCGGTTTTCGCCCACCTCTGATTAACGATCGGCTCGATATCACACGGGGTATTCGACTACCTGGAACGCAGACGGATACCAAAAACGCCGACGGAAAAACAACAACAAACATTCGTGGTGAGTTGAACAAATCGCATTTTACGGGCATATATCAAATAGATTCCCACAGATGTTGATAGCAATCTGTTTCGCAGTGTCTCGGAATACTTTCCACGAACTGTGGATGCAAATCCTTCTGTCAATGACGAATTATGACCTATTTTATTCGGCAAAATATAGATGCTTGATGCAAGTCGACAGTTTTTTTAGTTTTACAGCAATAATTCGTATATAATTTCCAATGTTTCCTGAATAGCATAAAATACTAATGTATTGAGTACCTGCCATGCGTTATTAGAATTAGCAAAAAGCAGGATTTTAGAATTATAGATGTGAATTTCTTGATGAGGGTGTTCGAATAAGGATACCAATGACGACCCGCACAGATACTATGCAATGCAGACGGCACAAAGTTATGGTTACCATTGACGTGGAAACCACAAGCGTGGAAAAATAAAAAAGGAGTAAAATACATTCTGTTTTCGTTTAATTGGAAAGTTAATCTAGACACTGAGTCTTACCACAGTGTACCTCGACCAAAGAGGGTATTCTCGATGTAGAAGGGAAGGCAATGACCAGGAATCGATACGATTGCCTTTCGCTTTTCGCCAAAAGACACCAACGTGACGGTTTGTCTTAATACCACATGTGGACAATATTCGCGCAAATGACTTTATGTAGTGCACATGACCCGTCAATTCTTATTAGGTGTCATAAATCTGTGATTTCATAATGTTAGATACTTCTACGATCAAATAGGCACGATTTGTAAATTTCCTTAGGTATATTAATAGCGTAGTCCCACAAAACAACCACGGACATGAATTCAGTCCTTCTCGCTACCTTTAGTCCACGCAGAGTACTTTTAAATTCATTATTTTGACAGATAAATATGAATATACAGTCGAACTTCAATGGCTCGAACACTTTTGGGACCAAGAAAATTTGTTCGAGACCACGGTGGTTCGAGCCAATAGCAACTATGCATTTTTTTTTTTTTTTTGCAAAATTCCAAGATGAAAGTGGCAGAAACTCTGGGCGTAGGTGTAGATATTTGGTCAGCTGTCTGAGCGATTAAGCTGTGTAGTATGAGATCAATATTTGTCAAATAATCACCGCAAATCGGTGATTTGTCTACGTACGCCGTTTGCTTAAACGGCCAGTCTATTTGAAAAAAAAAACTTACAACAAATAAAACAAAGGAGAAACCCGCCTGTCAAGTATTGTTATGTGGAAGATTCTGGTTGTCATATATGGGTACATGCATCATGAAAGGCGCCTGCGACCAGGTAAGAATCATATCAACATGTGTAGCTGTACAATCTGATTGCTTTCAGATGCATCTCGGTGCAGAAATGATTTAATATGACATGTGATGGAATGAATGCGCAACATGTCTAAATATTTCGAACAAACAGTGTCATGAATGTCTAGAGTTTGCTAAGAATGACAGAAATTAAGAAGTATCACGCATTTTGTGCAATAGCCTGCAGATGCACAACAGTTTTTAAACATGAACAGGTTGGAGCAACATCTATCCGTCAGCAGTTGAAACCTGCTTTCTCACGAACAGTTTTGACGGATTGCATTCACATTTCCTATACACGATCGTCTCGGATAAAATCCGCCACTTTTATTTGTGTAGCGGTTCTTCTTCTTCTTCTTACCACTACTACTGACAATCCGTTGCAGAACTTGGCGTCTCAAATGTGACCCGCGCGAGGTTAGAACCCACAGCAGTGAGAGACGATATGGTTAAGATAGACTATCTGAACGAAACCGCCAACAAATGCGGACCTTTAGAAGTTTAAATACGCATATACATATATTTGCACAAGAACCACCACTGTCGATCAGACTTTTTTAGTTTCCTGCCTGTTCAGTTATCTGCCCTTCACAAACATCCGAAGAAAAAACTTGCTTGGGTCTAGAGATAGGCTTCTAAATAGAATAACGGAATGAAACGTCAAACATTAGAATACTTGCATGAAACCTCGAACATTTATCAGCCGATTTGTGGTCTATCTGGAAAATCCTCTATGAATGATTTATCTGGAAAATCCTCTGTGAGTTGTAATTTCTCTTTTTATCTCCCGACCGAAAAGGTTTGGGGGATATAGCAATCAGCCTGGTGTCCGTCCGTCTGTCCGTCCGTCCGTCCGTAGACGCAACCTTGTGATGGCCATAACTCCTATACCCTTTGCGATTCATTGATGGTTCTTGGCACAATTGTTCACAAGGCTGAGACGGCGTGTCATGCGCAAGAACCAGAACTCTGGAAGCCATACTTTTTTAGTTATCTCCCTTTTTAGATAGAGTGAATACCTTGTGATGGCCATAACTCCAATACCCTTTAAGATATATTAATGATACATGGCACAGTTGTTCACAAGGCCGAGACGGTGTGTCAGGCATAAGAACCACAACTCTGGGTGCCATGGTTTTTTAGTTATCTCCCCTTCCAATAATATAGAATCACTACCTTGTGATGGCAACATATTGATGGTACTTGGTACAGTTATAAATGAGTTTAAGCAGGTGTGTCACGTGCCAGAACCACAACTCTGGGTGCCCTGGTTTTTTAATTATCTCCCCTGACAATATAACCTTGTGATGGCCACTTGTATGCAAGGTTGAGACGGCGCTTCATGCCTAAGAACAACAACTCTGGGTGCTATGATATTTGAGTTATCTCCCCTTCCAATATAACAGTCTGATTACCTTGTGATCACCGTACCTCCAATACCATTTGACATATATTGGTGGTACTTGATGCAGATGTACATGAGGTTAAGCAAGTGTGTCATGCTCAAGAATTACAACTCTGGGTGCTCTGGCTTTTGAGTATTCTCCCCTGCCAATATAACCTTGTGATGATCATAGCTCCAACCCCCTTTGAGATATATTCAAGGAACTTGGCGCAATTGTATACAAGGTACAGAAGGGGTGTCGTGTGCAAGAAACACAACTGTTGGTGCTGTGGTATTTGAGTAACCTACCTTTCCAATATAACAGTATGACCAGCTTCTGGTCATCATATCTCAAATACTCTTTGAGATATATTGATGGTACTTTGTACAGAAATACATGAGCTTAGGCAGGCATGTCATGCGCAAGAACCACAATTCTGAGTGCCCTGGTTTTTAGCTCACCGTCACGTAGTGACGAGGTGAGCTTTTGGGATCACTTTTTGTCCGTCGTCCGTCGTCCGTGCGTGCGTGCGTGCGTGCGTCCGTGCGTAAACAATTTCTTCAAACGACATCTCCTCCTAACCCACTGATCGGATTTTGACCAAACTTCACAGGAATGATCCTTAGGTGGTTCCCTTTCAAAGTTGTTCAAATGGTTCCGGTCCATTGCACTTCTAGATCACAGGAGCCAAAAATAGATTTTTTTTCACCAAAAACTTAAAAAATCTTCTTCTCTGAAACCACAAGGCCCAGGTCTTTGATATTTGGTATGAAGCTTCATCTAGTGAACCCTTACCAAGATTGTTCAAATTATAGTGCTGGGGTCAAAAATGCCCCCGCCCCGAGACCCTTTGGTTTTACATGGGCTTATATAGGGAAAATCTTTAAAAATCTTCTTCTCTGAAACCACAAGGCCCAGGACTTTGATATTTGGTATGAAGCTTCATCCAGTGGACCCCTACCAAGATTGTTCAAATTATAGTGCTGGGGCCAAAAATGCCCCCGCCCCAGGGCCCTTTGGTTTTACATAGGCTTATATAGGGAAAATCTTTAAAAATCTTCTCTGAAACCACAAGGCCCAGGACTTTGATATTTGGTATGAAGCATCATCTAGTGGACCCCTACCAAGATTGTTCAAATTATAGTGCTGGGGCACAAAATGCCCCCGCCCCGGGGCCCTTTGGTTTTACATAGGCTTATATGGGGAAAATCTTTAAAAATCTTCTTCTCTGAAACCGCAAGGCCCAGGACTTTGATATTTGGTATGAACCTTCATCTATTGGACCTCTTCCAAGATTGTTCAAATTATAGCCCTTGGGCCAAAAATGCCCCCACCCGGGGCCCTTTGGTTTTACATAGACTTATATAGGGAAAATCTTTAAAAATCTTCTTCTCTGAAACCACAAGGCCCAGGTCGTTGATATTCGGTATGAAGCTTCATCTAGTGGACCCCTACCAAGATTGTTCAAATTATAGTGCTGGGGCACAAAATGCCCCCGCCCCGGGGCCCTTTGGTTTTACATGGGCTTATATAGGGAAAATCTTAAAAAATCTTCTTCTCTGAAACCACAAGGCCTAGGTCTTTTATATTTGGTGTGAAGCTTCTTCTAAAAGACCCCTACCAAGATTGTTCAAATTATAGTGCTGGGGCAAAAAATGCCCCCGCCCCGGGGCCCTTTGGTTTTACATAGGCTTATATAGGGAAAAATTTTAAAACTCTTCTTCTCTGAAACCCCAAAGCCAAGGATTTTGATATTTGGTATGAAGCTTCATCTAATGGACCTCTACCAAGATTGTTCAAATTATTGCCCTTGGGCCAAAAATGCCCCCGCTCCGAGGCCCTTTGGTTTTACATAGGCTTATATAGGGAAAATCTTTAAAAATCTTCTTCTCTGAAACCACAAGGCCCAGGTCTTTTATATTTGGTATGAAGCTTCTTCTAAAGGACCCCTACCAAGATTATGCAAATTATAGTGCTGGGGCCAAAAATTCCCCCGCCCAGAGACCCTTTGGTTTTACATACTTATACAGGGAAATATTTAAAAATCTTCTTCTCTGAAACTGCAAGGCCCATGTCTTTGATATTTTTGTATGGAGCTTCATCTAATGGACCTCTACCAATATTGTTCAAATTATAGCCCTTGGGCCACAAATGCCCCCGCCCCGGGGTCCTTTGGTTTTACATAGACTTATATAGAGATAATCTTTGAAAGGCCCAGGTCTGGGATATTTGGTGTGAAGCTT
Organism: Lucinisca nassula; assembly: GCA_963580285.1. Classification (NCBI taxonomy): domain Eukaryota; kingdom Metazoa; phylum Mollusca; class Bivalvia; order Lucinida; family Lucinidae; genus Lucinisca; species Lucinisca nassula. Next base: position 24,705,110 of record OY757025.1, read on the forward strand.
CATCAAGTGGACCTCTATCAAGATTGTTTAAATTATAGCCCTGAGGCCAAAAATAACCCTGTCCCGGGGCCATTTTGTTTTACATAGGCTTATGTAGGGAATATCTTTAAAACAATCTTCTTCTCTGAAACCGCAAGGCCCAGGTCTTTGAATGATCCTTAGGTGGTCCCCTTTCAAAGTTGTTCAAATGGTTCCGGTCCGTTGCACATACAGGTCACAGGAGCCAAAAATAGATTTTTTTCACCGAAAACTTAAAAAATCTTCTTCTCTGAAACAGCAAGGCCCAGGTCTTTGATATTTGGTATGAAGCTTCATCTAGTGGACCCCTACCAAGATTGTTCAAATTATAGTGCTGGGACCAAAAATGCCCCCGCCCCGGGGCCATTTGGTTTTAAGTGGGCTTATATAGGGAAAATCTTTAAAAATCTTCTTCTCTGAAACTGCAAGGCCCAGGTCTTTTATATTTGGTTTGAAGCTTCATCTAGTGGACCCCTACCAAGATTATTCAAATTATAGTGCTGGGGCCAAAAATTCCCCGCCCCTGGGCCCTTTGGTTTTACATGGGCTTATATAGGGGAAACCTTTAAAAATCTTCTTCTCTGAAACTGCAATTCCCAGGTCTTTGTTATTTGGTATGAAGCTTCATCTAGTGGACCCCTACCAAGAATGTTCAAATTATAGTGCTGGAGCCTAAAATTCCCCCTGCCCTGGGCCCCTTTGGTTTTACATAGACTAATATAAGGAAAATCTTCAAAAATCTTCTTCTCTGAAACCACAAGGCCTAGGTCTTTGATATTTGGTGTGAAATTTCATCTAGTGGACCTCTATCAAGATTGTGCAAATTATAGCCCTGGGTCCTAAAATGCCCCCGCCCCGAGACCCTTTGGTTTTACATAGACTTACATAGGGAAATCTTTAAAAATCTTCTTCTCTGAAATTGCAAGGCCATGTCTTTGATATTTGGTATGGAGCTTCATCTAGTGGACCTCTACCAAGATTGAACAAATTATAGCTCTCGGGCCACAAATGCCCCCGCCTGGGGCCCTTTGGTTTTACATTTACGTTTTGACTTATATAGAGATAATCTTTGAAAATCTTCTTCTCTGAAACAGCAAGGCCCAGGTCTTTGATATTTGGTGTGAAGCTTCAGCTAGTGGACCTTTATCAAGATTTATTAAATTATAGCCCTGAGGCCAAAAATGCCCCCACCATGGGGCCATTTGGTTTTACATAGGCTTATGTAGGGAATATTTTTAAAAAAATCTTCTCTGAAACCCCAAGGCTCAGGTCTTTGATATTTGGTGTGTAGCTTATCTAGTGGACCTTTGCCAAGATTGTTCAAATTATTGCCTTTGTTGACATTTGGTATGAAGCTTCACCTTTTTAGACCTCCCTCAACATTATGCACATTATAACCCTAGGGTCAATAATGGCCCTCCCCGGGGCCAACTTGTTACTCTATGGATCAGGTGAGCGATCCAGGGCCATCATAGCCCTCTTGTTTAGTTATCTCACCTGACAGTATAATCTTGTGAATGCCATAACTGCAGTAACTTTTGTGATATATTGCTGGTTTAATTCTGGTGCACTTTCTATTGGTGAACAATCTTCTGAAGGCCATATTGGCTTTTGGTCGGGGGATTTGCCATCTCTTCGATGGCTATTTTTTATTATTTTATTCAATAAAATGTGGAACTATTATAGTAAAAAAATATTAGAACCAAGGAAAGGCTCTCTGACTGTTCCTCTTCATACCAGACACATGCAGAGAGAGAGAGAGAGAGAGAGAGAGAGAGAGAGAGAGAGAGAGAGAGAAAAGGAGAGAGAGAGAGAGAGAGAGAGAGAGAGAGAGAGAGAGAGAGAGAGAGAGAGAGAGAGAGAGAGAGAGAGAGTAACCATTTACTCGTCTTACGCTATATTCATAATCGTTGTTTATATACGGCATGGGAAATATTCAACACTGTTCATAACCGTGGTTTTTGGACCTCAAAATTAAGGAGATATGGAAGTAGGCATTCATTTAAGCATTAATTGTAAATCCGTCATTGGTATCCATCGTCTGCGTTTCATGGTAACATCAAAGAAATCCGTCTGTCGTAAATATTATCTTCTTTCAGCATGGTGCACTCAAGTCCATGCTTATTGCTGCCCGAGCAACGTATGGCACAAGTATATAGGAGTTTTATTTTTGAACAAGGACTATTTCTCTTTCAAGCTACAATGACATCTTTGGATAAATCGGTTTCATATTTGGTACTTACACTAATTCTTTTAGAAATTGTGCATGTTTTGCATTTTAGTTGTCTGTAAAGACGCTTTCATGTAATCTATCGAAGCTGAAAGCACCATTACGAAACAGCTGTGACAGTTCCAGAAGAATACAGCAAAAAATCAAAACTGATATTTTTAATAGGGTCGCAAAAAACATGATTTTATCGACTCACCCTCTTTCAAATCCAAGGTAAACAGTCGGCGTTTTTGGTATCCGTCTGCGTTCCAAGTAGTCGAATACCCCGTGTGATATGAGTGAAATAATCTTGAAAGGGCCGTAAAACCCAAACCAAAAAAAAAAAAAAAAAATTATAATTAAAGACGCTAACCACGTATTTACTATATAAACTCTTCAAATGCGACCGGTGAACCAACTTGGCGGCCAGTTCAGAAAGTAGTTTAGAATGACGTTGTTAAGCAGTAACCATCTGACGTCATCATAGAACCCTAAAACGCTACGTTCAGTGCAATAACGTTACATCGCTCAACGTAACGTAAACAAAGCAAGATCAGTCTTGTGAGTGATACGAGTATCAAAAGCTCAAAATCCATATTCAAACAGCACGCGAATTCATGATTTGAACATGTTTTTTGCTGTTTGAGCACGGCTTCGGTCCATTTGACAATGGCTTCAAACAGCCATGCGCATAGATATTTTGGCAAGAACATTAGCTTCAATGCTACATGTAAATGAACAATACATCTTCAAACCACGGTTTGGCCTTAAAACGGTGGTTTAAAGGTTGAAACCTGTTTTGAGGAAAATGTGTACATTAAATGATATCAAACTTCGGTTTGAATATTTGAACCTATGCTTTAAAATGAAAACGATAAATTATTGTGCAAATGGTGTCCTGTATAACCCGATCTCAAACTTCGAAAGGTGGTTAGAAAAATTATAGTACATTTGATGTCGAAGCTCGGGTTTGAAGTTTTTAAGAAATAAGCAAATATTGCAACCCCCGCAAATCCCAGTTTTCTCTAAATGAAGTGGGGTTTAGAGGGGCATTCATTTCACGGACATGTTTGCATAATGTGTCCTGTCGAGAATTGCTAATCGTCCATTTTCCTGGATGAGCCATTCAATGTCCTTTGAACCTCTTGTTCAATTGGAAAACCCAGTTTTGCAAACACAATGCGGCACATTCAAAAACGCATACAAAAGCGCGACTGTCAAATGAAAATGTATAGTATTCGTATCTTGCAGTGTATACTAAAATCGATATGTTAACCCGAAACACAACCTTCCCAGAATCCATGAAGGCGGGCACCTATGACGCCCACAATGAAGACTCAGATCAGCCCGCTATGTACAAGCATTGGCTGAACCGAGCCTTCGCTGTTCGCACGTCTCCAACCTTTGTCTATCTTTGCACGGGCCTGTACATTCATTTGCGTGTAATCCCAGATTGTTCGCTTTATGCGCACTTTACTTTTTAGCGTTGATGTTTTTTTTTTTTTTTTTTTTTCTTTCAAGGTTAAAAAGTGCAACTGTTACGTCAGGATGTTTTTGACGGTGATGCTACTGGTTTCTCACTTGTCACTACCAGTTTGTGGCTGGATGGTAAGTGCCTTTTGTTTTACATTCCATACACATTCCAATACGAAAACCATAGGGGCCTGAATGATGAAAAAAAAAAAAAATGAAAAAAAAATAAAAAATAATTTTTTTTTTTTTTTTTTTTTTTTTTTTTGCATTTTTTATTTCATGTTTTAAGTCCCTATGACGAAAACAAATACATTGTAACCTTTATCGCCGAAAAAATAAAGATTTTAATATGATCAATTGTGATATTTTTCTTATTTCTGCTCAAAATATAGATTTTCGTACTCGTTAGAACCGCCTCGATGAGGCGGTTCTAACGAGTACCCAAAATCTATATTTTAGAGCAGAAATAAGAAAAATAAGGCTTACCCCTGCAAACCCCAGTTTTACTACGTAAAAGTGGGGTTCGAGGTGGTCAAATTATATAGGCGTGCTTTCGTGATGTTTCCAAAAATATTTAGCATCCCTCCCTTAGCAGTAGTGTGCTAAGCATGTGCTCCTTAATTCTTCTTCTTCTTCTTATTCTTCTTTCTGCATGCTGCAATATCCATAAGGATAGCCTACCCATGTGCAATAGTGTCTTGATTCAGTTAACTGCTGATCATGAGAAAAGTTTTGATATGAGTGTTCATGTATTATTGAAAGTATTAAACGAGTTGAAGAAAAGGGATAAAATGCGAGGCTTTGTCAATCATTTGATCCCTTTTCCTCAACGAGTTTAATAAGTTCAATAATACATCAGCACGAATGCAAGATTGTATTTATCATATGACATTTTAAACGCTTTTAATTCACGATTTTTGCTCAAAAATTGTCAATATTCCGCCATTAGTAAATGCGGCGTCGTTAAGGATGTCGTACGTGTAATGTTACGGGACGTACCTAACTAATTTGCATATTTCATCCACTAGTGGATTACAGAATTTATTACATGGTGTTATTACAATCTCAGACGTGACGTCATATGATACATATTTGTTATTGCAGCTCAAAACATAGGTTGTGCGTGCCTCGTTGAGGCGGTTCTAACGAGTACTTACAATCTATGTCTTTGAGCCAAAAAGAGACGAATAATGTGTACCCCTCTCAACCCCTGTTTCCTCTGTATAAAGCAGGGGTTAAAAGGGGCGTACTTCACACAGAATTGCAATCGTAATGGTATGTAACAGAAAGCCTCGAACGTTGTCTTTCCGATAGAATAGCAAAGAATATCAGAATCTTATATGGGTGTGAGGGGTGGATTGAAAGAATCCGTCCAGAGGGTTACTGTCCGGCATCCCGAGGCTTGTCGAGTGATGCCGGACAGTGAGCCCGAGGGTCGGATTTTTCTATCCACCCCTCCCACCTATAACGGATTAATTTTCTTGCATACCTTCCATTTCTTTACGCGGAATTTTGATGTTGCAGTCACTTCGGTTACCGACGTCCGCCATACAATGATGTTTTGTGACGTCACGTAACGTGCTGTGACGTCAACCTTAATGACGGCGCATATGAGGTCGTATTCAACCAGTGCATTTATCAAAACACGCGAGAATATTCGATTTTGGGTAAGAACATCAGGGTTAGAGCAGAATTTCTATCCCAAGCTAAAACTGTAGATTTCCTTATCTGGTGTGCAAGAATATATCTCCCTAAGAGACACACTTTCAACAGTAGAAGATCGGAGTCAGGGGAATCCCCTTACACAGTTATAGTTTGTTTCCATATTTAGTAACTTGTACCCCGATTGGGGGACAACAAGGCTATTTTTGGGTATGTTCACATGTCCATGCAGAAAGTTAGTCACCCAATCAAATAGCTTAAAACACCAATTTTTAAAACACATAAAGGTCTAACATTTTACCGTTCAGATTTTTTTAAAATGATTTTGTCAAAAATGTATTGATCCCCGAAGTTAATTGATTAACTCTTTTCTGTCAAAAACTTTCATGGCCCAAATCGGGGTTCACAGGACTCTGATCGGGGTCTTCAAAAACATTCTGACCCCGTTTGGGGTATCTGTCAAGGAACATTTCCTTCATACGTGTCATTGTTGTCCCGATATCTTAGCTTATCAAGATTTCAAGATTTTGTCAACGACTGTAATATTCTCCGCATGAGTAAAAACATTCAACAAATGAAAAATATGCTACGAAAACACATCTCAGGAAAGTTGCGAACCCCTATGGTCACATTACTGTGAACACGAGCATAGTCCAATGATGAGAAAACAATGTACAACCCTGACACTTATACTTAAGAAATAGATCAGCTCCAACTGTGATTTGTTGAGTAATAAATCACAGTTTGGAGGTCAGTTGTAAAGTAGATCAAATCACAAGCGCGTAGCGCGCGTGATTTGTCTACTTACAACTGACCGACAAACTGTGATTTATTACTCAACAAATCAAAGTCTAGAGCTGATCTATTTCGATTCTAACACGCTGAAAATCGCTAATAATGTTGTTGTTTCCTTCAAAATCTCACAACCTTTCGCCATTGTTAGAAGAAATCCCGCTAAAACTATCGACTGAAACACATGCATTTATATCCTTTTCTAACGTTTTCGATGCGAGAAAATCACGTTACACCGTCTAACGTCAAGGAAATCGACTAGTGACGTCATAAATTAGCAGTTTTTAATGACGTCACCCGTCACGCTCTTCCGAGCTGTGATTTGTTGCAGAATAAAACACAGCCGTTTTCCATTGCCTATATAGTCGCGCTGTGTTAGAATGAATGTTAGTGTTTGGCCAGTAGTTAAGTGTGCAATTGGCTAGTAGTTTAGTGTCAATTTGACTAGAAATCCACACATAAATACCTGCATGGTTACTATAATGTTGCCAGTGTAGCTCCCACAGAGGTCCAGAATATCCGGACACGTGAAGACTGTGTGTGTACAGCCACAGATAAGACCACTCGAACGACAGTCTGATCCATGTTTATTAAGGCAAACAGCACAAGTCAAGACCAGACTTAACTTTTATTTGGGCCCCGTCAAGCGATTTTGGTACTTATCGCCTATGCGAGCAGCGACGGTTCAGGCGAGCCTGCGCATCCGCGCAGTCTCGCCAGAACCTTCGCTGCTCGCTCATACAAGCAGTGAATCAAGAGGAACCTTCAGACAGAAAGCCATTTCCCTGCCCCCTCTGAATGGCTGGGCATGCGCAGTTAAAATTTGTCATGACGGAATGCTCGAAGACACAAATTCGCTTGGCGGGGCTCATTTTATACTGTAACTCTTTCTTAAATACATAAACAGATCTGTTGCAGGTTAACTTGTAATTCTCTGTTAGTTTGTGCTTCATGGTTTTTGCAATATGAATAGGGACCTCGTGTTGCAGCGACACTTCTGCCTTATCACATTCAGGAAAATGTTCTTTATTCTTAAAAAAAAAAACATTCGAATGAAAACATTCGGGGGAGTTTAAATCAATTTTACTTGTCCACAATCCTCACCCTTGGTTCTGTTGTGGTAAAGACAAATAATTTGTTCAGTCCGCATGAAGGATTTTCTAACTCATCAGTGCAACATCTCCGAGAACATGAAACTCAAACGACTACAGAGATGAAACAACGATAAGGACTCGACAGCATGAAATAACTGAAATGCTGAAGCAAACGAAAACCAACAGACTCTGGTGAGCCCAACGAGAGACAATGACCGCACTTGCTAATTAGATAACTAACTACTAACTTTTGCGGGTAGGAAATTGTAATCTATCTATCTATCTATCTATCTATCTATCTATCTATCTATCTATCTATCTATCTATCTATCTCTCTCTCTCTCTCTCTCTCTCTCTCTCTCTCTCTCTCTCTCTCTCTCTCTCTCTCTCTCTCTCTCTCTCTCTCTCTATCTATCTATCTACTGAGCCGGTCATATTTGGCCATTACCTCAGTTGTGTGTATATGTTTTGTTGTGATTTTGGATTTTGTTGTTGTTGTTTTTTGTATGTTTTTAGTTTTTGTTTTTATCACTGGGTCTCTGTGCTTATGGACATATGTACATGTATATAGTTTCTCATAGGTCTAAAGTTGAGCCACTCACTTATGAAAGTTTTAACTTGCATTATCACCTTTATTTGTGTAAATAAGGGAATAATTACCAGGAACAATGCCCGAAAATGGATAACATAACATTTGGAAGGCAGAGAGCATAATATTTTTAGAACATTTCAAAAATCCATTCAAAATCAAATCAGAGGCACAATCAAAGCCAAATGGGGTACTTCTGATTTCTGTTGTTCATTTTATTTTTTTTTTATCTTTTAAAAGCTGCATGCGTTGAAGACCCTGGTTAGCCCTACTTCTTTATATAGGAAGAACCTGGGCTTGCAGGATTATATCTTATTATTCTTGCACACCAGACAAGGAAATCCGTGATTTTACCCTGGGATAGAAATTTATGTTCTGACCCTGGTGTTCCGACCCCAAATCGAATATAATCGCATGTTTGATAAATGCACTGGTTGATTACAACCTCATGCGCGGTGTCGTCATGCGTGACGTCACTAAACATTCCTGCTGTGTCATCACAAAATGGCGGACGTCGGTAACCGAAGTGACAGCAGAATTAGAAATTTGCAATAGAAATGGAAGGTATGCAAGAAAAAGAATCCTATATGGGTGTGAGGGGTGGATAGATAATTCCGTCCCTCGGGATCACTGTCCGGCATCACTCGGCAAGCCTCGTGATGCCGGACAGTGACCCTCGGGACGGATTTTTCCATCCACCCCTCACACCCATATAAGATTCTTATATTACATCTTATTGATACTGAATATATATAATCTTACCTCTGTTTTAGATATCCATAAACCTTGCAAAATAATGGACAACAGACAGAAGCTGTCATAATCTTAACGCTTATCTTAATGAATATTCATTTAAGCCACACCCATTTCTGTCTAGCAACCAGTCAAATTTCTTGATGTTATTTATTCCTACAAAGCCATAAACTTAATGTCAAAGAGTGTAGATCCTGATCAGATGGCTTCTTCAGAAGCCATCTGATCTTGATCTGCACTGTTTTCAAAGATAGGGGTTGTCGTGAACAGCAAGATAAGGGTTAAAACCTGGCCAACAATAACTTGTATTCAGAATATGCAGATGAAATGGCAAGCCTGTATAAGTTTCAACTTGGTAATACGCAAACATACTGTAAATTTTAAAGGTATCACAAGAATGAAAACAAATCAGACTAAAAGTGTTGTATTTTCCTTATTTCTGCACAAAGTATAGATTGACGGCTCAGTGAAATTCTTTTCACTGATCGTTCCAAGGCGGTTCTTCTGTCACGGTTTATTTGTGTTATGGTTTGTCTTTGAGTGTGTGTATCAGACTGTATCTATATCGCTTATATCTTTTTTTTCTGTTTTGAATAGCAAATTGGCCATTTTATGAGAAAGTAACTGTTCTTTTAGCTTTCTGCTATGGATGTTTTCATTAGGGTCTAGTTATTTCATGTTTGTGTTTCTTTCCATTTGGTGTCTCTGATGAGAACTGTGGGTTAATTGTATCAGAACGGAATGAATAAAAAACGCATGTAAAACTTAATCCTGCAAACCCAGGTTTTCCTATATAAACTGGAAAGTAGGGTTTACCAAGGGTCTTTAACGCATATGCATGACATAGAGGATCTTACATGAGTGGTCATGTATTATTGAATTTATTAAACGAGTTGAGGACAAGGGATAAAATGCGAGGCTTTGCCGAGCATTTTATCCCTTTTCCTCAACGAGTTTAATGAATTCAATAATACATGAGCACGAATGCAAGATTCTATTTATCATATGACATATAAAACGCATTTTATTCACGATTGTTTACAAAAAATGTCAATTTTCCGCCAGTAGTAAACGCGACGTCGTTAAGGGCGTCGTAACTGTAACGTTACGGGACGTATCTAGCTAATTTGCATATTTAATCCACTAGTGGATTATCGAAAATATTACATGACGTTATTACACTCTCAGACGCGACGTCCTATGATAAACAGGATTAATGGGTTTGCGTTGCCGAATTCATTATATATGCATTATGCCATACAAAGAAAATAAACAAAGGAGCTTTTTTTAAAGATAAAATTTAAATTGCACAACAGACTAAGATGCTACGATGTCCCTGTTCGGGAACAAAATTAACACAAATAAAACAACGCTATCTTGAAAGAGTCCCCGAATGGGGTCAGAATATTTTTGGAGGCTCCAATCGGTGTCATGTGTACCCCGATCAGGGACATTGGAGTTTTTGACAGAAAAATGTTAATCAATCAACTTTGATGATCAATAACGTTTTAACAAAATCATTTTAAAAAATTCTGAACGGTAAAATCTTGGACTTTTATATCTTTTAAAAGTTAGAGTTTTCACCCACAAATGGCCATTTTACCCCCGCCCGGGGTACAAGTTACTAATTTAGGCGTAACTATACCAAATTTAGTCACATAGAGGCCTTTCTGATATTTAAACTTCATTACTAAATACAGAAACAAAATGCGATAGGTAAAAGGGAATTCCCCTGACTCCGATCGGGCGGGGGTGGGGGGTGGGGGGGGGGTGGGGTGGGGGTTCTCTTCTACTGTTCAGAAGCCTCCGTGGTGTAGTGGTTACGCTACTCGCCTTGTAAACCAGGGATCGCAGAATCGATCCCGGGCTTCTCCAGACTTTCGGATGCGTCTTTAAACCGAGGTCCCGTCTCCACATGACCTTAGCTGTTGGTGGGACGTAAAACTCAAATAATCAATCTCTCTTCTACTGTTCAAGTTTAACCTATTTTATAACATGAACGCCCAGTAGACGTCGCGGAAAGTGGCATCTGAATAGTGCCCTCACTTTTGCGAGTGTTCAGAAGAGGTAAAGCCAACTTGGTCAGAGCTATCTACATATGATGTAATATCCTCTCATCATACGCTAGTAAACCCCACATTCGGTATACGGGGTATATATTGCAATGGGCCGTTTCGTTTCTATTTCGCATCAAATCTATCTTTGTGTGCGAAAGAAACATCACGTGAACAGGTCCGTGAAATGAACATCCCCTAAACCCCACTATACACAGAGATAAAGGTTCTTTTTAAAAGGAAAGGCTTGCCTGGTTTTAAGGGTACTGTTCCTGGGGTAAATGTAGCCATATTGCCGCCACATGGATGTACGAGTTGATGTAGATGAAAGTACTGGTGAGGAAGCAAGTTGCACTGTTCTTGTTAATGGGACATAGACTTTTGATGCAGTGTACTCAAAGGCAATATATGGTTTATCTACACATTGGAATGGACAAACCCATGAGGTGTCAATTTTCTATGTGGCACTACCCTGACATTTATTGGAAGAAATATTTCAAGGTTAAGGTAACTGAGACATTGACATGTGACCCAATGATCACATTCTCACTTTTGACCAACTATGATGGTAAGGGATCATTGTGATGACCCTTTTTTATTGAAATTTGCTCAGTAGTATCTGAATAGTAGTTGGAAGAAGACATTCGGTTAACAGACAGACAGGAGGAATAATGGACTTATGGAGCACGGACGATATGCGATTTGGCAAGTAGAAATGGACAAACAAAACAAAATAAATGTCCCTAACAGATTTATGAGAGACAATAATGTGGTAGAACAAATCATACATACTGTTTGTTTTGCTAGGTTTTACGGCCATTCAACATTCTTTCAGTCATATACAGGCGGGTAGTTTCCCAACCATCGTCCCTGGAAAGTACCAATACTAGACTCCGATCCTCCGACACAAACTACCAAATGTTCTCACACAAACGATCATGGCCGGTAGCGGGGCTCGAACCCATGACCCTCCAGTGATTACAAGTCAGCGACCTTAATCACTGGACCACGGATGCGGTCTTCCATACATACTGAGTATACATTCATGTCATGCGGCCAGTAAACATGTAATTGTTAGGTGACGAAACAAATATACATACACGGGAGTATAAGACGAAGGAGGGAGAGACATTAAATGTTAACATCTTTTATTAGCAAAGTATAAAAATATTATAAACAAGAGACATCCAAAGTAAACAATGTTGTCAATGTTAACAGTTTTTATCTGAAAGTCTAAAAAGAAATAAACAGTATAAAGCTATTTAAGGTGAATCTTAACCTTGATAAAAACTGGACCAATTGACTGTCAGTACGCCGTAAACTTTGTTCATTTATTGGGGGCAGTACCTTCAATATAACTAGAGCTGTCAGTGAAACTGACTAGCGCCCCGGCAGCGCTATCAGAGGAGTAGGAAAATGTTGATGTTAAAAAACTATAAAGAACAAGGAAATGAAAGAACACAGCTCAAAGAATCATTTTGAACATTATAACTCGGTTTTAGAAACCAACCTGGGTTTTGCGCACAACACATCCCCTCTTGATGATTAACATTACTGTCAAGTTATTCTAAAATCAATCCAGGAATAAGAAAGATATTGATCGGACACGATAAAGAACACGTTTTTTTTTTACCTTTCACCTCTAAGTATGACATTGACCTTTGAGGTACGGACTTGGGTTTTGCGCGTGACACACTGTCACATTATGGTTAATATTTCTGCTGATTAGTATTTAAATCCATCCAGGTATAAGAAAGTTATAGATTGGACACAATACAAAAGCCGCTTTTTGGCTTCTCTAAGTATGACCTTGACCTTTGAGGTACGACTGTGGGTCTTGCGCGAGACACTCCGTCAAATTATGGTTAACATTTCTGCCCAGTAATATTTAAATCCATCCAGGAATAACAAAGTTATTGATTGGACAGGACAAAGAACCTTTTTTGACCTTTAACCTCTAAGTCTGACCTTGACCTTTGAGGTACGGACCTGAGTCTTGCACGTGACACTCCATCACATTAAGGTTAACATTTCTGCCAAGTATATATTTAAATCCATCCAGGAATAAGAAAGTAATGGAGGATAAAAAAATGTGAACGGACAGACAGACAAACGGACAGAATGATTACTATAGAGCACCCACACTTTCAACAAAACCCATCGAGTTTTGACCTTCGAGTGAATTGTAGACTGCTACACAGATGATTTATGAATGTGGTCAGGTAAACTGTATTGACGGTAGTAGACCGTGGCCTAGTGGATAAATTCGCTTCGGTGTTTAGTTAAACTTTTGCATAGAAACGATAGCTCTGTCACTAGACCATCTCTCACTAAACTGGTACCCTGTATTCTATTAAAATATGCGAAAGCTATTGAGCTATAGGGTGAGGGAACCAGAACACCGGAAAAGGCGGACTGTATCTCTGATTTTTGTTTTAAAAAAAAAACACATGAGGATCCAAAATAACATAGAAAGAGAAGTCTAAAACCGGAACCACCTTTCCAATCTATCTGGCTTGCAGCCGTCGCTGCAAGCCAAAAACTGAGGTTTACGGGGATATACATTATTTTACTTATTTCTGCTCCAAGACATAGGTTGCGGGTAGTCGTTAGAACCGCCTCAAGGAGGCGGTTCTAACGAGCGCCCACAATCTATGTTTGCAGTATAAATAAGAAAAATATCACAGATCTTCATCAGAAAAGTCGCCATTTTGGGGATGAGAAAAATGCATTCTGTCACACTGGCGTGTTATCGTAATGGAAAGAAAGGAAGAAAGAAAACAAAGAAAGGAAATAAAAGAAGAACGAAAGAAAGTAAACGAAAGAAAGAAAGAAAGAAAGAAAAGAAGGAAAGAAACAAACAAAAAAGAAGAAAGGCATATTCCATTAATCATCTCATTATATCGAGATCACGTGCTACGAGTCAAGTGTCAATTTGTCACGTGAAAGAATTATTTTTAAAACAGAATTTCCGAACACGTGCAAATAGAGAAGGGTAAACACGAAATAAAAATGCGATTTTCACAAAGTTCTGAAGCTGCATTTGGCTTCTGAAGATCACAAATGATAAAGCTACTTGCATGGAAGAAAGAAAACAGAAAAAGCAGGATTTTTTTTTTTTTTAGGCCGACAGCTCAATAATGTACGTTTACTGCTTTGCAGGACATGTTTTGCTCAGGCACATTAAAGCAATCTTTATGTAATTTTTAGAGATTTGGCAAAGAAAATGAGACAAAGACTGAACCTTCATTGAGAACCTCAGGTGATGTTGAAACTATAAAGAACCATGATGCGCCCTCCGCCTTACTAGATGAAAACAGGGAACCAGTAGACGGGATGCCTAAAGCCGATGATTCGGAGGAAGATGGTGTTTCCCCAGTGGAACTCCGACCAGCGCTGAAGTCAGACACTATTTTCATGAGTGAGATATTTTTAGGTCGATTGTTATAAAGTGTATTTGGATTTAACTGCAAAAGTCTAAGCGACTATCACTAATTAGTGGAAAATCCGGGTAACGGTTATTTATAGAAAAAAAACGTTCTGAGGTCAGTGTGTTGCGTGAGAGGGTTGGTTATGTACGGAATCTGGGCTGGAATAATGTGTTGGTTTTGGAAGCAGTGTAGACCCTGATCAGACGCCGCAAAGTGCGGCGTCTGCCCAGGGTTTACACTGTTAGTTTACAATAAAGGGTAAAACAAAATGTTGACAGTCTATGTCATCGTTCAGGATATTTTTTCCAGCCTTATACTGAAACAGTCGACCAGCGATTTGATTTTAGATTTGACCGTAATAAAATCAATATTCTTGCACACCAGACAAGGAAATCTGTGATTTTACCCTGGGATAGAAATAGTATTTATGTTCTGACCCTGGTGTTCTGACCCCAAATCGAATATAATCGCGTGTTTGATAAATGCACTGGTTGATTACAACCTCATGCGCAGCGTCGTTATGCGTGACGTCACTAAACATTCCTGTTGTGTCATCACAAAATGGCGGACGTCGGTAACCGAAGTGACAGCAGCATTAAAAATTCGCAATAGAAATGGAAGGTATGCAAGAAAAAGAATCCTATATGGGTGTGAGGGGTGGATAGAAAAATCCGTCCCTCGGGATCATTGTCCGGCATCACTCGGCAAGCCTCGTGATGCCGGACAGTGACCCTCGGGACGGATTTTTCCATCCACCCCTCACACCCATATAAGATTCTTGTAAGAAATGGTGTGCGACCAGATAAGGCTCTGACCTGGCTGTGCTTTCTTTGCCGCTCGCATGGTCCATCTATAGTCTTATCCGATGAGCAAAACAGCGAGAGCCTTGGTCTGAACGATTTGATGCACAAACCATCTTATTGAGTCTTGACTGGTGATATATATATAAACATTTTCTTACAGATTTTTACATGATCCGGCTTATTTTGTTTAAATTTTAATTTAGCCCCATTTTGTACAAATGTAATCTTACTCATTAAATATAGCAGGGGCTCGCGTCCACTTCAAAATTTGAGTTTTCTTCCAAATTTATTTGGCAGATGGTTAAACATTTGCAAACGGTGCAGACCCTGATCAGAAACCGCATTCTGGGCCTGCACCGTTTGCCAATTACCCCTTATGGGGTTTCCGGTACAAAACGGGCTACACAAGGAAGGTTTATTAATAAAAGTTAATGGTTTTCTTTTCATTTAGTCATAGGAAACTTCATAATGTGTCTTTTGGGATTACTGTCTACACATGTATATTTTTGTCTAACATCAAAATACAGTAAACATCATATATTTAGACCACCTTTTGGACTGTCCCAAAGGTGATTCATAGGACACTGTTGCCGAAAACACAAAGGATAATTGCAACTTCTAGAGCAGAATTAGTTTTAATTTTAGGTTGTCTTAAACCCTTCTCTTGCCGAATATTCATTTAAGCCACACCCATCTCTGACTTTGAACCAATCAGATTACTTGATATAATTTATTCCTGCAAATTCATAAAATGAATGTCAAACAGTGTATATCCTGATCAGATGGCTTCTTCAGAAGCCATCTGATCTGGATCTACACTGTTTGCAAAGATAGGGGTTGTCGTGAACAGCAAGACAACGGTTAAAAAAAAAAAAAAAAAAACTCCGTTCAGAAAATCTGAATCATCGATTTTTTCGTTTCTTCCTTTTAATACTCATTTTTGCCCATACATCACTATGGGAATGTTTTAGACCTCACACTCCGCCGATTTCTCCAGCAAGTCGTATGCCTCTGCGACGGCTAGGAAGGGCTGTGATTATTTGGAGAAAATTGCAAAATCTATATTTTCTTTCACAGACGTAAGACATTCTGACAGGTTCGACACACCCTTTTAAACCATATATAGAAGTGGTCAGTACTCTTGTACATTACAAGGGCGTCTATGTTTTATTTGCACGGTCACTCCATGGGAAATCATTAGCTGTGACACCACATCTGATATCGGTATAATTCTTTTTGACGACTGTTGACAGCACCTCGCGCTAGTGACTTCCCGTTCCTAGTGAGCCTCTATCTAGCCATTCGAGTCTTACTATACTAGCAACTGACAACAAACAACTACGTGTGTTGCATTAAGCGAGCTTTAATGAGCTAGGCACCGGATTTCGGAGTAATGCATACTGCATATGCATGTATATGAAAATTCATATTACATATTACATATTACATATTCATATACATATACGACGCTTATAAAAAGTAGAAGTAAAACAAAGATCAGGAATTGATACAATTAACTTACTCCACCCATAAAAGACACCAAAGGGAAAGAAATACAAACATTAAGCGACCAGACCATAATGGAAACCTAAACAAAGGAAGGCCATAAGGACAGTTACTTTCCCACAAAATGGCCATATGGTCATCCGAAACTAAAAGACACAAGTGATACACACAGTAAGTAACAAACAACAACATAAAATAAATCGCCACAGAAGAGCCGCCTTGGAACGGTCAGTGGAAGATTTCCACTGGGGGGCTTAAATCGATTTTACGTGGCCACAATCCTCGCCCTTACTTCCGTCGCGATTTAGACAAATAATTTGTTCAGTCCGCATGAAGGCCTCCTAACTCATCAGTGCAACATCTCCGTGAACACAAAAATCAAAGAACCACAGAGGTGAGACAACGGTGAGGACTCGACAGCAAGAAACCACTGAAATGCTGGAGCAAAAGAAAACCAACAGTTAGACTCCGATGAGCCCGACCAGAGACAGAGCATCAGGCACCAACCAACATTACCTTGAATTAGATCTCTCTAATTCTCAATAAGCCTTTACGTTGGAGCCGTCATAGAATCTGAGGCCTGACCCACCGGCGTGCAATTAAAGAGGGAAGCAAAGTTGCCAACCGTGATTGGGTTAACTACCATGCATGCAGTCTGTCGTATAATATCTATGTTGTACCCAATCTTTTTATATCGAAGAATGATTTTACGAAATTGGGTACTGAAGTCATTGCGGTTATATATTTTTCTGAATTTAAATACTAAGTCACCATAAAATTCGGGTTCCGATAGACCTTGTTGCAGAAGAGATTTAAGTCCAATATTGAATTTTGAAATTAAATCAGAATGGCGTCTATAAAATTTTGAAAAGGCTTTGCGTAGTTTATGGTACCGATAACCCTGATTAAGGAGTTTAGCCGTTAATAATTTATTACGAGTGTTGAAGTCAGTTACATGACTACACACTCTAGCAAATCGAATTAATTGCGAAATATAAACGCCATAGGATGGCGCACGAGGAACATCACCATCCAAAAAAGGAAAATTTACAATCTCAAAATCAAAGTCATCGCGTTTATCATAAATTTTGCACGAAACAAATCCATCTACAATAGATAGATGTAAATCCAAAAACGGGGCCTCGGTATCAGAAGAATTTGCTTTATTTAACTGAAGTTCTAGGGGGTAAATCTGACTGATCAAACCATCAAAATAGGTATTATCAATATTTAATAAATCATCTAAATATCTAGAAGTAGAGCTAAAAGCTTCAATAATTTCAGATTGGTTATCAATGGAAAGCGACAAAATGAAGTCTCTTTCATAACAATACAAGAACAGATCAGCCACAAGATTCATGCACCTAAATCTTATAAAGAATAGCGTATGCAAGATCAATACTAACTATAAAGTTAAAATTGATAATGCACTAAGCCTTCACTAAATAATGAATGTTGCCAAATATTGCATAGGCGGAATTCATAGAAATAAAATATCTTATTTTCTAATATGAAAACTAGACGTGTCCGCACGCCGTGAGAAACTCGCTAGGACTGACGACTAACATTTACAAAGCGCTAGGCTTCCCAAACCAGGAACATGCCAATTTTTTCATTGGCTAATACTGACCACACCACATACCTTGACCACCCGAGTGTTACAACACAAATTGTCGTTTATCGTAACGTATAAGACAACAATTTTCGCTATTCTTCGAAACGCGGAAAATTTATAGTCTTACTATACTAGCAACTGACAACAAACAACTACGTGTGTTGCATTAAGCGAGCTTTAATGAGCTAGGGTTACAAATCACGCGAACAGGAAAATTAAATTTCACTTTCGAATTTATAAACCCAAAACTTTAGACACTTTGATTCTACTATCCAATGGATCTTCAATATACCCATCCTTACTTGCGTCAGTCTTCCAACGCCCATGCCTTTTTAAACATCTATCACTGATTCCAGACTTTGCCGCTGCAGTTGCTCCCCCTGCCCTTAAAGAATGTAAGCCTAAATTTGAAGAAGGGTCAACTCTTCGCAACTTTGACAACATGCACTCTTTTGCCCTTGTGTAACTTAGAGGTTTGTTTTTATGTATTAGGTTGCATTTATCACCTGACCTATATAAAGGTTTAAACAAAAAATGATCAGAAGAAAGATCAATCTTTGCTAAACCTATGTACCTTTTCAACATCATGTAAGGACATGCAATACTATCACCTTTAGCTATTAGAACGTCCTCGCCTTTCCTATACTTATCTGTTTTACTCGAGTCTATATGGATACTCAAATAAGAGTCAAATAGCTTTATGTTGCTGCATTTTATCTTGCTAATTTCGTCATAACGCAAGAACCCTGAGAATCCGACCAGTATCATGCACAAGTCTCTAATATCAACAATGTTCTCACTTCCCTCGTATAACGAACAAAGCTCCTTCAGCGTATCTGGTGTAATAATATCCTTTTTTGTTACCTTTTTTGAACGCAGTCTCTTAGCTGACTCTAATATATTCACTATAAACCCATTGCTTGTAGGATCCGATTTTCCACATAAGCTGTGCACCCATTTTATACTATAAACACAAGCCGAAATCACAGAATACGAATTCTGCAAATCCATTAATTTTGTTAAATAAATTGCAACATGAATTGGTTGCGCTGGCATTGATATGTAATGATTTTCATCACAAAATCGCTTCCACTTCTGATAATATAAATAATATTTTTCTAACAGTACCGTCACTTTTAGAGCTAACCAAATATTTACACATAGAATCTGCCACGCTAGCTTCGCATCCCTCCGAATCCAAAGCCTCCTTGACACATCTCTTTAAACCAATACCTGAAAATCAAAATAAACGAAACAAACAATCATCTAAACCTGATCTTTAATGCCAGCATTCTAAACTTCAGGTCTTTTCCAAAAATGCCATTGTTTCCTTTTCCTCTCTTGACTGGATTCTGTAAAGGAATAACATCTGTCAAAAAATTGAAAAATTGCCCATTTTTGTCAAACAACTTTGCCCAAAAAGGAGCAGATTTCCATTCCGGAATAACCAGCGTGCCAACTGCTTCCTCGCTCTGTAATTTATTTAAACATAAACAAATTAAGTTCGGAGGTGGCACCATCCAATTGCACTCACCAGACCAGTGTTGATCGAAAGCGTTCACAGCCTCTGTACCAGGAACCCACCACCTGGAATTGAACCTAACCCATTTGTTATTATAATTTGAAGAGAATCTACGACAGTGTGTGGCCCCCATTTTCTATCCAAATACTGAAAAATAAAATCTACAATTTCCCAATCATCGCAATCAACACACCTACTAAGATAATCTGCCCTCTGGTTTTCATTTCTCGGAATCCATTCTGGAATAAGAGTTATTTCCCTTTCCTTGCAAATATCATAAACATTCATAGCAATTTCTTGCAGCTCTTTCTTTCTGCTTCCACCACTCAGTATGCTTTTTACGTTCTTATTGTCACTTTTAACTTCTTACCTTCGAAAGAGTCTAAATTTCCTACTAACATTCTTCTAACCGTTTCAGCTTCTCTCCAAGTGGAGCTTTTAGCAGCCTCGGCTTCAGACCAGGAACCTATTACCTCATTATTCTTTATCGTTACCCCCGAACCGGTGTAAATCTTCGCTTCAGAACAATCTGTATAGCCAACACAAGTGGCACTCTTAGCAACAATGCTTTTACCGCTACACTGGGCATGATGGGTTGTTTTCCCTTGAACAGAGCCCCTACCATCAAAAATGGTTTTGTCAGATATATCAGACATGCACTTCATGTTTGTTAACAGTATATCCACCACAGGTGCAACGTAATAACCTCCATAACCCACTGAACTAGCATCACAATATATTTCAATTTCGCCTTCGATGTTTTCAGCGATATCCCTGCCATTTTTGTTCATTATTCTGGCATTATCCTTCCAAAAATGCAACTCCTCAATTGCTTCTTGTGTAATGAAAACTGGAGCTTCCCAACTAGCTCTCGACAGAATGCATCCATACAGAGCCCTCGTGCGCAGGCTTACAATTTTACCCATAACGGTTTGCAGTGAAATAATCTGACCCACAACAGAGGCAACAAATTTCACCCTCATCAATTTACCGGCACTTACCTTAAGCTGGAATAAAAAAGACTCAATTGCAGCCTCCAGCTTCTGTATTCTGTCTTCAGTGACAAAAACTTTGCCAACAGCCATATCTAAAACAAAACCTAACCATTTCATACGAAAAACGGGTGCCCAGTGGCATTTCTCCGCTGCCAGCAAAAACCCAAATTCTGTTAAGCTTCGCTGTATATAGACACTGAGCTGTAATGCTCTGTCCAAATTCAAATGCCCGCCAATACCATCATCTAAAAACATAACTACCCTATGTCCCTGAGATCTCCAGTGTGCGACTAGTACCCTCATTACTTTGGTAAAAATATAACCTGCTGTAGCTAAACCAAAAGCTAAAACATTAAAAACATAATATTTTACTCCACAATCTGCGGGCTGTTCCACAGAAAAACCTAGATATGTACGCATTTCCTCTTTTATCAAGACATGATGATAAGCGCTTTTCAAATCATAGGAAAACAGGTATGACCCTTTTTCAATTATTTGCAAAGCAATCTTAATATCTTCATACTTGAATTTATATTGCACCAAAAACTGATTGATGTATCTGCAATCTAAAACCAGTCTTTCTTTACCATTTTACCCAAAAGCCACTGTTAGGGGATTGATGACCTTTGGTCTTTCCGGACATTCTGTGATACAGCCCTTCTGCAACAATTTTGAAACTTCATGTCTCACAAAATTCATATTATCTTTGGCAGACTTATTATTTTTCATACATTTATCTCCAGGAAATTCCCTAAACGGAATACTGTACCCCTCAGTTATGACTCTCAAAATATACTCATTAGCACCAGCCTGTTTCCACTTTTCTCGAGCCCCCTTTAATCTACCAACTGGAGACTCAACTGCCCTTTCTGATTTAGCCTCTATGCACGGCGGACATGCTTCATCGTTTAAGGGATCAATTTTTATAAAACACGGTGCTTCGCATGCCTTATTTTCCTTTTCAGTCATTGACAAATTGTTTAAAACAAAACAATGGCTACTTAACTTATTGTTCGTGGAATTAATTCCCTTTGCCATCTCGCAGTCGTTTTTCCAATGACCCGGTTTGTGGCACAGGAAGCATAGTCCCGGTTTCTTTGACCCCGTCCCATATCCATCCGTTGACGTTACTGTTGCAGTAGCCGGCCTATAAGGATTGAATCTACGCCTTGTTTTCTTAACCTTCTCCGCCTTTCTTTCCTATTAGCCCTCGACTCCGCCCTGTACAAGCGACGCTCATCCTCTGAATCGTCCGCCAGTGGATTCGTATCGTATTCTTTGACCATTTTCCATCCCATGTCCGCCTCATCAGCAATTCTGATTAATTTTTGTCGGTGGTTGAGCAAGTCTTTACCTTCAGAAATTTTTTCCTTCGCTGCAATACAAGCAGTATCCCCAGCCGTGTCCAAATGGGCCTCCGCATCCTGCATTTTGTCCAGAACTTTAACGTTAAATTTATACTGATCTTCGCAGCTCTTTCTTTTGAATGAATAACCGTCATTACTCAGAATGTTATTCTTAATTTTTGACAATTGACTGTCTGCTAAGTTTTTCTGATTTTCACTTATCTTATCGTGGAAAGACTCCAGTTTTGATGAAACCAGCTGTTCAAAATTCTCCAGTAGAGTGCACTGAACCTGACTGACCGCCCTGGCCACATTCGCCTCTATCAAACCCCGCGTCTCCGAATCCAAAGACATGGTGCCTAACTCAAACTAGACGTGTCCGCACGCCGTGAGAAACTCGCTAGGACTGACGACTAACATTTACAAAGCGCTAGGCTTCCCAAACCAGGAACATGCCAATTTTTTCATTGGCTAATACTGACCACACCACATACCTTGACCACACAACACAAATTGTCGTTTATCGTAACGTATAAGACAACAATTTTCCGCTATTCTTCGAAACGCGGAAAATTTATAATATAAGCTGTGTCGCAATTGCATATCTATTTATAAACTGCGTCACATGGATTTGAATATTTATTATCTTACCTGACAATCATCGTCAAATGGACTTGGTCTGTGCTCTCATTTCTTTGTTTTGCAAATTTCTCCAACTAATCACAGCCTTTCCTGGCTGTCGCAGAAGCATACGACTTGCTGGAGAAATCGGCGGAGGGTGAGGTCTAAAACTTTCCCATAGTGATGTATGGGCTAAAATGAGTATTAAAAGGAAGAAACGAAAAAATCGATGATTCAGATTTTCTGAACGGAGTTTAATAGCGGAATTTCACTGTATAATAATAGTTCATCTGTCATGCGTGACGCACCACTGTTTTGTGTTCTATAGGCGATACCATTGTTATTATAATTTACAGAGATATTTTTATGGATTAGAGCGAAAAAGAATCGACAAGAAGACCCCTCTCATCACGTGACCAAGTCCGTGAAATGAACACCCCCAACCCCACTTTATATAGAGAAAACTTGGGTTTACGGGGTATACATTATTTTA
The DNA here is from genome assembly GCA_963580285.1 of Lucinisca nassula. NCBI lineage: Eukaryota > Metazoa > Mollusca > Bivalvia > Lucinida > Lucinidae > Lucinisca > Lucinisca nassula. The sequence continues at coordinate 24,728,086 of OY757025.1, forward strand.
CAAGACATAGGTTGTAGGTACTCGTTAGGTTCTAACGATCCCCCACAACCTATGTTTGCAGTATTGATATGAAAATTATTACGGTGTTTCCTGAGAAAAGTAGCCATTTTGGAGATGTGAAAAAAATGCACTATGTCGCACGGGTAAATAAGAGGTTATCGACATATAACACGGGTGGTAATCAGGGGAACTAGCTCGAAAATGAGTCAATGAAAATTTGTTCCCTCGACACATCCGGGAACTCTCGAGCTAGCTCCATCACCAGAAAACTTGTAAACAAAGGTAGGTCTCGAAGAGTTTTATCACCATTTTCTCCTTTGTAAACTATTTATAAAAAAATCCGACAATGCACTGCCACAAAGAAATGATTAAACTTTGTACCCCGCTAGAATTTGCCATGGAAATTTGCAGCGCTGGAGTTTGAATGAAAGTAAACTTTTTATCACGAACCTGAAAAATTGTCAACATATGTCAACCCGGAGATTTTGGCCGACGATTTTTCATTTTCCGTCAAAAGTACGCCCTTCACACCCCCGAAAGCAACATCCCTAGTGAAATGAAACATGGAACGTTTGAAATAAGCAAAATATTTTGGCCGTGATTACGTAACTTGCAACTTATGACGAAATTACTGTCCGAGCTAGTCTTCTCGACAAGGAGCTAGTTCACTCAACATGGAAATATTGCCCTCAAAAAATGAAGATGAAACATCCATCAGGTGACTGGGGCCTGATTCGATGTCTTTCTATGGTCCCACCCAGTTTATCCAACTGGTTTCTTTATCTCTGGCTAGTGGGGTAACAAGCTACTATGCCCACAAGACGCCCCCCACCCCCTCAGTTGTTTCTCCCTGGTCGTTTCGCCCCATTTGCACCCATAGCTGTTTCGACCACAAAGCCTGGTCTTTTCGCCCCCCCCTCGAGTCATTTCGCCCACACCCCCATTGGTGGTTGGATGTATTGGTACACTACAGAGAGGGGTAAGTGAGTGGGTATTTGGATGGATGGGTCCATTGGAAGACGGATGAACGAACGAACAAACTTACAGACGGACGGATGGACAGACGGACAGACAGACAGACAAAAGCCTCTATCGGATATAATACTCAAAATGTAGGGATGATACTTAGTCGAATGATTCATGAATAGCTATAATAATCTAGGGAATAAAAAGTAAAGAGGCGCCCGATTATCTACCATAGGAATATATATTTTTTGTTGTTGCATGTCCGGTATTTTTTCTGCTCAGGAGCAGTCCTTTGGAACCTTTTCCTTGGAAAGCGCCCATCTGAAAAGAAAATCGAATATTCAATATAACAATGTACTATGTTAAATCTCAATTTGAGTTTGCAGCTAAATGGTTAAACCAGACAGACAGCGCACTTAACCACCAGGCCCACTAGCCAGAGGTAAAGAAACCAGTTGGATAAACTGGGTAGGACCATAGAAAGACATCGAATCAGGTTCCAGTCATCTGATGAATGTTTCATCTTTGAGGGCACTATCTCCATGTCGAGTGAACTAGCTCGATTGTCGAGAAGACTAGCTCGGACAGTAATTTCGTCATAAGTGGCTAGTTACGTAATCACGGTCAAAATATTTTGCTTATTTCAAACGTTCCATATTTCATTTCACTAGGAATGTTACTTCTGGGGGTGTGAAGAGCGTACTTTTGACGGAAAATGAAAAAATCGTCGGCCAAAATCTCCGTGTTGACATAAATTGATAATTTTTCAGGTCCGTGATAAAAAGTTTACTTTCATTCATACTCCAGCGCTGCAAATTTCCATGGCAAATTCTGGCGGGATACAACGTTAAATCATTTCTATGTGGCACTGCATTGCCGGATTTTTTTTATAAATAGTTTACAAAGAAAAAAGTGTGATAAAGCTCTTCGAGACCTACCTTTGTTTTCAAGTTTTCTGGTGATGGAGCTAGCTCGAGAGCTCCCGGATGTGTCGAGGGAACAAATTTCCATTGTCTCATTTTCGAGCTAGTTCTCCTGATTACCACCCGTGTATAAGAACAAAAAAAATGCAGCGACACATTTACCGGGACAGTTGAATCAGAACTCGGCTGCCCACTGGTAACCTATACTCACCGGAAATAGAAACTATACACTCATTTTTGACTTGTCACTGCTAAAACATTTTAATGAAATTTGAATTACAATTATATAAATTATCATCAGTGGCATGTCTGACTTATCGAATAAAATGTTTAATGATAGCTACGACTTAACGGGTAAAGCCACGGGTTCAAAGCAAGGATCCAAATCTTGCTGATCAAGTTTCCATTGGGTCAAACATTTTGTGTCGCGAATGTGATTCCCATTTTTACCAGTTATTACGTATCATCTAACATTGGGAATATTGTTTACAAAAAGAAAATTTTCACAATGGTTGAAATGATATCCACGTTTAAATATTGGACCAAACCACCGGAATTGAGCGAAAAGTATGGCATTTCTGATTGCGGTTTTTGTTTAAATTAATATTTAAGACATAGCTGAAGATGCTAAAACGATTGAAGGCACTTTTGGGTCGATTTTTTGCTTGAAACATTATTTTGAAAATTTCGCTTAAAAAAAGCGGTTTTTGAGATTTCAATAAAATGTTTGTTTCTCGATAATTTTAAATGTTATGTTATTTTCTTATTCCTTGCTTTTCACTTGTTACCTATACGCAAAAATGTTGAAGTCAAAATTTGATTACTAACAGATTTCGTGAAAAATGCACTTTTTACATTTTCCCCAAATTTTTTTATTTTGAACACCAGATTTTCTTAAAATTTTTACAGGATTAATGTCTATAGTTAGTCAAATCCTTAATGAGTAATTTTTAACTGAATTATTCACTTGTTTTGTCAGGCGAGACAATTTAAAACTGTATAGTTTCTATTTCCGGTGAGTATATTAGAGGCTTAGACTGATCACTAATAGCCGAAAATGCAAATTGATAGCGCACTTTTAAAAAAACATAATAAATACGAGTTATTATGTCTCCCCCGAAAAAATTTTTCTCGGAGAGACATATTGTTTTTCCCCCGGGCGTCTGTCTGTCCGTCTGTCACACTTTCGTGTCCGCTCTATAACTTGAAAACCATTAGAGCTATCTTCACGAAACTTTGTATAAGTATTAATCAGCATAAGACGACGTGCAGTGCGCAAGAACTATAACTCTCGCATTTATACTTTTTGAATTATCTCCCTTGGAAGTTTGTCGGTATGTATATATGTATGGGCAAATCGTGTCCGGTCAATAACTTTCTTATTTTCTGATGGATTTTAAAATTACTTGGCAGAAATATTAACAACCATAAGACGATGTGTGGTGCGCATGAGGCAGGTCGGTACCTCAAAGGTTAAGGTCATACTTAGAGGTCAAAGGTAAAAACAAGGGGCCTTTTTTCGTATTTGGTCAATAACTTTCTTATTTTGAGATGGATTTTAAAATTACTTGGCATAAGTATTAACAACCATGACACGATGTGTGGTGCGCATGAGGCAGGTCGGTACCTCAAAGGTCAAGGTCATACTTAGAGGTCAAAGGTAAAAAAATGGGCCTTTTTTCGTATTTGGTCAATAACTTTCTTATTTTGAGATGGATTTTAAAATTACTTGGCATAATTATTAACAACCATGAGACGATGTGTGGTGGGCATGAGACAGGTTGGTACCTCAAAGGTCAAGGTCATACCTAGAGGTCAAAGGTAAAAAAAGGGGCCTTTTTTCGTATTTGGTCAATAACTTTCTTATTTTGAGATGGATTTTAAAATTACTTGGCATAATTATTAACAACCATGAGACAATGTGTGGTGCGCATGAGACAGGTCGGTACTTCAAAGGTCAATGTCATACTTAGAGGTCAAAGGTCAAAAAAGGGGCCTTTTTTCTTTTTTGGTCAATAACTTTCTTATTTTGAGATGGATTTTGAAATCACTTGGCAGAAATGTTAACCAATATAAGACGATGTGTTCGGTGCATGACCTAGGTTGGTACCTCAAAGGTCAAGGTCAAACTTAGAGGTCAAAGGTAAAAAAGGGGCCTTTTTTCGGGTTTTGTCAATAACTTGCTTATTTTTAATTAGAATTTGAATTTACTTGGCAAACATGATAACTATCATGAGACGATGTGTTGCATACATGATTCAGTTTGGTATCTAAAATGTCAAGGACATGTATAGAGGTCAAAGGTAAAAAAGGGGCCTTTTTTCGTGTTTGGTCAGTTTCTTTCTTACTTTTAGATGGATTTTGAAATTGCTAGGCAGAAATGTTAACCACCATGAGATGATGTGTTCCACGCATGACCCAGTTTGGTACCTGAAAGGTCAAGGTCATACATAGAGGTTTAAGGTAAAAAAGGGCCTTTTTTGTGTTCTGTCAAAAACTTTCTTATTTTTAGATGGATTTTGAAATTACTTGGCGGAAATGTTAACCACCATGAGATGATGTGTTGTGTGCATGACCCAAGCTGGTACCTCAAATGTCAAAGACAAAAGGTCAAAGGACAAGAGGTCAAAGGACAAAAAGGGGCCTTTTTTAGTGTTCAGTCAATAACTTTCTTCTTCCTGGATAGATTGTGAAATTACTTAGCAGAAATGTTAACCATCATGAGACGATGTGGTGCACGCTAGACCCAGGTCGGTACCTCCAAGATCAAGGTCATACTAAGAGGTCAGAGGTAAAAAAAGTTTTTTTTTTGTGTGTCCAGTCATTAACTTTTTTATTTCTGGATGGATTTAATAAAGTAACCATGCAGAAATGTTCACCGTCATTAGACCATGAGTCATGTGCAAGACCAAGGTCCATACCTCCAATGTCAAGGTCATACCTAGAGGTCAAAGGTAAAAAAGGGACAGTCAATAACTTCCTTATTCTTTGATGGATTATGAAATTACTTGGCAGAAATGTTAACCATCATGGGACGAGGTGTTGTACCTCAAAGGTCAAGCCATACTAAGAGGTCAAAGGTAAAAAATGCTTTTTTTGTTTACGGCCAATAACTTTTTTATTTTTCTATGAACATTTTTAAAATTACTTGCAGAAATGTTCATCTTCATTAGATGATGTGTTGCACACAAGACCCAGCTCAATACCTCCAATGTCAAGGTTATACTTAGCAGTCAAAAACGGGGGAGACATCTGTGTTTTTGTAGAAAAACAAATTCTAGTTTTGTTTGGGTTTAGTTTAACGTCCCCGTCAACACTGTAAAGGTTATTTTGGTTTGCTAGTAGTTTTGTTTTTCTTTGCGGAAGCCCCATACAGCCCAATCCCTATTTCCCAAAGCCCCGGTGGTGGGGTCGCGAGACATTGAAGTTCGATTTACGGCAGCACCGCGATTGTCATCAGGATAACAAGTCCGTGAAATGAACACCACCCCCTAAACCCCTTTTTATATAGAGAAAACTAGCGTTTACGGTGGTATACATTATTTTGCTCATTTCTGCTGCAAGACATAGGTTGTGGGATCTCGTTAGATTGTTTGTTTGTTTGTTTGTTTGATTTGAGGTTTAACGTCCCCGTCAACACTGTAAAGGTCATTTTGGAGACGTTGCTTCCAATTTTGTGGGACTTTTACCCGACATTGAGATGAAATGACATCTCAAGCCCTGCCTCCCAATGAACCAATAGGGTTTATTAACACGGACGGGCAGACTCGCATCACTTTGCCTGGGCAGGCTTAGATCCTCTAATCCGTTTACCAATACTCGTGTGCGGGTCGGTTTCAGACCTGCGTGGAAGCATCATGCAGCCCATCTATTTCTTCAAGCCCCTATGGGCGGGGGTCGGAGTTCTAAAGAGCACCCACAACCGAGTATAAATAAGAAAAAGGATCGCAAATTTTCATCGGAAAGGTAGTCATTTTGGAGATATAAAATAATGCACCATCACGTGAACAAGTCCGTGAAATGTAGACCCCCCTAAACCCCATTTTATACAGAGAAAACAGGGGTTTACGGGGGTATTCATTATTTTTCTAATTTCTGCTCCCAGACATAGGTTGTGGGTACTCGTTAGAACCGCCTCAATGAGACGGTTCTAACGAGCACACACAACCTATTTTATGAGCATTTATAGGAAAAATATCACGGATTTTCATCAGAAAAGTAGCCATTTTGTAGATGTGAAAACTGCACTATATCGTACGGGTGATTTAGCGTAATGTCTTGTTCGGCAGGCTTGAGTTTGAGTGTGTGCATCGCTTATATTTACATTATGGATAGCCAGTTGGCCATTTTGTGGGAATTTGGCTTTCCGCTATTGGTGGTTCCATTAGGGTCTAGTTATTTTATGTTTGTGTTTCTTTCACTTTGGTGTCTCTGATGGGAACTGTGGGTTAATTGTATCGATTCCTGATCATTGCCTTCACTTCTATTTTCCTTGTTTTTCAGAAGCGCGTAAAGGCAACAGAAATAAGATGGGGTACCTGGACGGACAAAGAGCTATGGAAGATGTCACAACCATGAATCGGTGGCCCCTGCTGTTGGCGAAACACACTTCACCGGGCCTGATAGAAGTATACAAGTCACATTGTGGAGGCGGGGATAGAAATGTTTGTATCATTATGGATTAAAATTTGTCACATGAGTCTTGGCATGAAAAAAAAAAATCTGCTTTTTGTTATTTGTACCACGAAAACAAGCCTGCATAATGTTGACCCCTTAAACCCCACTGTTATATAGTCAAACTGAGGTTAACAGGGGTATCATTATTTCTCGTATTTCTGCTCAAAAACACGAAAACACCCCTATATAATTTTTATCCCCTCGAACCCCACTTTTATGTAGTAAAAATGGGGTTTACAGGGATAAACCTTATTTTTTCTTATTTTTGCTCTAACATATAGATTGTGGCGGTTCTAACGAGTACCCACAATCTATACTTTGAGCAGAAATAAGAAAAAATATTGCAATTTTTCAGCTTAAATTAATCATTTTTTCGGCGATAAAGGTTTCAATGTATTTATATAGGCGGGTTCTCGTTATGACATAGAGTGTGGGTACTCGTTAGAACCGCCTTGGCTTCTCCTCAAAACATAGATTGTGGGTATTTGTTAGAACAGCATCGGCTTCTGTTCAAAATAAAGATTGTGAGTATTCGTTAGAACCGCATCGGCTTCTGCTAAAAAAAACATAGATTGTGTGTACTCGTTAGAACCGCATCGGCTCTACTAAAAACATAGATTGTGGGTATTCGTTAGAACCGCATCGGCTCTGCTAAAAAAACATGATTGTGTGTACTCGTTAGAACCGCCTCGGCTTCTGCTAAAAAGATAGATTGTGGGTACTCGTTAGAACCACTACGGCTTCTGCAAAACACACAGATTTTGATTGTGGATACTCGTTAGAACGGCCTCGAGTTCCTACAGTCCATTTCTTTAGCAGAAATATGAAACATATCAGATTTTGTATAAGAAAAGTTTCATTTTTGTGGTAAAATTTTCAATACATTTGAATAGGCGTGTTTTCGTAATTGCGAAACGCAAGGGTGCAGGTTAGCAGACAAAAGCCATTTTTGTTCAGCCTCCCGGATGAATATGAAAATATTGAACAAGATGATAAAACTACATGTTTGTAGGTCTGATTTGAGGTTTAACGTCCCCGTCAACACTATACAGGTCATTCTGGAGTTCTATCTAATATATGTATATATATCTATCTTCGAATACTGCCAACGCCCTCGCGGGCATTTCGGCAGGTATCCATTACGTACGGATGAAAGCCTACACAGTAACCGTGTACTTACGGTAGGGATTTTTAACCTGCACAGGGGATGGTTCTCCCTGCACTGGAGGCCTCCAGTTCGCGTCCCGATATAGAATTCATCCCGGCAAATGATGCCAGTGGAGCGTGTTCGGACACCGAAATTTTATCATCGCTGCCGGGAATCGAACCCGGGACCTCCAGCATCAGAGGCAAGTGCACTAACCACTGAGCTATCACGCTCCACATAAGTATAGGTGTGCTTTGGTTTATTCTATTTCTTACATTTACAGTCGAACTTCAATGGCTCGAACACCTTTAGGACCTCGAAAATCTGTTCGAGACAGGGGTAGTTCGAGTCACTGAGGGTTACTGTCAGGAGGCATAACGAGATACTTTTAAACATCTTTCGGTGTTCTGTAATGAAAATGTATGCTGTGTGTACTCATTAGAATCGCCTCATCGAGGCGATTCTAACGAGTACACACAGCATTCATTTGCAAGATAAAAGACTAAAATCTCCTTAAATACCCCCACTATTTCTTATGTAGAGGATTTCGCTAGGGGCTCAAGAATGGGTTCGACACATCCATGGTAAACGAGCCATCGGTGTTCGAACCATCGAAGTTCTACTGTATCTGTTTTGCATTTAAGGCCACTTATTGTGACGATCTGCTTCTGAAACTGAGACTGCGTACAAGGCGGAAAACAAATCACAGACAGGCCAGACATATTTTGGAACCCCGGTGTAAGTGTTTTCTTTTGATTTTCGCAATTTTGTTTCATAGGTTAACCTAGAAGCCTCCATGATGTTGTGGTTACGCTACTCGCCTTGTAAACCGGGCGTCGCGGGATCGATCCCGGGCTCCTCCAGACTTTCGGATGAGTCTTTAAATAGAGGTCCCGTCTCCGTCTGACCTTAGCTGTTGGTGGTACGTAAAACTCAAACACTCACTCACTCACTCACTCACTCACTAATAGGTTAACCCTTAAGACGCTAAGAAAAAACTAAATCTGAAAATGTCGTCTGCTTATGTCATCTGCTGAATTTTTTGCAAACATTGAAAAAACAATTTTTGCATACGGGCAAACAATGTGGACCCAGATCAGACTGCTCCTAGAGAAGCAGTCTGATCTGGATCCACATTGTTTGCAAAAACGAGTTTTGAAGTAACCGGCAGACGACAAGGCAGACGATAATTGTCGTGATTGGCGTTTCATGGGTTGTGTGTGTGTGTGTGTGTGTGTGTGTGTGTGTGTGTGTGTGTGTGTGTGTGTGTGTGTGTGTGCGTGCGTGCGTGCGTGCATGCGTGTGTGTGTGTGTGTGTGTGTGTGTGTGTGTGTGTGTGTGTGTGTGTGTGTGTGTGTGAATTCGGGTTTAGCGTCGCTTTCAACAATATTTCAGTCATCACGACGGTGTCTGGTTGCGACAGGGAGCTCAATGCTCACTTTTAAAGTGCTGCCTCACTGAAGTATCATGGCTCAGACACATTACATGATACCACATCAAGTCACATTATCCTGACACTGGGTCGACCAGTCCTAGCTCTACCCCGTAAATCTGAGTGCCAAGCGAGGAGCAGCTAGTACCATTGTTAACGACTTTGGTATGTCGCGGCCCGGGATCGAACCCGTGACCTCCCGTTCCCAGGAGCGGACACTCTACCAAATGAGCTATCGGGGCCGGTGTTTCATGGGTTAATTCACATAAATCGGTGTAACGGTGACTGTGAAACGGGTAATCCTTTGGAAGCAAGGTCTACAACACAGAACTGAAAACCTTAGAGTGATTGTTTTTGTTTGTTTGTTTGTTTGATTTGAGGTTTACATGCAACGTCCCCGTCAACACTGTATAGGTCATTTTGGAGACGTTGCTTCCAATTTTGTGGGACTTTTACCCGACATTGAGATGAAATGACATCTCAAGCCCTGCCGCCCAATGAAACCGATAGGGTTTATAAGCATGGACGGTCCGACTCGCACCGCTTTGCCTTGGCAGGCTTTGATCCTGTAACCGGTTTACCAGTACTAGCATGCGGTCGGATTCAGCTCTGCGTGAAGCATCATGCAGCCCATCTATTTCTTCAAGCCCCGATGGGCGGGGGCTGAAACCTTAGAGTGTATAAAGTGTTTTTCTGGGCAATACTAGCCGTCACAAAAACACGCCTATATAATTTTGACTCCCTCCCCCCCCCCCCCCCACACACACACACACACACTCAAACCCCACTTTTAATAGAGAAAACTCAGGTTTATAGCGGTATACATTATATTCCTTATTTCCGTTCAAAACATATACTGTGGGTACATGTACTCGTTAGAACCGCGTCTATGTTTATCCGTCCCCTTCAACACTATAGGTCATTTTGGAGACGTTGCTTCTAATTTTGTTAACTTTTACATTGAGATGAAATGACTTCTGAAGCCCTGTCGCCCAATGAAACCAAGAGGATTTGACGGTCCGACTCGCACCACTTTGTATCAGGCAGCCCAGTCTATTTCCCCAAGCCGCGATGGGCGGAGGATGAAATGATACTAACAAAACAACGAGGAGTTACTTTATATGCAGAGCAAACCCCATAAGCCTTCGGAAATGTGAACAATATGAAAAGGCTACAGAAGAACAAGCACAGTGAATGGAACACAGACATCTCAAGTCATCAAACAGTACCAAAGACTTAGCATTACGATAACACATCCGTGTGATAATGTGCATTTTTCATATCTCAAAAAAGGCAATTTTTCTGATGAAAATTTGTGACATTTTTCTTATATATACTCCAAACATAGGTTTTGGGTGCTCGTTAGAACCGCCTCATTGAGGCGGTTCTAACGAGTACCCACAACCTATGTATTGGAGCATTAATAAGCACAATAATGTTTACCCCCGTAAACCCCAGTTTTCACAATATAAATTGGGGTTTAGGGGGGTCTTTATTTCACGGATTTGTTCACGTGATGGAAACACAAACGCACGCACAGAAACTCAGCACGTGAACAAGTCCGTGAAATTAACACCCCGTACAGCCCTCTTTATATTGGGTTTACAGGGGTATAGGGGTATATATCATTTTTCTTATTTCTGCTGCAAATCATATGTTGTGGGTACTCGTTTGAATGGCCTAAATGTGGCGGTTCTAGCGAGCACCAACAACTTATGTTTGCGGTATAAATAAGAAAATACCACGGAATTTCGTCAGAAAAGTAGCCATTTTGGAGATATGAAAAATGCACTATGTCGTACGGGCGTGTTATCGTAATATTGATTCAACTGACGCAGTAACAACATACAGGTATTCTATTAACCACACAGCATTGCAAAAGAGTGAAAAAGATTAAAAGGAGCAATAGAATAAACACTGGATTGGCGGAGCTTCCATAAGTAAGTTGTTCACTTTCTGTTCAACTCAAGTACACCCGATATTTCCGTTGTTGTCCCCAGTTCTAATGCAGCATCATACAAAATACTCGTAGCAATCACAGCTCCAAAAATTGTTCTCATTTATTTTGCAGTTTTCTGTCGCGGTTTATTTTTGATATTGTGTACCTTTGAGTGTGTGAATCGCTTATATCTTTTTGTATTGGATAGCCAATTGGCCATTTTGTGGGGAAGTACATGTAGCTGTCATTTTGGCTTTCCGGTATTGATGTTTCCATTAGCGTCAAGTTATTTCGTGTATTATTTCGTGTCATTTTTGGTGGGGAAAGTTTTCAAGATACAGTAAAACCTGTCTTAGTGGTCACCTTAAATAATCAAGCAACCTGTATTAACCAAGGCTGTGTTTGGTTCCAAGAAAAGGAAAATATATTACAATCCACCTGTACTAAGCAAGCACCTGTCTTAAGCAAGCACATTTTGATGATCCCTTGGATGCTTTTTTGGGCTGTTTTTGAATAGGCATGTTTTCACAATGTGTGCGTTATCATTGCAGTTCTCTGTTGGATAATCTCTCCTTTTGAAATACACTGGTACAACCCTTTGGATCAACTATGTTGCAACGGTATCCATGACAAAAGAACAGGAAATGAAATATGCTGCGGTAATGATGTTGTTAATGAGACAGATAGCTTGGGTTGCTGCGGAATGGACACCTACCGCAAGCTAGAACATCTCTGTTGTGATGGAAAGCTGTATGAGAAGGCAAACGACACTCTGGCATGCTGTGGTTCGGGCGTGTATGACATGACGTCATCTTTCAAGTGCTGTAACGACCGCATTTATGACTCAAGGCGCCAGTTTTGTTGCGACAGCCATACTCTTTATGACAATATTGGCAGGAACAATAATCATGGCAGTTGCTGTGGCACAGAAGGGTATGTATCTTGCTTTCGTTGGAAGTAGCTGTGTCATAAAACATGTTCTAGAAAGGGTTATCCTTTGGAAGCAAGGAATACACCACAGAACTGGAAAATATGGAGTGTACATGTATTCTGTGCCAGACTAGCTAGTTTCTGCAAATTAGGCCGCATCAGTGACCCTCAAAAGTTTTCAAAATTCAACAATGGAATCAATGATCCCAAAGGACAAGAAAATATAAACTACACTATGATGTAGGGCAGGGAGACTTTTAACGGCCGCCACACATTCCCAGACACCAGCTGTAGTAACGTTAAATATGTTCTAGGAAGGGCTATCCTTTGGAAGCAAGGAATACACCACAGAACTGGAAAATATGGGCTGTACATATTTTCTGTGCCAGACTAGCTAGTTTCGGCAAATTAGGCCGCATCAGTGACCCTCAAAAGTTTTCAAAATTCCACAATGGAATCAATGATCCCAAAGAACAAGAAAATATAAACTACACTATGCTGTCTCCCTATGCTTCACTTTTTCAGGCAAACCATGCTATACGCTTTGGTTTTTTTTCACAGTTCATAGCATAACTGTGTTCCCTTTTTACCATCACTTTAACCCCTACTAGAGATCTCTGGATTTTGTATAGTTATATATTACTTTTCTTATTTCTGCTCCAAGACATAGGTTGTGGGTACTCGTTAGAACCGCCTCGTTAAGGCGGTTCTAACGAGCACCCACAACCTATGTTTGAAGTATTTTTAAGAAAATTATCACAAATATTCATCAGAAAATAAAAAACATTATCGTTTTGGACAATATGTTACAGGAGTTTTTTTAGCTCACCAGAACCGAAGGCTGCGGGGGAGCTTATAGTATAGGCAGTGGTCCGTCGTCGTCTGCGTCGTTAACATTTTCAAACGACATCTCCTCTGAAACTACTTGGCCAATTGAAACCAAATTACTTGTGGAGCCTCTATGGGAAGCGGAAACGAAAGTTTGTTCGTAAGGACTGTGTCACATGACCAATATGGCCGCCATGCCCATATATGGTAAACACCTTTAAAAATCTGGTTTAGCATATCAGTTGAGAACAGTTTTAATAATTCAAGTAGGTGATTATAAATTCCTGAAGACTACAAAACACAAGATAGTTCAATATTTAAAAAGTTTAAACATTTCAAGGTGCAACTATGACATCATAGAATACTTCATAAATATTAATGAGGCCGTCTGAAGTTGCTTTGCTTCCATGAAATATTTCACACTTCAAATTGTAATATCTTGAAAATAAATAAAAATAACTTGATGCGGTTTTCGCCTTTCAATTCCTTGAATCAGTGTCTTTATTTCAATGGATTTCTAACCCTTTGTATATGACCTTTAAAAGATCGGATACTGACGAGTATTATATCCTCTCAGAGAGTGATTTCGTTTTAGGTTTGACACTAGATGCTACTCCTGCAATGTGACAACACAACAATCGACTGTGTATCCAGTGTTCAAACCAGATATGCAAGTATGTTGCCAAGGGCGCATTAAAACGATCAAGCAGAATAAAACGGTTTGCTGTGGGAGAAGACTGGTGGATTCAAACATCTACGTCTGTATTAATGACAGCATTGGTAAGGTTAAACTTATCACATTTATCACAGCAATTTGAACAATATCGTAGGTCTTACATGTACAATAACTTATGCAATGGCTGAAGCAGGCTGAGTGACATTTTGGCAGCATAGCTGTTTATATCGTATTCTAAAGCCTTTGCTGTCGCCACGTGCGTTTTATTTTATATACTGCTTCAGCAAATTGGGACGCCAAAAAGTACCGTTTCTAATAAGAGTATTCTATGATGTTATTAATTGACTATCCTGTACTGTTGGAGGTCATCCGTATGAGGTCAAAAGCCAATAATATAATGTTATTAATCAAATAATTTCGTATTGGTCCAGGTACAGGTCGGAGGTCTGCTGCATTGGCCCGAGGCCGAAGGCCGAGGGTAAATGCACCTGACCGAGGACCTGTAACTGGGTCAATACGAAATTACTTGATTAATGACAATTTTATTTATTGATATAATTTAAATAACAAGATTATTGATTTTTGACCTCACTTGACCTCTGGTGTTTTTTTTTTTTTTTTTTTTGTCAGCTCCTCCGCCCCTTACTGACACCATATTTTTTGTATATCATGCATTTGGTAAAATAACATTCTAACATTTCCAAAGAATCGTACGTCTACATTTGGTGTTTATACGGATGACCTCCGATCAATACAGGATAGTCAATTAATAATAATGTTTATAATGTTGCCAATTAATAAAATTGTCATTAATCCAGTAATTCCATACTGGGTCAATACAAAATTACTTTATTAATAGCATTGTATTATTGACTTTTTACCTCAGCCTAATATCACTTGACCTCCGGATAATATTGGTTGGCCTGGTGTTAATATGGATAACCTTCGATCAATAAAGGTTAGACAATATGTATTGATCGGAGGTCATCCGTATTAATACCAGGTCAACCAATATTAACCGGAGGTCAAATGATATTAGGCTAAGGTCAAAAATCAATAATCATGTTTTTTTTAATTGTCTCAGTTAATAACATTGTCATTAATTCGGCCTCTCGCCAATACAGCAGACCTCGGACCTGTAACTGGGCAAGTACAAAATTACCGTTGATTAACCCATTTTGTAACAGAAACCCCAAAACGTGTATTTGGCAAACAGTGAAGGCCCAGATCAGACGCCGCAGAACGCGGCGTCCAATCAGGGCCTACACTGTTTGCAAAAAGTTCAGCCATTTTCCTAATAAATTTTGAAGAAAACACAGCCTAACACCCCTAAATTTTGAAATGGGCTCGTGCTATATACGAGGAGGAAGATTCCATTTGGTACAAATAGGGTTAATAACATCATAATATTGTCGGCCCCCGCCCATCGGGGCTTGAAGATATATATGGGCTGCATGATTCTTCCACGCAGAGCTGAATCCGACCCGCACACGAGTACTGGTAAACCGCTTAGAGGATCTAAGCTTGCCCAGGCAAAGCGGTGTGAGTGTCGGACCGTCCATGTTAATAAACCCTATTGGTTTCATTGGGCGGCAGGGCTTGAGATGTCATTTCATCTCAATGTCGGGTAAAAGTCCTACAAAATTGGAAGCAACGTCCCCAAAATGACATTTACAGTGTAGACGGCGACGTTTAACCTCAAATAAATAAAAAAAATCATAATAGTGTCTTATGTGTCATGACTAATATAGTAGCCACAGATAAGATTGTCGGGACGGGGCAGTTCAAGTGTCAAATTCACAAGGAGATTCGGTAGACTTTTCGCATGCGGAACAAATGACAATTTATCAGTTAACGCACTTACCTGATAAAGATATGCTATCTCAGGACAAGTGAGCTTTATCACGTCAACGGGACATTGCACTTTTATGAATAAACCGGACTACTGGAAAAATGACAAAAATGTCATTGTTACTGGGAAAAAAGGAAAAAAACAATACTTGAAACAAAAAAATCATATGAAAATATGGTTAGCTGATACTAAATATATCGACCGCTAGAATGCTGGGACGCACTGGGGACCGTCAATAACTAATCATTAATTGTTTATTTAAGAGTGTACAAGGGGATAAACTGATAAATAGAATACCAGGTTCGTGTCATTTTAGATCAAGTTTATCATGCTCGGCTTCGAGGACGCATGTAGAATCGCTCGGCAAGCCTCGCGAATCTACACGCGTTTTCGGAGCCTTGCCTGATAAACTTGATGTCAAACGACACGAACCTGTTATTCTCTATATATATTCGCCCCGCCCATCGGAACTTGGAGAAATAGACTGGGCTGCGTGGTGCTTCCGCACAGAGCTTAAACCGACCGAACTTCAGTACTCGTAAACCGCTAAGAAGGGCAAAGCCTCACCAGGAATAGTGATGCGGGCCGGAGCGCTCCTTAAACCCTAGTAGTGTCTTTGCGGGGTAGGGCTTAAGACGTGGCGGGTAAAAGTCCCACATAATCGGAAGTAACGTCTCAAAAATGATGTAATAGGGACGTAAAACCTCAGCATACGCCATATGTTTACAGTTGAATTCACATGATCGTGTGACTTTAGTTTACCCTTTTATGCCCCGGTAGCGATAGCGGATACATATTGTTTTTGCCCTGTCTGTTTGTTTATTTGTTGGACAACTTTAACATTGGTCATAATTTTTGAACCGTTTCGGATAGAAGCTTCATATTTGGCATGTAGATTTCTTATGACAAGGGCTTCTGACTCATCCAAACATTTTGACCTATGACATTGACTTGTGACCCATGCACTTTAAATAAAAAAAATAACATTGGTCATTACTTCATAGTCTGCATATAGGTTCCTTGTGACGCAAACGAAACATATGACCCGCGACCTATATATAGTCAAACCTGTATTAAGCAAGCACCTAATGGAAAACCAAAATGTGCTTGCAGGTGAAATTTAATGCATTTGCCTTTTTGTGAACCAAATGCATGCTTGCTTAAGACAGGGTGCTTGCTTAATAGAGGTGGACACTAAGACAGGTTTTACTGTACTTTAAAGAAAACAATAACATTGGTCATAAATTTTGAACCGTTTGAGCTACAGTCTTCATATTTGGCATGTTGATCTCTTTTTACAAGGGCTTTCCAGTCATATGAAATATTTTAATCTGACGTCTGGTCTTGGTATATACTGTTTGTCAATGTCCCAAAAATGGGACGCTTGGCATGGGTTAAAACACTACCTGACAAATATTCCCTTAAGAGCCATTTGTTACACGGCATTTCTTTTAAGGGGAATGGGAACACCTTCAGAGGAGGCAACTCCTGCAAAAGTATTTTTGTCTCCCATGTCAATAGGGTTCAACTCTTAAAGGAAAGAATTTGCTTCATTTTTTTTAAGTGTAGACCTCTTTTATAGCGGGACAGGGCTTAAATGAAATTTACTTATACTTTAAGCGAACAGTGTAGATACTGATCAGACGGGGCTTTCTATGTCGTTTGATCTGGATCTATACTGTTTGCAATGTACAATCGTGGGACCGTATCGATATGAGACAGATAGGCTTAAGCAAACAGTACAGTCCCAGATAAGACTCCCCCTGAATGCTCATTCTGATCAGGGTCTACACACAGCAAAGACCTTGATCAGACTGCTCCAGAGGGAGCAGTCTGATCAGGGTCTATAATGTTTGTCATTCCGTCAGCACCGTTTGGATTCCTTGCTTGGAGATTCGAAACAGCTTTATTTAAAGTTTTGGAGAATTACAGCCAGTTCTCAATCTGTCCATTTTTTGTAGGATTTAATCCGATATTAACTCTTCGGTACTTGCAGACCCTTTCTTTTCATTGCTTTAATTTGCAAGCGTTTAAATTTTATTGGTCAGTAATCACGTCGACAATAGCCGTTAACGGCCAGCAGAATCATTAACGGTCAGTTATGTAAGAAAAGTATTCTTAAAATATTCTTACTTTTATATAGCTCTAGATTAGATTGAGGAACAAGAGCTTCATAAAGTCCTATGTTGTGAGTACTTATAAGAATCGCCTCAATGAGGCAGTCATCACGTGAACAAGTCTGTGAAATGAACAGCCTCGTAAACCCCACTTTATATAGGGAAAAATGTGGTTTACAGGTATATACATTTTTCCTTATTTCTGCTCCAAGACAGAGGTTATTGGTACTTGTTAGAACCGCCTCAATGAGGCGGTTCTATTGGGTAACAACAACCTATGCTTGCAGTGTGAATAAGAAAAATGGCACGGATTTTCATCGGAAAAGTAGCCATTTTGGAGAGGTGAAAAACGGGCGTGATATCATAATGACAATCAAGTACCCTAAACATACTTTTATGAAGAGGGTATACTTGTTTCATCTTTGCTACTCCTTCTCATCTGGACTTATGATTTTATCCAGTACAGCGACAAGTAACCGAAAATCAGAATAGAACAAGTACCACAGCTCAATCAGTAGTGACCCACAGGAATCGTGTACAGACCGGTACCGAACGGCGAACTACGAAAACGAACCTTCAAGAAGGAATCCCAGACAAGGAAACAATGGAAGCAGACAGGAGAGATTCTGTTGCAACAGAAATTATAATTTCAGTTACAGGAGGTGAGTTTAATTAACCCTTATCTTGCTGAATATTCATTTAAGCCACACCCATTTCTGTCTATCAACCAATCATATTACTTGATGTAATTTATTGCTACAAATTCATAAACTGAATGTCAAACAGTGTAGATCCTGATCAGATGGCTTCTTCCTACACTGTTTGCAAAGATAGGGGGTGTCGTGAACAGCAAGATATGGGTTAAGAATGGATCTTATTTATCTGCTGTTTATGAAAGTATAAACGCAGTGGGCCGCCTGCATAGTTAAGGGGTTCATGCAAACTTTACTAGCGACCCCCTGTCGTTCATACTTAAAAATTAAGCTTATTTACATTCTTCGCTCCTCATTACTGGGCGAAAAAAGGCTTATAGGGCAAACTTTTAAAGCTGAAAAACATTTACACGCTGATTTTCTACAAAGAGCGTAACAGCGTTTACGTCGCCAAGTAGAGAACCATGGTTCAGACTGGTGACACTACCATGTGACTCGATGCATTCAAAGACGTATGAACTATATTGTTTTCTGTAGGTTTACATTAACTTTACACTGGACATGTAAATACTGTGTATTAACTGCATATAGAAAAAAGTGTACATGTATGGGCCGATACACGAGAAAAGTCCCCGTTTTATGTTTTTCAAATGCCCATCACATTATGTTAACAAGTCCGTGAAACGAACGCCCCTCCAAACCACACTTTATATAGAGAAAACTGGGGTTTACAGGGGATTAGATTATTTTGCTTATTTCTGCTCCAAGACATACATGTATGTTGTGGGTTCTCGTTAGAACTGCCTCAATGTAAAAGTCCCACAAAATTGGAAGCAACGTCTCCAAAATGACCTAAATAATGTTGACCTTAATTTGTTTGATTTGAGGATGTACGTTCCCGTAAACAATGTAAAGGTCATTTTGGAGACGTTGCTTCCAATTTTGTGGGACTTTTACCCGACATTGAGATGAAATGACATCTCAAGCCCTGCCGCCCAATGAAACAAATAGGGTTTATAAGCATGGACGGGCCGACTCGCACCACTTTGCCTGGGCAGGCTCAGATCCTCTAAGCGGTTTACCAGTACTCGTGTGCCTGGAAGCATCATGCAGCCCATATATTTCTTCAAGCCCCGTTGGGCGGGGGCCAAAAGAGGACGGTAAACCTCAAATCAATCACTCACTCAATCACTCACTCAATCAATCATTCAACAACCATACTGCCTCATAACACAACGTTAACATGCCCATAGAGTATACACCCCTGTAAAGCCCATATGAGAAAGATTTAACTGGATGTTGCAGATATAGTTTTTATCATCACGAAAACACGCCTATACATATAATTCTGACCCACTTGAACCCCACTTTTATATAGTAAAATTGGGTTTTACAGGTGTAAACCTTATTTTTCATATTTCTGCTCTAAAGTAGAGATAGAACCGCCTCGATGAGACGATTCTAACGTGTACCCACTATATTTTGAACAGAAATAAGAAAAAGGTCACAATTTTTATCTTAACATTTTCGTTTTTCTTTCAGAGGTAAAATAGGATTGTATTTGTATGGGCGTGTTTTCCTAATGTTTGCCCTATGTGTGCTCCAATACATAGCATAGCAATAGATAACACACCCGTGTGACATAGTATATGCTTTCCTGTCTCCAAAACGGTTACTTTTCTGATGAAAATTAGTGACTGTTTTCTTATTTACAGTCGAACTTCAATGGCTCGAACACCTTTGGGACCATGAAAATCTGTTCGAGACAGGGGTAGTTCGAGCCACTGAGGGTTAATGCCAGGAGGCATAACGACATACTTTATGACATCTTTTTCTGTATTCTATAATGAAAAATGTATGCTGTGTGTACTCATTAGAATCGCCTCATCGAGGCGATTCTAATGAGTACACACAGCATACATTTGCAAGATAAATGACAAAAATCTCCTAAGTTATCCCCCGCTATTTCTTACGTAGAGAAATTCCCTAGGGTCTCAAGAACGGTTTCGACTCAGCCATGGTAAACGAGCCATCGGTGTTCGAGCCATCGAAGTTCTACTGTAGTTGTTGGTGCCCGTTAGAACCGCCTCAATCGAGTACTCACCCACAGCCTATGTCTTGGATCAGAAATAAGATAAATAATGTATACCCCTATAAACTCATGTTTTCTCTGTCTAAAATGGGTTTTTTCCGCTGATTCAAGAAGGGCAGTTGTCAGTTTCTGGCGAAAGAATGTGCACTGTACTGGTTAACCGCTTACGTATAAGCCTGCCCAGGAAAGTGTTGATACTGACCGGCTCAAAAATGACCTAATTAGTGTTGACTGGGCCGTAAAACTCCAATACAAACAAACAAATAAAATGGGGTTTTAAGGGGTGTTCATTACACGGAGTTGTTAACATGATGAGTTGTGGGTGCTCTTTAGAATCGCCTCAATGTGGCGGTTCTAAAGAGTGCCCGCATTAAATATTTGGAATACAAATCAGAAAATATCACAATTCTCATCAGAAAAAATAAGGTAAGAATGCACTTTGTCTCACTGATGTGTTACCAAATTGAACCTGCAACTCTAATTTCCTATCTATAATGTACTGCGCTTCCAAAGACAAAATTCCGAAAACAGACCTATACAAATACAGTGTAAATTTTACCACGAAAAAAAACACGAAAATTTTAAGATGGAACATTGCGATATTTTTCTTATTTCTGCTCAAAATATAGACTGTGGGTACTCGTTAGAACCGCCTCATCGAGGCGCTTCTAACGAGTACCCACAATCGATATTTTAGAGCAGAAATAAGAAAAATAGGTATACCCCTTAAAACCCTAGTTTTACTATATAAAAGTGGTGTTCAAGGGAGTCAAAATTATATAGGCGTGTTTTCGTGATGTAAAGATAATTTTTACAATTTTTTTTTTACTTAACTGCAGCTAATATAGTGAACCCGTATTGTTGCGATAGAATGCCTGTCTGTACTTTTAGCCATTTGTGACAGAAAGAAGGGTTTGGTTTAAACATCGTTTATTGCTTATTATAATTAATAATTAATTAACTATGGAGGGTAAAACACATTTGGCCTGAGTGACTGTTCTACAATGTGTCTATCTTTACAGCACAACATAGTTACAACACATACATACGTGACGGACTAGGCCGTAAAAATATTTGTTTGCTTGTTTGATTTGAGGTTTAACGTCCCCGTCAACACTGTAAAGGTCGTTTTGGAAACGTTGCTTCCGATTTAGTGGGACTTTTACCCGACATTGAGATGAAATGACATCTCAAGCCCTGCCGCCTAATGAAACCAATAGGGTTTATGATCATGGACGGTCCGACACTCGCACCGCTTTGCCTAGGCAGGCTTAGCTCCTCTGAGCAGTTTACCAGTACTCGTGTGCGGGTCGGTTTCAGCTCTTGCAGCCCATCTATTTCTTCAAGCCCCATAAAAGTACATTTGAGATGAAAGCGGAAAGTCTAGATAGTTTAACACAAGCAAAAGTGTCATATCACAAAATGTGCGAACACGAACTTAAGATCACGTCCTTCCCATAACAGCGGTTATCCTAAATGTTATCTCATTACGAAAACACGCCTTTACAAATACATTGTAACCTTTATCGCCGAAAAAAACACACGGAAATTTTTAGATGAAAAATTGTGATATTTTCTTATTTCTGCTCTAAAATATACATTGTAGGTACTCGTTAGAACCGCCTCATCGAGGCGGTTCTAACGAGTACCCACAATCTATATTTTAGAGCAGAAATAAGAAAAATAAGGTTTACCCCTGTAAACCCTAGTTTTACTATATAAAAGTGAGGTTCAAGGGGGACAAAATTATATAGGCGTGTTATCGTGATGTGTTTATATTTTCTCTGTAGGCGTGGTAGGCGTGGTAGGCGTGGTAGTAGCTGCCATTTCTGTAACGGCATACAGGAGTCGTAAAAAGCAAAGGGCTTTGTTGTATGAAGAAGGGACATCTAGGAGTGTTTTAAATAATGTGGCAGAAACTATCGTCTCAAGCAATGACAGTATGTTTACGGGGCGACCTATACAAACCACAATTTATCATATGACGTCACGTCTGAGAGTGTAATAACGCCATGTAATATTTTCGATAATCCACTAGTGGATTAAATATGCAAATTAGCTAGATACGTCCCGTCACGTTACATGTACGACGTCCTTAACGACGTCGCGTTTACTAATGGCGGAATATTGACATTTTTGTAAACAATCTTGATTAAAATGCGTTTTAAATGCCATATGATAAATAGAATCTTGCATTCGTGCTCATGCATTATTGAATTTATTAAACTCGTTGAGGAAGAGGAATAAAATGCTCGGCAAAGCCTCGCATTTTATCCCTTTTCCTCAACTCGTTTAATAAATTCAATAATACATGACCACTCATGTAAGATCCTCTATGTCTGTAGCAGGCGACTCCTATATAACTGAAACATCATCATCACCGTACCAGATACCGATTGTATCAAACATTTCAAATGGTTCTACGGTTCCTGATTATCTAAATAAAGCTTCTGAACGGGGGACAAGTAACTTTACATCAGAACTATTTAGTAATGCGGAAACACAAACATGTGAAACTAAACGAGCCAATGTACGAGACATGTTTGGGAACATATATCAGTATAGTTCCTATCTTGATGCCTTTAATAGGACTCTAACTTGGGATAAATCTGACTGTAAACTCACTCTTCCATTGTCGGCCGTCGAGCAACACAAAGAGGAAGTCTATGCAACTACATTTGACGACATCCCATCAATACACGAAAAGTTTTCACTGTCTCCAGGGACTAGACTTGTGTCGCCAGTGGTTGAATTCCGTCTCCCAGGAGTAAAACAACTGAAGGAGTTTGCAGTTATGGAACTGCCCTTTATTGGCAATCCAGACCATATTGAAGTATGGAAATGTCCTTCTGATGAGGGCATGTATCAGTCGGTGGAATGTCAGAAAGTTCCAGTCTTGAAGGAAAGAAATGAAGACTTTGATCTATTCTGCTGTATAGAGAATGGAAAAGTGCGAGTCTATACAAAATCATTTTCCATCTTTTACTGCACGTGTTCGGAACCAAGAAGCAGTTTTTGCCTGCGCGCCTTTCTCTTTGGATCATACAAGAAGATTCTGGAGAATAAAGAAGTTCGATTGAGTCTGTACGTCGCAGATGAGTTACACATATTTACAGATTACAATCAGGTATAAAGCCTCGTATTTTATTTTCTTCGTTGAGAATCTAAGTACTGGTTGTCTTCTTGGGCTTCTGTTTGATTTGAGGTTTAACGTCCCCGTCAACACAGTAAAGGTCATTTTGGAGACGTTGCTTCCAATTTTGTGGGACTTTTACCCGACATTGAGATGAAATGACATCTCAAGCCCTGTCGCCCAATGAAACCAAAAGGTCCGCCTCCCACCGCGGTTCCTGGACAGGCTTAGGTCCTCTAAGCGGTTTACCAGTACTAGTGTGCGGGCCGGATTCAGCTCTGCGTGGAAGCATCATGCAGCCCATATATTTCTTCAAGCCCCCGTCTTCTTGGGCTAGCATCGCGTTAACAAAGCTGTGAAATGAATACCACACTGTGTTTGCTTGCAAGACTAGATCGACCACGGCTGGCTGGCCCGCCGCCTCTGAGGGTCTTCTATAATCTAGGGTCCAAAGCTGTCCGTTGTTTTACCTTCGCTTCGTTCGGGGACGTGCTGATTTGCGCCCGCCCCTTCACCCACCCACCTACACACACCAACTCAACCACCTAGACTGGCGCAAATTATTGTCTACCTCCTCATTCTTTCAAGTCCACTCTTTCGACCTTTTTCCGTGCCTCGGTATGTGTGACCCTTCTCCCACGCCTCCGGGCTTTTCGCTAAAGGCGACTCGAATTAACAAGCCGGCGATTTGTTGGGTAAAGTGCTAACGTTCCGTTTAAAAGTTAAAATATTCATAACATACTTGGTCCAGTCTAATTTTTGCTAAACAAAGAGAGAGCGTATAATATAGACTTCGACTGCGATTTTAGGGACTAAATGTATCAAACTAGTATGTGAGTAGGGGCGTGCTGTTGGAATATTGGTTTCCGCCACGCGCCCCTCGCCCCAGCCTTGATATTCAAGGTCCTTTAAAATTTAATGGATATATTTGTGAATATGTTTTAACTGCAGTTTGTATCATTAGGTGCGAAATATTTTCAT